>VDFB02353493.1:72692251-72719342 GCA_007258455.2 Sequoia sempervirens | reverse complement strand
CTAGATGGCTGTTAAGATGTATAGAATTGGTCTATTTTTCTGAAACTATATTTTGTTTCCAGCAATCTAATGCAAATTCCTACTATATATATATATATATATATATAACTCAAGTAAGTTGTGGATGCTTGAAAAATTTCACATTTAGGAATTTGTACTGAGCACGGTAATAAGTGCACAATTGGAATAGGTCAAAAAAACCATGCTGATCTAGAAAACCTTAGAGAGCAGTCATCTAAACAGTTTTCATACTTTCATTTTTTTTAAAATACAATATACAAAAAATGAAAAGCATAGATTCTAGATGATGGTACATGGTGCTAGAATGTAAACAAGAGATTTAGAACAATAAATGAAATTTACAACAAATATTAAGTTCTATTCTAAACTAAGTGCAAACTTTAGAATGAGTGAACAAGTGGATTAGCTCATGTTATGATGGATTGTGGATGCTCAAATGATCGTGCAAGATTTTTTCTATATATTTTCTCAATAATTAATATGTATTTTTTGAGCGATATTGAGTGGTATTAAATCATGGATCAAAATTAAATGAATTTGTTAGAAGAATGGGTAGTGTTGTGCATTTGCCCCAAATTGCTCTGACAAAATAAAGGCCCCCTTTTATTTTTGAGTTTCAATTAATTTAGAGTTGACATATAGAACAATTGATTCTCTCCTTGCTATGAGTAGGTGTTTTGTTTTGCCTAAAAAGTTTGAATTGAATAATCTTTGATATGAAATTTGACTTATTAATTTTGATCAAGCTATACCTACAAATTTATAGAGTAAAAGGATATATACCTACAAACTTGTGGGAGCAAGTTCATCCTCTCATTAACATTTACAACCAAAGCAAGCATTGGGAAGAAATAATTTAATCTACCCATTCAGCTGTATTTTCTCATTGCATTGGGAAGAAAGATTTGCAGAGTATACAGTTTGAACCAGATATAAAATGCAATTAGTTGTGAGAAGAATCACCATAGAAAGCCCTTTACTTTTGAATCCCCATGGAAAGTCCTGGCACGATGATTTCCTGCAATTTTAGAGAAAAAGAGAAACATACAAACATTACATCTGGTAAAGTTTTTTTTTTTATTGGAAAAAGCAATAAAAAAATTTCACATCAAAGAACAGCATCTCAGCTGAAGCAAAACAACACTGATACCTAGTAAAGTTAATATGCAAATACATTAAAAATCTGAAAGATATAAATTAAAACTCTAACAATATAACAAAAAGCAGTATATTAAAAAACCTAAGCTGAGAGAATAAAAAATTATTAAGCACAACTGCTCATCGAAATGTTATTTCTGCATAGTGAAATTGGTTGTTTATTCAACAACGAACTGTACTTAAAGACAACTGATCTGACATACAAGATCAGTGAAAGGATAAGAAAAACAAAAAACAAAAAAACAGCATGCAAACTACACTTGCATGAGCTACTAAAAACATGCTATTACAAAAGGAAGAATATCAATCCAATCATTGATCATGCATCTTCAGTCTTTGCATGAGCTACTAAAAACATGATATTACAAAAGGAAGAATATCGATCCAATCATTGATCATGCATCTTCAGTCTCCCCTTCAATGATCAATGGAGGTGAGTCTCAACTGATGTAGTAAAGCAATCAAATTTATTGTAGGCAGAGTTTTGGTAAAGATATCAACTTGTTAGATGTAGGACAAAACAATTTTATTTGCTTGTCTTGAAC
This sequence comes from Sequoia sempervirens, assembly GCA_007258455.2. Lineage (NCBI taxonomy): Eukaryota > Viridiplantae > Streptophyta > Pinopsida > Cupressales > Cupressaceae > Sequoia > Sequoia sempervirens. Next base: position 72,717,618 of record VDFB02353493.1, on the reverse strand, counting down.
CACATCATGAATGAAATAATGTTGAATCTTTATGTGTTCCGTACTAACATGAAACATAGGATTCTTGGTCATTGCAATAGTGCTACTGTTATTACAATAAATAATAAATGAAATAATGTTGAATCTTTATGTGTTCCGTACTAACATGAAATATAAGATTCTTGGTCATTGCAATAGTGCTACTGTTATTACAATAAATAATAAATAATCATTGGATGTTCCTATATTAAATTTAGATCCTCCAATATCCTTCATATTCATATGACTGATAATTTGTTACAGTTACAATATACTCTGCTTCTACAAAAGAAAGAGCCACAATTGTCTATTTTTTACTGCTCCAAGAGACAGCTTCAAAACCAAGTGAAAAAACATAACCAAATGTGGATTTTTTTAGTCATTGAGCTAGTCCAATCAAAATCTATGTAATCAACTAGCTCAATTTTTTTAGTGGAAGAATAGTAAATGTCAAAATTTTGTGTACCACTCACATACCTTAAGATATTTTTGTAGCGCATGAATGAGACTCATGTGGATCGTACATGAATTGAGAGATGAAGCTCACAACATACAAAATATTGGGTCTAATGGTGGTGAGGTAAATAAAACTCCCAATCAAATATTGGGTCTAATGGTGGTGAGGTAAATAAAACTCCCAACCAAACTTTTATACAAAGTAGCATCCACCTTGGAACTTATATCTTCCTTGGTTAATTTTTCACCAAGTGATACGGGGGTCACAATTGTTTTGCATGTCATCATTACAAACTTCTTCAATAAATCAGCTACATACTTGGTTGAGAAATAAATATACCTTTTGATTTTTGTTGCACTTCCATGCCAAGGAAATAATGGATGAGTCCTAGACCTAACATTTAAAATTCCTATTTCATTTCTACTTGAGATTTTTCCATTAGAGTTGTATTATTACCTATATAAATAAGATCATCAACATAAAGGAAAACAATGAAAATATGATTAACAATAACTTGGACATACAAGGTTGGCTTTGAGTGGCTTTTGTTGAATCCTTTATTTAAGAAATAACTATCAACGCTTGCATACCAAGCACAACAAACTTTCTTCAACTTGTAAACTAATTGTTCTTTGCCTAAAATTTCATAGCCCGTAGGCTATTCCACATAGACTTCATTTATATAACCATTAAGGAAGGTCAATTTTACATCCATATGATATACTGGCCACTTGTATTGTGCAACAATAGTCTTAATTGTATCAAGTTTGGCAACTAGAGCAAACGTTTTTGAATAATCTACTCCAAGATTTTGTGTAAATCCTTTGGCAACTAATTTGGCCTTATGTCAATCCATTGAACCATCAACATGATATTTCACCTTATAAATCCATTTACACCAATCACTTGTTTATCTTTAGGAAGATGAATTAATTCTCATGTATTATTTTTATCAATCGTGTTTGAATCTCATTGTTCATAGCATCAATCCATACTATGTCTTTCACTACTTCTTCATACACAAAGGGTTCAACTTGAATTGTACTAAGAAAAGAAAATTTGGCAATTGGATTCATATTATTAATCCTCTAATCAATAAATTTCAATTGAACTTTGCACCTTTCTTGAAGAGCTTGGACTTGATGTTGGAGGTTAGCTATCACCTAAATTTATGTTATTAGAACTTGGTGAACTTGGAGAATTGGAACTTGAGCTACTATTGGAACTTGAATTTCCATTTGATCATGTGGGGAGAGGAGGAAACTATCATATTCGATGCCCATGATTATTGGTGTGTTTTTCTATATACTATTTTTTCACAGCCATACTTCCCTTTCATCAAAAATCACATCCTAACTAACAATCCATTGTTTTGTGCCAAGATTATAGAATCTATACCCTTTAGTTGTATTAGAATATCCTCCCACAAAGATATAAAGTTGGGATTTTTCATCCAACTCCTACTTCTAAAATGGAATATGAACATATGTTAGATAACCAAATACATGAAAATGAGCCACATATGGCTTATGACCACTCTAAGCTTCCTTTGGAGTGATGTTTTCAACTGATTTTTTGGGACTTCATTAAGCATGTATATTGTTGTTGTTGGTTCTTCTCCCCAATAATAATTTGGAATATTGTTTTTTATTACAACATACTTCATATCATTTTTATAATGATACAATTCTTTCTTTTTGCAATACCATTTGTTGGGGGGTATAAGTTGTAGTAAGCTATCTTTTGATGTCATTATTGTTGAAAAAATAAAGAACACTTTGGAAGTAAATCCCTGTCGCCCGCTACCCTCCCCCACCTCTATTTTTTTGAGTATTTTGAGATAATACTCACTTCCCTTTTTAACCATAGCCTTAAAATTCTTGAAAAATTCAAAACCCTCATATTTCTTTGAATCATCAATAAAAGTCAAAAAACAAAAAATTCTTACCCAAAGATTTTATTAGAGTAAAAGGGTATTCCGCTTATTAATTTTTAAAATTATTTAAGTCCATTTTCACTTTATTACTTAAGCTTACTTAGATCATGTGATTTTTTGTGTCTCAAGTCATAAGATGATAACACATGTCATGGTCTAATCTTATCCTTACCTAAAGTTTCTCTAAAGTTGATTTTTTTATTTTTCTTTTTCCTTTTATAAGGATTCTCAATATATTATTCACTAACATTGTGAGGTTTCCACATTCAATATGATTGATTACTTTTTTCGATCAATTAGCTCTTGGTCTCCATAACTTTGTTATTTCTCTCTTTTTGTGATGGATGTTTGATTGTAGGTGATTCTTGGTAGTTGTAGGGTTGAGGGATCAACGCTAATGTGGTATCAAAGGTCTAGATCTACAATTTTGTCTCATTTTTTTAGAGATATGAACTTAGGAAAATTTTGGTAAATTATGGAGCCAATCGAACTTCACTATTGTGTCTGAAAGGGCCAATAACTACAAGATTGATTGTCCAAAAACCAAAATAGATGCACAGGATTCAAGACATCGATTTCCATATGGTTGTATGGATCCATATATGTTGTATAGTCATTGTACAATCCTTGCACCCCCTCTACATCAACGACTTATATTTTTTAACAGGCAATTTTTTTCACGTAGCAGCAAGATTTTGCATTTCCCAACCAAATCCATATTTTTCGGTGCGACTTTCAAATTTTGGCAATTTTTCTTTATAACAATGACAGCTCATTTGAATTTTATAGCATCTTCTAAGTTTTTGTGGTGCCCATTTTGAGTTTTTTCAATAGTCTCTAGTTGTCAACAACACATTTTTGGTTCTATGGTGACTTTTCATTCACTTCCACCATTTCTTGGTATGTCATGTTTTAACTCATGGTTTTTGTTGTTCATTTCATGAGGCCTAGCTCTTAGCTTTGGAAAATGGGATTTTCAGTGAAGTTTCGTTCTTATGATGGTTCAAAACATTGGGTGGTAGTTTATTCACCATCGACAGTGGTCGATTCTCCCACTTCCCTTGTTGATCGACCTTAATCTCCCAATGATAGCTTTAAAAACCAACAAAATATGTTCTCCAATGCAAAAACCTCCCATGGCAGTCAATTTTTCTTCTATATCAGCAGTTTTTTCTAGCACCTTCCCACTACTCAACATGTATGTCTTTTGTTTAGTGGTGGGATTAACTATTCCTGATGGCACGACATTCATTAACTCTGATGATTCCTTGAGTGTCTCCACCAAGTCTTCTTGGCCACTCTCAAACTTCACATCCACATGCACATTGCATATTTTCTTTGGTGGTCATCTTTTTCTAGTTGCAGGGTGTTTTGGAATCTTTTTGGCATTTTCTACAAGGTAAGTTGCTTCATTCCCATGGACGACAATCTATTTCCACTGGTTTGTATCATGGATTTTTTTGAAAACAAAGTGGCCTTTCTTGGTTTTCCATCAACTTATTCACTCCCAATGACGTCTCTTGTTTCCGGTGGCAACACAAATCTGGTGCATATTCTATCTATTTCAATAATTTTAGGTGGATTGGTGATTTTATAGCAATCAAAGGGAATAGGGGAGAGGGGTCCATAGTGGAGCGGGATCTAATAGTGGGGATAGAAGTAGTCCTCAATAGGCCTCATAGTGGAGCATCTTAATATCCAATTGCAAAACACTTTTTATCCATAAAGTACACAAACTAACAAATCATGTAATGCCACATTGACGCACCAATAAAACATGACTTAGTGCACCACTATCGATCTCACTTTTTTTTTAGCCTTTTTTAATACCTTAACAAAAAGCATGCTGATGTGGCATCATATTTGATGATGTGACCCTAAAAATAATTTTTTTAAGTAGGTGAGTTGCCAGATAAACTGCTGTACAAAATTGGGACTGATTTGAAATTCCATGTAAGATTTTGAGAAACACGAAGTTAGGGTGCTCCACTATGGGCCCCTCTCCCCTATTATGTTATCAAAAGAATATTCCATCTAATAACATCATCACGATGTCAACAATTATGAAGGTCCCCCTACCTGACCTATAACCCTCATTTTTCTCTAAAGGAGGTGTTTTTTTCATTTTGGTATAACTTGGGTGGACAATATCAAAATTTGACAAATGAGATATCGTTAGAAAGTCAAATATTCATTTTCAACTCTCAAACACATAAATTTTGGCTAGTTCCTCTATTTTTCATATTTTTTGTTACATTGGAAAGGTCTTTTAGAGCTCTTCATAACTATCCATGCAACGTTTTCATATTTTGCACTAGGTACATTTTATTTAATTTGTCATATTTTCACATTCTAGTTGATTTCTTGGACTTTGGCACCTGAATACTCTATGTTTATGTGGGTGACTTATTTTGAGCTATTCTATATATGTATTTCTAGTATTTTGTCCTTTTGGGCATTGTAGGCATCTTTTGAATGCACTTTTTTAATTATAGATGTACCAAGATAAAGTGCCACCATTTTGTATGTTTCTTGAAGAATTCACACATCATGTTGTGTCATATTTTGTACTCACTATATTATAAAGTTTCATGGGGCATTTATTGTGTGCGTTGTAGATTATTTTCAATAACAACTTTGTCTACCTTCATGCATGTGTGACTTGGTTTGCACACCCTTATTCAGTTGCAAGTACTTTCTTATGTACATTCAAATGATATTTCTTATCCTCCATGCATTACATTGTGGCACACAATCTTAGTGGACATTTAATCCTTTGTAAAAATTCTAGATGGTTTCATATTGTTGGTGGTAATGCTTCATTGGTTTCACTTTGGAGTTAATTATGTATTTAGTAATTGTTCTTATGTAATAGGCAAATGCAACACAACTAGTTGCCCATGCATTTTGGTAAGATGGAGATCTTACCATATATACACTCTTGCATTCCTATTTCATGTAGGAAACCTTCCATCCTCAGTTGATAAGTTTCTTCAAACTATTGGCACATGTATTTTCAAATTTCTTCTTTGCATTTGTTGATTAGTGTCAATGGGGTCACTCATACAGATTCATGTACCATCTATATCTTCAACTATCAAATTCCTTACCTTTTATTTCCATTTGATCCTTGTTCAAGTAATGTTTTTGGGGGCACTCATGCAAATTCTTTCTTTATGATCCCGATCTTCATCTTCATTTCAAAGGAGGTTCTTCACTTACAACACTACAACAATTATCCTTCAAGATTGGTTTGTAGGTTCTTCATGCTTCAATGGTGTTATTCATATTTCTTTTCTTTTTGGGACATTGTTTTGGAGGCTTCTTTATCATTCATCTTGTATTTATCCCTTTTGGAAAAAAAATTCCCATTAGGTTTTTTCTTTTTTGTTCAATTATGAAAGATATTTTTCATTTATACATGGATATCTCATCAGGTCATGTTATTGATACTCATCTTTTGCATTTTCTAAATTCATCATTTAAAGGTTTTTGCTACTCCCTAAGTTGTACTTAAGGGGGGTATTAGATTAAAATGGTATTTCCCTTATTAATTTTTTAATTACTTAGACCCCATTTTCACTCTAGTATACTTAGGTCATGTGTTTTTTGTGTCTCAAGTCATAGGATGAGGACACATAGCATGATATAGTCCTATCCTCACTTAGGGTTCCTCTAAGGTTTTTTTTCTTTTTCTTTTATAAGGATTATCATTGTATTATTCACTAACATTTTGAAGTTTGTACATTCAATATGATTGATTGATTTTTTGAATCAATTAGATCTTGGCCTCCATAGATTTTCTACTTCTCTCTTTTCTTGAAAAATTATTTATTGTAGGCAATCCTTGGGAGTCATAGGGTTGAGGGGTCAACTCCAACATATTCTCTTGCATATCACCATAGATGTTAGCATGCACAAGCTCTAGAGGTAATTTTTCCCTCCATGATTTGTTCACTAAAAACCATCTCAATGATGTTTACCAAGTGTAAACCCTAAAAAAAATTCTTCTTTGGACTAATTTATAGGGATTCCTCTCACCATATTCTTCTTGTGAAGAAAACTTAATCCTTAAAAATGTAGATAACTATAGTGTTGGTCCCATAACCATGAAACATTTGTGGTTGTTTTAAGGGCATGCATCTTAGAGGAAACCAATGTGAAAGGAAATAATCTATTATTTATCATACAAGTCTTTTCTATAAGATGATAACTAGATGATTTATCAAATATTTAGCAATTATCTTCAAAGACAACTTTATAATTTTTTGCTACAATCTACCCAACATTTCAAAGATTATTCTATAGTTTTGGCATGTGTAAAGTCACAAATATAAGTATTTTATCCTTGATTAGTCTTCACTGCAAGGGTACCTTTTCTCGTTAAATCAACCTCTTTATCATCACAAAATTTAACTTGACTTCTCACTGAATCATCTAATTTGACAAAGAGATCATATTTACCTGGCATATGATTTGAGTAGTCACAATCTAGGAACTACACATACTTTTGATATTATTTTACCAAATTTTATGTGAGTAATGTGGAGTGCTTTTCATATTAAGAAGTCTCTTCAGTATAATTAGCTCTTAACTTATTTAAGTTAGATTTTTTTCTACATTTAGATTCATAGTTTCCATATAGTTCATAATATCTACACGAAATTATTATGTAATCCACACAACTTCTTTCCCTTCCTCTACCACATCCTCTATTAATATAATACTTGTTGGCAGTGGTTGTCATTTATGTCAACACTTGGTGAATTGGTTGTGGTTGTAATTGATGTCAACACTTGAGAAGATTGTTGTTATGTACACTTGAGAAGATTGTTGTGATGTCAGCACCTATTTGTAGTATCGGCACTAGTTGTCAAAAATTGGGAAAATTGTTGCATTGTTGGGTTTGGGCTATCATTGATATATAATAATGTGTTTTTGACGTTCATGGTTGGATGTCATTCCTTGATTGATGTCAAGTAATGATGTATCGAGTATGGTTGCTGTTAGCAATGTTGATTTCATGATGATATATTAAGATGAGAATTAAAAGCATTAGGATAAGGATTAGAGGTATTACTGATGGTGGAGAGATGTTGTTTATGGCCTATAGAATGTTGTATTATCTCTCATGTTGTTCCTAAAGAAGTATGTGTTGCTGCAAGGTTGTTCTGGCCTCCGCAAGTGGGTAAGAAGATTTTGTTTTAGAATGGTATTGTGAAGACTCTTTTGGAGAATGCTCTGCATTCCTCCACTATTAGAGATGTGGTCTTGTAGTTTTGGATTTAGTTTTTTGCTCTGTGGATGTTGTACTCCTATATTTTCAGGTCACCAGTGTTGCAAAGGAGGTTTCTATTAATTACAAAAGGTTGGCAATGTTATTGGTTGTCTACACTAGTCCAGAAAATGCTTCACATTTCTCTGCATTATTTTTTCTACTACTGTGGTTTGGTGAATATGCTCTTAGTGTCTATGTAGTATCTCAGTTCCAATTTCATATGTTGAAGTGGTCTACAAGTTGTTTTGTTAATGTTATATCTCATGTTTGTACATTATGTGCTTCTAGAATGTAGTATTTTGTTTCACTTTGATCTGTGATGGTTGTTGGTGGCATGACATAATGAAAGAAATGATTGGAAGTGTTGTTGGATATTCATGGAATATTCCCATGTGATCTACACATTAATTTTTGATCTCTTTGGTGTCGAATGTTGTGTTGAGTTGGCTTTATGGGTTGTTTGTGGATGTCTAGATGACATGACTTATTTTCTTGCTTGTGCTAAGTGCTTGGAAGTTTGTGCCAACATTTGAACATGTCTTATGATGAATTTAGGCCCTAACCTATCTTGTTGTGGACAACATTGAATGAATTCAATTGAAAGTATGTTTTTGGGCCGAATGGTTATGTGCTTCATGTTTCATCTACATGTTTCCTTGTTGTCGACTAGGGTTGATGTGCGCCAGTGTGTGAATTATTTTGGATCACATTGGAAGATGTAATAAGATTTTTTTTTGTTCACTCTATCTTCTAGACGGGGTTGCAATATGTTTTTGTGGCCAATTTTTTGGGTTTATTATTTATCTTCTTCTTGGTTGACCTAATTGAAGTTGTCAAATGTTGTAGTGGATACAAATGCAAGAACTTTTCAAATGAAAATTGAGTGTGGCATGAGAAGGTGTGGAATGTATTATCTCATAGAAGAAGTATGAAAGTGTGTGGAAGATGGATCAGATGTGCTTCAACACCTCAGTTAATAGATATTTGTGTTGAAAAATGTTGTAATTTCTATAATCTTCATGTATCTCATTAGGTCCTTGTATCTTTCCCTAGATTTGTTCACTTTATTCTACAAGTCCTATTGTGCGGTTTTGCACACACGCCCCACTTGAAGTAGGGACCCTCTTTTTGACCTTTGGTTTTATGGGATTTGTTTTTTCAAGGTCTTGGGATGTTGGTCTTGATGACTTTGGTCTTGCCCTGAGGATTGAATTGGTTAAACTTTATTTTTGATGAAAGTCCGAGTTTTGACCTGGGTCTGGATTTTCATCAGTCAGATTTCCCGGGTCCTGGTCCGTTATCTGGTTATGGCTGAATTTTTTTTTTTGAAGTCCAAGTTTTTGCTTGAATTTGGGATTTTCCGGCTTGGGCAGATTTTCCCGAACTTCGTTAAAGTCCCAAAGGGTGCGTTATCCATAGAATTCGTGCTCACCTAGATTATCCGTTTGGCTTGGTTTTTTCTGAAATTCCGTTTTGGGCTCGGGTTTTCGGATTTCCTCAATACGTCTTTTCGACCATTAATGCTTAAGGTACATCTTCTCTAGCGCGATTGTGAGCGGATTTAAAGTCTTTTAGTGCTTTCATAATTTCATTATTCATTTATCATCTGCTCTGGTGCTCAGAATTTTTCATTTTGAGCTTTGATTCTTGGATTCGAGCTGCTTGCGTGTGGATTGCTTGAGCGCTGGTGTTGAGTTTCTCGTTGCTAGGGCACATTGTTTCACAGTGACTTCCTTGAGTTTGAGCTTCATCCAGAATTGATCCATGGTAAGTCGTTGTTGGCTCCTCTGTTTGTTTGCACTTTGATTGAACCTTTTCAAGTTGATTGGCAGTCCTTTAAGTCGCCCTTTCTTGTTCCATGATTATGTGTTTAGCGAAGTAGGGTTTGACTCACCTTTTCATGGGTTTTATCACCCGCACTATGCATCCCTTCGTTTATCAATTGAATGTCAGGTGTATCCCTGTCACTAGGTGTTTTTGGTAGGACCCTGCTTTGTTGGCACGTAGTTTGCTATATATTGCGAGGTTAGGGTTTTGGTAGGTTCGCCTGAATTTGCTAGGATCGATGGAGTTGTCGCGATTTTCATGTCTTGAGTTTGGCTCGACCCTGTTTATACCTTGTGAGATCCTGATGCTTTAGCTTGATCATTTTGAGGGATAGTATTGAAATTCTGAGCTTACCCTAGCTTTCATGGTGAAGGTTTGGTTATTAAATTTAGGGAATTTTCATCCCTTTGCAAAGATTAGTCATTTAAGGGTTTTGGGAATCCAAATTCATGTGCTATCGAAGTTTTGCTTATTGGGATTGATTTTATGTCCATTGGAATCCAAATAGAGAGGTTTGCATGATCCTTCGGTCGGTGGTTTGCGAGTTAAAAATCGTCGGGTTTCCGAGGTGTCCGCGGAATTTCTACACACCTAGATTTTCTCGGTCTTTTCCAAATCCGTGGAGTATGATAAATTCCACAATTCTGACCTGTCCGGATTTTTTCAGTTTCCTGCCTGGTTCCACTTCTTTGTGATTATCGAATTGGGGGGTAATGAATTGAATACTAAATGATGATTTCTTGTTGCTAATGAATGAATTTCATGATAGTCACACAACTCTTTCATCCATATTAACATTTTATTTGATGAATGATGTCTTGGCAGCAGGAGTCCGTCTGGGTTGGATTTCTCTAAATTCTGCTCCGACTGGATTTTCCCGGTTTACTTCATCTTTCTGGATTTTCAAGATTGATGATTTGTGATGGATCTTAATTGTTTATGTGGTTTCTGGGCTAACCTTTGATTGGAATATGGATGATAGTTGGATACTCATGAGGCTCTTTTGTGAATGCAGGCTGAATCAAGCAAAGTTGCGACAAGAAAGTCCAAGGGTGATACTGAAGGGTCCTCCGTTACAGATGCAGAAAGATTGAGGCTGGATATGAAGAGTCAGGTGCCTAACAACAAGATCTCTTCAGTCTGGTCTGAAGTCTCTAACACCAATGTAGGAGCATGGAGATATGAGGAATTCAAGGCAAGAATAGCTCAGAAAGATCTATCGGCCCTGACCAAGGGAATGATGAAGTCTGGACTGGTCCATGTAGCAGGATTCCCTCCTGCGGTTCAGTGTTATGAATTGCTATTAGAGTGTTCCCGGCAGTATTACTTTGATATGCAAAGGGTCGTTAGCACCGAAGGAAGAGTCTTGGAAAACTTCAATCCAGTTTCTATTGCCCAAGCATTTGATATGCCAGACTTGCCATGTGTGTGTGCCTTTGATATGGACCTAGCTAGAACTTACTATGAGGATGAGCCCACCAAGGCCCAACAGATGATCAATTCCTAGTTGGAGAAACCAAAGTATCATTTTTCAAAACTGCCCAAGCAATTACGCAGGATCAAATTCAGACCAGAAATATATGATGCAATCACACTATTGAGCAGGGTGGCCGGTTTAAAGAGTGCTGGGGTATTGGAGAATTGGATGGTGCATGTGATCAACAAAATTGAGCAAGGTATTAATTACCATTGGGCAAGACTCATCAGTGCAATGATTGATAGACAGTTGAGAGATGTGTTAGAAATGAAGAAGTTTACTATGTCCTCCTATGTGATGTATGTGTTGGCCAGATTCTACCCATACAGGGGTTTGAAACCAAAGGGGACATTTGGACAGGATATAGTCTATGAGATATATCCTGAGTTGCACCTAGGAAATCAGAACTATAGAAGGGAAAATGATGCATTTACAATGTATATTACTAGGCTGCTTCAAAATGCGGAGCATGTGAGATTATCTGATGGAGCCAAGGAACTAATCAAAAAATATGGAGCTTAGTTTATACAATTTCCCACCTTCTCCTATATTAGAATCGACGGATGTCAAACTGCTCCATACAGGTTGCCTAGATATCCTACCGACCACATTGTGCTATTGGAGGTTACGAGGCAAATATATGATTTTGATGCTATTGTTAAAAAGGAAAAGCATAAGATAGGGTTTGGTGGAGATTTCCCTATGAAAATTGGTATAAGTGAGGTTTGTCCTTCGATCCAATCAGCGCATGTATCAAGGGATGAATTGAGTACTTATTGTTTCTCTTTCCACTCTAAGAGGACAAATTTTGACATTACTGGTGAAGCGCAGAAGAAGGCCACCAAAGAATACCACCACAAGGATGACGTAGAGGATTACTGGGCAAACATCAAAGATGACTTTGAGGCAAGGAAGAAAAGATACTCTAGGCTTCCAGTGGATGTGATTAGAATGTACAATGTCAAGTTGATCCCTGACCAGTTAGAGGATGATGGGAATTTAGTTCAAGATCATACATATGAGTCAGTCAAGGACAGGTCTATTGGAGAGGTAAACTGGGCTGAAAATGAGGTAACTGAGCTGGAAGAACTAATGGCTCCTGTTATGAAGTTTACTAAGTCATGGTTAAAGCACAAAGTATGGGAACTAGAAAGTGAGAAGGTACCTTTACCTTTAATCTAATGGGAAATTTGAATCCTTTCCACCTCAGAGGAATCCGGTGAGGATGATTCCAAAGGAAAAGCTAAAGGAAGCTCACCCTTCAAGTTCAAAATTAGAGGCCCTAAGGAAAGTGATCTGGAATAGAAAAGGAAACCAAAGGGAAAGAAGAGGAGCTGAACTTTGAGAATAGGCAAGTCTGTAGAGGAGAAGGAACTTGAGGAAGTAGAGGAAGAAGATGCTCCTCCACAACCAAAAAGGACGAGGACAACTAGGGGCTCAAAGAAGAAAGATCAAGAAACTTCCAAGGATAAGGAAAATCCTCCAGTGGTTGAAGTGGAAAGCTCGGGAGAGAAAACAAGGGTTTATTCAAGGAAATCAAGGACTCCATCTCCCAAAGAGACCATGCAAAAAGCAGATCCTCTTCCAAAGGCACCAGTTGTGGAGCAACCTAAGGCTGCTTCCCCTTCACCAAGTTTACCTGAGCAGACAACCCATGAAGAGCATGAGACTAGCGGGGAGGCAGAACCATTCAAGGAAGGAGAACTCTTTGGTGCAGCAGCTGAGCTTGAGGTTGAAGGTGTAGAAATGCACCCTTCTCCATTGGTACAGTACGAGGATTCTCCTACGAGCAACAAGGATAACATGTCTCCTGAGAGGGAAGATGTCTCTGTTAAGACCCCATCACCTCTACAAGAAGAAGAGCCCGAGCTAGGTAATCGAGGTGATCAGCCTCCTGAGAAAGAAAAGGATGAAACAACAGAACAACATGAAGAGGTCGAGAAAAGTGAAATCTAGGTGGATCATGTTGTCCCGGATTGGTTGGATAAGGAGATTACAAGAAAGCAACAGGTCATTGTTGAGGACACCCCCCTTGATTGGGATGAAATGTTGGCCAAGATTGGTAAAGGTAAGAAGAAGAAGATGGCCAAGGTAATTTCAAAGATAGAAAGAGATGAAGCGAGCAACAAGGTCATTCATATTGCCACCCCTATTGCTGATAAGAGTAAAGATGAGGTCACTGACAAAGATTACAATGTACGAACTATCAATCTTGGACCAGCTTCTATGGAACAGGATATTGAAGAGTACGAAGGGTCCAGTGCAGTAATAATTGGGAGATTAAGGAAGGAGACACAGTCCAAGCATGAGCTTAAAAGGGAGAATGAAAGGCTTAAGAAGTGTCTAGAAGACTTGATGAAACCTTTGCAATCTCTGCACTCATCTTCTTCTGCTGCGACTGGTTTCTTGCCTAAAGAAACTATTTCTGAAATTGAAAGGATGAAAGCTTCTACTCAGACTACAGTGGATTGGTTGAAGGATGTACAAGTGAAAGGAGATGATGCAATAAAGGAAATCCTTTCAATTGGAAAGGATGCCGTAAGAGCTAAAGATTTATTAGAGCATGTTTTATTTCAAGACAAGGAGGATATTGACCTTCTATTACAAAAAGCTAAAGTGATCATGGAATATGGTAAAGACCAGTTGGTTGTAGATGGAGTCCTTTCTTCATCTGGAGTTAGTGAGCCTTGGGAATGGTTCGAGGCCTTGCAAATTCGATAGAAAGCCATAAGGAAGATTCATAAGAAAAATAAACAGATAGATGGTGATCTGACTGGTGTTTATGATGGATGTATTGCATTCTTTGAAATAATGACTGGTAGGAGGAAGATTTCTCCTAAGTACCTGAGCTTAGAAAAATTAAGGGAATAGTGGCATGATGTCTATGCCCCTGATTCTGAAAATGTGGTAACAGGGCACCAATTAGATGATGCGGCAACTTACTTGGCTGTGATGGACAAGTACCAAGCGCATAAGGGTGAGTGGGATAAAATTGTTAAGCAGTCAAAGGAAGAAATCGTCTCCATTGAATGTCGGCTCAAGATCCTGCCTTTGCCACCTGTTGCTGAGCTAGATAGAGTGTTTTTAAAGGTTCATGAAGTGTTGGATCAGAACAAGGATAAGGGAGGCGGTAGTTAATGCCAATTTTGATATTTGTGCTTCCCTATTATTATAGGGCATGTGTTGATCCAGGCTGCATTGAGGAGTGTGTTTGGGCCGACCTTGATGATGTATCGGCATTTAATGTGTGCCTTATTTTGAAATTCCTAAGGCCGACTTGTTTTGGCTATTTTATTTTGTAAATGTTTGGCTGGGCCGACATGTTTGAAGAATTTTCTATAAAGGGTATTCCTGCCTCATTGTAAGGGGTCAGTTAGAGAAATAATAGAGACAAGCTAGATTAAGAAGGAGCTAGAGCATTTTGTAGTAGAGATAATAGTTAGTTCTTGAAGCAAATATTGTAACACAGAACATTGGAATTGTTGCTACATTTTGGTGAGCTAATACAATTGGAGGCATTGTGGTTTCTCTAGTGATTTTTTTTGTGTCAGTTTATCTTGCATGGTTCATGTTGTTCCATCTTTGAAATTGCTTAAAGATCTAAGTTTTAGTGTTAGATTTAGAATTAGATTAGTTCGGTGAATAATGTTAATGATTTCATACTTGGAATGTTTGTAGCAATCTCTGGTCTATACTCCCAGTAACTATCTGATTGTAGTAGGCTGGCGAAGTCAACCTGGACCATACATCTATCTGTGCTTAGTTCGATTGTGGATGAATTTCTATGATTTGAAAATCTATATACCTTAGAAGATTGCACTGTTCTTGTGATACTGCATTATGGGTTAAGTAGGAATTGGTTATTTGAGATTGGTCCATTCTAGATATCTATCATCTGCATTATTCATCTTAGAAATAGTTTAGATCTCATTATCTCTTTGCACCCTTATCTTTTTCTATTTCTTTATCATTTGGTTAGACTTAGGATCTAAGATCATCATATTGCAAGATTTGATAAATTGGAAAGATACAGTCTGCTTGTAGTAAGGTCCGATTGTGATTACCAGCATTTTCACATTTTTATCTGAGTTGTTTATGCATTGTCATGACCTGACACCCGAGAGACCTTGGGGTGGTTTTTAGTAATTTATTGTTGAATATTACCTTTCAAGAGAGATAGAATATTGCATTTTGTCTGAGTTGTTGTGCAGAAAACACCATCAACAAGTCCTTTGTATCTTTCCCTAAGGTTGTGTGCCTTAGTTTACAAGTCTTTTGGAAGTGAGCCTTATTTTGTAAGTAGTGAGCTTCATCTATTGTGAGTTAACTCTCACCGTGGTTTTTCCCTCATTGGGTTTTCCACATAAATATGGTGTCATCTTGTACATGTGTGTTCCTTGTTTATATATATTTTTATCTGTTTAGGGTTGATGAACTTGTTAAGAGATTAAATTTTTATATCTTTCATTGCTTCAGATATGTTTAAATGCTTTTGGGTTGGTTAGGAAGTTTGAATTGTGCTAAAAGCCTTAAGTTCCAGAGGGGTTTAGGTTTTTAAAGATATTGATTCACCCCCCCTCTCAATATCTGGTGTGTTCAATAATACTTTCCTTGGGATTTATTTGAGTGAAAAGGAGATGTTTTTCTTCAATTCTTATAGTAGGTCCTATAAAGCTTGTACAATAATCTCTATAGAACATTGCATATGCTCCTCATGAGATTGTAAAGAGCCTATCAACTTGCCACTTTGAAGGGGGTTAGATATTTTATTTCTTCAATTGCTATCACCACTAGATCAAGTTTAGGGGAAATCAATTTAAAAAAAAAAATCTACAATTTTCAATTATGTTACAAATTTTTTCCCTCTGAGTCCTACACTAGTTCACAATACCATGAATCCTTGTAATAAATTCTTGAATGGAATCATCTTCTTTCATCCTTATATTTTCAAAATCTCTTTGAAATGTTTGAAGTTTTAGTCTAATTTTTTAGATCCTTGGTATGTGATTTGTAGAGCCTCCTATGCATTCTTTGATTTTTTCATACCAAAAATATGAGGAAAAATTAAAATATCCAATATAATTGAATGGTGAATAGAGTTTTATTGTCCTTCTTTCTATCTTCTCACAAATAAGTTTTTTGATTTGTTGTTAGGCATGTCCAAAGCATTCTAATTTGTAGGTTCTATGTATCCCACTTCCACTAATTCTCAAAGATCTTGGGATAATAGTAGAGTCATCATTTCAATACTTCAATATTCATAGTTGTATCTTGTAAAAAATAGAAGCTAAAATGGTAAGCTACTGCTATTAGCCATTTGGAGATAACTATTTACCTAAATTTTCTATCCACACAATAAAAAATTATACAACTTGCTCTAATACCAATTAAAAGATATTAATTAAAACTATAACACTATATTGAAGAGAAGTATATAAAAAAATATAGAGCTAAAAGAATAAAAAATATCAAACACAATTCTCATCAATATGTTATTTCTGCATAATGAAATTGGTTGTTTATTAAAAAACAAAGAACTATATTTAAAGAAAATTGATTTGTCATATATGATTTGTGGAAGGATAAGAGAAATAGAAAACAAAAAAAAGAAACATGCAAACTATAATTGCATGAGCTATTAAAAACCATGCTATTACAAAATGAAGAATATCGATCTAATGTTTGATCATGCATCTTCAATATCTTTATCACTAAAAAATTTAATGAAATTTAACCTTGATTTACCTGCAATAATAAAAGGGAAAATTTTAGAGAAATTAAACTATGAAAAAATACCACAAGAGAAGACATTTTAAATGTTTAAAATTCAATTATTTCATGCTATTTAACCTTCCAAAAATATCTTGAAAAAGAACATGAGGTAGATCCAGGGGGGGAAATATGGTTTGTAATTCTTGGAACACGCCTTTTAGCGCTAACATGAATTTTTTGGAAAATTCTTCCTGTTCTGTAAATCTTCAAAGCTTCAATGGAGTTCAACGGTGGGATTCTGATTATCAGCGGAGGTCTAATGGTGTTCAGAAGCCTCATTTTTAGATGGCTCCTTATTTTCATCCTCGACGCTTTGGGAAATCGATTGTTTGGGATATACAACCTCCATTTGATATTTGTGTGTCAGATTCAGAATCAAGTGGTCATGCTTCTTTTCATAGTAGGAGTTGGTCTAAGGTAGTTTTTTATTCTCGCATGTCGGATTCTTTCCCCAATAATATTCCTATTATATTTGAAGCTTCCTTCGATCCAAATTTCTCTTTTCCTTGTCCTGCCACTTTCCCTAACAACTTTCCCGTTTCTTGCCCTAAATCTTTTGTTCCAAAACAATCTCCTCTAACCTTTCCAAACAACATTACCATTAATAAGAGGGTTTTATTGGATCGAAAGGTTAATGACGATGTCAATTTTGTGCCTAGTGGGCAGAATACTCATAAGTCTCGTTCTTAGGGGAAGGTTAATGTTTCAGGATACAATGGCAAGGTTTGGGTTCCTAAATAGCGAAAGAAACCAAGTAGAGTTTCAGAGGACCAAGTAATGTTACTCTTATGGATGCAATGCTCCAGCCGCAGATCAAGGATCTCAAGGAGGTAGCACTCATTTGTAAGTTTTGGAATTTCTCTCCAAATCTTGCTTTTTTGCAATGGTGAATTTTTCAAACTTGGGAGGGATCTAATCAAGTTTTCTTTTTAGATAAGGGGGAAGGGTTTATGTGGTTTTATTTTCTAATAAAGACTCAAGGAATGTTGGTTATAGAAAAAAGTCCTAGATTTGTGAGGGTCATGGTCTATTTTCTACCCTATGGACACCAAATTTTTTCCCTTCCTAGTCTATGGTCAAGTTCATTCCTTTTTGAGTCAGTTTTAAGGGTTACCATTGGAGTACAGAGCCTCATATTATTGAAACTCTAAGTAATCAGTTAGGCATCTTTCTGCATCAAGATTTTTAGTTCTTTTCCAACCCTTCATTGCTAGTTAGGTTTTTCCTTCTTATTGACGTTACAAAAAATCTTCCAATAGTTGTCAACATCAAATCAATCTATGGTTTGTGGAAACAGAAGGCAGTTAATGAGGACCCTCAGAAAAAAAATTCTCATTGTCACTTACCAGTTCATTCTTCAAGAAAGTGTGTGGTGGATTCGACATTGAACATGGAAGAGGCAGGGGATTCTTCCAAAGGTTCTTTCTATTCCTTTAATGATAAATCAATTGTTGCTCTCTCCACTCCTACTAAGGATTTTGTGCGAAATGTTGATTTAACCTTTTTGGTTAAGGTTTTTGATATATGTTTTAAGTGGAATCAAAATTCCAATGCCCTAAGCACATAGTTTAATTATAAAGGATCTTCTAGCAATGTGTTGCATCAGTGGGGAGTTTCAAAAGCTGCAGTGTTGGAATCATTTGGGGGTCTTCATTATAGTTCTTTGTCATTGGGGGAAGCTGGGTTTGTGAAAACTTCTCATTCTGATGTAGTACAATGTGTTCAAGGTAGATCTCCTTTAGTTTTGGACAACAAGATAAGGTCTTCATCACTTGTTGGTTTCAACAATTTTGGAAATGTGATTAGGTTGTCTTGTACACACAGTAAGCCTATTTTTGTTTCCTTTATGTCTAGTTGGGAGAATATTTTGTTGTCTCCCATTACTATTTTTCTTCATTCTCTCAATCTTTTGGCCTTGGGTTTAACATTGTTAGTTTCCAACAAATGAATCAATGCGCTTCAATGTTAACTTTTGGATTGTCAAATCAATGCAATGAAATGTTAATTAAAGGTTTTTGACAATCAAGATGAATAGGGAAGTTACATCTTGCAGCCTCAACAAGTTTTTGATGGCTCTAATGCTCATCCCTCTAACCTACCCTCTGAGGTGGAGTTTGAGAAATTTGTTGATGAAGCTTTATTTATTGCAGGTGAATAGATAAAATATGATATTGCTTTTGAGGTGTTTTGGAAAGGGGAATTTTTAGATGGTTTAGGTTCATTATCAATCTCTCAGTCCCCATTGTCTCCTCCTATAAGTAAAAAATATCCTACCAAGAGGGGGTGGAAATCATTAGCTACCAAGCTGCAAGAGGAAATTGTGGCAGGAATCCAATCTACATTAGATGGAAAAATGGGTGGAGGTGAGAAACAAAAAAGGCCAAGGAGAGCATGTTGCTCTCCTAGGATGCAATGAGAATAATATCTTGGAATGTCAAAGGCATAAATGCCTCTAACAAAAGGGCCCAAGTCAAGTAGCAACTGGATGCTTGTGGGGAAGATGTAGTTGTCCTTCAAGAAACTAAAACTTCATATGAGACTTTTGAATCTATTAGTAAAAAGTGGAATAAATGGAATTCTTTTCATTTTCCATCTCATGGAGCTTCAAGAGGTTTGATTACTCTCTATAATGCAAAATTAGTTAGCATTATCAAGTTTACTTGTGAGCATAACTGGCATTTAATGCAGATTAATCTCTTTGATTTATCTTTTTGGCTATTGAATGTATATGGTCCAAATAGTATAGTAGGCAAGAAGTTGTGGGATATTTTGAAATAGAAATTGGATCTGTTGGGTCCAGAAAAATTTGTTCTATCAGGTATTTCAATGCAATAACAAGTTTATTAGAGAAAAAAGGTGGTATATGTCCCCCTTAAAAAGTTATGGAAGACTTTGCTGCTTTTATATAAGATAATGCTCTTGTTGATATAACTCCACCAAATGGGAGGTTTACTTGGACAAACAAGAGGAAATTTTTTCTTCAAATCGCGGAAAGGTTAGACAGGTTTTTAACCTCTCTGAGTTGGATATTAAGTGAATATGATTTAACATCAGAAATTTTGCCTTTTGCTACCTCATATCATTTTGTAATTTTATTATATGAGTCCAAAGAAAGTAAAGTCAAAGTTTCAATCTTCTTTTAAGTTTGAGGCTATGTGGTTTAGGCATCCACAACTTATCAATTTGTTAATGCAATGATGGTTGAATGCACCTATTTGTCATGGTTCTAGAATGTTTTAGCTAAGTAAGAAGTTGGATCATGTTAAGCAGCATTTAAAAGGTTGGAATCAACATGTGTTTAAGAATATCTTTGTGCAGAAAGACTTGGTTTACTAAAGGCTTTTAGAGGTAAATGAAAGAATTATTGCTAATGGTCTTGATAGTGTTTTATTTGATGAGCAGAAAAAAATGCAAGAGGAATGGAAGTAATTGCTATTGAGAGAGGAAGTCTATTGGTGACAAAAATCAAGAGAATTGTGGCTAAAAGATGGTGATAGGAATACAAAATTCTTTCATATTTCAGCTTAAATCAAGAAAGCAAAAAACACTATTTTCTCAATTCATGATAGTGTGTCAGGTGTCTTGATTACAAAAGAGGAAGATATATAGAATGAAGGAATCAAATTTTTCTCATCCTTGCTAGCTTCCAACAAGGATGATAATGTTCAAATGGTAAGGGAAAGAGAAGAACTTCTTCAGGATATCCCAAAGCTCATTTCCCATGAAGATAATTTTAGGTTGTTGGCTCCTTTTTCTTTAAATGAAGTTAAAGAAGTGGCATTTTCCATGCCTCCTAATAAAGCTCCAATTCCTGATGGATTTACTGCCATATTTTATCAAAAATGTTGGGATTTCATTGGGGTTGATATTCTAAATTCTTTGGAGGAATCAAGAAAATCAGACCTGGTATGTTGAAGAAGTTCAATGTAACTAATATTGTTATCATTCCAAAATTAGCTTCTCCAAATATTTTGTCAGACTTTTAGCCTATTTCTCTTTGCAACAATATCTATAAATGTTTTACAAAGGCCATCTATCTACGGTTACATCCTCTTGTTTCTGCAATTATTTTAGAAGAGTAGGGTGGCTTTGTTCCTAGCAGAGAAAAAATAGAAGGTGCAATTGTTGCTCATGAAGTTCTGCATTCCATTGCTGTAAATAAAATGTCTTCCATGATAATAAAAAATTTATATGCAGAAGGCATATGATAGGGTTGACTAGTCCTTCTTGAATCAGGTGTTATTGAAATTTGGCTTCTCTCCTAAGTGGTGTAAGTGGGTTATGTCATGTTTATTGGGTGCCAAGTTCTCAGTGTTTTTAAATGGTTTAGTAGTTGGCTTCTTTGGTTCATCTCAAGGGGTCCGACAAGGTGATCCTGTTTCACCATTTTTATTTATCATATTAGCAGAATATTTGAGTAGGTCAATACATAAAGCTCATGAATAGGGTATCATTCAGGGAATTTGTATTCCAAATACAAATATATCAGTAACACACTCTCTTTTTGTTGATGATACATTGCTTTTTGGAAAAGTTGTAGTGTCAGAAGCTTTGCACATAAAGTCAGTGTTGGATAAATATACTAGTGCTTCGGGTCAAAGAGTAAATGAAGATAAATCTAAAGTTTATGTGTTTAATACAAAATCTGTTATTGAGAAACGTATTGTGAAGCTGTTAGGCTTCCAACAAGAACAACTTCCTTGCAAATATCTCGTTATTCCATTATTTGTAGGCCAAAATAAGATTTCTTATTGGCAAAAGATTATTCAAAGCATACAAGCTAAAATTTTATCTTGGAAAGGGAGATGGTTATCTTTATTAGGGAGAATTTTGTTGGTGAAAACTGTGTTATCCACGATTCCTAATTATTATGTCGGTTTTTAAAGCTCCTAAGTCCATTATTTTTCAAATTCAAAAGCTGCTAAGAAATTTTCTATGGTCTGGCAATTTGGACAACAAAAAAAGAATCCTTTAATATCTTTGGAAACCATATGTTTAGAGAAATTAAAAGGGGGAGTGGGCCTTCATAATTTAATTGAAAGTAAAATGGAATTAGGTGCTAAAATGGTTTGGCTCATGTACACAAAGCCTTTCTTAAAATGGTGTTGCCTCATGCAACATAAATATTTGGACAATCTGTGTCCATCAATAATTCTTACTGTGTCAAATCCACCTTCAGGGTTAGCATATGGAATTTTCTAGTCTCATGTAGAAAAATCATTTTACCTCACCTAACTTGGGAGGTAAATGATGGTAATGAAGCTCTATTCTGGAGGGATTCATGGAATGGGTATCCAAACTAGAACTATTTTACATAATTATGAGAATACTGCAAATCTATTATCCCAAAGTTGGGGCCCAAAGTTCAAATATTATGTTCAACAAGTGGATACATTGACGGGAAAAGTTAAATGGAAGGTCTTTTCAAATGATTTAATAGATAATGTTCATAAAAGTTAGCCTCTATCTATTCTTCAGGAAAGAACAATTTACTTTTCAACAAGTTATGATAGGTTAATATGGTCAAAAGAAAAATCAGGTTGCTATTCAATGAAAGAGGGTTACAAATATGTTTCACAAGCTAGTTCACAAATAGTAGAACAAAGAGCATATAAATTATGTTGGAATTCAAAAAAAATTCCTAAAGTAGGTTGTTTATCATGGTTAGCAATCAAAAACAAAATCCTTACAAGTGATAAGCTTGCAAAATTAGGAATAGTGGAGCCTTTTAAATATGTTCTTTGTGAACAAGAGTTGGAAGATGTCAATCACCTATTCCTATTAGGTATAGTAGCACATGTAGGTTGTTTATAGTGGCTAAAATGAATTGGAAGTCATCATTCCCAAATACTCTTTGGAAATTATTTTCTAGCTCGCCACAATGTTACAAAAGTTCATTTTTTGCAAGCATTTGGTGTATTATCCCATCTTTAGTTGTTTGAGCTATTTGGTGGGAAAGAAACAGATGCATCTTTAGAAAAGAAAAACTCAAAATTGATCAGGTTTTACTATTGTTAGATTGTTCTATATCTGAAACAGTAAATGGGTTTGTACATAAAACAAAACATGTTGGTTTGATTTTTACTGATTGGGATTCAAAGTTAATGTTATCCTGGCCACTTATTTCTTTATCTTTTAAAGGGAATCTTCATCAACCAAATCAAAAAGTAAACAGGCCTTCCATATCTTGGAAATACCCTCCAGCTGGAATTTTTAAGTTGAATATAGACGGAGCTTCAAGGGGAAATCCAAGATTCTCTAGAGCATGGGTGATTATAAGAGATTATAAAGGGATAGTGTTATTTGCTAAGTCTTTCAAGTTGAAAACTGGTTCTAATAATGCAATTGAAGCTCAAGCATTATTATAAGGATTAAATTTAGTTCTCAGTTTTAATCTTCCCATGATCCAAGTAGAAGGTGATTCATTGATTTTGATAAATACTTGTTGGGATCGTAAGATTCAAAATTGGAAGTTGGGGTATATTGTCAAACAAATTTGGTCACTGCTTGATAAGATAGGAAATTATCAAATTCTACACACCTATAGAGAAGGTAATGTAGTGGAAGATTTCCTAGCAAACTTTGGATGTGATCAAGTAGTTGATGAAATTACACATGTTGTGATGGGTAAGATGCATCCTAAGTTAGAAGATTTATTGTCAAAAGAGGAAAGTTAATTAAATTTTTCAAAGGTTCAAATGTTGAATTTGTTAAATAATTTTGGTGCTACAATGATGTAAAATTTGTATAAGTTATCAGGGAATGTAAGTGGCATTGCTAGCAAAGTTGGGGAAAGATGTTAAATCAGCCAATGTATGCATGAAGCTATGTTGGAAAATCTAGTGTCTTTCCACTTCAGCACACATTAGTTGTCACAAGCAGGAAAATTTTCTTATGGTGATACATCAATTGCACATGTCAAAGCTCAAGTTAGTACAATTAGAATCTACCAGTTATACGGTTCACTTAGCATCTGCCAACTATACAGTTACTCTTCGCACAATACATTGTTTAAATATTGAAGGAGTTAATATATGAAGGCACTCTTCATTGGTTTTATCACTGGAAAGAGTGTGTGGAATGAACGCAACAAATTCGGATATTCAGGTGCTTCGATATGTAATCAGAGCAAGATGTGTTAGTATATAATTGAAATGTGTGTGGTATAGTTCAGAATAAATTGGGATGTACATGAAAGTGCCTCATTATAATTTCTCATAGCAATCTAAATCTTGGCGTTGGGCCGAGGCACAAAATCATGATGTAAGACATCTAATCTCAATTTTTTCTAATTTTGTGTGTAATGTGCAGGTTACAAGTGTCCCATAAGCCATAAATGTACAATCCTTTGGCATGTATGAACCATGCACAACTGAATGTTTAGAATTTAGGGGTGGAATGACTAAATTTAGAAGTTTTTCTAAAGTGGTTTCCTCTACATAGTTAAAATTGATTTTGGTGACAATTTTATCAAACCTTGTTATCAATCCATCAATGTGTACAATGTCATCATTTTTTGGTATGAGTTCGAAGCTATGTAAAAATCATGAAAAGCCATTTCTCAAATGGCATATCTTACTCTTCATTGGTAATATATATTCTACCACAACGATTAAAGCTACACAAACAAAATTGTTGGTATGTGCATAGGTAAGGGTCTATCGAGTGAATGTTTCAATAGGAGAGTTCAAGCAATGGTGATCTCAATGTTCCAATGACTCTCTATGAAGTGTGTAAGTGGAAAATGATGGAGTTCTACCTGCAGAACTACATAATTTTCCTTCCTGTCAATGAATGGGAACTGCCCATTTCAGAAGAAATTGGTGATGCTAAGCTTCACTTGGTGTTCAAAGATCACTGTACAACTTTTAAAAAGCATATCAAAAGGGTTGTTGGAGTTGAAATCTTGGAGCCAGAGACAAAGAGATTGATTTACCCATCTCAACTGCTCTCAATTTTAATTTCAAATCTAATGGATTTGCTACAAGATGTTAGGTTAGTGGAATCTGATACAAAAAAAGTTATAAATGAAGAGTATTTGCGAAATGGTGTACTCTACAAAGCTTTTCAGTGATATGATCTATGGAAAGGCCATGGTTATGAAGGAGGTTTATTCCCTAGACACTTCTTACTTCATCGAACAACTTTTCCAAAAATTTTTTTTGCAATTAACAAGTCTTTGTCTTAGCAAAATTCTAGTTTCATGTTAAATGTCCTCAGAAGGTATGCAGGGGAGTTTGCTCCTAAATTAGCTGACAAAGTAAGAGAGACAACTCAAGCCATTATGGTATTGCCCATGCATGTTCATGATCCTCCAATGCCCAGTCTTCATCAACAACGGGCATTAGCAGATGAGAACAGTCATCACCAACCATTGGGTGTTCCAAATGTCTAGTAAATTGCAAATGAAATTGTAGAGGAAGATTGTCAACTAGTGGGTGCATGTAATGTCAGTGGGTTTAACCTCAATGATTTGCCACCTGATCAGTTTGTTGAAAGATTTGGAGTGAAAGTACAGGGTGATTATGGTCAGCCAATGGGTGTTCAAAATGTCAGTGGGTTTAACATCAACACTTTGCTGCCTTTGTTGCTTGTCCCTTCT
>VDFB02353493.1:72467108-72692151 GCA_007258455.2 Sequoia sempervirens | reverse complement strand
TGAGATCCAACATAGAGATAAATGGTCTGATTTTTGTCATGATTTCTAAAATCTTAGCCCTTTTACCAAAATTAGGGGCTTTGACATCATGTAACCCATATAGGCTCTCCACAATCAACTGTAGAACCTTCTTTAGTATGCCATCATTATAGGGTGCTACAGGAGCTGTTATCCTTATGATCTCATTGAGACAAGAAGCAACTGTGAGTCTCACTTTTTCACAAGGATGTTCCATGAACTTGTGCTTGACCAAAGCGAGCATTGAGGGTTGCATAGCCCAATTCAGAAGCATCCATTCTGTTTGATCTACTTTGGACAAATACGTGTCTATTTCCTTCAGCCTAGAGAGAACATCATTAGTAGATTTCATGAACTTCAATTCTAATCCAATTACATAGAGCCAATTCCCTACTTCCTTTTCTTTCTGCAAGTCCCTTAGCTGTTCACCATTGAATGTATCATTGAATTCTTTTGAGAAAAGGTCACTTTTCTTATCTGCTATCCTCTTCATTTTATTTACTGCAAAGCCCCTTGCAAAATATGCTCTATATTTTTCAATTTGCTCACTCGGGAATTTCGTCAAACAATTTTGCCTACAAGCTTTTAACTGCTGAATGTTGTTTCTTTTTGTAGTTTTGGTGTATAAAATATTTTTCATGAATATAGAGGACTTTTGATTGCAAGTTCTAAAGTTTGAAATGGGAGATGCAAAGAAATATCTCTTTTGATTTCCCCATTGCAATAATATGACTGAAAGTGAAAGCAATCAATAGCAATAGCTGAGAGACATTATTGCAAGCAGTTGTCATGCATTCTAATTGCTGATCATGAAGTTTAGACATTTACAATGCTGATTGCCATATGAGGGACCACATGAAAAATAAACTCAATCCGAATGATGTACATACTTAATGTCATATAAATGCAAGTGGTACATCAAATGTATCTGTAGTAATTCCCAACCTACAATCCAGCTACTAAATGAAGTACATATACTGTTTGAATTTTCACAAGTATACCACCCAGCCAAGGCAAAGAGCACAGCAGTGTTGAATATATTATTTTCTGACTATGAAATGGATAGAAATACTTGCTCTATGATTCAAATTGCAAACTAACCCAAAGGATTGATTGCTAGCTGTCGAGCTCAAAGAGAGAGTCGTTTCATATCAAGCACTTACAGGTTTCTCCAGAACATAGATAAATGCATAAGGGAACCTTGAGAATACTCATTCAAACCTAAAGGTGAATCCACTCCCTTGTGCGGCGCCCAACAGCTTCAGGTTCTCACGTATCATCTCCCAATTCAACATCTAAATGACTCGTATTCACATTCAGAGGCAAAATGTATTCAAATTAGCGGCAGGCTGAATATAACGAATCATTCAGGAGGTGATTTTATTCTTGTCTTTTTCCAACAATGACGTCTTCTCCCAAATTCTTGTCTTTTCCAGTGCTTGTCGTTTCCTGCAGACAAATTCGATTAATGATTTTAGCTCTTTAACTCATGTTTCTTCCCATTTATAAGACTATCACTCCATTCTATTGCTCTTGACTTTAATTTGATGTTCTGGCGGTAGAAAGAGCGACCAAGCAACTCTCGATTCTACCTTGATTAATTTTGGTTTTTTGTCTTTATCGAATGTCCAGCCTTTGTTAGCTTCAAAAAAAAAAAAAAACTGAATGAATTTTTCTTGCGTCTAGGCCACAAATTTTGTCTTGTTCCCTTCAGATCCAATTCTTGTCTCATCTGCCTTCCACGTCATCCAAGACAAAGGCTCTGATTGTCTGTTCTTGCAATTTATTTTAGCAGTTAGTAGCTCCCGCAAATAAAATTGGAACTTTCTTTGTGTGATAGCGTCCTTAATGAATTCCTTCACACTTAGCGGCTATTTGAATAAGAAGCAGCTCCCGACTTGAAGAGACGACAAAGGATATTTCTAGGTGGCTGATGCTTTAAAATACTCGGCGACCTTTTCTTGTCTTGTGCGACTTTGTCTCTAATGGGCCACGTATGACTCCAAGTTTGTCTTATCTCAATATTATGCAGATTGTGAAATCCTCTATTTTTTAAAAATGTATCCCGCCTGCAAAGCTTGAGCTTCGATTTCAGATACTTGCCGTCTATTAAAATTAATACCTTAATTTGGCTTTTTCCAGCAGCTGAATTTTTTGAATTTTTTTTTCTTGAAGTGGCTCTCTTGATTCCAGCCTACGATTTGTTCATCCAATATTTGTTATCTCCAGATTTTTTTTTTCCAACCCCGGGTCTGAATAATAATTTTTTTGAAATTGATTATCTCCGGAATTTTTAATAAATTTCCAAACCCTAAATCCTAAAAAATTTCTCTTTGAGAACCAACACATGATGGTAGGATTCAGGCTTTGATACCACTGTAAGAGACCTGCCCGTCTCTAACCTCTAATAACTGATGCTGATTGATGAAGGTATGTACTTTTTTTGTGTTTTTGCTATATTTTGTCTTTTTGTGTTTCCTCAAATAAGATGCCAGGCATGAAATAAAATACTGGAAATGAAAATATTAAACCCTACTGCAGCAAAGAGAATTTTATTGATTCACTTTGAAAAGCTTTTACAGTAGAGCATACTCGGAATACAATCTTTTGATATTGACAGATGATGAATCCCGTATTATGAAAACTCTCCTGTAAATCCGATGAAGCACAAACTTGACCTTTGGTTGAAGCCAACAATTAAGCACCTTCAGCTGATATTTCACAAAATGCTGTTGCAATGAAGCAGCTACACTCTCCAATGCCGATACGTTGGCAGAAACCCTAGGGCTTCCTTCTCCAAACGCCAAAGAGAAATCATAAAACAAATATCAAATCTTGGTTGTTGAGAATGAGCTCTTAAGTCCCTTTTTATTCTTTTCTTGTGAGAGCTCAAACACTTTCCTGGCCAATGTGGGATAAAAGATATATTCCCACTTTAAATTATTAAAGTGACTTTATTATTTATAACTTTATAATAGCATTAAAATATTTTAATAAATCACTTAAACTTTAATATCTCTTGAAATACTTGTCCAATTGCTATGCCGTCTGAACCAAGAGTTAACTCAACCTGTTCTCCATGTGATCAGATGCCCGTCTAAAAATAGAAACCCTAAACAATGACTTACTATAAATAGTAAGTAGGTGAAACTAAGTCAACCGAAGGCTAAGCTTGAACCCACACGAGGCGCTGAAGGAGAAAAACCACTGATCACTGCCAAAAGGGACCCTCTAACCAGACATATTAGCCTATGAGGGCCAGGAATAGGCTAAATCCACTGAACTCTGATACTCGTGAAATTGGGGACATTATAGATTTTCAATAATGCTAGTGAACAAACATAGAGACTAAATTAGCATAAGGGTCTTATAGAATCAAGCCTTATGACTCCAAGATTAGAGAAAGTGAATAATGCTAGGCATGCACAAGGATCATGAAATTTCTACATATAAAAGAAATTTCAAAGGTATTAAGGCCTGATCATTAGGCTTTGATACCAAATGTGATGTCACTTTTCCTCTTATAGTTATTAAGTATTAGCAATAGATTTAATATAATAAATATTAGTGTTAATATAATTTATAATATGCAATGTTATCAAAATAAATGTGAATAATTAATGTAACTACAAACATGTGACAATTAAATAATTAACATAATGAATGGAATAACACCTCCACATAGATTAATTATATTAACACCAAAATCATATAGACAATATTCCCAATATTGTTGAATCAATGGTCTTCAATACTTATCTGAAAATTACGCAGAGGTGCTATCTGACACTTATAGGAATGGTTACAGGTCTAGGCTCTCCATGGCAAGGAAGTGCCCTTGGAGGAAACCAGTTCTTACACAAAACCCAACCCGCCTTCACGGCATAAATAACACAGCCCTGGCTAGGACACTCTCGAGTCGCTGTACCCTAAGTTGTAAACACACTATGTGCCCCTTCTCCAAATGCCTCAATGCCAACCAATGACCCTAACCTTCACTCCTTTGTGCCTTCTGAATTTTTGTGTTTTCTCTATTAATTCTTTTCTTTTTTCTCTTCCCTCCTTGAATGTTCTCCATGCCTTTCCAAGTCTTGCATAAATGCTTATATAAGCCTTAAGGGTTGGTTTCCAAACCATCACACCCTTTCACAAAGGTTGCATTTAATGATTATTTAAATAAATAATTAGTCTTCCACCTTTTTAAAAAGTTTTTACACATTCTTTATTAATATCTCTTTTAACCAAAGGATCATAATATCCTTTATTTTTCTATCTCCCTTTTAATTCCAAAGGGTTATTTCATAACTTTCTCTTCTCTTGGGGAAAAAGTCACATAACAGGGTAGTAAAGAACCTATTATACAAGGTAGCAAGGAATGAAAAAGGGCTCCACCGCTGCAACTCATTTCAATATGTAATGTCCCAAATCCAAAATGAGTTTCTGGTTGACTTGAAGGAGAAAAGTGTTTTTAAACACTATTAAATTAATAATAAAATAAATAAATAATAATGTTCTTTTATTGTGGGCTGACCTCATTTGAGGCGCAAAGATTCAAATTTGAATTTCATTTTTGTTCTCTGGCCGACATGCCTTATGTTGGCAGATTTGATAAGTATTTATAGGAGTTCGATTTCATGTTCTGATCATCATGGATTTTGGGCTTTATGTCTTGCTGA
Organism: Sequoia sempervirens; assembly: GCA_007258455.2. Taxonomy (NCBI): domain Eukaryota; kingdom Viridiplantae; phylum Streptophyta; class Pinopsida; order Cupressales; family Cupressaceae; genus Sequoia; species Sequoia sempervirens. The sequence continues at coordinate 72,687,457 of VDFB02353493.1, read as the reverse complement.
GAGTGCAGAGAACGTAGTTACTCTGGCGCAACACTTAGGTACTGGGCATAGCTATAGGCCTGAGAGAATTCATGCTTAATGTCATCCCTGCATATACATTCACTCACTTTTAGTTTGTTCACAGGTTCCCAACGATCGAGGCACTGAGGGGAAGCGATTATTAATACGATCTGGCCAAGCCCAGGCTCTGGCTGCTATTTGCACATTGGTCCGCTTCAAACATCTGCGATTTCCTCTTGGATAGAATGACACTCATTCCAACATCATCAGGGGCCAAAGGGACACTAGTGTGAGGGAGGTTGCACACAACAAATGATTCCAGCCATTTCTGCAACTCCATATCAACACGGGAATTCTATCTTGGCAGTATCCTAATCCGTAGAATTCATCGGGCAGCCACAAGAGCAGAGGAAGTGTTGAGGTTTCATTGTCAAGGGCACGGATATCGCCACAATCGCATCACAACATAACTATGACGGGAATCCTGTGCTAGTTACCTGAGACCCATCTTAGCTTGGGTGCCTACGATCGTCAGTCACTGCTAACAATTGGTCAAAGACAATAATTGGATCGAGATCACATTGGCGACATTCTGGGAAGAGTGAAATTCATGATATCTTGGTCCCATCTTCGGTCTGGATACTAGTCTGCCAGTTCGAGCATGTGTAATCAAGTCAATATATGATAATTCTGAAGGCTTGCAATGATGCCTAATCGATTGATAATTGTTTGAGGAGCGTTTTGTTTGTTATTTTTGAGCAAGCATCTTACAGTGGTATTAGAGCGTTGGATTTTGCCAGCCTGTGGGTGACCGGATTGATGCAACCGAGTCAATGAGATTTGAGAGCCTTCGAGAGAGAAAGGAGAAAACTTTAAGCATCCACCCAGAACAACAACAAAGGAATAGGAGGTAGGGGTAAGGAAAGGATGGAGGATCAGAATAAGCTCGAAGATTTCATGGAGAAACAGGATCAAATGAACCAAACATTGCAGTCCCTTACGACTGCAATGAACAACAACAAATTTGGGTCCAACAATGCTGAAGAAGGCCATCCAAAACGCTCAGGAGGAGGAGAGCACAATAGAACCTCAAAGGGATCCACTTACAGACCTTCTCAACCCAAATTCTTGCCTAAGACAGAGGCACATCATGAAGAAGAAGATCAGCCGAGCTATGGTAGCATTGTACAAGATTATATGAAACTGGACGCTGAGGCTCAAGCAACAATTCCCTTTGATCAATTCTATAGAGCTAGAAGAAGTGAGGGGAGACAATACTGAGGAAATAAAGACCTTCAACACAAAGTCAACAAGCTTTAACTCCCTACTTTTGATGCTTCGGGAAAGGTGACTGCACACGCATGGGTGTAGAAACTAGATACATATATCTCTCTCAACCCCATGACTGAGGATGAAGCTATCAAATTTGCCATCTTACACTTGGAAGGGTTAGCTCACGAATGGTGGTACCATGGCATCATAATTCAAGGGCTTGGACTTGTGACTACATATGAGGTCTTCACACAAAAGTTGATGGAGAGGTTTGATAGGAAAGATCCCGAACTGTACTTCCAAGAGTTGACAAGATTGAAGCAAACGGGCACTATGGATGAATATGTTTCAGAATTCCAAAGGCTTGCTATGATGGTATTGGATGTTTCAGATAAGAGGCTCATGTTCTTTTTCATTGAAGGCCTATCAGACTCTTTTCGTGGCTTGGTGAGGGCTTTGGAGCCAACAACACTAGAGGAAGCTATTCAAAGGGCCTTGAATTTGGAAGACTCCACCAAGAAGGGCAAACCTATTGTCAAGAGCACACTAGCAAGGCAGCCAAGGAAGCCTTTTCCTAAGGCAAATTCTCCACCTAAGAGTTTTCCTCTAGGACCGAATGGATCAAACATGTCAAGAAATGAACTTCGTCGGAAGGGTTTGTGCTACCATTGCAAAGAAAAATGGAATGAGCATCACAGATGTCAAGGGAGAGGTCAAGTTTACTACATTGAGGTAGTTTCAGATGATGAAACAGAACACGAAGAAGGTGACAATGAGGAAGTCTCTAATGAGGGAGAACAAGAGGTCGTTGTAGAAGGAGGTCCCATGTTGGGTACTCTTGCAACACTTTTAGGAGCACCACAATACCATTCTCTCCATGTTTGAGGAATTCTTTGAGGACAAAGAGTGACAGTGCTGATAGATAGCGGAGCTACTTATAATTTCATTGACAAGAAGACAGTTGCCAAGTTGCGCTTGAAAGCAGAAGACTTTGAAGGGTTTGATGTGGCAACTACTGGAGGAAATATCCTTTCTTGTACTAGACGGATTCAACAAATGGAGCTGATCTTAGGAGGACACAAGATGAGGGATTATTTCTATGTTGTTGATATCGGTGACACGGACATGGTTTTAGGAGTTTAGTGGCTTCATTCATTAGGAGAGTACACCACTAATTACCAAACCATGGAGTTGAAATTCAAGTATGATGGCAAAGAGGTTGTCCTCAAGGGCTTCTCCAGGAATGGTCCTATGGTGGTTTCAGCAAAGAGGATGGATCCTTTCGTAGAGATGAAGTAGCATGGGCAACAGAGTGCTTGATTATGGATACTAGTCCACCAAAAGAAGAAAGAACCTTTCCCATTGACATCTAGGGTATTTTGAACAAAAAGTGCAAGGTGTTTCGTGAGATTCTAGTTGGATTGCCACCGGATAGGGGATTTCAGCATGTGATAGAGCTTGAAGAAGGCACTAAACCCATTATCACTACTCCATATCGACACCCCAGAGTATACAAAGAAGAGATCGAGAAGGCTATTAAGGAGTTGTTAGATATGGGACATATTTGTCCAAGCTCGAGTCCTTTTGCTTCATCGGTGGTGTTGGTCAAAAAGAAGGATGGGACACTTAGGATGTGCATTGATTATAGAGTACTCAACAAAAAAATCAAGAACCGCTATCCTATTCCTAGTATTGACGAATTGATAGATGAGCTACACGGAGCAGTGTAGTTCTCCAAGATAAATCTATGTTCAAGATATCAGATTAGAGTCAGGGATGAGGATGTGCATAAGATGGCTTTCAGGTGTCATTATGGGCATTATGAGTTCTTGGTGATGCCATTTGGGTTGACCAATGCCCCCGCTACATTCCAGTCTTGTATGAATCAGGTATTCATTCTTCAGTTGAGGAAATTTGTGCTGGTTTTCTTTGATGACATTTTGATCTATAGTAAGATATGGGAGGATCATTTGAAGCATATAGAGGAGGTGCTTGACATTCTTGAAAGGCATTCATTTTATGCTAAGATGTTGAAATGTGAGTTCGGGATGACTGAGATTCTGTACTTGGGCCATAAGATCAGTGCTCAAGGGGTTAGTGTTGATGAGGAGAAGATCAAGGCTATTTAGGATTGGGCCAGACCCAAGAACTTGACACAGTTGAGAGGATTTGTGGGCCTTTGCAGCTACTACAGAAGATTTGTGAAGGGTTTCTCCTAGCTTGCAGCACCGTTGACTAATCTGACTAAGAAAGGAGCTTTCTCTTGGAGTCCCACCACACAGCGGGCATTTGACAAACTCAAGGAGGTAATGAGCTCGTGTCCTATTTTGGCTATTCTAGATTTCTCATCTCCTTTTGTACTTGAGTGTGACGCTTCAGGAGAAGGTATTGGAGCGGTATTGATGCAAAATAAGCATCCCATAGCATATGAGAGCAGAAAACTCACAAATTTAGAGAATGCCTTCTCCATCTATGATAAGGAGATGTTGGCTATCATGCATGCCCTTGCAAAGTTTAGATAGTACTTGGTTTGTGGGAAATTTGTGGTGAAGATAGACCATAACAACTTGAAATATTTCCTCAATCAGCGTGATTTGAATGATAGACAACAAAAATGGGTAAGCAGACTTCAAGCCTATGATTTTGATATTGAATATGTGAAGGGCAAGAAACATGTGGTAGTGGATGCACTCTCTAGGAAGCCTTATCTTTGTGCTATGTCTGATATATCTACTGATTGGAGGGTGGGCATCATAGTTGAGTATGCTAGAGATTCATTTGCTAATGATATTTTGGAAGGAAAAGTAATTGATGACAGGTACAAGGTGGTTGAAGATCTCATCCTCTACAAAAATTGGGTGTATCTTGTGCCCCACTCCAAGATCTAGGATAGGATTGTGAGAGCTTTCCATGACACTCCTCTTGCTGGCCATCCTGGATTCTATAAGACATACAAGCAAGTGAGGGACCGTTTCTCATGGAAGGGGTTGAAAACTGATATTTTGCAGCATGTGAGAGAATGTTTGGCGTGCCAACAAAATAAAACAAAAAATGTGTTACCAGCTGGTTTGTTGCAGCCCTTACCTATTTTGGATCAAAAATGGGAAAGCATATCAATGGATTTCATCACTGGACTTCCGAGGGTACAAGGTAAAGATTGTATTTATGTTGTGGTGGATAGGTTCACTAAACATGCTCATTTCTATGCCATTACTTAAGAATTTAAGGCTCCTCAAGTTGCAGATATGTTTTTTAGAGAAATTTTTAGAATCCATGGGTTGCCTAGAAACATTGTGAGTGACAGGGATAGCAGGTTTATCAACTTGTTTTGGCAAGAGCTCTTCCGTTTGACTCACACAGAGCTAACCCCCAACACTAGCTATCACCCACAAACGGATGAACAAACTGAGATCGTGAATAAATGGATTGAAGGATATTTGAGAAACTATGTGATGGGGCAGCATTCAGCTTGGGTAAAATGGCTACATCTTGGGGAGTTTCGCTACAACACCACACATCACATGTCCATTGGAATGTCTCCTTTCAAAGCACTCTATGGTTATGAGGCTACCTCCTTCATGAATCTGATTCTTGCAGACAATAGAGTACCGAGTGGTAGAGACATGATACAGCAGAATGTTGACATCATGAATTCCTTGAAAGAAAATCTGCAGCGTGCCCAAAACCAGCAAAACTATACGCAGATCAGCGAAGGTATGAGAGGGTTTTTGAGGTTAATGACATGGTGTATTTGAGGTTGCAACCCTATCGACAGTCATCCCTCAAGGGAAATGGAGCGGAAAAACTAAAACCCAGGTTCTATGGCTCATTCAAGATCACAAGGAGGATTGGGGAGGTTGCATATGAGCTTGAGTTGCCTTAAAGGAACAGAATTCATAACATCTTTCATGTTTCATGCTTGAAGAAGGCCTTGGGACGACATATTACACCATCAATAGAGTTACCACCTTTTGATGACGAAGGAAAACTTATTTTGGAATCTAAGACAGTGTTAGGTGTGAGGAGAAGCGGCTAAGGAATAAGACTATTCCTGAAATTTGGTGAAATGGAAAAATCTGCCCATTGAAGATGCCACATGGGAAGTAGTGGAAATTTTTGAGCATCCCAATTTGAGGTTGTTGGAGGACCAACAACAGTCTGAGGGAGGGGGCTGTAATGTCCCAAATCCAAAATGAGTTTCTGGCCGACTTGAAGGAGAAAAGTGTTTTTAAACACTATTAAACTAATAATTAAATAAATAAATAATAATGTTCTTTTATTGTGGACCGACCTCATTTGAAGCGCCAAGATTCAAATTTGAATTTCATTTTTGTTCTCTGGCCGACATGCCTTATGTTGGTGGGTTTGATAAGTATTTATAGGAGTTCGATTTCATGGTTTGATCATCACGGATTTTGGGCTTTATGTCTTGCTAAGAGTGCAAAGAACGTAGTTACTCTGGTGCAACACTCAAGTATTAGGTGTAGCTACAGGCCTGAGAGAATTTGTGCTTAATGTCATCCCTGCATATGCATTCGCTCACTTTCAGTTTGTTCACAGGTTTCCAACGATTGAGGCACTGAGGGGAAGCGATTATTAATACGATTTGGCCAAGCCTAGGCTCTGGCCGCTATTTGCACATTTGTTTGCTTCAAGCATCTGGGATTTTCTCTTGGATAGAACGAACACTCATTCCAGCATCATCAGGTGCCAAAGGAATGCGAGTCTGAGGGAGGTTGCACACAACAAATGATTCCCAACCATTTCCGCAACTCCACATCAACATGGGAATTCTATCTTGATAGTATCCTAATCCGCAGAATTCATCGGGCAGCCACAAGAGCAGAGGAAGTGTTGAGGCGCCACTGTCAAGGGTGCAGATATCGCCACAATCACATCACAACATAACTGTGACGAGAATCTTGTGCTAGTTACCTGAGACCCGTCTTACCCTGGGTGCCTACGATCGTCAGTCACTGCTAACAATTGGTCAAAGACAATAATTGGATCGAGATCACATTGGCGACATTTTGGGAAGAGTGATTCATGATATCTTGGACCGACCTTCGGTCTGGATACTAGTCCGCTAGTTCGAGCATGTGTAACCGAGTCAATATATGATAATTTTGAAGGCTTGTAATGTAGTTGATGCCTAATTGATTGATAATTGTTTGAGGAGCGTTTTGTTTGTTATTTCTGAGCAAGCATCTTACACAATAAGGATCAGTGTTTGCATAATAGGCCTTATAATTATGACCGATCCAAAAGATCACAACAACATGACAAACAAAATGCTCCTAGTCAGAGGGATTCCGAACAAGGTAAGGTGACTCTAGATCCTCTTTGGAGAAATGATGTGCATTTCTAGGACACACCTTTGTGGTGTGAAATTTGCTACATTCCTCATGATGCAGCAAATTGTGTAGTTGCCTGAGCTGATATTAAGGATGAGGAACTTCCTTATGAAGATGAAGATGCCAAATATTATGATGAAAAGATTGATCAGTTAGATCCATTTGGATATGGATTCATGGATGAAGAAGATGGATATTTTGATCATGAAAATGCCGATCAATTACTCCAATTTAATTAAGATGCTAATTCAAGACAATATGAGTTGCCTATTCATGATTTTGAGCATCGGAGGGAAATAATGAGGCAGAAGTACAAGGGAAAAACCTCATCAGATAAGGATAAAAGGGTCTTTGCTGAAGCTGCAATGATATATACTGAGAATGGATACCAACTGAGAAATAGGTAAGTACCCTTAAAAGGTAAACTGTAAAGCCATGCTGCAATGCCTACAATTGTACTCTTATGTTTCCTATCCTATTCAAGTTGAATTGAAGAGCTTTAATTACTATCTCATCTTTATTGAATGTGGAATGGTGCATCTGCATTTGTTCAATTCATTTAGGTTGCATTTTCAACTTAGTTTGTGGATTGTTCTTTGTGGAGCTCCTTGGCACAGTGCTGTACCTGTACTTACACCCCTGCTTCTCCGGGTGACAGTGGTTTTATGTTTGTGTTCAGTTTGTTGTTGAATGGTGTAGCACGCCAGAAATAAAAATCTTGATTTATCAACTAACTGCTGCAGATGTGTCATGCTTACTTTACTTTTACTAGTCCACGTTTCAGCTATTGTTTAATCTAAATTTTCCCTTTTCCTCTTCTTTGGGAAACTGGATCATAGTAGTTAGTGGTATGTTAATCAATCCATAAGTTCTTGACATCCAGTACCTTGAATATGTATTACTACCAGGAGATTGATAACTCTGCTGCATTGATGCTTGCTAATCCTTTAATTTCTTCATCACAGTGTGAAATCTTATTTACCTGAAGTTGTTTTTCATCAAGCAGAGAAACTTGGGGGAGCTTATTGGTGAAAGTTAATACCTATGATATGGAAGGAGATCAGCACATGGATCCTGTCCAGCAATATCCTGTTTCACAAGGTCATGATATATCTCAGCCTCCTAATCTACCTAAACCAATGGCTGAGCCATCATCAAACGATCAACGGTTTTTGTTAATATTTATCATGGGTACTTACTTTGGTCCAGATCTGAAAAATGAGGTCCCCAAAAAATCAGCCATGCAAAGAGAAGCAAATTCTCTTCCTCCATATACTTCTGATCAATTGGAAGCTTCATTCATGAAACTTTCAGAAGTCGAGAGCATATATTATTATATTCTTAGAAATGCAAACCCAAGTTGTGCAATGAAGCTTCTGTCCTTATATAAGTTTTTTCAAGGTCATCTTCCACCACCTCTAAAGGAGGTTATTGAGGATGATCGACAATTTACAAGTTTCTTTCCTCAGCACTTGCATAGGCAGATCAGACATAAGGGACGACACAAAGTTTTTGAGGGCATGGTTTTCATAGATGATCCAGATGTTTCATACATAAAAACAGAAGATTTAGAAAGGTTCAAGTGGTTGACTGGTCTGAATGATTTGAAGATAGATAGAGAGGAGGCACGGAATTATCGCCATCCTTATGGGCCAAGGACAGACAGAGGTGAAGGTATGCAACTTCGAGTCAATGTTAATGCTGGGCCATATGCCTATATGGAAGATGGCAACCCACTGGCTGTTGTAATGCCAGATGGTGTGCAGGACCATAAGGCAAGGACAAGAAGAAAGAAGGAGCCAGTACCGAAATCAAATATGCCAAGATCAGCTATGCCACCAAAGGAACATAAGCCACCAATGAAATATCCAGATAATATGGGAAAAACCGTATTAATGGTTTCTTCAGCCCCTAGTATAGATCAGTGGAATAACTCTGGAAATGATCCTAAACCTTCAATTCTTTTTACAGGAACAGCAACAGCTCGTCAAGCTGGCCCATCAGTTGGTCTTGTTGATATTGGTACTTGTGAGGATGCTTACTTGTTCCGCATGGCTCTTCCAGGTGTCAAGAAAGATCAACGTATATTCTCTCCCTTATAATATCTTAGTCATGATATAATTCAATTACAGATATGGCAGACATCAGAATACTGGAATGTAGACGGATGGATTTCTATTTATCCTTGTTTGAACAAAATGGCTTTATTAAGTTTTCTCATATTAATTCTGTTTTGGTGTTTTTGACTACAGGTGAATTTAGTTGTGAGGTTGAATCTGATGGGACGGTGGTAATTAGAGGCATCATTACAACAGGAGAACAGAAGGTTATCAAAAAGTCCCGTACATTTCACATGAAAACTCAATCATTGTGTCCTCCTGGTCCTTTCACAGTGTCTTTCCAGCTACCAGGCCCCGTAGAGCCCAGACAATTTACAGGCAATTTTGGTTCTGATGGTATTCTAGATGGGATTGTGATGAAACAGATGGATAAAATAGGTTCTGCTTGTTTGGTCTTTGAAGCTTGAATATTATTTATGAAGTCTATTTACACAGCTTGTGATCGATCAACATGAAATGCATGAGCAAGAGGGAAATGGGTTGTGGAAAATTGGATTCATGCTTGAGTTTCCCTTTCTTATTACAATATCTGACAGTGCATTTGGAAATTTAATATGGATCACTTGCAGCCTTATACATTGTCAACAATACAGACTCACATGATATTTTCATTTATATTGCAGCTATCTAATAAAAAGTAATTGTGTAGTCCTTGCCATAGAATGAGCCACACTTGTGTATGCTTTTGCCATCTAACAGGCAGGAGAAGCTGAAATCATTGGAAGTTTGACATTTCACAAGTCCACTTTTGGTAGGTCACAGGTCATAAAAAAATCATGATAATGCTCTTTGGTATTGAATTTCCTGCCCTGATTTTACAGATTTGAATTATTTACCAAACCCTGTAAGCGTTCTGAATTTCTAGTTGCATTTGTACATGTATGTTCTATGCTTTCCAAATTTAAAACTCCATATTTGCCTTTTGAACTGAAACATGGCTCATAGAATTCTCGCTTGTTTGAAATGTAGAAGTTTACATATCGAAGATGTTTAATTGCTTACTTCTGAATGTAAAAATGGCAACAATAATAACATTATTCAATATTTAGTGTCTTAACCCAATAACTCTGACTGTGGAGTCGGTAACCCTAGCTGGAGCGGGAGTTTGCAGCAGCACCTGTGCTGGGGAGGGTGAAGATGCAGAAGGGGAAGATGATGGAGATGGCTACGCAGAGGATGAGACCAGCAATGGTGTCTTCGGTGCTGATTCAGATTTTGAAGCTGGAGCTGTTTCAGATGTTGAAGCGGACGGCATGGTTTCTAAGGAGTTTGTGGATTCAGCGGAGATCTCTTGGGGCTTTGATGAGGACAAAACACTCCTCAACATTCTCATGGAGGCCCATTCAAAAGCCCAACATTGTGTGGAGCCTGGTTTTTCTGAGGGGAGGAGTGATTTGTCAGCTCACGAGGAGGATATCCCGCTTATGGCCTTGTGGTTGGACGCCCAACATTCAGCCCAAAAGGTCTTGGTTTCTGGGTTGCATGGTATGGGTTCTGGCCATTTGGTTCAGGAGGGGTCGGATCTAAAAAATTCTCTCAAGAGGGGCTTTTTGTTGCCCCCTCCTAAGATTTCTCCTCAATCTTTGGATGATCTGCAGATGCCTGAGCCAATTCGTTTGCCATCGCTTGTTGCTGATGTGGTAGTTGAGATTCTTGAGCCTCCTCTATTTCCTAGGGTGGGCTCCTATTTGGGGTCTCCTTCCTTGAAGGTGACCCCATTCCTGCAGCTCTTGGTCGGAATGGGTTGTTGGAGAGTAGTGTTTTGGGGGTTCACCATTCTGAGGTTCCTCTGCCTCTTTGTCTGAGATCTGATCTTGCTACTTCTGGGGTGGCTCATCAGGAGGCTATGCAGTTTTAGTTCAGCAATGTTGGGGTTCCTAATCCTCTTGCTACTTCTATTTCTCTCACTATTCCGGATGAGTGGATTGACAGAACTATAGATGGGTTAAAATTTGCTCTTATTGGGGGATATTTTGGTTTTAGACCGAATATTGATGCTATTCGAAGTTGGGCTTCTAATTGTTGGATGGCTTCTGGTCTTCACATTATGGCCTTGATGAATGGTTTTCTGTTGTTTTCTTTTCATTCCATAGAGAACTGCACTCACATTTATCAGGGAGGCCCTTGGTTTTTTGGCAAGGCTTTTCTTCATTTAGAAAGCTGGTATGTGTTGATTTTCTGATCAGAAATGAATAATAAGCAAAAGAAACAACAGAGTAGACAACACAGCAATTTATCCTGGGAAAACCCTTCACAAGGGAAAAACCCAGCAGCAAATTATTCTCTTATAAATCAGATAATAGTGCAGAAATAGCACACTGAATCAGGCCCTAGAAAGGCCGAATATCATACAATAGACCAGCACTTGAAGATAGTGTGAAATTCTTAGTCACCAAGAATATAAACTCTTCTTCTTGAATTTGAATCTGCTCCTTGAGTGAGAGTCTGCTCCTTAAGTGATAGGCAACCGAATTTTGATGGAATAAATTGATTGAATAAAGTGGAGACTCCATCTCCAATATATACAAGACATAGGCGAGCTCTCTTCTTGAGCCGACCTAGACAATATAATATTTGTTTTATAATAGAAAGGCTGACTTGCTTTAAATAAATTATTCTTAGGAAATACCTCCCACCGCTACAAAACACTAACAGTCTGCAGGCTTTAATGTTTCTGAGATTAACATGCAACCTATTTGGGTACGTCTCCTAGAGCTCCCATTGGAATTTTGGGATGAAGGTATTATTCAGGATACTGCTAATGTTGTTGGTCAATTTATCACCTTAGACAATGTCACTAAATCTAGATCCAACTTTCTTTATGCTAGATTTTTTGTTTTGGTTAAGTATGGTTCAGAGTTGCCCAAAAATGTGAAACTTTGCTCCAAGCTTGGGGTTTGGGAGCAAGAACTTAAGTATGAAACTTCTCAGCTGCTACAGTCCACACATGATGAGCAGTGTCCTCTGTAAGGTTCTTGATCAGACAGTTGTGATCTCCACTGTGCTGATGACAAGGATCCCTATTCAGGATGAAAAGGAAACTTGATGTTGTGCTTGGTAATCCTTCTATTGGGCTACATCCCACGAAGATTAGAACATCTTTCCAAGCCCGTCCTACCCCTCATTTGAGGCCTTTTCTAAAGTTTGGCTTCAAGCCGCCTTGATCTTTCTTTCGTTGCTGGTTTTTGGGTTCTTTCCCTCACCAACTTCCATTTCTTTCTCCAGTCTTTTGCTTTTGCTGGTCTTTGCTTTTTGCTGGTTGTTAGTTTTCTGATGTCTCATTTCATGTGAGACTCCTCTCTCATTTGCCTATATGGCTAGATTGTAATGGGTATGGGCCCTTCCTGCCTTTATTTTAATCAAAACATCATTAAATATTTCATGCATGGGCATAATGCAAGTCTGGGAAGTGTGGATGGTTAGATTTGTTATGCAACAATCTATGATATGTAGAGCACCAACAATATTTTAATAAATTATTTTAATATAAGTTTGGGAAGTGTTGATGGTTAGATTTGTTTTGCAACAATCTATGCCATGTAGAGTGCCAATATGATGAGAAAAATAAAATTCAACTTTAAGTGGTGGGAAATCAATTACCTATCCATTTGTTGCTCTCATGTTGCCAGTCTTAGTGGAACAACTAATAGATGTAAATCCACCTCACACCATGGTCCTAAGAAAGTTTTATAAGTGTGATTCCTTGTATATTCTAGCTTAAGTTTAATTTTAACAAAGGAAAAAAATAAAATGTTTACAAGCAAACGACAAAAAAATACATGAGGCAATCTGCTAGAACAAGCATTTTCTTGCTAATCTCTCATACATATTGAATATTATAATAGTCAATAGAAACTAATTTAGAGCATGATCATAAAGATGTAAAAGATAATTTGTCCATACAATTTTCAAAAGTAGAAAAGCAAGAATCCCATCTTCGTACATTGAATATCTCAATTTCTTTCCATAATTACATAGCACTGAAAATCCAATGGATTCTTGGACACATAAACTAAGATTCATCTAAGATTTTAAAATAGAGAAACTAAGAAATAAAATTACACACCATAACCAAAAGTTTGAGTTTACATAACCAAATCTCATTACAAATGAACATTGGGCTCTTTGTTTATATAAAAACTCCTAACAACTAATTAAAATTCTCCCCATTCTAAATAACAAATCCTATGATAGTGGAGAAAACCCCCCTTGAGCACTGCATGGAAAAATGAAAGAGTGAATTCTCACTTGATTTGATCTCTTATAAGCACAAATGGTTAGGTTAGTTTGGGGAGATTTGTTGTATGCTGAATTGCCTTTTAAATGTTGTTAAATACTCATTGAGAACCTTTTAGGTTCAAAATCGTGTTTGTGAGTCTTGTTAGATTTGAAAATTATTATTATTTGTCTCATTGGACGACATGAGATGACTATTAAAAAATAGGGAAATTTTAAAAATATATAGAGAAATTTCAAATATTCATATCATAACATTGATAAAACATTCATCATAGACATTGTAGAAGATTAATACATAACATTAGACTTGAATTGATAAAATTCAAATGCTTTCATTGTCAATGTGCATACATATTATATAAGAATTACAATAAAATGCCTGAAGGCTCAAGTTTCAACTATAAAATGACAAAAACATAGAAAATATGTCTCCATGTTAAATGGGCCTTTTGCATAGGTTTTGAGGGCTTCAAAAGAACATTCAAATGGGTTTGAAGTTGTTAGCCCTACTACACTCCCACTCCTTGAAGAACCCCTAGTAGCTACCATACTCCTATGAGTTCTATTTCTATGTCTACTTCTTTCATGCATTTGAACCTCAACCTCCTCACTATCATTACTAGTACTCTCATTACTGATCATGATTTTTTTGGTTAAGAATTGAAAAGAGATCTGCAAGTTCAATTAAAAGAAAAAATAAACTCACAATGCTCTTCCTATGTAGTAAAAACATCGAAAAAATGGAAAACAAATGTAAAATCATAAATGAAGAACTTACCTCTAATGGAGTAGATTTGATGCTCTAGTCTCCTCTTTCATTTGTTGTTTTCTCCTCTTTCACTTGCCGCTCTTCTCTTGTTGCTCTTCACCTCAAGTTTGCAAATGTCAAAATGAGATTTCTTTTTCTTTTTGGTTGTTTTGATAAGTGAAATAGGTTTATGTTTTGTTTAAAGGAAGGGCAAGGGCGAGGCAGGAGCAGCGGGGAGGGGGGGGAGGGGGCGAGGGCGGGCGAGGGGAGGTCGAGCGGAGGGCTGAGGGGTGGCGGGCGAGGGGTCTATTTTGGTTTGCCCATTGCTTTTTTTTTTAAATTTAAAAATGTGTTTTTTTACCCAAAAAAAAAGTGAAATGCTGTTGGGCCATAGGGGACGACTAGCCATCCCTTGTCATCCCTTGCTTTTTTTGGGACATTTCGGGGACATCCTTAATTTTTTTACATTGATAGGGGATGGGGAGGGGACATTTCCCAAGCGTCCCTGAGTCCTTGAAATGTCTCTGATACGGGGACAAGGGTAAAGGGGCATAGGACACATCCATGGGGAGCACTAATTAAAAATTATAATACAATGGATTATTTATTTTCAATTAATTAATAAATACAATCAAAGGTGCATTCTCACGCTCAATAGACGCTTTCAATGTGGCAAGATATGGACTATTTTCATTAGTTTCCAATGTTTTTTTATACTTTTTTTTTCCTCAAACCCTACACATGTGACCTCTAGTGTAGGGGAGAGGTTCTAGTAGTTGCCCATGTTCTAAAAGCCGCTCATCAATAAATGAAAATTAAAAACCTAGAAAATATTTCACATTCAATAATAGCCTCCCACTTGTATATGTATAGTTAACCATTTTTTTTTAATTATAGTATAAATTTTTTGGCGGTCATCATGCATGGGGCGTTTGTGCATAAGTATTGGTCAATGCTTTTATTAGAGGAATATGTATCAAAGAAGCTGTGCAACTTTTTTGGTGACCATAGTGTATGATTACTATCATGCATGGGGCGTTTGTGAATAGGTATTGGTTAATACTTTTATTAGAGGAATATGTATCAAACAAATTGTGCAACTTTTTTGGTGACCATAGTGTATGATTACTAGGGCATCTATATGTAGGTATTGGACAACACCTCCAAATGATCACTTTTAGATTTTTGTACACATACTCATCTCATAATTATCATAATTGCCCACAAACTAAAACAATAACTTTAAACTTTTAAATCACATATGAAAAAATTTAAAATTTTTCCTAAAAATCTAATGTATCATTTAAGGAAAAATAAAGTGCAAGTTGGTATGGACGGCTTGGACCCTCTCCCTAGTGATGTAATATTCACATCCCAAATAATAAAAGAAAAGTTATTGTGGGTATTGCGATTGATGTAGACTCCTTGGTCTATGAATGATAAAAGTTATTGTAGGTCCTACAGGGGATGAAGTGGCATCATATTGATACTTTTTGTTGTAACTTTCTAAGGGAGAGGGCCTTGTAGTGGGCCACCCTATCTTTGTGGTTCTCAAAGTCCTATGTGAAAATTTCAAATCACTCCCAAATTTGTACAACTACTTATTTGGCAAGTCACCTACTTATGAAACTTGGTTTCAAGACCACATCATCAAATATGATGCCACATCAGCATGCTTTTTGTCAAGGTATACGAAAAAACCCAAAAAAACGGTGAGACCCATAATAGTGCTAAAACAAAAAGTAGCAATGCCGCTGGGGACTGATCGACAGTCGACGAACGCAAAAAGTCCGGGCAAGAATAACCAGACATCGTCTAAACGAAAAAGGTCGTTGGGGTTCAACGCGGCTTCCGGGTGGTGAACTCCCCCACTGCAAGCAACAGAAGACGTCGTCGGTGTTCAAGGATCGCCAGAATGTGATAAAAAACGACCCCAAAGACCATTCGCTATTCGCTGGAACTGTTTAACACACCAGAATAAGAGCCCACCCAAAAATGAGATCTTGCTGCCCAGGAAAGACGCCAGGGAAACCCTAAATGATGTCGCCAAGGAAGAAAAAACGCGGAGGTGACCGCAGAAAACCTCAACGCCACCCAGGGAGGAAACCGACGAACCAAAAATAAATGCCTCAGAATTTTATTTATTTTTCCTGAAAACCTAGAAACCCCTGCCGAAAAATCATAAATCCTGACCGCTATTCTGTTACAAAACACAAAGAAAAAGGATGGAAAATCGCCGAAAAACGACGCAGAGGAGCCGACAATTTTCAGGCAGAGGAGGTTAACTTGTAGAGAGTCTGTACAATGCTGCACGGGCGCACAGATCAGTACAAATGCACATATTTCATCTCAAAATCTGTGCACAAAACAAAAACATTTCAAATTTTTTGATCTCCAACTTCGATGAATTGAGAATCAGTTTATAGGTTTTCGGGTCTTCTCAATGCAAAGGTAAGGTTCGTTGGAGAGTAGGGTACATCAAAAATTTGTTCAAGATTTCTCAAAAAAACAAAGAAAGAATTGCAAATCTAATATCATGTTGGAGTTGAAGATAATCTAATGGAGGCCAAAGGCAAACCGATCAATCATATTGATTTGCAAACCACACAATAATGAATAATAATGATACAATGGATATTTATAAAAGAAAAAAAAAGTTAAAAAAGATAATCCTACAGAAATCTTAAATAAGGATAGGATAAGATCACGACATATATTTTCATCTTATGATTTAAGGGAAAAAAAAAAAATACAACTTAACTGAAAGCTTTAACATTAGAGTTTTAGTAAATTTACAAATGTTTTCTTTATTAGTATTTATAATATATGCAATGTACATTCACACTCATATTATCATTTCTCATGACAATCAATATACAAAGTGGAGATGTTTAATTGCCTCAATGTATATGAAAGTAGCACACATTGAACAATGTAAACATACATAATGCACTATTGGAAGCTTTATCACATGTAAGAGAATTCATTGTGAGGTTTGTCAAGCTAAACTAACACCAAAAAAGAGAGATAGGATCTCATCCATTATAAAGATAGAATGCTAACAAATAAAGAAATGAGAAAAGTTGGTAAAATGATTATTAATAAAATTTTGGATGACTATTGTAGGTTAACACAAGATTTAGAAATAGGAAATCTAATCACAAACCAAAAAAAAACTAAAATCGAATAAATTAATGATATAGAATGAAACCATGATGTAAGTAGGTTTGTACTTGATGTAAACAAAAGTAAAATAGTTTGCACAACAAGAAACATATGAATAGAAATAATGAAAACACCAAAGCAAAAACCAAAATATTGGAATATATATTAAGGTAAACAAAATGACTAAGATGATAAAGGAAAGTGAAGCATACAAAACTACCAAATGAGATGCCAAATTTGGAGAAAAGAAGCTCAAAAGACTAATTGTCTAGAGAACAAGAGAAAAGGGGGGAGTGCATAGGAGCTTGCCAAAGTGGTCAAGTCATTATTTTGATCTTTTGGCCTCTATAGATAGTTGATATAGAAAAAATGATTGTATGCACATGATCTTATCCTATGTGCATCTATAATTAAGAGAAATACTATAAACGAATATAAGAATAATAATTGTGTATATTATACATTCTATTGAGAAAACAAATGAGATGTAGAATCAATAATGTCAAGATGAAGATTCAAAACCACAATGTAGAAGGGGAAAAATACTTTTATTGGCTTTCCCAAAAGAAGGAAAACACAATAAAATCTCCTAAGAAACTTCAAGGATTCACAACAAACAATAAACTCGTAGATGGTTGATAGGATATGAAAAATATACTAAACAATACACAAATGTACCAAAATATAAATGGAGAGCTTAAAATAAAATTAAGGTAATATCTCTTAATTTGAGGAGCCCGTGAAGAGAAATCTCTAAAAACTAGTGGAGAAGAGTTGCTCATCCAAGAAGAGTGAATCTCTAGGAAAACACAACCAATAATGGAGATTCTCATAAAAAATATGAAAGCTCAAGGATCTCTAAAATAAAAGATAGTAAAAACACAAGGGAGCACAAGTAACAATGCTCACATAAATGTGAGTGTTGTAAACAAGAATATTGTAGAGTACAATAGCATGAGAGTGTCAAAATATAGTGGTAAATAGTCATGGAGATTAAAATTATAAAATAATTTAAAAATTTCTATTCATGACATGCTATTTTGGGAAGGAGAATTATAGAAAAAGAGAACTTTAAAAATTTAGAGAGCTCTGCACACAAAAAGCCATTATGCACAAACTTAATGGAAAATTTGACAAGTATGTTGGATTATAGTTTGTATGACTACATTGCTATGAGATTAAGCCATTACTATGTGGATGTTCATGCAACCACAAATTTGTCAAAAAATGGACAAAATCTAAAATAGCTAGGAAATGACACAAAATTTCACAAAATTTGAAGATTAAATCTACACCATTTGATCAAGTTGATCAACAACCCTGAGAGTTTAGGAAGAAAATTAAAGAAGAGAAAATGAAAAACCTACCATTGGTTGGCGGGTTATAGTAACAAAGATTGATTATATTTTAATATTTAAGATTGAAATATTTTCTCATTTTTTTTTGAGAAGTTAAATTTGATCTATTGAAATCCACAATGTATTCACCATGGACCACAAAGAGATTTGAGATCCATTAGCGTGTCACTTCAATTTGCAAGTGAAATTTAATCCAAAAGCCCATTCTCCAAGATTGTAGATCAAATTGTTTTTTGTCTACAAAAATGAAAGTTGTAAGGTGCAAAATGTATTAAATATTGGATTTCAACTAATATTTAATATGGTAGATAAAATTTAATTGGAGAATGTGTTAGAATGTAAATCCAAGGGAAATATTAAAGTATTTCATAAGAAGGCATAAAGGGAGGGGGTGATCCCACAAAGCTAGTTTACAATTTCTGGATGATTCTGATTTTTGCTTAAATCACATACTTTTAGAAAATATAATGATTTAAGCCTTAAAAATTTCCATTTAAAGCATTCCAATTGAAGAGGATTTGATCAAACTACCTTAGATCAAACCCCCTTGGATAGAACCCCACTAGTTTTAAACCATACCTATAACAGAGTCTCCTTTACACCTATCAAAATGCTCATAAAAAAACACTTTTGATTTACCTTTGGGGATCAAATGAATTCATTTAAAATTTATTTTTGTAAGTATGTAGTCCTTATTATAAGCTTCCCAAAAAGTATAATTTTAAATAAATTTAATTTAATTATTATATTTATTTTTTATTTCTTGTGAATGTAGGTTTTTCACCGAAAATCAAGCTCTCTGTTCTGCACAT
Organism: Sequoia sempervirens; assembly: GCA_007258455.2. Classification (NCBI taxonomy): domain Eukaryota; kingdom Viridiplantae; phylum Streptophyta; class Pinopsida; order Cupressales; family Cupressaceae; genus Sequoia; species Sequoia sempervirens. The sequence goes on along the minus strand of VDFB02353493.1, from coordinate 72,668,389 downwards.
GTGGGAAAATAGAAGATTATAAAAAAAATAAAAAAAATGAGTGCACTAGATATTAAATTCCTTGATCCAACAAATTTTTTTTTTTTCGATACATACAAAAAAAATTGTGTTATACGGTCCGCCTATGTCTGAATTGTAATTGGTTTGACTTCGAAACTTGATTAAGGAAAAAATATTCAATAAAACACTATGAAACCAATTGGAAGCAATAGATATCGTAATTACAAATCTAGATTCGAAAAAAATAGAATTTTATCCTTCATGGAAAAAAAGTTGTGTTATACGGTGAGCGTCACTCCTTAATAATGGTGTTTATTAAAAAAAGTTAGTTTTCAAAGGAGATGGAAAAAGAAGTGAAATATGATTCCAAAAATTTTGAAAAAAATATATTTAGAATCTGCAGACAAAATGTCACTAATCACTAGTTTGCATCATCTTCAAATTCCTCACGGTTTAGTCGCTATAGGTATCCGAAAATGAAGATTTAGTTAGAAAAAAATAGTTCAGTGTCCAGTTTGGCCAAAAATTGTGAACCAATATTGTGGGATCACCTGAGGAAGGAAGCAAAGTAAATCATGAAGGTGAGCAAGTTTTACAGATAGATGAAATGGGAAGAGGGCGAAATATTTGCAAAGAAAATTCAAACATGTGCAAATGAATTATTATTCACAAAGGAAAGATTTTTTTTTTCACAAGAATATAAAATTCATTTATAAGGAAGAATAAAGTGAGGAAATATTTTGACAGTAAATGCACAGGTAAGCAAGTTTCATAGGGAAAGTAAACATTTTCATGCACATGAAAGGTTATGAAGAGAATATTAAAAATATTGTTTTAATATTTTATTTATTAGGAGACATGCTAGTATATATTTTCCCTGAAATATTTCAAAAGGAAGATCTAACATAGGCAAAAGAAACAATATAAAATTGACAACTTGCAAGTGGTAGATATAGGGATGAATGTATCTCTAGCAAGCTAGCATTTTTGAAATTTAAATGTAGGTCAAGTCATCTACAATGCTTCTCTTTCCTCTTCTATTCTTCCTCTCCTTTCCCACTTCTCTCTCCTCTATATATTTGAAGCATTTCAAATGTGAAGAGGGTGGATTATTTACAATAGGTCTTCTTTGTTGTGGCTTACTTATCTCTAATGTTGGATTGTGTGTAGGAATATGCTACTATTGTTCAAGCCTAGGCTGTGTATTTTCTTGCCTATATCCATTTGTTGTCTAGTTTTAGGGGATTCTTAATGTATGTGTCCAAATAGTTGATCCTTTAAATGTATGTAATTGCGTTTTTCTTCAAAGTATGTAATGCATGAGTCTATTACTATTGGTGTGAACATGATATATTACATAACTAGTTTCATGTTAGACCCTATTCACACTTACATACTTAAGATTACATAAATCACTTTTCTTGTGTCTCATATCATATGATCAAGACACTTATTATCATCTTAGTTTTTCATAGGTTTCATATTTATTTTTATAAGAAATGTTTCCTCATCGTATATTGTATTAGTTTTTTTTCACGTCTAATAAATTCTCTAGCTTCATAAAATTTGTTTGTGCTTCTCTCTTGAGTGGAAGGCTTTTTGGTTGCAGGTGATCCTTTGCTCTTGTGGATTTAAGATCAACTAATTTTGCATGGTATAAATCTCCACATGTATAATTCCTTTCCCTCTTTTTGGAGAGGTTTTTCTTAGAGATTTCAAATGATGCATCCTAGTGCTAAATGGAACTCATGATTGATATCAAAAGGCCCAAATATTTATAAATCAAAATAAAACTTGATAGGGTTTGATGCTAGAAAAATTTAAAGCTTTTTACAAGGGTCTATAAAAAATATAGTTGACAAATCTCTATGTTCGTATACTCTTTGTACATCATTGTACCATAATTTTTAGACTCATTATTACTAGATAGTTTGAATCATGATATAATATTCTCTTGCACCATCCAATAATTTTTTAAAAGTATTTTATAGAAGCTTTTTTTATTCAATACAATTAGCACAAGGGCTAATGTCATCATCATCAATGTTGTAAATTTGAGGGTCTAAAGCCCTTGGTCATATTTGTTGATGGGTGTTTTAGCACTTCTCAACACAGACAATGCACAAGTGCAATGCCTCTCTTGAAAGGTAATTCCTACAACTAAGTTTTAGAAATCACCCCAAGGTCTCTCGGGTGTCAGGTCATGACTAAGCTTGGAATAGTTCAATTGGTTGATGTGATTTCTGGTAATCACAAAGGGAATTTATGGTCACTAAGGTTGGAGGGAATTGGATATACAAAAGGAGTTTTGTAAGTTCTGGAAATGTGGTACAAATGCTGCAAGTTCAAGACAATAGCCTAAAACTCTTATTTACTCATCAAATTTGGCTTTGGGGATGATGCTGGAACTTTGTCTTACTTCAATCTTTAAAGAAAAGTCAAAAGGGATAAGGGATAAGAAGTTTCCTAAACATGTAACTAATGTTGAACAGTAACAATGGAGGATGTTATAGTGGACAACCTTCCTAAAACTTAGTTCCACTTAACCAAGGATAGCCCACAGTCTCATGAAACAAGTGCAATCTTCTAAGGTCTACAGATTTTCAACCATCCATTCACCATTAAGCATGAACAATAGATGAACTTAAGTGCAACAATAAAACAATGCCTAGACTAACTTTACATAGTTGTTTATCATCAATAGACAACAAAAAGTATGAGTAAGGAAGACATCAACACCATAACATTCTTCACCATTAAAGTGCAACATATACTAACAACTAAAGTAACTTAAAACTAAAACAACAAAGCTGAAATCTAAGATTGGGAGAATGAACCATACACACATGTGAAGAAAAACATAAGAATCCATCAAAATAATGTTATTCTCATTAAAGTTTCGCAGCATGCCTTTACACAACAACTCATCTGTCTCTTTGAAAATGAGAGGAGACCACTATTTATAGTTTTCCAGAAGGAAAATGAATGGACAAGATTGACTTTCATTATATGGATCAGATTCATTTTACATTAGGGTTTCACCTACCCCCAAATATATGACAATATAAAATACACTTTTGTCTTTTCCCTATTTTGTCATCTACCTCCCCTAACACTGTAGTAGTTTCGTCTTATAGTGGCTGCCATCCTTTGTAACTATTTTGTCAAATATTCATCATCTATGATTAGTTTTCCTTCATTCTTCTGGAGAGTAGCATACTCTACGAATTTCCCGGTCAGATCCTGGAGCTTGTCCCATTCCATGATATTGGATTGAAGGATTTGGAAGGATATCTTCTTAAGTCTCTTAGTAACATGCTCCTAGCTCTTGGTGCATTTCGAGGTTGCTTTGATGACCTATTCATATTGCGCGAAATCCCTGGTAGGAAAGTCCATAAAGTCTAGTGACAGTGTATCTGTAGCCCCTTGCTCCATCTTCTTATGGAAGAAAGGCTTGATCTTTTTTGGATCTATCTCCAAAGAAGGCATCTCATAATCCGTCATCATTTTCAAATAATCCTCACTATAAGCCCGAAGCTCAACAACCCATTCAAGATCGAGTTCCAACTTGTGCAAAGCCTTCTCTAGAACATCCTTCCTGTAATCTAGGCCCATTTGCCATGTTTCCACTAACCAATGATCATCCTTTAAGAGCTCCAACTCCTTTTCCCATATTTCCCAGGAGAGTTTGAGGATGCATTTGAGCTTAGGATATGTGATCCTATACAACTCAGAGAACCTATTACATGTCTTTATCATTTCATCTATTTGCTTTTGCAACCCTTGAAACTTGTTGAATGCTTAGGCAGCATGGCAGATACCCATGTCACCATTATATAACACCCGATTGAACCAATCTGTTGTGGACTTGGTCCAGTTTTTCATCTTTTCCACCTTACTGATGTCCTCTTTTGAAAGCAGCAAGGGCGATGCCGATGTTTCTGCTAGAGTTTCCTCTTCTATAGATGTCCATTGCTGAATATAAGCGGCGAGGTCTATTACCTATGATTTCAGCTCCTCCTTAGTGGACTGGTCTTTATTCATTTGTTGTATGATAGTGGCTACCGACCCCTAAAATTCATCTATCATTTGCTCATGGGTCATTGGGCCCAGATTGATCGTTGATATGTTATAGCCGACGCTTGTATCTTTTTCTGTCACAAGGGTGGCAATTTGTATTGTTCGGGATCTAGAGGCGTCCACTATGATGTGAGAGTGGACCTTGGGCTTCTTCTCTTTTTTGGTTCTTGTAACTGAGGAAATTTTATGGCGTTAGCTTATAATCATGCATAAACATAAATTCCTTGCTAACTATGAAGAACAATGGAGGAAATACATAAAACAAGAACAATTATACCAAATAATCCTCAAAAACCTCCATGAATCACCTCCACAACCCTTCTCAATTTGCTGCAAGTGTGATGTTGCCCTCATATTTGATGTGAGCAATCCAATGACAAAGACAAACCCTAAGCAAATATTGAAGGATTTGAAATGACTATATGCAATACTATGCTATTATGCATCTAGTAAGCATGAAAACTTTGTCTAAACTATGCTAAATGAAATATAAATAAGCCTATGACAAAATGACAAGAAATGCCTAAGATTGCAAGAGCATAAGGTTGCAAGAGATGAAGTGTTAAGAAGTGCCAAAATGAGAGCAAAATTGGCATTTTATAGAAAATGCAATTTTGGACGGATGGCCAAGATTAAAGTTGATGAATGCCCTAAAATCAACGATCAAGATTGTGTGTGACAACCCATAATTAGGGTTAGGGAAAAAAATTGAAATGAGCAGCCAAGATGCAATTTGAGAAAATAAAATCGACGGTTGAGAATAAATGTGACAAGGAGATAAAGATTGGACAGAAAGAGAAAGATTTGGAAAATCAAATAATTTTAGAAATTACTTGATTTATAGAAGAAAATTACCATTTTTGAATTAAAATTAACTCAAAAATGTGGAGTTATGTGACAGTAAATAATTGATTTTGAATTATTTACTAAAAGAAGTGGAAGTTAGCAATGTGTTTATTTAAAATGAGGGAAATATCAAATAAGGCAATTAAATAATTAAAGATAATTATTTAATTAGAGAAGGTGACCAATAATTAAATAAATTTAAAGAATCTATTTAATTATAAGAAGATTTTTTTAAGAATTAGTGACATATTTAAATAAATAAATAGAATTTATCTATTTAAATAATCAAGATGAATTATGGGACAAGGATAATTAAATAAATTAAGAAATTTATTTAATTATAGGAAGACATTTGACAATTCATGACATATTAAATAAATAAATAAAATTTATTTATTTAAATAATCGAGAGGAATCAAAAGACATGAATTAATTAAATAATTATGAATTATTTAATTAATAGTCGAAAGTGGACCAAGGACATATTTAAAATGTCATAATTATGTTAGGAAGAAAAAGATGAAAAATAGAGCTTGCAAGTCTAGGTCATTTTTATGTGTCTACATTTTTCCCCTCTTTGTCATAATGCAGTATGTCGCATTGTGACAAAGAAAATTCAGTCAAAAACATGCCCCATCGAAGGTGCGGAGTATCTATGCCCCCTCAGGAAAATTTTCAAATTTTGGGTCGGTGATAGAAAATTTGGAAAGTGTTCTAATAAGTCAATTTGATGCCCAGAAAGAAAATGGTGCAAACGGTTTCAGATTTCGAGTTGTTTAAAGTAGCCAAAATGGTGGTCAAAGTCAGTCAAAAGAGCCTCCAGTAATAAAAGGTTTGACAAATGCCATTTTGACCCTATAAATAGGTTGAAAATGGAGTAAAAGTCAATTCATTTTCACTTTTAACCTTTGTAAATTTGAGAGCTCAGAGTGAGGAGGAATTTGGCGAAGATGGTGATTCCAGTGACCGAGCATCGTGGGGAGATCATGCAGACCTACAAACGGCCAGAGGGTTCAGAGCCAGCGGTACGTACACCTAACTTGCTTTGTCATCTCATCATTTTTTGTGTCAGGTTTAGGGTTTTAGGTCAACCAACGAATGTGTTGCGATGCATATGCATGTGTGTAAGTCGCATTCATGTTTGCATTTGACACATTCGATGCATCGCGACGCAAACACAAAGGGTCATTAGGATATGACAACAAAGTGCGACGCATTTGCGGAAAACCGTGACACATCTACAAAATTATGCCGCAATCGAGGGGTGCAATGCTGCATTCGACAACTTGTGTCGCATTCATAAAGTCAGGCGACACATTTGATTATAGTGACACATGTGACAAAAATAGAAACACAAGTGCCCTGTCGAGACACAAATGCAAGGTGGAACGACGCAATCACCAAGTTGTAATGCAATTGAAGTACAAAATGATACAATTGCCATACTGCGGTGCATTTGACTTTGACTTTGACCAATGTTGACTTTGTTTAATTTCAAAATTTAAAATGCGTTTGAGCTAGACAAATGGTAATTATGATTTTCAACAAGGTACTGATGCATGTTTTGACATGTGCAGAGGCAGTTAGCACCCATTTATATGCGAGAGAGCAGGCCATCTACGTATGGATTCTGTGACTAGTTGCGGGATAGGGAGTGACGACGTTTGATGTGATTGGGACTCTACTATGTTGCCTATATGCCCATTATTTAGGCAAATAGGGTACTTTTGACTGCACTATGTGAGAGGTGGCACTCTAAGACCTGCTCCTTCCATTTGTCGACGGGGGAGACTATAGTCACCGTTAAGGACGTGTATCGAATCCTGTGCCTGCCAATCTAAGGAGAGAAAATTATAAATGATCTACAACATGGGTATCAGACCTTCACAACATATTATCATGATCAAGGTGTGGGATTGGGGATTGAGGGATATGAGATCCACTAGCAGTTCATGGCAGAGCATTATGGGCGATTTGATACTCTATTGGTGACACTGATTGGAGGGGTACTGATTCTTGACCACCGAGGACACTAATTTCCCATTGGCTAGGGAGATGTGCTTGTCGGGATGAGATAGGATAGGATCGTGTATGCCAGGCGACTTTCCTGTTGGGGATGTTATACCATTAGTTACATGAAGTTGCCTACGGGAGAGCACAAAGTATTGGCTGCGGGACGATGCTCTTGATGGTCTGGGCGTGGGAGCATGTTGCTATTTTCCATCTGCCTATCCAGAGACCAGAGCTAGCGGATGGCATGTCATATGTCTATTATTATGTGGGCACATTGCAGCAGACACGAGTTGGTGAGACAGGTTGGTGGCATCATTGTATTGACACCATGATATCTTTCATCTGGAGGCCATACAAGGACTGTGGGCAGTGGGAGGATGAGGCTGATCACCTCAATTTTTGCAGGCGGTTCAGGTACTTGATTGGAAGGACTATGTAGAGTCAGCTCATCATAGAGATGTACTTGCCTCAAAGGGTACTACGATAGTTCGATGAGCAATAGGGTGTTCCTATTGGTACAACCGAGTATGTCAAGTCATCCAGAGAGTCAACCTGGGGTCCACCGGTATTAGTGCCATTCACCGAGCAAAAAATTGATGGCCTCATAGCCCAGGAGTGGGGATGGAGTGGAGGGGTTGTAGATCCATGTACCACAAAAAACTATGATTTATGGTGGAAGACTCATAGGCTAGTTTCGTTGACAGATCCGGATGGACCAGTGCCCGTTGATAGGAGATCAGTCATACCATGCGTGCCACGCGGTGGTCGGGGAGGTAACACTAGAGATAGGGGGAGAGGTAGAGGCTGAGGGAGAGATGGAGATGAAAAAGATGATGGAGGAGATGGTGGGAGGAGGAGGAGAGGAGACGCTGGGAGGTAGGGGAGGAGGGTGAGACAACGAGTGGCTAGAGCGGCACTGGATGCCATCCTCGAGGTGGCCGAGGAGGAGGAGAGAGAGGAGTCGAGGCAGGAGGAGCATGTGGTAGAGGAGGAGTCCAGACAGGATGAGCGTGTGGCAGAGGAGGCCAAACAAGAGGTTGGGCAGGAGGTAGAGATGGAGGTTGAGATGCCGAGGGATGAGGGAGTCAGAGGAGAGGAGGACATGGGAGAGGAGGAGGATGTCAGGGATTATGATAATGCCATAGATGAGGTGGAGTGGCTACTACAGTGGAGGATGGTAGAGGGAGAGGAGGATGTACCTTCAGGATCACCACTACCACATAATGCAATTATAGATCAACAAGTGGCGGACCTATAGAGGAGGCTGGATGAGAGTACAATGCAGGTTAGGGCCTTGCAAGAAGATTTGGATGTGGTAAGAGTAGAGTGGGATTAGGCAGTAATCCGTCAGTAGGAGTTAGCTCAGTGGTGCATGGAGTTTGCATGGTTATGCTCGGGACGATCAGGGGATATAGCGCAAGAGCTTACAAGGGTTAGCACCCGTCTAGGATGGTACATGTTACTATATGAGTAGGCAATGCCACCTAAGAGGCGAGATCCTACCTTGACCCAATCGTAGACGAGGACAGGCAGTGGTAGTAGGTCAGGGAGTGGCAGCAACAACAGGAGCCAGAGCAGTGCAGGGGGATCCACTTCCTCAGGACATTCATTAGGGAACATGTCTAGCCACTCCCATAGGAATTCCTCGAGTCACAGGTCAGGTCACAGTCATGGTTCCATTGGGTCAGGGCATAGGTTAGTGCACAACCAACCTCCAGTGGTAGATCCATCAATCACAGTGTCTTCACAGCCCCATGTTACCACAAAGATGATGCCGTCAATGACAGTTCTCGTAGTTTCACAGATATAGGCCATAGTGACAGATCCTTCAGCTTCCCAGACATAGGTCACAGTGACCATGATGGCATCCGTTCCCTTGACAGAGCATCGATCCCCTATATCTTCTCCTCGAAGGGATAGGGAGAGCTCAACATAGACATGTTTATTACTATCTTGTATTAGGACATTTTAGACATTTATGTTATGACTTTAATATTTTGACCATTGAGCCCGCGAGCTCTTATTTTTGGGATATCTCACGACTCTATCCTGTGACATGATTTTTGAGATGATATATATGATGGAGTTTTGATGCGGCCTATATGCTTTATGCTATGTGATGATGCATTATATATGTTGATTATGCTTATGATGTATGTTTATGTGATGATGATGTGATGTGATGTGATTTATACATTTATGATTCCTATGATAATGTCGTTTATATGTCATGCCATGTATGCCTTAATGATGATTACTTATGATGAGATTCCATGATGATGTGATGTTTATTTATATGTCATGATGATATAGTACCATGGATGATGATGATATGCATAATGTATTTATTTGAATGTTTATGATTATGTTAATGCATGACTATATATGTATGATGCAATATATGATGCCATGTATATGGTTTAATGATATAGGTGATATATGTATGGACCTAATGCAATGCCTATATGATCATGTATGCACTTATGTTTTTGTCTGGCACATGATATCATCGTGAGATGGATGAGACGAGATGACAAGATAGAAGGAGATGAATGTTAGCACAGAGACCAAATCCTTCAACATATTACCATAAGACTTTAATAATTATTGCTCTTAATCATCATTGGGCAAATTATTGTAATGGCCCACAAACACCATGATATGACATAAATCAAGGTGTGAAAGGTCGTACCATCACATGAGACAAGCAGTCACAGACAAGGATGATCATGACTCATACTAAGAGTGTAACTGCCCCAGTCTTTTTGTCACGACCAACCACAAGCATGAAAAGACAAGAAAGACAAGTCATGAAACACCATTGCTCCTTTAAATCCTGTTCTTAGGACATCCTCAAGGAACTAGCAACATGATTGCCAAAAAGACAAGAGAAGACAATCATCACAATATGTCGCTGCTTCTCTAAATCCCGTTGTCAGGACATCACAGAGAAACTAGTAAGATGATGAAGATCAAAGGATAAAATTCCAAGATAATGTTTGCCAAGTGTTTGCCAAGTGTGTATGAACGTCAAGTTTTTTGATGTCAAGATGTCAAGTTTGACGATGTCGAGATGCCAAGGTGTCATGTTTTGATAATGTCTAAGTGTCGAATGTCAAAGTTTTCCAAATTCAGGAAGGACACATCCTGAATAATGTCTATGTCAAGAGGATTGATCTGCAAATGTCAATAGGATCCCTCAAAATGTCAGGTGACAGTGATGATACCTAGGAAGGACACATCCTAAGGCATAAATGTCAGGGGTCGTTCTCCAGAAGGACACATCTGAAGAATAACCAAGAGTTAACTGTTTGACTGGTTTTGACTAAGTTTGACTTGTCTTTGACTAAAATTGATTGAAGTTTGATTGTTGTTGATGATATGTTGATGTTGACATACTGATTTGTGTGACGTATTTATTAAGGAATTGCGAGGGTTTATTTTAGAAGCTTGCCTGTTTTGAAATGACTTGTTTGTCTTGAAGACATTTTGATGTGTGTGCCAGTGTAGTGCCATGAACCCTAATGGACTAACCTAGTGCAGCCTCGGGGGCTCATCGATAGATGGCCTTGCTTATGTCATACACTCAGAAACCTCATAGTCCGACACAACCAATGACTTTGTCTTGATGACCAAAGATTGAATCATGATTTTATTTTGACAAACCTAAAAGGATTGACCTAATGTCTCGGGGGCTCGAAGATGAGCCTTGCCTACGTAGCAAGTGCACAAAGACAACGTAGTTTAGACAAATGACTAAGACTGACTGAATCGATGGACTTGTCAAGGAATGACTTTGTTTTATTTTATTTTATTTTTTTGTGTTTTTGAGAATTTTGACTTTTTTGTGTTTTTCTTCAGGACGTTTTTCAATTTTAAGGTATTTTTTCATAACATTTTATGATGTTTTTGTCTTTTTTCAAGACTTTTTCGAGTGACAGGACCATGTGTGATAGCCACTACAATTAGGTAATAAAGAGTTTCCCCTAGTCAGGTCCAAGACTAGCCAACTAGATGGATGTGGAAAGGACGTGCGCGGGTGACAAATGGGTGATATACAGGACTTGATGTCAATCGTTATCAACCATGGGAGCAAATAATGGGGATTTGGTGATGGGTGTCGAGGTGATGTCAAAAAAGTGAGTGTTTGTTATGGACTAAGGTAGATAGAGTGACAGTAGATATTTGAACAATAACTGACTACACATGGTGCCTGTTTGCTAGGTTTTCACCATGTTACTTGTCCAAAGCGCCTGTTTTCCAGGTTTTCATTATTGGAAGAATTATTTCTCTTTACTATTTTTGTCATTTCTTCATTTTTTTTGGTGTCACCAAGACGCTTGTTTGCCAGGTTTTCATCAGGGTGATGATTTTCTTGTTTTTTTTGGTATTTTTAAGGTATTTAGCTCGACTTTTTGATGTTATGCATAGAAATTGTGAAGATGTAGACTGTTGATAGGCTCTATCAGTTGTTCACCATCTGGAGTAGATAGCTGATATGCTCAAGAACCAAAAGAGGATATGATGACGTAAGGACCCAACCAATTTGGTTTGAACTTGCCAGGTTTTTCTCTGTCAACCTGATTTTTAGGATTTTGCATGAGGACTAAATCGCCAATGTCAAACTTCCTGACCATGAATCTCTTGTTGTAACTATGATGGAGATGGTTTTGATATGCCTGTAGGTGGTTCAAGGAATTATGTCTTCTTTCCTCTAACATCTCCAGCTTGTGTAGTCGTGACTATCTATATTCTTCATCATCTACTAAGCCGTCCAGGGAGACTCATAAGGATGGAATTTCAACCTCGATGGGAAATATGGCTTCAGTTCCAAACACCAGGGTGAATGGAGTGGCTCCTGTAGGTGTGCGAATGCTAGCGCGGTAAACCCACAAAGCAGGGTTAAGTTGGATGTGCCAGTCACAACCAGCATCATTGACAGTCTTTTTGAGAATTTTAAGGATGGTTTTATTGAATGCCTTAGCTTGACCATTTCCTTGTGGGTAATATGGCATGGAGAAATGATGTTGGATATGGAATCGCTCACATAACTCATGATCATCTTGATTTTTGAATGGATGTTCGTTGTCTGTGATGATGGATTGTGGGATACCATACCGGCAAATGATGTAGCTGAGAATAAATTTGGAAATTTGTTTTTTAGTTATGTATGTAAGGGGGATAGCTTCAATCCACTTAGTAAAATACTCAGTGGCGGTGATGATGAATTTGTGGCCATTGGACGAGGTAGGATGTATCTTTCCCACAAGGTCGAGTCCCCATTATGTGAAGGGCCACGAAGATGTAATCGAATAGAGTTCTTGTGTTGGAGCATGAATTAAATCACTATGTATCTGACATTGGCAACAAGTCCTGACAAACTCAAGTGCATCCTTTTCAATGGTCAACCGATAATACCCAAGTCTCGTTATCTTCTTGGCTAGAGTAGGACCACTCGAATGAGACTTGCATACACCCTCATGTACCTCGCGTAAGGTTATGCGTGCTTCGTTTGTGTCGAGACATCGAAGGAGGGTGTTGTCAAAGTTATAGCGGTAGAGGGTGTTGCTGACGATGGTGTACCGAGCGGCTTTTCGGATAAAATACTTTTGCTGGTTATTGGATAGGTTGGGGGGAAGGGTTTGGGACTTGAGATAGTCATAAATGTCTTGATACCAGGGTGAACCAGCACCAAAAAGCTCACTGACCATCTCTGATTCAAGAATATCATATGCAGGGACCAAAATTTGTTCTACCAAGAATTCCAGTTGAGGCATATTGCTTGGAATGTCTAAGAGAGAGCCAATTGTAGCCATTGCATTTGTTTCCTTGTTCAGTTCTCTCAGAACTTGTTTAAAAGTCACCATGTGGAAATATGTATGAAATTCTTCACCATTCATTTGTAAGGCATTAATTTCTCATCCTTGGTGTCATAGTCTTTGTTAACTTGGTTGATGACTAGCTGAGAGTCTCTGTAAACATGAAGTGTCATGATTTTCCATTTTATGGTTATTCTAAGTCCTGTCACAAGTGCCTCGTATTCTACCACATTATTTGTACAAGGAAAGCTATGCAAAAAGAGTTAGGGATGGAGTCCCCTTATGGAGTGACAAACAATATTCCTACCCCCGAGTCATGACTAGTATAAGACCCATCAAAGTATAGCCTCCAAGGTGAGTTAGGTTCTGTATGAAATATGGACTCATCTGGAAAATCTGCTACTAATGGGTGATCACTTTGGACAGGTGCATCAACTAGTTGGTCTGCTATCACTTGTCCCTTTATTTCCTTTCGTTCTACATATTGGATGTCATATTCGCTCAAAATCATGACCCATTTTGCTAGACATCCTGTTAATGCTACGCGACTCAAGAGATATTTCAGGGGGTCAATCTTGGCTACCAACTGTGTCCTATGATTCAACATATAGTGTCTTAGCTTCTAAGTAGCAAAGACCACTGCTAGGCAAGCACGTTCAATTGATGTGTACTTTAGCTCATATCCAACCGGTGTCTGACTGATGTAATATATTGCCCTTTCCTTCTCATCATGGTCATTTTGTGCCAGTAATGCCCCTAGTGCTGAAGTTGTTGCAGAAATGTATAAGATCAAAGGTTTCCCTTCGATTGGTGGCATTAAAATAGGTGGTGACAAGAGGTAGTATTTTATTAGTAGAAAGACCTCTTGACATTTATTTTTCCACACAAAGGGGATACCCTTGCAGAGAAGATACTAAAATGGTTGACACTTGTCAGCCAATTGTATTATGAAGTGTCAGATAGATTGTAACCTGCCTTGTAATGTCCTGAGTTCACTTATTCCTTTTGGAGGAGGCATGTCTAATATGGCTTTCACTTTGGTTGGATTGACCTCAATGTCTCTTTGAGAAACTATGTATCCCAATAGTTTTCCAGATATCACACCAAAGAAGCATTTCTTAGGATCTAGTCTGAATTTATACTCTTCCAGTCTCTTGAAGATTTTTTCTAACACATTCAAATGATCATTTCTTGTCAAAGATTTAGCCAAGAGGTTATCTCAATAATCTTCCATTATCTTGTGCATCATGCCATGAAATATTGTTGTCATAGCTCTTTTATACACGGTGCCTGCATTCTTAAGACCAAAAGGCATGACATTCCAGTAGTATGTACCCCAAGGACAAGTGAATGTTGTTTTATGTTGGTCTTTGGGGGCAATACAGATTTGATTGTAACCCGAAAAACCGTCCATGAGGGACAAGATCTCATATCCCACTGTAAGGTCCACTATGATGTCGATATTTGGCAATGGAAAGTCATCTTTTGGAAATGCTTTATTTAAGTCTCTAAAATCTATGCAGACACAGATCTAACCATTTGGCTTTGTTACTGGTACAAGATTGGATATCCATTCAGCATAGTCAATAGAGTGTATGAATCCCACATCTAGCAATTTCTTGAGTTCAACCTTGACTAACAAGGTGATTTGAGGATGCATTTTGCGTAGCTTCTATTTTACTAGTTTGGTGTTTAGGAATAGTGGAAAATGGTGTAAGACCAATTCTGGATCCAACCCAAGCATATTAGCATATGACCATGCAAAATTAATTTTACACTCTAAAAAAAAATTGTGGAACTCGGGTTTCTCTTCCTCTGTTAGGGATGCCGCAAGGAGGACCATTTTAGGATCTTCTGTTGTGGATATGTTTACTTCCATTGTGTCCTCTATGAGCATGGTTGTTTTCACTTGAGTCATAGAAGAAAGTCTAGTCCTCCATCTTTGGATGCCTTAGAGAGGTTTTCACCCGCATATATGTCCTTTATTTTTACTTTTTTATCATCAGAAGGTGCCTTTCAGTTTTCACCTAAAGACGTGTCATTTTTTGTTTTATTTTTACTTTTCATTTTGCGACTAGAGGATGGAGCAATCTCCCCGAAGTAAGCTGCACAATCTAGGTCAATAGCAAATCCAGCCTTGTGATCACCACTGGGTATCCCCTCACGTAGTCCCATAAATTCTGCAATGGCCTCATGATTCTAAAATATGTCCATGACTAGCGGGCCTTGTTGGTCCCAATCTATTAGTTGTGGATAGACTAAGGAGATACCATCGCTAGTATTGGTGAACTATAGGGAGGATGCAAAAAGCATGCAAACAGATTCAGAGAAATTGAAAATGAAGTTGTCATCATCCAATTCCACACCGGACTCTATCCAATATTCTCCTTCACTTGTTTCATACTGATTAGAAAAGTAGGGGATGAAGGAATTAGAGTCATGGTCGTTAGTGTCATGTGGCAATTCAGATGAATCTGAATGATGTTATTTAGGTTCGAACGACTGGTCAAGATGAGGGTTAATGGGATCAGAATAAGATTCTAGCTTGTCATTATTCCTTGGGCAAAAAGTTCTATCCCCATCTTCTTGTTTCCTTGGGACCTTGGAGTTGTCATTATTTGATGCTTGATCAATTTTAAACTTTTTCCAAAATCTTTGTTAAGAGGTAAGTTCTTCAGGGTCAAGGAACAAATCATCAAGGCAACAATCATTTAGGGATCATTGGGAGCCAAATTCCCACTCATGGGAGTCAGTTTCGGTAAGGGATTCCTCAATAGTCTTGACACTTTCTGAAGCATTCACACTCACTTGAAAGTTCATTGGTACGTCGATCATCATTTTTGGGTGGACCATACCCTAACCCAAGATACTTTGATCTTCCAGACAACATTAAAGGTTCTCACATCCCTGTTTTATTCTTGCCAAGGCCACTAGTACCGTCATAGCCTTTTTCCTTCATTATGTCATAGCCTTTGCCATATTTCTTAACAGGTAATAGGGGCAAGTCTTCTGTTTCTTTGTAAATCCATCCTAATATGTCGGTGATGTCTTCATTGTTCATGTCTCCCCATTTTATGAAAACTATTTTTGGTGGAACTTAAAAAATTTCTTTAGGTTCCATTCCAAAACAAGGCCGACCATAGGCCTTAGGAGACTTGGGTATTTTTGTGATGCAATATGTTGTATTTAGTTTGAATTCTCCACAACCTAGGTCCTAGATCTTGAAATTGGACTAAGCCTTAGGAAGCGAGGAGGATGATGGTGTGGTGGAAGGAGTGGACATGGATGATGATGCGAGTGTGGATGGGTCAATGAATCTGGAAGAAGAAGAGATTGGAGCTTCTCGGTTGATGGGCACTTGATGTTTGGAGATACCCCTTAGGTTGGTACAATACTGAAAAGGATCAGGGTCTCCATATATGATGATTTTTGTGTTTTCAAAGGGAAACTTCAAGCATTGGTGATATGTGGAGGGAACGACCTTTAGGGCATGAATCCAAGGTCGACCAAGCAAGATGTTATAGGGTAATTCAAGATCTAGGACTTGGCAAGTTGTGTCTACAATGACTAGCCCAAATCTGATAGGAAGAGTGATCACACCTCAAGAGGAACATTCTTCATCATCATATTCCTTTATGACTATGCTCTTTGTAGCGTCTACACAAGCATCAAAAAAGCTTAGAGCCTTAACCAATTTTAAGGAGCATATGTTCAATCCTGCTCCACCATCTACTAAAACTTGTCTGACCTTGTGCTTATGGATGAAAAATTTGATGTGTAATGCATCGTTATGGTTGGTCTTGGGTGACGAATAATCTTGATCAAAAAATGTTACATGATGAGGTGTAGTGAGGTATCCCGCCATGGGCCCAAACTAGTTGACATCAATGTCATGCGGGACAGAGGACTCTAGCAAGGTTTTTTCAAGTATAGCCTTATGTGCGAGAGAAATGCGAAGCAATTCAAGTATGGAAATTTGAGTAGGTGTTTTTCCTAGTTGGTTAATAAGGTTAAACTGACTCTTAGGTTTCCACTACTTTGTGGACAAGCCGGATTGTGATTGCTTAGCGGTTGGACTAGGTATTGTGATTTTCGGCTATTGAGGAGGTGGACCAGCTATGGTGACTTTTCCACTACGAGTAGAGGTGTTACATTCAAGTGCTCTTTTGATAATGATGGTATTGACACATTCATCATCAATACAAACATTGTTAATAATAGGTCTGTCGGAATAGTCGTATGCGGCGTGGGCATAATTGGCTTGATTATTATTTGTATTAGAACCCGACGTTGAGGCTTTATTTGAACTGTGGTCTTGCAGTGGGTTTTTGTGAATATTATGGTCTACATTTGATGCAAATTGTGGCCCACCCAATTCAATTGTTCGATTTTCAATAAGTTCTTGCACGATATTTCTTAGTTGTCGACAAGAGGATGTTTTATGCCCTTTAGCCTAGTGGTAATCACATAAATCGTTATCATCCCACCATGATGGTTTAAACTGTCTTGGGTCATACGACTTAGGGTCCTCAAGTGTGATGAGACTATTTTGAAGGAGCTTCTTAAGGACATCCTCAATAGGTTCTCCCAAAGTAGTGTATGTTCATCTTTTCGGGAATTGTCTTATCTGGCGGGGTTGTCCTTGACTTTAACTGTTTTGACCATTTTGGTTATTTGGAATGACATTGGCGAGGGGTGTTAGTATCATTGTTGGTTTGTTTTGTGGCTGAGATCCTTTAAGAGTAAGTACATGACCCATCATGTTTACACCCTTGGCATCAACAATTCCATCATTGGTAACATGTTTATTTTTGACCCAATACTTATTTTTGTCTGCGGATGGGTTTGTGTTTGTGTTTTTAGGGCCATATTTTAGTTCTCCTTTAGCAATGAGAGCTTTCTCAACTTGGACACCCTTTTCGACTAGGTCTGTGAAGGTTGTGCATCAATGAACTTGCAATCCATATTTCAGTGGGCCTAGGAGTGTTTGAATGAACATGTCAACCTTCTCTTTTTCAGGTATGTTGATGTGGCAACGACTTGCAAGAATTCTCTATCATTGGAAGAATGGGATAAAAGTTTCACTAGCATCTTCTTGCGTAAGAGTGCATAAGCTAGTGATGGAGGTGTCCATGTTAATGTTATACACATAATTTTTTATGAATTTGTCTTTAAGTTCGTCCCATGTTTTTATCCCTTTTTGAGTGGAGAACCATTCAAGGACAGGTCCTTTAAGACTTTTAGAGAAGAGTCTCATCAAGTACGTGTGTTTATAGGCAATGTCCATACAGTTGGTCGTGAATTCTTGAACATGTTCAATAGGATTCGTCTTGCCCTTGTATTTGGTAAAGTTTGGTGACACATATCCTAGAGGGAATGGTGGCATGTATAGATTTGTGTCAAAAGGATATACACATAGGTCATATGACATGTGTGACTTCTTGTCAGAAATTTGCATGTTTTCTATAGTCTTTTGTAATTGGGCCACTTGGGTTGTCAAGGCATCAATCATAGGATTATTTGTTGTATCACACATGGGAGTGATAGGCACACCATGGGTCCCCATTTGTTGTGAAGAGATGTTGGTGTTTTGTTGTGGGATGTGTTGTTGTGAGATGTATGATGTGTTTTGGTTTGTATGTTGATGGTATTGAAAGTTTAAATTGGGGACTTGTTGATGGGTGTGAATATGGGATGAATATGTTGGAATGTGCCCTCCAACAATTCGAGTTGAGATTTGGGGAATATATTGACCATGAATATTTTGGTGTCCAAATGATGCCATATGCTGTGTGTTCTGATTTCCTTGTACAAATTGTTGAAATTGTCCATGGGGAATGTTCATGTTTTTCCCTTGGGAAGTATTGGTATTAAATTGTGTTGATGTGTTAACATTTGGTTGTGGTCCTCGAATAAAGACACATCATTTACTTCCTCCAAAGGGATTGGATGAGGTACTACTGAAAGGATTTGATGATGATCCACCCATGGCACTAGATGAAGTTGCAAATAGAGGATTTGAATAACTAGATGATGCACCCATGACACTAGATGAAGCGGAAAATAGAGGATTTGAATAGATTTCCCACATTGATGAGGACCCAAGGGTAGCTCCAACTGATTGTGATGATATTGTTGACATTGTTGGAATAGATTGTGACATGGCTTGTGACATTGTTTGTGTCCCTCCAACGGATGTTTCATTGATTGTGTTGGTATTGTTTTGACCATTGGAGGTAGCATTCATAGTGCTTGTGGTGATTTGTGAGGTGGAACCAACAAAGGCAGTGTTTGTGCTGCTTTGAGGTTGATTAGTGTTGGACAAATTGTTGTTTGGATTGTTGGCATTATGATCGGGTGATGTTGGTCTCAAAGAATTAATGTCAAAGCCACGTGGTAGTTTAAATCCTTGGTCCAAGATCATGGCTAGATATATTTGTGGTTCATGTAGGACTAAGTCTTCCACAAAGGAGGCTACGTCAAGATTTTGTGTTGCAACTTCTAAGTCTTCTGCATATACTTGTCCATTTTGGTCTCTATGCATGAATGGTTCAAAAGGGTTTTGTGATGAAGATGGCATGTTCATGTCACTGAAAGGATTTATGAAAGACGTGTCTTGATTCGTGTTTGGATTCATGTCATTGGAAAATATGTAGGTGTTGTTTCCTTGCCCAAAATTACCCATTTGTTTTCTCTTTCTTTGGAGCCTAGTCTCAACCATATAAGGAATTGCTCAAATTAGGAAGAGGATGGAAAATGAAACCTAAATGACACTATGTTTTTTGGATTTTTGATAATAAGGGATGACAATGCAAACTATGTTTTTGGATTTTTGATAGTAAAGGAAATGACTACTGTCAAAGGATAATGAAGATTATATTTTTTTTGGATTTTTAAATGACAATGTGACAATGTTGTCTAAATGAAATGACAAATGCAAAAGGACAATGAAGATTAAGATGACAAGCTATGACACTAATTTTTGGTATTTTTGGAATAAAGTATGCAAAATGAGTACTAAGATGACGTGAATGTCTAAGGTATGCAAATGCAAAGGTCTAAGTGATTTGGAAAAAGGAGCTACTCAACCACCCTAAGCTTGATCTATGTCTCAATTTTGGAGTATCAAAGGACTTGTTTAAAGGACTAAAGAACAATGACAAGATGACTAAGTGAGGTTTCCTAACTTGAATTCTGAGTTGGAAAGTCTCACAAAAAGGACAATGACTAAAGGAAAATAAAGATGACTAAGTCCAATGGTACACCTACTCTTGAAGGGAAAAAATTTGCTAAGTGAGGTAAGGTTTCCTGATCCAAAATCTGAAAATGAAATGAGGATGTAAGGACTGGTTTATGATTGAAAAATGAGGATAATGATGTCTAAGGATGAAACTAAATTTTGCAAGGATGAACCTATGGGTAAATGCAAACTAATGGATGCAAATGATGAACAATTTGAGCAATTTCTAATCTGGTTTTTGACAGAATCCTCTAGAAAAAGATGTTTAATGATAGTTTGGATAGATTTGAATTTGGTTTGTGGTCTAAAACTATGTTTTAATTTCTACCAGGAAAATGCGTCGTTCCAAGGTTCAAACGTGTTTCAATATAGAAGATGAATTGTAGTTTAAGCAGATGCGGCTCTACAGAAAGAAATTGCGGCTTATTATTGTGAATGTGGGTTTCTGTAGAGCAAATGCGGTTGGAGCTAGACGAATACGGTGTTTTGCAAAGCGAATGCGGTTTTATGCAAAGCAAATGCGGTTCGGGCCAAACGAATGCAGTGTTCTACCAAGAGAATGTGGTTTGAAAAAGCGAATGCAATTTTTTGCAAAGTGAATGTGGTGCAGTTGAGCGAATGCATTGTGGAAGATGCGGTGCAGAATGCAAAAAGTCTAATTTGTTTGCAGTTTTGGTCAAAAATATGAACTGTTTGAGGTTGACGGTTTGCTTTGAGATCTGTAAGTGATGTTTGTTTGTTTGAATGTCCAAAAAACACTTGGCAAGCACAATATTTTGAGTGTGTAAACAATCACAAAGAAGACAAGCACAAACCTAGGTTAAGCTAGGACAATATTTGCTAGATTCCACGTGGGTTTCCCCAACCGCATATTCTTAGCATGTGAATCCAGAAGATTGGCCACACGGGATCCCCCTTACAGTGCACTCAGTTCTCAGGCCAACCAAGCTTCCAACCCGCATGAAACTCCCATGGAAGATTGATCACCTCTACTACAAACTGCGAAGATGTGGGTGCCTTCACAACAACCGTTGCTACGCTAGCAAATAGAAAGATTTTGGATACTACACAAAGGTGTTTAGTTCGAGACCCCTGTTTGAATGGCCACACATGGGGCAAAGATTAAGCTCCATTAAAGGAGGGATTCCAACTTGAAGAGGTTACACTAAACAGGGTTTTGGGGAATCCTACTTTTTTTATATGACACATCTGCACTCATAATCCTAAGTTTTCTATTAGGATTCACATTTATATACCAGTCGAGGGTAGCTCGGCCAAAGAGCTCTATTTCCGGTCTGAGTCGCCTTGGGTTGAGTACTTTTTTCCCACCAAGGAAGGCCCAAGTTCTAGAGGCAATAACCGTTTCTCTTACACCAAGGATCACATGAATGCGCAAGGGGAGAGGATACTTAGATTATTGTATCAAGGTGACAAAATTGAAGATAGTTGTAAATTTTAATTACCAAATTATAATGTGAGGAGAACACACAAGACACTTTGTTCTTTTTAAAAGTTTAACTTGAAATGCGAAAGACAAAGTTCATTTTAAAATCATGCTGTGAGAATGCAATTTTATTTTAACCATATGAGTTTCAATGCATGATTGTGTTCATTTTAACCCAATGACATGAAAATGTAAGTAAATTTTAACCAAATGGATGTACATGCAAGATTGTTGTTTGTTGATTTTTGCCTTAAGGAAATTAGGAATGTGATAAGAGAATCCACAAACAATTTTAGATTCCTTGCCACAAGTTGAAAACCATAATATTAGTAACCAAAAACCTAAGCTACTAAAATGGAAAAAGCAAAATCTAGAAAAAATAGAAAAAACACGAAAGCAAAATATACCAGACGAATGCATTGTGAATCCCAAATGTGTCGTTCAAGGAAGTTAATGCATCACGTCTGATCAAATGAAACATTCTGCAACACGTATGCGGCACAGTAGATCAAATGCATCATTTTAAACAACAAATGCATCGCAACGCGGTGACTGCGGCTTGACAAGAAGCAAATGCGGCATTTCGTACCTGTACCTGCAAAAAACAATAAAAATACTAAAAACTATACGAAAATCTACAAGAAAAATGTCAGGTTCACCAATGTAACTGAGGAAATTTTACGGTGTTAGCTTATAATCACACATAAACATAAATTCCTAGATAACTATGAAGAACAATAGAGGAAATGCATAAAACAAGAACAATTATACCAAATAGTCCTCAAAAACCTCCATGAATCACCTCCATAGCCCTTCTCAATTTGCTGTAAATGTGATGTTTCCCTCAGATTTGATGTGAGCAATCCAATGACAAAGACAAGCCCTAAGCAAATATTGAAGGATTTGAAATGACTATATGCAATACTATGCTATTATGCATCTAATAAGCATGAAAACTTTGTCTAAACTATGCCAAATGAAATATAATAAGAGTATGACAAAATGACATGAAGAAATGCCTAAGATTGCAAGAGCATAAGGTTGCAAGAGATGAAGTGTTAAGAAGTGCCAAAATGAGAGAAAAATTGACATTTTATAGAAAATGCAATTTTGCACGGACGACCAAGATTAAAGTTGATGAATGCCCTAAAATCAATGGTCAAGATTCCATGTGACAACCCATAATTAGGGTTAGGGTAAAAATTTGAAATGAGAGGCCAAGATGCAATTTGAGAAAATCAAATCGACGGTTGAGAATAAATGTGACAGGGAGATAAAGATTGGACAAAAAGATAAAGATTGGGAAAATCAAATAATTTTAGAAATTACTTGATTTATAGAAGAAAATTACCATTTTTGAATTAAAATTAACTAAAAAATGTGGAGTTATGTGACAGTAAATAATTGATTTTGAATTATTTACTAAAAGAAGTGGAAGTTAGCAATGTGAGACCATTTTAAATAAATAATTTTATTTAAAATGAGGGAAATGTCAAATAAGGCAATTAAATAATTAAAGATAATTATTTAATTAGAGAAGGTGACCAATAATTAAATAAATTTAAAGAATCTATTTAATTATAAGAAGATTTTTTTAAGAATTAGTGACATATTTATATAAATAAATATAATTTATCTATTTAAATAATCAAGAGGAATTATGGGACAAGGATAATTAAATAAATTAAGAAATTTATTTAATTATAGGAAGACATTTGACAATTAGTGACATATTAAATAAATAAATAAAATTTATTTATTTAAATAATCAAGAGGAATAAAAAGACATGAATTAAATAGTCGAAAGTGGACCAAGGACATATTTAAAATGTCATAATTATGTTAGGAAGAAAAAGATGAAAAGTAGAGCTTGAAGGTCTAGGTCATTTTAATGTGTCTACATTTATCGTTTGAGCCGTGCCAAGATTGCCTCTAATCCTTCCTTTGGGTCAATGATCACATGAGTCTTCTTCTTTTCCAATTGGCACTCTAGCTAGTTAGGCATTTCAGTTTGACCTTTGGGTGATTCATGACCACCTTTCTCTTTGTCCTGCTCATCTTCCTCATCATTGGGGATCTTCCCTTCATCATTTTCTTCTTCGTCTGAGCCTTTTGTCTGCATATCCTTTTCTCTATCTGGCTCAGTAGTAGCTACGTTCTCTTTAGTGATGCTTTATTGTTGTTGGGAAGTCCATCTTCCTAATGCTCGACCTCAACATTCTTCTTAGGCTCGACATCCTTTTCTTTCATGCTCTCTTCTTCTTTCTTTTCTTACTCTTTCTCTGGAAGAACTTGATCTTCCAAATGTATTACTTCTTGTCTCAGGCCCTCTTTTTGGCTAGTTCGCGGAGGCTCCTCAAGGATCTCCACATCTGTATCAATACGTTCCTTCTCTTCTTTGGAATGCTGTTCCT
Source organism: Sequoia sempervirens (assembly GCA_007258455.2). NCBI lineage: Eukaryota > Viridiplantae > Streptophyta > Pinopsida > Cupressales > Cupressaceae > Sequoia > Sequoia sempervirens. Next base: position 72,644,533 of record VDFB02353493.1, on the reverse strand, counting down.
CAGGGTTAGCCTCTTCGCTTACATTTTTTATGTTTTTGGAGCACTTCCTCCTCCTGATCCAAGGTTTCAACCTCATAAGGCTCATTGAGCTTGTCGTCTCCTTCATTTTCAAGGCTTTGCTACATGTCTTCATCAGAGGCTACCTTATCAATATTTATCTTCAGCCCTCCCTCCGGGTGCTCAAGGTAGTCATCCCTATCAAAATATTCAGGCTCATCAGAAATGTCCTTTACAACCTCCCTTTATTGTTCTATGTGTCACTTCTCCATCTCTTCCAAATTTTTCATTGTGGCTTCCATCTTTGGTGGTTCTGTAGGTGGCAGGGGAAGAGGTAGGGAAAAAACAATTTGAGCCATTAACGCTTGAATCTCGGGGTCAAGGATTACCCTAGAGAGTTCATCAAGTACATTCTGCATATATTTTGCGAAGGTGTGCGGTAGAGTGGGCATTGTCATTATGGAAGGAGTTAAATTGGATAGGGTAGGCAAGGAAGGAGAGAGTGAAGAAGTCGATAGCGGGGAAGTAGTGGAGGAAGATTCCAACACTACCACCGGGGTGGTCAGCGAGGTGGATGCAAGGTGGATAGAGATGTCCACAACAAGTGGAGATGAGACGAGCAAAGATTGCATTGGAGGTGGTGGAGTGGTAGTAGCAATGGCAACGAAAGTGGGAATGGTTAGTGGTGGTGAGTGGGGCTGCTCAGACTCTTCTTCCTTAGGTATGGTTTCTTCCTCTTGGATAGTTGGCATTTCTAACACAAAAGTCCCCGTTCTTCCCCTTTTAAGCGGTGGTGGTCCCTCTGTTGCCTTCCTTGAATAAAATTTGTGCTTGGGTTGTCATTCTGATACCTCCTTCCTCTTTTAGGATCTAGTAGTAGGTGGGGATTTTGGTGCCTCAACAGAGGGTTCCACAATAGCAGCACTATCAGTCTCGCTACTCATTTCATCCTTGAGCTCCCCATATGTGATCTCAACATCTTGTTCCTTTAATTGAGAAATTTGTTCCTCTAACCATTGCTTTGTTCTATTCTCCATGGGATGAGTGAGAATTCCTAGGTTAGTGACCTCTTCTTTGGACTAGTCTATCACCGACAAAGGTGCATTCATCAAGGCACCATATCTTTCATCTATCATGTTGTCATCATTGACAACTTTGTCTAGTACTTGAAACAAATTGATTGACTTTACAAATGTGAGTCATTCTCATATAGTGGCACATATGCACCTCTTTGTCATCTTTACAATTCACCCAAAAGTCCTTGATGTGAGGGCGATGAGCATACTCTCGCCCAACCCATTTCTTCAATTTTCTCTTGGGTTCTACTCTTCCTCTATCTATATGAAGGTTTAGATTATACTCGTCCAACTCCTCTGAATATTTTGCGCATTGGGCAGTGGGGCAAGATTACATACCTTGTACAAGAGTGAGAGGATATGGGACTGCAACCCTATGTTTGTTGCTTAAGAAGGTGTGGGAAGTATGTAGTTTTTGAGTTACCTCTAACATTATTATCCTCTCATTGGGGTAGTGGGGTAACCTTTAAGGTCTCGCTAAGAATCCCTTGGCCCTGATGTAGGTGAACTTGGGGAACATGATGAACATATATCCAAAACCCGTCACAAATGCCCTCGCACTGTGTGTTACCCTTCTTTCAAAAATCTCAACCCAAGAGTCTAATTATATGCCCAATGAAGGCACCATTTACTCTTCTGTACTCCCTCTTGAAGTTCTTGTATTGCAATTGAGGGTAGCTTTCATATACTTTCAATTATCCTTGCTTGGTTCCCAATTCTCCAATGCTGAACAATCCTTTATATGGGAACTTGGCCACCAAGAGGTAGAACAAAATAGGAAGTCATGAAAAAGAAAGAGGTCTTCTTTACCTTCGTTAATTGCTGATGCATGTTGTCATTAATCATTTTTCCCTAATGGAACTGGGTCTTTCCCTTGAGGATATCTTCTATAAAATAAAACATCTAGTTCTCAAAGAATGTGGCCATGGGAAAACCCATTACTCTGCTCAAGAGTGTGACTAGGTCATGGTATTCTTCAAAGAAGTCACTCCTATATAGTGTTTGGGGAACTTTGGAAGCACTTTCCCTTTTATCCTTCAACCAATTATGTTTTATTGTTCACTCGCCCTTTTGTCACCGTGGTTTTTTCCATCTTGGGTTTTCCACGTATATCATGTGTTATGGGATTTTATGTGTGTGCATGCTTATCTCTCTACTTGTTTAGTATATCTTCACATTAAGTGGTTAAAGGAATCAATCTTTTGAAAGTGTTTAGAGCTAGCTTATGTGCCTGGGTATATTTCTACATCACATAGTTAATCTGCACAAAGGTTTTGAGAGCTAAGTTTTAGTATCTACTAATTCACCTCTCCCTCTCATTAGATTGTTGTGTTCTAATAATTGGTATCATATCCCTAGGTTCCCTAGGAGAACCTTAATCAACTTGGGTAGATCTTGGTGAGTGAACACAAAAATGGCTAATCAGCAAGGCTCATTTTTAGAAGAAGTACCTCTCTTTGATGGATTAGACTATATGGTTTGGAGTAGAAAAATGAAGGCATACTTAGAATCATTAGGGTATAATGTGTGGATGTCATTTGAGAAGAGATACAAAGCCCCCACCACTCCTCCCACTGATACATATGAAAAGAAGGCTTATGAAGACAATGCTAAGGACAAAATTGCTATTCTGATAAGATTGCCAAGATTTGTGGCTAGAAATTTATACGCTACCGAACAACATATGAATTTTGGAATGAGTTAAAGAGAATGTATGAAGGTGATGAAAGTAAGGTGTAGGCCAATATTTAGACATATGGAGGTGAGTTTGAAAGTCTAAAGACAAGTGAAGATAAGAAGAGTGCTAATACATCCATAGGAGATGTTGCAGCTAGAAGGGAGAAGGTAGAAGCATCTACTTCTGGATCAGAAGAGTCCAATGAGGAGCAAGCTGATTTCATCAAAAGACTAAGGAGAGGCTCCAAAAAATGTAGAGGTAAAAATACTTATCTTTCTCCTGAATGCATTCATGATGTAAAGTATAACTCTAAGAAAGAAAATAGTTGTAAGCAGATGAATAAGAAGAATCTGCACACAAGAAAAAGAAAGTGGATCATCTGATGTAAATGGTAGTTTAGATGATGAACATGAAAGTGACTATGAGAATGAACCTTTCATGGAATTTGGAATGACCTTTGATGAAGAAGTTGAAAGGTCTGGTGAAGAGGAAGAAGTGGACCTAGAAGGTAAACCCATCCATGCTTTGGATGAGATTAAAAGGTTGAGGAAGGAAAATGAAGAACAAAAATTAATACACAAGAAGAGATAGAAAAGCTAAACAATAATTTTGAAGAATCGAATAATTGTGTGATCATATTGAAGGCACAAGTGGAATAAGCAAAGAGAGTAGAAGATGTAGTTAAATTTGAACTACAATCTAAATGAGATGAATGCATGAAGTTGGAAGTAGAGATAGTTTCTCCAAGAAAGGAGTTAAGAGATGTTAATGAGTAGATTGATAAAGGATTGAATTTGAAAGGTGGCTCTAATATGTTAGATGAGTTGATTAGATCACAAAAGCCAAGATCAAGACCAAGAGTGAAGATTGAACTTGGTTGTGGGAAAGGGAAGAGTCCTTCTACTTCTACAAGATTATTTGACAGGTTTAGAGCAGAAGAAAGAGGTTGCATAAATAATGAGAAAGCCTACACGAGCTATTACAAGGAAAATGCGTCAATAGATGGAAAATAAAAAAAGTCACTACTAAGGTGAAGACAATAGAAGGGAAGAAGAAGCCCACAATAGATAAGAAGATGAAGAATTCGGTCCCTGAAAATTTGAAGAAGTAGCATATAAAGGGAGCTGAAGTAGAAAGATTCTCAAGGATGAGATACATGAATAAGTCAAAGCAAAGAAGACCACCTCATCCTACACAAAGAGAAGATATGACTAGGTACTCCTCGCATTTTTATGGTTAATGTTATACATGTAATTAGTTTGGTCATAGGGCTTGTGAATGTAGAGCTACACCTAGAAGGAGCACAAAATATGTGAATAAGAATTCATTTTCTCTTGTAATGAATATGAATGTAACATGCTACAATTGTAATAATCTTGGTCACATAGCTAAGAGTTGTAGATTTAACTATGTAAGACCAATAAAATAGAATAAGAAGAGGAATATGTGAGGAATATGTCCCCTAGAGTGAACAAAATTTCACATGTTGTTGGGAAGAAGGCTGACAAGACATAAAAGAATCCAAAGATGGTGTGGAGAGTGAAAGGTCAACATGCAACACTCAATGTGGTTGCTTTCCTTACATCACTAAGTCTTAGTGATATGACATGAGTCCAGTGGGAGCTAAATTGGTATCTATACATCCCTGGAAATGAAAGGATAGATTTAGTCAGGTAAAATATGTTTTACAAATTTCTAATGACTTTATGGTTGCAGATTGATGATTACATTCTTTCTCCCTGTATGCCTTGTCAAAAGGAAAATAATCTATAGTTGAAGGAGACGGTAGTTGTGCAAGTGCTCTACTAAGAAAATAAAGTGTATAGATGTTTTTTTTCCTGCAAGTAGATGAGATATATCTGAGGAGTTATTTTGTAAATACACTCAAAATTTATTTTGTTATAATTGGTATAGAGTGGTTGCAATTGGTGTTAGACCACTGTGAACTAGTTTAGAATAGTTTAGTTGGTGTAGACCCTAAAATGAAGCTAGTGCTCAAGTATGCTAAGTCAAGAATGGAGCAAGGTCTAAGGGGGAGCTGCTATAGGTATCAAATCAATGTTATACTTGATACAATGTAGTCTAGAATATCAATTGGTACAAAGCATAAAGTATAAACATCTACAAATTGGTATCAGACTTTGTTGGTTTAGAGCATGAAATGACACTTCAACTAACATCAAATAGTGTTAGTTTGTATAGAACGGTTGGAGCATTTGGTTTTTCCATTGTAGTTAAAGGTTGAGAATAACAATTGGTATGAGAGCATAATTTGGTATTAGTTGGTATCATTCAAAGGGGGAGAAAAAGTCCCTTTGCCATTGTTAAGGAGAAGTGAAGGCTACAACAACATGGTGACTTGAGAAAAGCTACTCAAGTGTGTGACCCTTTTCCATTGATGTCAAAGGGGGAGAAGCTGCAAAATTCTCAAGCAATTGAGCATGGGAGAAAAGTATGCAATGCTCAAAAAGATGAGCAAGGGAGATGTGATCTCAAATGATTATCCACCATTGGTATTAGACCAATGAAAAAAGGTTGAGCATTTAGTTTTTCCATCAATGGAAAAGGGGGAGATTGTTGGCATATAGTTGTCATTGATGTCAAGAGGGGGATCAAAAGTGAGATGTGTTGGAAAAATGAGGTGTTTTATTAGCTTAATACTTTGTAAAACTTTAATATTGTTGATCTAAGTAAGCTCTTTCTTTGTTACATATATTCTTTGTGGGTGATTATCTTGATTAATTCATTTTACTATTGTAGAATGAAGAGAGAAGTTGATAGAAGAACTAGACAGGATATTAGAAAGATCACACAAGATATATGGATAAACACTTTTCGAAAAAAATAAGCAAAATTGGAGTATTGTAGGAGATTGAATAATAGAATAATTCTTGGTGGAGTTTTGAAAGGGTTTCTCTTTCTAATATCTGGTCTAATTCTTCTATCAACTTTCTCTTTCTACAATAGTAAAATGAATTAATCAAGATAATCACCCACAAAGAATATATGTAACAAAGAAAGAGCTTACTTAGATCAGCAATATTAAAGTTTTACAGAGTATTAAGCTAAGAAAACACCTCATTTTTCAACAAGATGGAGCTAATCCTATAAAGGAGAATGTTTGCATTAATGTATAAGTGTCATTGATATCAAAGGAGTATTAGAGGCAAGATGGAATTGATCATGCAAGGGAGATGTTGGCATGATGATAGATTAGAGTACAATGGACTTGATTCTGGAAGCATGTGGTGTTGGTTAATGTTAACAGACTAACTCAGGAAGGTTGTTTGATGCTACTATGCAAGTTTTGAAGAGATTGCAAAAGTTCGAGCCTTGGGTCTCGGGCTTACTATTTATTGCTTGCTAAAGAAGGAAGGTGTTTGGAGTTAGTCATTTTTTACTATACCTCCAAGGTTTCAGACATCAGGCCTCGGTCATACCTCTTACCAAGCCCCTTAGAGTTATGAAGTAAAGTCCACTAAGTCCAAAGTATTTTGGACTTTGGAATTTGGGAGTACAACTTACCGTGGTGTTCAAAGAAGGCAGTATGGAGGAACCCCGCCACCTAAAAAATGTTTCAGGCTTCATGATTTGATAGGGAGGCTTGCAACTCATTGAAAGAATTGAAAGCAACAAAGAGGAAGCGTGACCTCTGACCTCTGAAAAGGCTTTGGATGTTGGAATTTGACATTCACGGGTTAAGTCTTGTGCTTTACTGAATGGAAAGTATGGAGTATGGTGTATGTAGGATGGCCAAACCCTGATATTCAGAAAGGATTCATTGTTCACAGGTCAATGTCAAGGATTTCATCTTGATAGTTTATGAGGTATGGTGAAACATTAAAGCTCAAAGGCTGACACTCGAAAGGGTTATGGTTGATAACACTTGTGAAGGATTGTATCGTGCATCACAACTTGAAAGGAAGACTTGTATTTCACTAAAAGAATGGAATGTAGTAAAGAGGAAGAGTGAACCTTGACCCCCAAAAAGGATTTGGTATTCGTGGGTAGAGAAGGAGGTTTGCACCTTACCAAAAAACATGATAAGTAGTATGAAGAAAGGGAGGACCTCGACATCTGATGATCTAATAATATTTTCAGTGTTTCGGCTTTCGGTGTTTCACAGGTATGAGTTTGGCTTGCAATAGAGTGGAGATAGAAATTGGTAAAGGATGAGGCTGATGGCCGAGTCCTGACACGAGTAAAAGGTGCATCAAGAATAAGGGCTCAAGTTTGCTTATTGTAATCGACAGTGCACTCAAAGCATAAGGTAAGGGAGATTAGTGACTCTCGGCTCCCAAAGGAGAGCAATTGGAAATTCACCGAAAATGAAGAATGATGTGACATAGATGGAAAGGTGGTAGCATCCCACTATCTTTCCAAAAGAAAGTGTTGACTCAGTTTGACCCTGCGGGATAGCGAGATTGTGACACATGGCGAGGATGAAAAGGTAGAAGACTTGTAGCATGAATTGAAGACATGTAGCATGAATTTGAGGTTGAATAAGATGAATAAATTGAAGCGTGAATTTGAGGTCGAATAAGATTATGACACATGGCTACAAGGTTACATCGCATAAAGCCTTCACATCATTGTAATGGAAGTCAAAGATTATTTGCTTCAACGATGAGCGATGGACATCAGGAGCTAGTGGAAGATGACATCAAAAGTGTACACATGGCAGAGTTCTACTACATCGATCGACTACTTCACATTGTGGTTGCGAAACTGAATGAAGAATGTACTTGTGTGATGGGCGATGAGCAGTAGGAGTTAATGGAGAATGACGTCACTAAGGTTCATCAGGAAGACCTTGGTGGGATCTAATAGGAAGGTGATGATGATAGAAGGTGACTGTGCTAATAGATGGAAAAGAGTGATTGCTTGACAAACCAACTCACATCGTTGTTGTGAGTTACGTGATGGTGATGTGGATGCATGTCTTGGTGGACCCTGACCATGGCGAATGGTGTATAAGTGAAGATCAATGGTGTATATCAAAAGACAATGATCAGATGGTGATCATTATGTCTTGATACATTGTAGAAATAAATATTGATGCCCTAAGTGTTACATCAATAAGCGATGGGTATAAGTGGACATTAGATCAATGGTGTTGGTTTAACAAATTATGATCCAACAAAGGTATTTTAAAGATATATTGATGAATGGAGATCATAAGATTGTGGCGCATAGAGACATGATTGACGACTAGAATTAAAATATGAAGATCTTCAATAGATGCATCAGTGTGAACGAGGGTTTCAATCAAAGAACAACATAGTGAATGAATTTAATTTGTTCAACTAATCTTGCTACCATTTGATTGGAAATTAGAATTGTAAGTTGGTGGCACAAATCGCTATGTTGATGAAGATCAGGATCAGAACAAAAAAGAACAAAATGCATTTAATGCATTTTTGGTTTAAGGTTTGGTAGACCACCATGATATCCAATGAATCAGTTGTGAAACTGATGCTAGCATTTGGCTTGATGTACAAATAGCTTTTTGGAGAAGCTTGTTAACGAAGGAAACTCTAACAGAAAATTTTGAGATGATCTGGATGGTGGTGTGCATCTCAAGGTATTGATTGCAGGTCAGTGTAGTTAAGCAAAAGAAGAACTCAACCAAGAAAATTACTGTGTGTGATTGCTACAAGTGTAGTGGTATCATGTCTGCAAGTGTGGAGGGTGAGAGAACTGCACAAGATGAAAAATTATTGAGTATGTAGTTGAGATAGTGAGGAAAAGAGAGAGTGACAGAGTAGACAAAGAATGCACATTCTAAATGAGTAGAACCTAAACAAAAATAGAGATTCAGATCTAGGTTAATATTCAAAGAGTAGAAAAAAGAATGTTCTAAGTGCAAAGGAGAAGAGAGTGTAGAGAAGAGGGATGTGTTGCTGAGATTGTAGCATAAATAGTAAAGAGTAAGTTGCAGAGATTGCAACAAAGTATTGTGCAGTTGCAAAGTAAGTTGCAAAATTGCATTATAAACAAAATGTATTTGTCAATGTAAATTTGATTGGTTGGTGTCATCAGATAACTAAGTTGGTGCTCATTGTAGCGGATTGGTCTCCTTGGAGTTGGTGCTCCTAAATCATGGATTTGGTGTTTCCTTAGGGTTGGTTCCTTTAAACAATGTAATATAATTTTTTCTTTGTATTGTTGGATTTGAGCAGTAGACTCAAGCAACTTTTGTCACCGTGGTTTTTCCCATCTTGGTTTTTCTACGTATATCATGTGTTATGGGATTTTGTGTGTGTGCATGCTTATCTCTCTACTTTTTTAGTATAGTTGCACATTAAGGGGTTAAAGGAATCAATCTGCTGAAAGTATTTGAGCTAGCTTATGTGCCTGGGTATATTTTTGTATCACATAGTTAATCTGTACAAAGGTTTTGAAAGCTAAGTTTTAGTATCTACTAATTCACCCCCCCTCTCAGTAGATTGTTGTTTTCTAACATTTTTTCTATTCCTACTAACACTTTCCATTCAATTTTTATATGTGTTTTTATTGGTTGTAGAATCATCTTACTTCATTCATTATTCATTTTTACTTGTGTGTCAATTGTTATATTTTCTAATGGATAGACATTTTCTTGCTATTTTATCTTCTAGTAACTATAACAAATTTACATATAATGATTATTATTGAGCCATTATCTTAGATATGAAGTATTTTGTGTACAAGTAACTATTTTTGGGTTGTTGGCTTCTAGGTGATGTCATCCTTCACTAATCCCCTTACCTAGTCCACATTAAATTATTTGATCAATACAAAATGAGTAGCTAAACCACCACTATATTTCTCCTTAGTTAAATTTTTTCTCATGGCTCTCCTAAGTGTATATAACCAATTACCATTAAATAACAAATTATATTGAATTAAATTAATATAACCATTGATTTATATCCATACTTATAAGTTACATCCATTATTTATATACCTCCATAAAATTAATGTCATCCTTACATATTTGGAGAGTGATTTTGAATCCCATACTTTTATGATTGGGTGTTTTGTATATGGTACCTCATCAAGGAGATGAATACAAATTGGTGTGTACAAGTTAGAGAAGCCATGACTAAACTAATTTTATACACAAGTTAGTCACTTGGACATAGAGATTTTTCAATGCAACTTAACCTATCAATTGTGAAACCATACTACCCTTTATGGTTGGTACATATTTACTTCACACTTCAATATAGATGGAGTTTTGCATTAGGTAGAACTCCTTTTCCATTGTTGAATTGAACATTTTCACATTTTGAAAGTAAAAGAAGCAAGGTTGAATTGTGGTATCAAAGAGAGTGCAAAGAAGCTAAATTTTAATCTCTTTATGGGAGAAAATTTGGAAAACTAAATCTATTGTAAAAGGAGGAGAAGGATGACCTAATATAGATTTTTCCCTCTTCAAAATTTAAGAAATGTTTATGAGCCTAAATAATTATACCTACCACTCATACTTGACATTCACTACCTTACACTTGTTTAAGATAATCTAGGAGGGTGGTTCATTGTAATTAGTCCTTTCTCCCATAATATCATGGTGTTTAATCATTTTATTGTATATATATTGGAGAGATTAGATGTTTCATGGGGATCATTTGGTCTTTTCTTATGGGGCATAGTTTGTTGTAATATTTTTTTTGGTGATTTAAATTTCATGGAATATTTTTCTATGTTATGTTACCCCCTAGAATTTACAAAATTTGGATTATGTACAATTCTTAGCTCATCTTATTTGTATTCGATGGTTTATCTTATATGTATTCTCTAAGAAATAATTTTTTTTAATATATATATATTTTTTTCAATTTCATTTGGTCATGATGCACGTGTGAGTGATTGCTACTATAATTTAGGCTTTCAATGCTTAATTTTAGTATCTCTTAGGTGTTTAACCGAAGTATATAGGAAAAAGTAATAATATTATTATTAGAGACTATTTTTAATATTTAAATAAAAATTTATCAATTTAACAAAAAAATTTTTTTAGTTATATACTCAATGTTTAGTATTAATAATCTATGATTTTTATATGAAAAATTCAAATTAAATGTTGAGATTCAATTTGCATGTTTGGTGTGTATGTATATAATGGATAATCATAGTTTCGAATAAAGGTTTGGTTCACTTACACAAACACATATTCGTTCTTTGAAATTTTGATATGATCATGCTAATTATGTATAATTTCTTGGTTCACCTAATTCATTAATATTTTCTCTAGTATTAAAAAAAAAGTATTTAAAAATACCTTAAGAAGGATAGTAGATCAATAGGGGACATGTTCTACTCTAGACCAAACCCTAGAAAATAATAGATTTACAATCACACTAAGGATCTTGAAGATAACAAGAAATGATGTAAATGTTTTAGGAGCATTGGTACAAAATTAGGATTTTTTACATGTTCCAATTGAAGTGCTTTTAACAAGCTCCTTCCTTAAATATAAATGATATTTGAATTATTCATGTGGATGAAAAATATATGCAACTAATTAGCTTTAAATGTAAGGATATAACAATCAACCATGAAAATATGTGTTTAATTGACTCACCATAGCTAGTGAAAAGGGCGAGTACTAGAACAATTTAAATTTGAACTTCAAAAATTTAGGTGCTAGATCCTTAGATTTGTGACTATTTATGCTTTCACAAGATTCGCTAAAGATAAGAGAGTGAAAAGTCTATGCAAGAGATGAATGTCAAAACATGATAGATGCAATAAATATAAATAGTATAAAATAATACCTAAAAATGGATAAGGCATGGTTGCAATGTAAAAATATGTGCAAATATAGATGGGTAGAGGCTAGGAAAGTAGCTCAATTTTATACAAGATTACACCATTTATTCATATATAAGTGTATTAAGTCAATCTCTCAAAATAAGTATAAAATTAAATAAAAAAAATATATATGCACATTTTACCATTACAAATATAAAGAATATGAATGCCATTGTGAATTGTGCACTCTTAAAAATAAAATTCAATATAATATAAGATATATTTAATTGTGACCATCAAAGTGTGAATATTAAATAGTTAAATTATATATTAATATGATGACATATAAATTTTAATATTAAGTTATTATATAAAAAATTAATAGTAATTATATATTTAGTGTAATTGATATATTATAAATGTTTTTTTAATTTTAATTTATATTAATCTGTAAAATTGTATTTATTATTATTAACATATTTAAAAAAATTAAATATTAATATTAAATCAAAATGATTATGAAGAATATTTAATTAGTAAATAAAAGACAATTAATTATTTGTTGATAGTTAATCATAATCTTTATAGCTATGAAATATTACAATAATTTTATAAACTTATTTTAAATTAGTTGATATTATTATTTTAATTAAAATTTTGAATGGAAAAAATATTTTAATAGAATAAATCTTTCCCTATTTTAAAACTTCTAGTATTATAACGTAATAATATATATTTTTAAATTATTTATATATAAAATCCATATGTTTACATAATTAAAACAAAATTTTAAAGAAATAAAAAATATCGATTTTAAAAAAATATATTTAAAATTAGCATGTCTATATTATTTTTAAAATTAAATTTAAGTTAAGTTATCAATTTAATATATTATATCAAATAAAAAATTTTAAAATAAAAAAATATAATTTATTTATACAACTATAAATATTTCAAAAATTTAAATATAATATTATTGTTTTATATTTTATCGATACAATTGTATATCAAATTAATAATATAAAAATCAAAACCATTTAATATAAATTTATTATATTTAAAAAATATTATTAATATAATTTTAAATTTTAAATTTTAAAAGGATAGGAAAAAATAAAAATCCTTTATATAAATATTATAATTTAAAAATATTAATTGTAAATTTACTTATTAAAATTACTTAAAAAATATACTAAAATAATTTTAAATTTTTTTAGTTCACATGTCAGTGCATAGGCATGCATGCAACTACGGAGGCTAAATATAACTCTTAGAATATTAAAAGAGAAGGAAAGGGCCTATCTGAATTTTAAAAAATAAAAATAAATGCATGACATGTAAATTGAAAAATATATTAAAATATTTAAAAAAAAACTAGTTCACATGCCATTGCATATGCATGCAACTACGCTTTAAGTAGAGTTGAATTTTGAAGAGAAGCTAAATATAATTCTTAGAATGTTAAAAAAGAAGGAAAGAGCCTATCGGAATTATTTTATTTTTTAAAATTCAATGCATGACATAAATTTTAAAAATATACTAAAATAGCATTAAAAAAAAATAGTTCACATGCCACTGCATATGCATGCATGCAATTATGTATTCATGTTAAGTAAAGTTAAATTTTAAAAGAGAAGGAGGGGCCTATGCCAATTATTTTATATTCAAATTATTTCATTTCTAAAAAATTCAATGCATGACATAAATTAATTATTTTAAGTTAAGTTAAAACATGGACTAAAATTAAAACATTAAGTCAACATAGAGATTGATTTTATATAAAGAGAGCAAGATAAGAAATCATAGTCATTAAGAGATTTGTGAAGAAGATGGCTAGGATGCAATCAATTTTGGTTTTGGTTGGAGTATTTTTTGTATTATCAATTGCAAGAGTTGATGCTTCTTGTTTTCCAACAATTTATAGTTTTGGTGATTCATTGACAATACAGGAAATGCTGTCATTTCAAACTCTTTAGTTTATCATCAATTTAACACTCTTCCATATGGAGAAACATATTTTGAAAAACCAACAGGTCGTTGTTCTAATGGACGTCTTGTAATTGACTTTTTAGGTGAGGAATTAGTAGTATGATCTTATTATTTATATCTTATTTTCATTTTTTATTGAAGTTTTTTATATCTATTGAAGTAAAGATATTATGTTTTTCAATAATTTAATAGATGTTTGTTTATATGATAATTGAATCTACATTTTTTGTTGTGTGATTTGTTAGCTACTTCATTAGATTTGCCTTTTCTCTCGCCTTATCTTAAAGTGGGAAGCATGCCATTCTCTTCAAGGTCGTCAAGAGTAAATTTTGCAATAGCAGGTTGTCCTGCATTAAATTCTTCTTTCTTAAATAGTAGAGGTGTTATCACTACAACACCTTTATCTTTAAGTTCTCAAATAAATTGGTTCACACAATTGAAAAGCAACACTTGCAAACAAAATTCTGGTAATTATGTTATTTTTATTTATTTATTTGATTTGATTTCAAGATTCATTTTAATGTTTTAATTTTAATTTATTTTTTGTAATAAGTTATTCTTAATTGGTTGCCATCTTTTTCATTAAACATTTTATTTGTTATTAAACATTCTTAATTTTCTATTTAATTTAATTGAATTTATTCTACAGGTTGTGAAGACCATTTTTCAAAAGCCTTGTACATTTTTGGAGAGATAGGCGCCAATGACTACATAGATGCTACTATAATTTTAAAGCCAATGACACAAATAAGAAGTTTTACCTCTCTCATCATAACTGAGATTCAAGCATCTCTAGAGGTAACTCTACATCTTCTGCAATTTTTATTAAATATATAAATTAATTTATGAAATTCAACACATACATGTAAATGGTTTCATTCTACTTAAAATAATATATTATAAATATTATAAAAAAATAAAATTATTGATATTAAAATAATTATAATACTACTTTTATTAAAATCATAGATAGTAATAAATAATAAATTCAATATTCATGTTAAATAATCTAAATGAGATCATGTAATTTTTTATATAAATGTCAGTTTTGACAAGCTTTATAATAATGCATGCAATTCACATGCAAATAAATTTAATGATTAATTTACTACATCCATACAATTTTATTTTACATATTTGATAATAATTAAATAATTTTAACTATACATATTTAAATAAACCTTATTCTAGATTGAAATTTTTTTATTATTTTGTTTTTAAAATTTAATTTTTTTTTTTTTAAGACCGCAGAAGTTCCATATCTGTCGCCTTATAAACAGCTCCCTGTGAAGCAAATTTTTTTTTGGAGATTGTTTGCTGTTAAACGGTGGTTGTCTGGGACAAATTAAACATTCCTTGCCTCACGCCTGAAAACAAATATTGCCTCATCTTCGAATCAAATTAGGTTTTCGTAGCATGCCTGAAATCTTTTCTAGCCCTAAAACCCCTATATTTTCATATCAACTTTTCATTTACTGTGAATTCATTGAAGCAGCAACTGTAGGGGGCTTGGTTTTGGTTCGTCTCAATTAAACAAATTCTGATTATGAAGCTTTCTCCGCAGCTCAGAGAGTCCATCATGTCCGTCTTGATCGAAAGCATTATCGGCCAATAGAGCTCGAAATTTAACTTCCACTCAGTTAAATCTTTTCATTAATCAAATTCTCCGTTCGATTTGATTTCTTGGTTCAGAGCCACTGCTTCAGTGCTGTATATATTTCTATTACAATATCACAAGCCAGGTTTTTTTAAGAAGTATAATTAATCAACAGCATCAAATTTCCACAATATATGATAATTAAATGTTCAGGTTTCTGGATTTAAACTCTCTGAGTTTTTTAAATCCAGTATAAATCCAGAAACCTGAACACTTAAATGTAATTAAGCTTTTCGATTTACCGAAATTGTAAATGTTAGGGCTTTCCTTTTAGTAGGCAGCTAGTGTTTTACGAAACATGTCTCTCACTAAAAGTTTTGGTTGTTCAGGTTTCAATTAGTGAATCACTGTACATTTTCTTTTAGGGTTTAAATTATTTCCAAGAGAACTGTTACCAGAGAGGACTGCGATTGACATTTTCTTTTAGGGTTTAAATTATTTCCAAGTGAACTCTTAACATAGAGGATTGCGATTGGCACTTATCAAACTGGTGTTTTCCTTGCAATTGAATGTTTCCCGAGGGGAAAAATTGCATAGTGTGTCGAATGTGTTGCTTGCATATACAAGCATAAACCAAAGAATTTAAGTTTAATCTCACTATAAGATTTGAATTGTAATTTTAGTAATTGAATGCATTCGTAGTCACAATCTTAGCTATTTGTAGCAATTACAGATCAATTCATCCCTTCAACAATAATGAGGATAAAAGTTTCAGTAACACCCAAATCCGACTTAGAAATGCTGGAAAAAAACTCAAATATGAACCCTAAACCTGCTGTTACAGTTGACTTATGAGCTGAGACAAGAAGTCGCAAATCAATAATGGACTCCTTATTGGGCTTCTGTAACCCCTAGATTTATCTGTCTTGGTAGCTCCTAGAAAGAAGCCAAAGGCATCATTGAAAGAGGAGTCCAGGGACGTCTTTGTAGAGTAGACCCTTCCTGTTAATCTTTTAGCTAAGAAGCCATTTGTGACTAATTTCACATTGGAATCTGAGAAGTATACTTAATCTGTCAAACCTTATTGCAAAGCCTAGAAAAATAATCCATTATGACTTGCCTCTGCAATCTGTCTTAACTCGAGAATTGTCCAATCCAAGTTTAATTTTTTAAATAGTTGTTTTATTTTTATTTAATTATTGTTTTTCTTACTTAAATTAAATATAATACATTTTATTTGGTTTACAATAGAATATGTGTAGCTTTATCTTATATAATATATTATTAATCAAATTCTTTTATTTAATTTGTAGGCTCTTATACAACAAGGAGCTAAAAATATTCTTGTTCAAGGTATTCCACCATTAGAATGTTCTCCAGCAATCCTTACGTTACGACAGTCCATCTCTGAAGACTTTGATGAAAATGGGTGCCTAATATCATACAATCAGATTTCTCAAAACCAAAATTCATTATTGCAACAAACAATTAAACAGTTGAACAACAAATATTCAGGAGCCAAGCTGGTATATGCTGATTACTACAACATTTCTTTAAATATTCTCAAGAATGCAACTAAAAATGGTAAGGTGTCACTATTTCTATTGATATATAAGAGTTACAATATGATAACAATTGATTTAACAAAGTTTGTAAAATGTTATAAAAGTTAATATGAAGGTCATGGATTTAATAATGTTTGTCATGCAGGTTTTGAAGAAACTTTTCAAACTTGTTATGGAAGTGGGGGAGGAAAATACAATTTTAACCTTCTTGGGATGTGTGGTACCAATAACAATGTGAAAGCCTGTCCAGATCCATCAAAATTTATCAACTGGGATGGAATACATCTCACCGAAGCTGCTTATCAAATTGGTGCTCATTCTATTTCAAGCTTGGTCCAAGAAATGTGTCCATGATTAGTGAAGAATTTTTAGGAGAGACAATTAGTTGAAGTTTTTGTTTAGAATAGGTTAGAATCATATTATATTTTTGACATAGTATAATATTTTGAAATCAATCAACAATTTTGTAAGATTACGATATATGTTTTTATGTTTTAATTTTACTATATGCATACAATTATACATTTATGACTATTGTGATTACGATATATGTTTTTATGTTTTAATTTTACTATATGCATACAATTATTCATTTATGACATTTATGATTTATTATTATTTATGTTTTAATATTAGTGTATGCATTAAAATGTGAATCTTTCATAGAACAATCTATTTTTTTGTGAATTGAATTTGATAAAAAAAAGACATAAATGATGATAAGTGGAACAAGAAGAAAAAAATAGTATATACTACATTAAACTTTATGTAATTAATACATTTGTGCTTTTATAAGTTCCTTTTATTACATGCAATTATAGCAACAATGCAATCTTAAATGTGATTTGTTTTTTTTTGTGTTTACAATCAGATGCATGATTTTATTAATTTTATTGCACTATAAATGGTTGTGACCTTTTGTAATATAATTCACATTAAAATTGTGCCGAAGTCTGGGAACATTTATTCAAGGAATGGAGTCTACTATAGCCTTCAAGATGTTTCTTTGGGAATTAGAAAAGATTATCATTTGAAGACTAGAAAATAAGAAGTCCCAAGCATTCATTCAAAAAACAACTTTGCTACTACCAAAGATAGAACCATCCCCAAATTTAGATATCAAATGAGAACATATGATAAATCTGATTTTATCATCCACTAAATATTTTACAATGTGTCTGATTTCATGGACGTTGAAAATTTACCTTCCAATTTGGGTGGTCATTGGCATCATGCATTTCAAAGTGAGAAACTATCCTACTAGATGGCTGTTAAGATGTATAGAATTGGTCTATTTTTCTGAAACTATATTTTGTTTCCAGCAATCTAATGCAAATTCCTACTATATATATATATATATATATATAACTCAAGTAAGTTGTGGATGCTTGAAAAATTTCACATTTAGGAATTTGTACTGAGCACGGTAATAAGTGCACAATTGGAATAGGTCAAAAAAACCATGCTGATCTAGAAAACCTTAGAGAGCAGTCATCTAAACAGTTTTCATACTTTCATTTTTTTTAAAATACAATATACAAAAAATGAAAAGCATAGATTCTAGATGATGGTACATGGTGCTAGAATGTAAACAAGAGATTTAGAACAATAAATGAAATTTACAACAAATATTAAGTTCTATTCTAAACTAAGTGCAAACTTTAGAATGAGTGAACAAGTGGATTAGCTCATGTTATGATGGATTGTGGATGCTCAAATGATCGTGCAAGATTTTTTCTATATATTTTCTCAATAATTAATATGTATTTTTTGAGCGATATTGAGTGGTATTAAATCATGGATCAAAATTAAATGAATTTGTTAGAAGAATGGGTAGTGTTGTGCATTTGCCCCAAATTGCTCTGACAAAATAAAGGCCCCCTTTTATTTTTGAGTTTCAATTAATTTAGAGTTGACATATAGAACAATTGATTCTCTCCTTGCTATGAGTAGGTGTTTTGTTTTGCCTAAAAAGTTTGAATTGAATAATCTTTGATATGAAATTTGACTTATTAATTTTGATCAAGCTATACCTACAAATTTATAGAGTAAAAGGATATATACCTACAAACTTGTGGGAGCAAGTTCATCCTCTCATTAACATTTACAACCAAAGCAAGCATTGGGAAGAAATAATTTAATCTACCCATTCAGCTGTATTTTCTCATTGCATTGGGAAGAAAGATTTGCAGAGTATACAGTTTGAACCAGATATAAAATGCAATTAGTTGTGAGAAGAATCACCATAGAAAGCCCTTTACTTTTGAATCCCCATGGAAAGTCCTGGCACGATGATTTCCTGCAATTTTAGAGAAAAAGAGAAACATACAAACATTACATCTGGTAAAGTTTTTTTTTTTATTGGAAAAAGCAATAAAAAAATTTCACATCAAAGAACAGCATCTCAGCTGAAGCAAAACAACACTGATACCTAGTAAAGTTAATATGCAAATACATTAAAAATCTGAAAGATATAAATTAAAACTCTAACAATATAACAAAAAGCAGTATATTAAAAAACCTAAGCTGAGAGAATAAAAAATTATTAAGCACAACTGCTCATCGAAATGTTATTTCTGCATAGTGAAATTGGTTGTTTATTCAACAACGAACTGTACTTAAAGACAACTGATCTGACATACAAGATCAGTGAAAGGATAAGAAAAACAAAAAACAAAAAAACAGCATGCAAACTACACTTGCATGAGCTACTAAAAACATGCTATTACAAAAGGAAGAATATCAATCCAATCATTGATCATGCATCTTCAGTCTTTGCATGAGCTACTAAAAACATGATATTACAAAAGGAAGAATATCGATCCAATCATTGATCATGCATCTTCAGTCTCCCCTTCAATGATCAATGGAGGTGAGTCTCAACTGATGTAGTAAAGCAATCAAATTTATTGTAGGCAGAGTTTTGGTAAAGATATCAACTTGTTAGATGTAGGACAAAACAATTTTATTTGCTTGTCTTGAACCACATCATGAATGAAATAATGTTGAATCTTTATGTGTTCCGTACTAACATGAAACATAGGATTCTTGGTCATTGCAATAGTGCTACTGTTATTACAATAAATAATAAATGAAATAATGTTGAATCTTTATGTGTTCCGTACTAACATGAAATATAAGATTCTTGGTCATTGCAATAGTGCTACTGTTATTACAATAAATAATAAATAATCATTGGATGTTCCTATATTAAATTTAGATCCTCCAATATCCTTCATATTCATATGACTGATAATTTGTTACAGTTACAATATACTCTGCTTCTACAAAAGAAAGAGCCACAATTGTCTATTTTTTACTGCTCCAAGAGACAGCTTCAAAACCAAGTGAAAAAACATAACCAAATGTGGATTTTTTTAGTCATTGAGCTAGTCCAATCAAAATCTATGTAATCAACTAGCTCAATTTTTTTAGTGGAAGAATAGTAAATGTCAAAATTTTGTGTACCACTCACATACCTTAAGATATTTTTGTAGCGCATGAATGAGACTCATGTGGATCGTACATGAATTGAGAGATGAAGCTCACAACATACAAAATATTGGGTCTAATGGTGGTGAGGTAAATAAAACTCCCAATCAAATATTGGGTCTAATGGTGGTGAGGTAAATAAAACTCCCAACCAAACTTTTATACAAAGTAGCATCCACCTTGGAACTTATATCTTCCTTGGTTAATTTTTCACCAAGTGATACGGGGGTCACAATTGTTTTGCATGTCATCATTACAAACTTCTTCAATAAATCAGCTACATACTTGGTTGAGAAATAAATATACCTTTTGATTTTTGTTGCACTTCCATGCCAAGGAAATAATGGATGAGTCCTAGACCTAACATTTAAAATTCCTATTTCATTTCTACTTGAGATTTTTCCATTAGAGTTGTATTATTACCTATATAAATAAGATCATCAACATAAAGGAAAACAATGAAAATATGATTAACAATAACTTGGACATACAAGGTTGGCTTTGAGTGGCTTTTGTTGAATCCTTTATTTAAGAAATAACTATCAACGCTTGCATACCAAGCACAACAAACTTTCTTCAACTTGTAAACTAATTGTTCTTTGCCTAAAATTTCATAGCCCGTAGGCTATTCCACATAGACTTCATTTATATAACCATTAAGGAAGGTCAATTTTACATCCATATGATATACTGGCCACTTGTATTGTGCAACAATAGTCTTAATTGTATCAAGTTTGGCAACTAGAGCAAACGTTTTTGAATAATCTACTCCAAGATTTTGTGTAAATCCTTTGGCAACTAATTTGGCCTTATGTCAATCCATTGAACCATCAACATGATATTTCACCTTATAAATCCATTTACACCAATCACTTGTTTATCTTTAGGAAGATGAATTAATTCTCATGTATTATTTTTATCAATCGTGTTTGAATCTCATTGTTCATAGCATCAATCCATACTATGTCTTTCACTACTTCTTCATACACAAAGGGTTCAACTTGAATTGTACTAAGAAAAGAAAATTTGGCAATTGGATTCATATTATTAATCCTCTAATCAATAAATTTCAATTGAACTTTGCACCTTTCTTGAAGAGCTTGGACTTGATGTTGGAGGTTAGCTATCACCTAAATTTATGTTATTAGAACTTGGTGAACTTGGAGAATTGGAACTTGAGCTACTATTGGAACTTGAATTTCCATTTGATCATGTGGGGAGAGGAGGAAACTATCATATTCGATGCCCATGATTATTGGTGTGTTTTTCTATATACTATTTTTTCACAGCCATACTTCCCTTTCATCAAAAATCACATCCTAACTAACAATCCATTGTTTTGTGCCAAGATTATAGAATCTATACCCTTTAGTTGTATTAGAATATCCTCCCACAAAGATATAAAGTTGGGATTTTTCATCCAACTCCTACTTCTAAAATGGAATATGAACATATGTTAGATAACCAAATACATGAAAATGAGCCACATATGGCTTATGACCACTCTAAGCTTCCTTTGGAGTGATGTTTTCAACTGATTTTTTGGGACTTCATTAAGCATGTATATTGTTGTTGTTGGTTCTTCTCCCCAATAATAATTTGGAATATTGTTTTTTATTACAACATACTTCATATCATTTTTATAATGATACAATTCTTTCTTTTTGCAATACCATTTGTTGGGGGGTATAAGTTGTAGTAAGCTATCTTTTGATGTCATTATTGTTGAAAAAATAAAGAACACTTTGGAAGTAAATCCCTGTCGCCCGCTACCCTCCCCCACCTCTATTTTTTTGAGTATTTTGAGATAATACTCACTTCCCTTTTTAACCATAGCCTTAAAATTCTTGAAAAATTCAAAACCCTCATATTTCTTTGAATCATCAATAAAAGTCAAAAAACAAAAAATTCTTACCCAAAGATTTTATTAGAGTAAAAGGGTATTCCGCTTATTAATTTTTAAAATTATTTAAGTCCATTTTCACTTTATTACTTAAGCTTACTTAGATCATGTGATTTTTTGTGTCTCAAGTCATAAGATGATAACACATGTCATGGTCTAATCTTATCCTTACCTAAAGTTTCTCTAAAGTTGATTTTTTTATTTTTCTTTTTCCTTTTATAAGGATTCTCAATATATTATTCACTAACATTGTGAGGTTTCCACATTCAATATGATTGATTACTTTTTTCGATCAATTAGCTCTTGGTCTCCATAACTTTGTTATTTCTCTCTTTTTGTGATGGATGTTTGATTGTAGGTGATTCTTGGTAGTTGTAGGGTTGAGGGATCAACGCTAATGTGGTATCAAAGGTCTAGATCTACAATTTTGTCTCATTTTTTTAGAGATATGAACTTAGGAAAATTTTGGTAAATTATGGAGCCAATCGAACTTCACTATTGTGTCTGAAAGGGCCAATAACTACAAGATTGATTGTCCAAAAACCAAAATAGATGCACAGGATTCAAGACATCGATTTCCATATGGTTGTATGGATCCATATATGTTGTATAGTCATTGTACAATCCTTGCACCCCCTCTACATCAACGACTTATATTTTTTAACAGGCAATTTTTTTCACGTAGCAGCAAGATTTTGCATTTCCCAACCAAATCCATATTTTTCGGTGCGACTTTCAAATTTTGGCAATTTTTCTTTATAACAATGACAGCTCATTTGAATTTTATAGCATCTTCTAAGTTTTTGTGGTGCCCATTTTGAGTTTTTTCAATAGTCTCTAGTTGTCAACAACACATTTTTGGTTCTATGGTGACTTTTCATTCACTTCCACCATTTCTTGGTATGTCATGTTTTAACTCATGGTTTTTGTTGTTCATTTCATGAGGCCTAGCTCTTAGCTTTGGAAAATGGGATTTTCAGTGAAGTTTCGTTCTTATGATGGTTCAAAACATTGGGTGGTAGTTTATTCACCATCGACAGTGGTCGATTCTCCCACTTCCCTTGTTGATCGACCTTAATCTCCCAATGATAGCTTTAAAAACCAACAAAATATGTTCTCCAATGCAAAAACCTCCCATGGCAGTCAATTTTTCTTCTATATCAGCAGTTTTTTCTAGCACCTTCCCACTACTCAACATGTATGTCTTTTGTTTAGTGGTGGGATTAACTATTCCTGATGGCACGACATTCATTAACTCTGATGATTCCTTGAGTGTCTCCACCAAGTCTTCTTGGCCACTCTCAAACTTCACATCCACATGCACATTGCATATTTTCTTTGGTGGTCATCTTTTTCTAGTTGCAGGGTGTTTTGGAATCTTTTTGGCATTTTCTACAAGGTAAGTTGCTTCATTCCCATGGACGACAATCTATTTCCACTGGTTTGTATCATGGATTTTTTTGAAAACAAAGTGGCCTTTCTTGGTTTTCCATCAACTTATTCACTCCCAATGACGTCTCTTGTTTCCGGTGGCAACACAAATCTGGTGCATATTCTATCTATTTCAATAATTTTAGGTGGATTGGTGATTTTATAGCAATCAAAGGGAATAGGGGAGAGGGGTCCATAGTGGAGCGGGATCTAATAGTGGGGATAGAAGTAGTCCTCAATAGGCCTCATAGTGGAGCATCTTAATATCCAATTGCAAAACACTTTTTATCCATAAAGTACACAAACTAACAAATCATGTAATGCCACATTGACGCACCAATAAAACATGACTTAGTGCACCACTATCGATCTCACTTTTTTTTTAGCCTTTTTTAATACCTTAACAAAAAGCATGCTGATGTGGCATCATATTTGATGATGTGACCCTAAAAATAATTTTTTTAAGTAGGTGAGTTGCCAGATAAACTGCTGTACAAAATTGGGACTGATTTGAAATTCCATGTAAGATTTTGAGAAACACGAAGTTAGGGTGCTCCACTATGGGCCCCTCTCCCCTATTATGTTATCAAAAGAATATTCCATCTAATAACATCATCACGATGTCAACAATTATGAAGGTCCCCCTACCTGACCTATAACCCTCATTTTTCTCTAAAGGAGGTGTTTTTTTCATTTTGGTATAACTTGGGTGGACAATATCAAAATTTGACAAATGAGATATCGTTAGAAAGTCAAATATTCATTTTCAACTCTCAAACACATAAATTTTGGCTAGTTCCTCTATTTTTCATATTTTTTGTTACATTGGAAAGGTCTTTTAGAGCTCTTCATAACTATCCATGCAACGTTTTCATATTTTGCACTAGGTACATTTTATTTAATTTGTCATATTTTCACATTCTAGTTGATTTCTTGGACTTTGGCACCTGAATACTCTATGTTTATGTGGGTGACTTATTTTGAGCTATTCTATATATGTATTTCTAGTATTTTGTCCTTTTGGGCATTGTAGGCATCTTTTGAATGCACTTTTTTAATTATAGATGTACCAAGATAAAGTGCCACCATTTTGTATGTTTCTTGAAGAATTCACACATCATGTTGTGTCATATTTTGTACTCACTATATTATAAAGTTTCATGGGGCATTTATTGTGTGCGTTGTAGATTATTTTCAATAACAACTTTGTCTACCTTCATGCATGTGTGACTTGGTTTGCACACCCTTATTCAGTTGCAAGTACTTTCTTATGTACATTCAAATGATATTTCTTATCCTCCATGCATTACATTGTGGCACACAATCTTAGTGGACATTTAATCCTTTGTAAAAATTCTAGATGGTTTCATATTGTTGGTGGTAATGCTTCATTGGTTTCACTTTGGAGTTAATTATGTATTTAGTAATTGTTCTTATGTAATAGGCAAATGCAACACAACTAGTTGCCCATGCATTTTGGTAAGATGGAGATCTTACCATATATACACTCTTGCATTCCTATTTCATGTAGGAAACCTTCCATCCTCAGTTGATAAGTTTCTTCAAACTATTGGCACATGTATTTTCAAATTTCTTCTTTGCATTTGTTGATTAGTGTCAATGGGGTCACTCATACAGATTCATGTACCATCTATATCTTCAACTATCAAATTCCTTACCTTTTATTTCCATTTGATCCTTGTTCAAGTAATGTTTTTGGGGGCACTCATGCAAATTCTTTCTTTATGATCCCGATCTTCATCTTCATTTCAAAGGAGGTTCTTCACTTACAACACTACAACAATTATCCTTCAAGATTGGTTTGTAGGTTCTTCATGCTTCAATGGTGTTATTCATATTTCTTTTCTTTTTGGGACATTGTTTTGGAGGCTTCTTTATCATTCATCTTGTATTTATCCCTTTTGGAAAAAAAATTCCCATTAGGTTTTTTCTTTTTTGTTCAATTATGAAAGATATTTTTCATTTATACATGGATATCTCATCAGGTCATGTTATTGATACTCATCTTTTGCATTTTCTAAATTCATCATTTAAAGGTTTTTGCTACTCCCTAAGTTGTACTTAAGGGGGGTATTAGATTAAAATGGTATTTCCCTTATTAATTTTTTAATTACTTAGACCCCATTTTCACTCTAGTATACTTAGGTCATGTGTTTTTTGTGTCTCAAGTCATAGGATGAGGACACATAGCATGATATAGTCCTATCCTCACTTAGGGTTCCTCTAAGGTTTTTTTTCTTTTTCTTTTATAAGGATTATCATTGTATTATTCACTAACATTTTGAAGTTTGTACATTCAATATGATTGATTGATTTTTTGAATCAATTAGATCTTGGCCTCCATAGATTTTCTACTTCTCTCTTTTCTTGAAAAATTATTTATTGTAGGCAATCCTTGGGAGTCATAGGGTTGAGGGGTCAACTCCAACATATTCTCTTGCATATCACCATAGATGTTAGCATGCACAAGCTCTAGAGGTAATTTTTCCCTCCATGATTTGTTCACTAAAAACCATCTCAATGATGTTTACCAAGTGTAAACCCTAAAAAAAATTCTTCTTTGGACTAATTTATAGGGATTCCTCTCACCATATTCTTCTTGTGAAGAAAACTTAATCCTTAAAAATGTAGATAACTATAGTGTTGGTCCCATAACCATGAAACATTTGTGGTTGTTTTAAGGGCATGCATCTTAGAGGAAACCAATGTGAAAGGAAATAATCTATTATTTATCATACAAGTCTTTTCTATAAGATGATAACTAGATGATTTATCAAATATTTAGCAATTATCTTCAAAGACAACTTTATAATTTTTTGCTACAATCTACCCAACATTTCAAAGATTATTCTATAGTTTTGGCATGTGTAAAGTCACAAATATAAGTATTTTATCCTTGATTAGTCTTCACTGCAAGGGTACCTTTTCTCGTTAAATCAACCTCTTTATCATCACAAAATTTAACTTGACTTCTCACTGAATCATCTAATTTGACAAAGAGATCATATTTACCTGGCATATGATTTGAGTAGTCACAATCTAGGAACTACACATACTTTTGATATTATTTTACCAAATTTTATGTGAGTAATGTGGAGTGCTTTTCATATTAAGAAGTCTCTTCAGTATAATTAGCTCTTAACTTATTTAAGTTAGATTTTTTTCTACATTTAGATTCATAGTTTCCATATAGTTCATAATATCTACACGAAATTATTATGTAATCCACACAACTTCTTTCCCTTCCTCTACCACATCCTCTATTAATATAATACTTGTTGGCAGTGGTTGTCATTTATGTCAACACTTGGTGAATTGGTTGTGGTTGTAATTGATGTCAACACTTGAGAAGATTGTTGTTATGTACACTTGAGAAGATTGTTGTGATGTCAGCACCTATTTGTAGTATCGGCACTAGTTGTCAAAAATTGGGAAAATTGTTGCATTGTTGGGTTTGGGCTATCATTGATATATAATAATGTGTTTTTGACGTTCATGGTTGGATGTCATTCCTTGATTGATGTCAAGTAATGATGTATCGAGTATGGTTGCTGTTAGCAATGTTGATTTCATGATGATATATTAAGATGAGAATTAAAAGCATTAGGATAAGGATTAGAGGTATTACTGATGGTGGAGAGATGTTGTTTATGGCCTATAGAATGTTGTATTATCTCTCATGTTGTTCCTAAAGAAGTATGTGTTGCTGCAAGGTTGTTCTGGCCTCCGCAAGTGGGTAAGAAGATTTTGTTTTAGAATGGTATTGTGAAGACTCTTTTGGAGAATGCTCTGCATTCCTCCACTATTAGAGATGTGGTCTTGTAGTTTTGGATTTAGTTTTTTGCTCTGTGGATGTTGTACTCCTATATTTTCAGGTCACCAGTGTTGCAAAGGAGGTTTCTATTAATTACAAAAGGTTGGCAATGTTATTGGTTGTCTACACTAGTCCAGAAAATGCTTCACATTTCTCTGCATTATTTTTTCTACTACTGTGGTTTGGTGAATATGCTCTTAGTGTCTATGTAGTATCTCAGTTCCAATTTCATATGTTGAAGTGGTCTACAAGTTGTTTTGTTAATGTTATATCTCATGTTTGTACATTATGTGCTTCTAGAATGTAGTATTTTGTTTCACTTTGATCTGTGATGGTTGTTGGTGGCATGACATAATGAAAGAAATGATTGGAAGTGTTGTTGGATATTCATGGAATATTCCCATGTGATCTACACATTAATTTTTGATCTCTTTGGTGTCGAATGTTGTGTTGAGTTGGCTTTATGGGTTGTTTGTGGATGTCTAGATGACATGACTTATTTTCTTGCTTGTGCTAAGTGCTTGGAAGTTTGTGCCAACATTTGAACATGTCTTATGATGAATTTAGGCCCTAACC
Organism: Sequoia sempervirens; assembly: GCA_007258455.2. Lineage (NCBI taxonomy): Eukaryota > Viridiplantae > Streptophyta > Pinopsida > Cupressales > Cupressaceae > Sequoia > Sequoia sempervirens. The sequence continues at coordinate 72,616,655 of VDFB02353493.1, read as the reverse complement.
TATCTTGTTGTGGACAACATTGAATGAATTCAATTGAAAGTATGTTTTTGGGCCGAATGGTTATGTGCTTCATGTTTCATCTACATGTTTCCTTGTTGTCGACTAGGGTTGATGTGCGCCAGTGTGTGAATTATTTTGGATCACATTGGAAGATGTAATAAGATTTTTTTTTGTTCACTCTATCTTCTAGACGGGGTTGCAATATGTTTTTGTGGCCAATTTTTTGGGTTTATTATTTATCTTCTTCTTGGTTGACCTAATTGAAGTTGTCAAATGTTGTAGTGGATACAAATGCAAGAACTTTTCAAATGAAAATTGAGTGTGGCATGAGAAGGTGTGGAATGTATTATCTCATAGAAGAAGTATGAAAGTGTGTGGAAGATGGATCAGATGTGCTTCAACACCTCAGTCAATAGATATTTGTGTTGACAAATGTTGTAATTTCTATAATCTTCATGTATCTCATTAGGTCCTTGTATCTTTCCCTAGAGTTGTTCACTTTATTCTACAAGTCCTTTGTATCTTTCCCTAAGGTTGTGTGCCTTAGTTTACAAGTCTTTTGGAAGTGAGCCTTATTTTGTAAGTAGTGAGCTTCATCTATTGTGAGTTAACTCTCACCGTGGTTTTTCCCTCATTGGGTTTTCCACATAAATATGGTGTCATCTTGTACATGTGTGTTCCTTGTTTATATATATTTTTATCTGTTTAGGGTTGATGAACTTGTTAAGAGATTAAATTTTTATATCTTTCATTGCTTCAGATATGTTTAAATGCTTTTGGGTTGGTTAGGAAGTTTGAATTGTGCTAAAAGCCTTAAGTTCCAGAGGGGTTTAGGTTTTTAAAGATATTGATTCACCCCCCCTCTCAATATCTGGTGTGTTCAATAATACTTTCCTTGGGATTTATTTGAGTGAAAAGGAGATGTTTTTCTTCAATTCTTATAGTAGGTCCTATAAAGCTTGTACAATAATCTCTATAGAACATTGCATATGCTCCTCATGAGATTGTAAAGAGCCTATCAACTTGCCACTTTGAAGGGGGTTAGATATTTTATTTCTTCAATTGCTATCACCACTAGATCAAGTTTAGGGGAAATCAATTTAAAAAAAAAAATCTACAATTTTCAATTATGTTACAAATTTTTTCCCTCTGAGTCCTACACTAGTTCACAATACCATGAATCCTTGTAATAAATTCTTGAATGGAATCATCTTCTTTCATCCTTATATTTTCAAAATCTCTTTGAAATGTTTGAAGTTTTAGTCTAATTTTTTAGATCCTTGGTATGTGATTTGTAGAGCCTCCTATGCATTCTTTGATTTTTTCATACCAAAAATATGAGGAAAAATTAAAATATCCAATATAATTGAATGGTGAATAGAGTTTTATTGTCCTTCTTTCTATCTTCTCACAAATAAGTTTTTTGATTTGTTGTTAGGCATGTCCAAAGCATTCTAATTTGTAGGTTCTATGTATCCCACTTCCACTAATTCTCAAAGATCTTGGGATAATAGTAGAGTCATCATTTCAATACTTCAATATTCATAGTTGTATCTTGTAAAAAATAGAAGCTAAAATGGTAAGCTACTGCTATTAGCCATTTGGAGATAACTATTTACCTAAATTTTCTATCCACACAATAAAAAATTATACAACTTGCTCTAATACCAATTAAAAGATATTAATTAAAACTATAACACTATATTGAAGAGAAGTATATAAAAAAATATAGAGCTAAAAGAATAAAAAATATCAAACACAATTCTCATCAATATGTTATTTCTGCATAATGAAATTGGTTGTTTATTAAAAAACAAAGAACTATATTTAAAGAAAATTGATTTGTCATATATGATTTGTGGAAGGATAAGAGAAATAGAAAACAAAAAAAAGAAACATGCAAACTATAATTGCATGAGCTATTAAAAACCATGCTATTACAAAATGAAGAATATCGATCTAATGTTTGATCATGCATCTTCAATATCTTTATCACTAAAAAATTTAATGAAATTTAACCTTGATTTACCTGCAATAATAAAAGGGAAAATTTTAGAGAAATTAAACTATGAAAAAATACCACAAGAGAAGACATTTTAAATGTTTAAAATTCAATTATTTCATGCTATTTAACCTTCCAAAAATATCTTGAAAAAGAACATGAGGTAGATCCAGGGGGGGAAATATGGTTTGTAATTCTTGGAACACGCCTTTTAGCGCTAACATGAATTTTTTGGAAAATTCTTCCTGTTCTGTAAATCTTCAAAGCTTCAATGGAGTTCAACGGTGGGATTCTGATTATCAGCGGAGGTCTAATGGTGTTCAGAAGCCTCATTTTTAGATGGCTCCTTATTTTCATCCTCGACGCTTTGGGAAATCGATTGTTTGGGATATACAACCTCCATTTGATATTTGTGTGTCAGATTCAGAATCAAGTGGTCATGCTTCTTTTCATAGTAGGAGTTGGTCTAAGGTAGTTTTTTATTCTCGCATGTCGGATTCTTTCCCCAATAATATTCCTATTATATTTGAAGCTTCCTTCGATCCAAATTTCTCTTTTCCTTGTCCTGCCACTTTCCCTAACAACTTTCCCGTTTCTTGCCCTAAATCTTTTGTTCCAAAACAATCTCCTCTAACCTTTCCAAACAACATTACCATTAATAAGAGGGTTTTATTGGATCGAAAGGTTAATGACGATGTCAATTTTGTGCCTAGTGGGCAGAATACTCATAAGTCTCGTTCTTAGGGGAAGGTTAATGTTTCAGGATACAATGGCAAGGTTTGGGTTCCTAAATAGCGAAAGAAACCAAGTAGAGTTTCAGAGGACCAAGTAATGTTACTCTTATGGATGCAATGCTCCAGCCGCAGATCAAGGATCTCAAGGAGGTAGCACTCATTTGTAAGTTTTGGAATTTCTCTCCAAATCTTGCTTTTTTGCAATGGTGAATTTTTCAAACTTGGGAGGGATCTAATCAAGTTTTCTTTTTAGATAAGGGGGAAGGGTTTATGTGGTTTTATTTTCTAATAAAGACTCAAGGAATGTTGGTTATAGAAAAAAGTCCTAGATTTGTGAGGGTCATGGTCTATTTTCTACCCTATGGACACCAAATTTTTTCCCTTCCTAGTCTATGGTCAAGTTCATTCCTTTTTGAGTCAGTTTTAAGGGTTACCATTGGAGTACAGAGCCTCATATTATTGAAACTCTAAGTAATCAGTTAGGCATCTTTCTGCATCAAGATTTTTAGTTCTTTTCCAACCCTTCATTGCTAGTTAGGTTTTTCCTTCTTATTGACGTTACAAAAAATCTTCCAATAGTTGTCAACATCAAATCAATCTATGGTTTGTGGAAACAGAAGGCAGTTAATGAGGACCCTCAGAAAAAAAATTCTCATTGTCACTTACCAGTTCATTCTTCAAGAAAGTGTGTGGTGGATTCGACATTGAACATGGAAGAGGCAGGGGATTCTTCCAAAGGTTCTTTCTATTCCTTTAATGATAAATCAATTGTTGCTCTCTCCACTCCTACTAAGGATTTTGTGCGAAATGTTGATTTAACCTTTTTGGTTAAGGTTTTTGATATATGTTTTAAGTGGAATCAAAATTCCAATGCCCTAAGCACATAGTTTAATTATAAAGGATCTTCTAGCAATGTGTTGCATCAGTGGGGAGTTTCAAAAGCTGCAGTGTTGGAATCATTTGGGGGTCTTCATTATAGTTCTTTGTCATTGGGGGAAGCTGGGTTTGTGAAAACTTCTCATTCTGATGTAGTACAATGTGTTCAAGGTAGATCTCCTTTAGTTTTGGACAACAAGATAAGGTCTTCATCACTTGTTGGTTTCAACAATTTTGGAAATGTGATTAGGTTGTCTTGTACACACAGTAAGCCTATTTTTGTTTCCTTTATGTCTAGTTGGGAGAATATTTTGTTGTCTCCCATTACTATTTTTCTTCATTCTCTCAATCTTTTGGCCTTGGGTTTAACATTGTTAGTTTCCAACAAATGAATCAATGCGCTTCAATGTTAACTTTTGGATTGTCAAATCAATGCAATGAAATGTTAATTAAAGGTTTTTGACAATCAAGATGAATAGGGAAGTTACATCTTGCAGCCTCAACAAGTTTTTGATGGCTCTAATGCTCATCCCTCTAACCTACCCTCTGAGGTGGAGTTTGAGAAATTTGTTGATGAAGCTTTATTTATTGCAGGTGAATAGATAAAATATGATATTGCTTTTGAGGTGTTTTGGAAAGGGGAATTTTTAGATGGTTTAGGTTCATTATCAATCTCTCAGTCCCCATTGTCTCCTCCTATAAGTAAAAAATATCCTACCAAGAGGGGGTGGAAATCATTAGCTACCAAGCTGCAAGAGGAAATTGTGGCAGGAATCCAATCTACATTAGATGGAAAAATGGGTGGAGGTGAGAAACAAAAAAGGCCAAGGAGAGCATGTTGCTCTCCTAGGATGCAATGAGAATAATATCTTGGAATGTCAAAGGCATAAATGCCTCTAACAAAAGGGCCCAAGTCAAGTAGCAACTGGATGCTTGTGGGGAAGATGTAGTTGTCCTTCAAGAAACTAAAACTTCATATGAGACTTTTGAATCTATTAGTAAAAAGTGGAATAAATGGAATTCTTTTCATTTTCCATCTCATGGAGCTTCAAGAGGTTTGATTACTCTCTATAATGCAAAATTAGTTAGCATTATCAAGTTTACTTGTGAGCATAACTGGCATTTAATGCAGATTAATCTCTTTGATTTATCTTTTTGGCTATTGAATGTATATGGTCCAAATAGTATAGTAGGCAAGAAGTTGTGGGATATTTTGAAATAGAAATTGGATCTGTTGGGTCCAGAAAAATTTGTTCTATCAGGTATTTCAATGCAATAACAAGTTTATTAGAGAAAAAAGGTGGTATATGTCCCCCTTAAAAAGTTATGGAAGACTTTGCTGCTTTTATATAAGATAATGCTCTTGTTGATATAACTCCACCAAATGGGAGGTTTACTTGGACAAACAAGAGGAAATTTTTTCTTCAAATCGCGGAAAGGTTAGACAGGTTTTTAACCTCTCTGAGTTGGATATTAAGTGAATATGATTTAACATCAGAAATTTTGCCTTTTGCTACCTCATATCATTTTGTAATTTTATTATATGAGTCCAAAGAAAGTAAAGTCAAAGTTTCAATCTTCTTTTAAGTTTGAGGCTATGTGGTTTAGGCATCCACAACTTATCAATTTGTTAATGCAATGATGGTTGAATGCACCTATTTGTCATGGTTCTAGAATGTTTTAGCTAAGTAAGAAGTTGGATCATGTTAAGCAGCATTTAAAAGGTTGGAATCAACATGTGTTTAAGAATATCTTTGTGCAGAAAGACTTGGTTTACTAAAGGCTTTTAGAGGTAAATGAAAGAATTATTGCTAATGGTCTTGATAGTGTTTTATTTGATGAGCAGAAAAAAATGCAAGAGGAATGGAAGTAATTGCTATTGAGAGAGGAAGTCTATTGGTGACAAAAATCAAGAGAATTGTGGCTAAAAGATGGTGATAGGAATACAAAATTCTTTCATATTTCAGCTTAAATCAAGAAAGCAAAAAACACTATTTTCTCAATTCATGATAGTGTGTCAGGTGTCTTGATTACAAAAGAGGAAGATATATAGAATGAAGGAATCAAATTTTTCTCATCCTTGCTAGCTTCCAACAAGGATGATAATGTTCAAATGGTAAGGGAAAGAGAAGAACTTCTTCAGGATATCCCAAAGCTCATTTCCCATGAAGATAATTTTAGGTTGTTGGCTCCTTTTTCTTTAAATGAAGTTAAAGAAGTGGCATTTTCCATGCCTCCTAATAAAGCTCCAATTCCTGATGGATTTACTGCCATATTTTATCAAAAATGTTGGGATTTCATTGGGGTTGATATTCTAAATTCTTTGGAGGAATCAAGAAAATCAGACCTGGTATGTTGAAGAAGTTCAATGTAACTAATATTGTTATCATTCCAAAATTAGCTTCTCCAAATATTTTGTCAGACTTTTAGCCTATTTCTCTTTGCAACAATATCTATAAATGTTTTACAAAGGCCATCTATCTACGGTTACATCCTCTTGTTTCTGCAATTATTTTAGAAGAGTAGGGTGGCTTTGTTCCTAGCAGAGAAAAAATAGAAGGTGCAATTGTTGCTCATGAAGTTCTGCATTCCATTGCTGTAAATAAAATGTCTTCCATGATAATAAAAAATTTATATGCAGAAGGCATATGATAGGGTTGACTAGTCCTTCTTGAATCAGGTGTTATTGAAATTTGGCTTCTCTCCTAAGTGGTGTAAGTGGGTTATGTCATGTTTATTGGGTGCCAAGTTCTCAGTGTTTTTAAATGGTTTAGTAGTTGGCTTCTTTGGTTCATCTCAAGGGGTCCGACAAGGTGATCCTGTTTCACCATTTTTATTTATCATATTAGCAGAATATTTGAGTAGGTCAATACATAAAGCTCATGAATAGGGTATCATTCAGGGAATTTGTATTCCAAATACAAATATATCAGTAACACACTCTCTTTTTGTTGATGATACATTGCTTTTTGGAAAAGTTGTAGTGTCAGAAGCTTTGCACATAAAGTCAGTGTTGGATAAATATACTAGTGCTTCGGGTCAAAGAGTAAATGAAGATAAATCTAAAGTTTATGTGTTTAATACAAAATCTGTTATTGAGAAACGTATTGTGAAGCTGTTAGGCTTCCAACAAGAACAACTTCCTTGCAAATATCTCGTTATTCCATTATTTGTAGGCCAAAATAAGATTTCTTATTGGCAAAAGATTATTCAAAGCATACAAGCTAAAATTTTATCTTGGAAAGGGAGATGGTTATCTTTATTAGGGAGAATTTTGTTGGTGAAAACTGTGTTATCCACGATTCCTAATTATTATGTCGGTTTTTAAAGCTCCTAAGTCCATTATTTTTCAAATTCAAAAGCTGCTAAGAAATTTTCTATGGTCTGGCAATTTGGACAACAAAAAAAGAATCCTTTAATATCTTTGGAAACCATATGTTTAGAGAAATTAAAAGGGGGAGTGGGCCTTCATAATTTAATTGAAAGTAAAATGGAATTAGGTGCTAAAATGGTTTGGCTCATGTACACAAAGCCTTTCTTAAAATGGTGTTGCCTCATGCAACATAAATATTTGGACAATCTGTGTCCATCAATAATTCTTACTGTGTCAAATCCACCTTCAGGGTTAGCATATGGAATTTTCTAGTCTCATGTAGAAAAATCATTTTACCTCACCTAACTTGGGAGGTAAATGATGGTAATGAAGCTCTATTCTGGAGGGATTCATGGAATGGGTATCCAAACTAGAACTATTTTACATAATTATGAGAATACTGCAAATCTATTATCCCAAAGTTGGGGCCCAAAGTTCAAATATTATGTTCAACAAGTGGATACATTGACGGGAAAAGTTAAATGGAAGGTCTTTTCAAATGATTTAATAGATAATGTTCATAAAAGTTAGCCTCTATCTATTCTTCAGGAAAGAACAATTTACTTTTCAACAAGTTATGATAGGTTAATATGGTCAAAAGAAAAATCAGGTTGCTATTCAATGAAAGAGGGTTACAAATATGTTTCACAAGCTAGTTCACAAATAGTAGAACAAAGAGCATATAAATTATGTTGGAATTCAAAAAAAATTCCTAAAGTAGGTTGTTTATCATGGTTAGCAATCAAAAACAAAATCCTTACAAGTGATAAGCTTGCAAAATTAGGAATAGTGGAGCCTTTTAAATATGTTCTTTGTGAACAAGAGTTGGAAGATGTCAATCACCTATTCCTATTAGGTATAGTAGCACATGTAGGTTGTTTATAGTGGCTAAAATGAATTGGAAGTCATCATTCCCAAATACTCTTTGGAAATTATTTTCTAGCTCGCCACAATGTTACAAAAGTTCATTTTTTGCAAGCATTTGGTGTATTATCCCATCTTTAGTTGTTTGAGCTATTTGGTGGGAAAGAAACAGATGCATCTTTAGAAAAGAAAAACTCAAAATTGATCAGGTTTTACTATTGTTAGATTGTTCTATATCTGAAACAGTAAATGGGTTTGTACATAAAACAAAACATGTTGGTTTGATTTTTACTGATTGGGATTCAAAGTTAATGTTATCCTGGCCACTTATTTCTTTATCTTTTAAAGGGAATCTTCATCAACCAAATCAAAAAGTAAACAGGCCTTCCATATCTTGGAAATACCCTCCAGCTGGAATTTTTAAGTTGAATATAGACGGAGCTTCAAGGGGAAATCCAAGATTCTCTAGAGCATGGGTGATTATAAGAGATTATAAAGGGATAGTGTTATTTGCTAAGTCTTTCAAGTTGAAAACTGGTTCTAATAATGCAATTGAAGCTCAAGCATTATTATAAGGATTAAATTTAGTTCTCAGTTTTAATCTTCCCATGATCCAAGTAGAAGGTGATTCATTGATTTTGATAAATACTTGTTGGGATCGTAAGATTCAAAATTGGAAGTTGGGGTATATTGTCAAACAAATTTGGTCACTGCTTGATAAGATAGGAAATTATCAAATTCTACACACCTATAGAGAAGGTAATGTAGTGGAAGATTTCCTAGCAAACTTTGGATGTGATCAAGTAGTTGATGAAATTACACATGTTGTGATGGGTAAGATGCATCCTAAGTTAGAAGATTTATTGTCAAAAGAGGAAAGTTAATTAAATTTTTCAAAGGTTCAAATGTTGAATTTGTTAAATAATTTTGGTGCTACAATGATGTAAAATTTGTATAAGTTATCAGGGAATGTAAGTGGCATTGCTAGCAAAGTTGGGGAAAGATGTTAAATCAGCCAATGTATGCATGAAGCTATGTTGGAAAATCTAGTGTCTTTCCACTTCAGCACACATTAGTTGTCACAAGCAGGAAAATTTTCTTATGGTGATACATCAATTGCACATGTCAAAGCTCAAGTTAGTACAATTAGAATCTACCAGTTATACGGTTCACTTAGCATCTGCCAACTATACAGTTACTCTTCGCACAATACATTGTTTAAATATTGAAGGAGTTAATATATGAAGGCACTCTTCATTGGTTTTATCACTGGAAAGAGTGTGTGGAATGAACGCAACAAATTCGGATATTCAGGTGCTTCGATATGTAATCAGAGCAAGATGTGTTAGTATATAATTGAAATGTGTGTGGTATAGTTCAGAATAAATTGGGATGTACATGAAAGTGCCTCATTATAATTTCTCATAGCAATCTAAATCTTGGCGTTGGGCCGAGGCACAAAATCATGATGTAAGACATCTAATCTCAATTTTTTCTAATTTTGTGTGTAATGTGCAGGTTACAAGTGTCCCATAAGCCATAAATGTACAATCCTTTGGCATGTATGAACCATGCACAACTGAATGTTTAGAATTTAGGGGTGGAATGACTAAATTTAGAAGTTTTTCTAAAGTGGTTTCCTCTACATAGTTAAAATTGATTTTGGTGACAATTTTATCAAACCTTGTTATCAATCCATCAATGTGTACAATGTCATCATTTTTTGGTATGAGTTCGAAGCTATGTAAAAATCATGAAAAGCCATTTCTCAAATGGCATATCTTACTCTTCATTGGTAATATATATTCTACCACAACGATTAAAGCTACACAAACAAAATTGTTGGTATGTGCATAGGTAAGGGTCTATCGAGTGAATGTTTCAATAGGAGAGTTCAAGCAATGGTGATCTCAATGTTCCAATGACTCTCTATGAAGTGTGTAAGTGGAAAATGATGGAGTTCTACCTGCAGAACTACATAATTTTCCTTCCTGTCAATGAATGGGAACTGCCCATTTCAGAAGAAATTGGTGATGCTAAGCTTCACTTGGTGTTCAAAGATCACTGTACAACTTTTAAAAAGCATATCAAAAGGGTTGTTGGAGTTGAAATCTTGGAGCCAGAGACAAAGAGATTGATTTACCCATCTCAACTGCTCTCAATTTTAATTTCAAATCTAATGGATTTGCTACAAGATGTTAGGTTAGTGGAATCTGATACAAAAAAAGTTATAAATGAAGAGTATTTGCGAAATGGTGTACTCTACAAAGCTTTTCAGTGATATGATCTATGGAAAGGCCATGGTTATGAAGGAGGTTTATTCCCTAGACACTTCTTACTTCATCGAACAACTTTTCCAAAAATTTTTTTTGCAATTAACAAGTCTTTGTCTTAGCAAAATTCTAGTTTCATGTTAAATGTCCTCAGAAGGTATGCAGGGGAGTTTGCTCCTAAATTAGCTGACAAAGTAAGAGAGACAACTCAAGCCATTATGGTATTGCCCATGCATGTTCATGATCCTCCAATGCCCAGTCTTCATCAACAACGGGCATTAGCAGATGAGAACAGTCATCACCAACCATTGGGTGTTCCAAATGTCTAGTAAATTGCAAATGAAATTGTAGAGGAAGATTGTCAACTAGTGGGTGCATGTAATGTCAGTGGGTTTAACCTCAATGATTTGCCACCTGATCAGTTTGTTGAAAGATTTGGAGTGAAAGTACAGGGTGATTATGGTCAGCCAATGGGTGTTCAAAATGTCAGTGGGTTTAACATCAACACTTTGCTGCCTTTGTTGCTTGTCCCTTCTGTTGATGGTAATTTGGTAGAAGATTAGGGTGAAAATGATCATCCAATGCAAATGGAGATTGAATAAGTATATGGTTATAATGCTTAGCTTTTTGAAGACTAATGGTTCTAGGATGAATCTTAAGGTTTTTTGTTGAAGGAATCTAAATGTAACAGGTAGCAAAAGTGTTTTGAATGTTTCAAGTGGGTATTTAGGCCTATGTATGGGTCTGTTTTATAATAGGTTGGGTGATGGTATATGGCTGAAATAGACAATTTAAAAACAATTTCTATGGGAATGATACATATCATCTATTGTAAATATCTTTACTATTAATATATATATATATATATATATATATATAGGCATTATGCCTTTTGATTAAAAAAAAAAATCTTGCAATTTTTTTGATATTCAATTCATTTAATAAATTTATTTTTCGTTTGTAGGGATAAACTCAAGCTATAATAGGATATTACTACCTATTGGAGCTCCCAATTGTAGATTTAGTTAGAAGATCCTAGTGAATTCAAATATCCAATCAAAAGAATCTAATATGTTTGAAATATTCTTGATGTTGGGATATTCTATAAAGATGAATCTAAACTATTGATTAAAGAAAAATCTCAACCATTAATTTGTAACTACCTCTTGAGGGCCTTCATCTATAAAAGGCCATTCATGATGGATTTTTAAGGAGTTGAAATTGTTAATTATTGTGGGATTGACAATAAATAATTGTTATTTTTAATGAACACTTCATGGTTTTCTCTTATGTAGTGGAATTTTTATAGAGTTACAGTAAGTTAGCATGTTTAAATGTATGTTCAAGTTATCATAACTTTTAAAATTATAAGATGACTTGAATTTATCTTCTTATTATTAAATATTTCATGAAATTATATTATATTTATGGTATTTTTTGTAATTATTTTATAAATTAAAAGTATATATAAGTATGCATTACATGTGTATAATTGTGATGTCTAGTCAAGCACATGATAATTATTTTATTTCATGTTGTTAATTTACATATTTGAAATTGGCATCAATTTTACTCAACATCAAATGGTACAAAGTGTTCCCATTTAAACATATGCAATCTATTTTTTAGATCATTAAACACATATTTAGGGTTTGACCTCATGAATTTTATTATTATTTTTTAGATCTAACCCTATTTTGCAAACTCCAAGAATGTAATTCCCTTTGTAAAAACATTATCCACAATGAACTACTAAATAATCCACACATTGAGAATCGATAAGTAAATAATTTGAGTAACTAAATCTTTCTCTAAGGTAGAGTTTTTTTTCAAGATAAGATAAATTTATTGAGAAATTTTATCTTAATTGATAGTATCACTAACAAACATCAATAGGTGGATTTAAATTTTTTGTGATGAATATTAATTTGATCAAATTTGAATTGATACTTGATTAAGAGTTAACCAATTTGATTGATTAGTTAATTTTCTTATTTGACTAGTTAACTTCATTGATTAGTCAACTAACTTAACTAATTAGTTAACAAGATTGATTGACTAGTTAAGTAACTTGATTATTTAGTCAATTAACTTGATTTTGAGTTAACTCAATCAATTGATTAGTTAACTAATTTTATGTAGAGTGAAATGTTGGTGAGAATAATTATAATTATGTATTTATTTTAATTAGATATATGTGCATGGAATAATTAGGAGCTAATTAATTATTAATAATTAATCAATTAATTAAATATTAGGTGATATTTGTTAGAAATGTGTGCCTCAATCCCACAGGCTAAAACCTCTGAAAGGGAAAAGTTGGTGTGACATCTTTTGTGTCTAGCCGACTAGTAGTTGAAACCTTGTTGAAATTATTCAGGTCGCTGTGACCTTGTGTCTGTCTCACCGAAGGAGCCTATTGCTATGACATTTTGTTTGGTATAACCTCTCACCGCCTGTGGAAATCTCTGGCCGATAGGCCATTCGTATCGTATATCGGGTTACTTCGGTGTGAGGTCCCAGCGATAGCTATTGTCTTGCCGACAACATTTTCTATTGAAGTCTTTGGGGAGAGTCTTGGGTGTTCGATAAGAAGTCTTACCGATATGGATGTCTCGTCGATAGCTTTATCCTAGAGACATCGAGGTGACTTGAACACTTGGGAAGAACTCTTGGCGACAGTTGGTGTGTCTCACCGACAGTATACACTCAGAGTAGCACAAAGGTCTCAGTGTGAGGTCTTAGCAATGGACATAAGTCTTGCTAACTAGTGTTTGGTGCTCGGTATGAATTGTGAGTATTCAGAGTAATGTCTCAGCGAAAGTGGTATGTCTTGCCGAATGTTGAATGTTTTGATATAACCCTTAATGCTTCGGTATGATGTTTCACCGATAGCGATATGTCTTGGCAATAGATGAGCACTTCGGAGTAACTTTGAACCTCGGTGTGATGTCTTGGCGAAAGACGATAGTCTCGCCGATGTGAATTCTCATGTCTATGTGACTTATGGGTCTTCGGTATAACTCTTGGCGAACGATGGTTTCAGAATAACATGAAGGCTCAGTGGGATGTCTTGGCAAGAGCGATAAGTCTTGCCGATGATATGACATTTTGATGTGGCTTTGAACATCAGTATAATGTCTCACTGAAGAGTGGTATGTCTCACCAATAGAAATACTGGAGTCGGTGCAACCTGTGATATCGATGTAACCTCTTGCCGAGTCTATGGACTCTTGGCAATATTGATCGTGAAGAATTAGTGGCATCGGGGAGACACAGTTAGTGTCTCACCAACATGCCAACAAAGTTGATTGTTTCCTTTGATCGTTTGACCTTCCTATGTGGCATCTCGTGGCCAATCGGAAGAGCCGAATGGGAACCATTGGAAGACAGTTCGTTGTGGTAGTTCTAAGAGGAAGCTTGACAGACAGAGATGAAATGAATATAGCCTGGAATAGAAGATGATGCTCAGTTGGATTGTTCGATACAGGTGACTGATAGAGTGAGGGTCAAGTGGCTGGTTGGAAGGTCGAGGCCATGAGGCCGAAACAGAGGAAGTGAGAGGTAGGGTTATGCTACCAAATTCTCTCCTAATCAAGGATTGAATGCCATGGTTGATCTCTCATGTTGATCTGTACTATATACTGTGTGAGGGTATTGCAAAAGTACGAAGATTGTTTGGTTTGAGAGGTTGATCAAGAAATGTACAGAGGGAGAGTTGGTTACCATATTGTATCCATAATGAACAAGATGTAATCTTTGAAAAGGCTATGAGCCTGAGTTGTATTGTAACATTCAGTTGCTGAATAATACAATGGCTCGATCTTTGGAGTGTGGGATTTTTTACCCGAAAGGGTTTTCCCCACGTAAATCTGTGTGTTTTGGTTTTCTATCTTATCTTTGATCTGTGTTGGTTCTGTTTAGAGAATATGTTATTGATTGTTGTTTAATTTACATGTGCTTCTCTTAGAAGGATTAATGTGGGAAATGAACTGTGTTTGTTTCCGCTTTAGGACATAGTTGTTCATGTCTTTGAGGTAATCTAATCGAAATTGAAAGTTACCGAAGGCACTATTCTTAGAGATTTCTTTGAGTTTCCCTTTATTTCCCTTACAATATTAAAGAGATTTAAATTGATTAATTAATTAAAGTACAATAATTAATTCATCAACATGGTGAATTAAGCATTAAAATGATCAAATTAGTAAGTTGACAAGAAGATTAGTTGATGAGATGAGAATACAATGACAATGAAATGAGAATATAATTGACAACAAAAGGGTAAATACAAGACGAGAATACAACTATAGAAAATAAAAAAAGAATTGTATAAACTAGGGAGATTAAGGCCCAAATATTTATATACAATACTATAATATGTATCCATCTTAAAGAATTAAATTTTCTAAGTTGAGGATATTTTGTTTTAGGATTAGGGAAAATATATCACATATGGGTAAATTAGACACTTCTAAGCAACCTAAAAATAACTAAACCTAAGGGTACAAATTCCAAAAATAGATAAATAGCAACATATAGACACTAAAAATTATTTTTAGGCTTCCTCAAATTACTAAGGTGTTCGAGGAAATTATCAAATATATTGAATGATCTTGAAACATCTATTTCATCCCAGTATAACTACTATGGAAATGTATTAATGAGTATTCCATCTTATTATTTTTTTGTAGGATTTCACTATAATCATGTATATATTCTAAATGAAAGGAAATATGTATCCACCCAAGAGAATTTCTATATAAACCAAATAGAGACGCAAACAAGTATTCAAAATCCACATGAAAAAGAATAGAAAAAATACCATGAAATATGACACAAGATATACCTTAGGAAAACCCTCAAGAGGGAAAAACCAAGCCTCCAAAATCATCCATCACTCATTTATTATTCAAGAATAAGTATTACTATAGACATAAAAAATGTATTGATTGACATTGCACATCTAATCCCGACCACTAACACTGTTTCATCCTAAATCATCCCTTGGTCTAACCATTTAATCAAATACCTTTATTTGATTAAACTCATCAATGTTCCTCTCTTAATTAAATAAATCATTTATCTAATTAAGTCATCATTTCTTGTTAATTAAATCAATCAGTCTAATCTAATTATCCCTACTTAATTAAATAATCAATTTTATTTGATTAAATATTTAAAGTCCATCCATTAAATTAAATAAATTAAAACCTTATTTAGTTTAATCTAACTTCATCTCCTTGTTTAGAAAAAAAAAAATCTTTATTTAATTAATCTTGAAATCATATTCTTCTCATATTTGATTTAAATCAATCCATAAATCTAAATCAATATGTCACATCATTTTGGTCTCTCATTAAATTAATTAACCTTGATTAATTTAATCTCTTCTCATGTCCCATCCTCTAGCTTTTTCCACTTGCACATGAAAATAGATTTAATTCATTTATTAAATCTCTATTTTCTCTCAAAAAGCATAATAAAGGAATATTCCTCAAATTTGAATTCAAAATTCAAGTGGACTTTGACCTTCCAACATGGAATTTACTCCACCTAAAAGTACTTTTTCCTTGAGCCAAGTGGCATTCACTGCATTTTCTTTCCCTCTTACATGTCATTTCAACAATTTCAAATTTCAAATATATGCATTTATTGACACATTCTTCAAAACTTGCACATCCTTCATCCATTCACACGTTGACAAGTGGCATCTTGCCATTTGTTGATTCTTAGTCCCACATTGCTCCATTTTGGACATCTCTTCAACTTGATATTCTATAAATAAGAAGCTAATCTCCCCATTTCATCATCCACAATTTGAGCAAAGTTATTATACTCAAATCTATAGCAATCTATCATCAAATTCATCCAATCATAGTTAGGATTTTTTCAGGTTTTCAACATGGAGCTCCATTGAATTCATCACCACAAGCATGCATCTTTCATCAATCATATTCATCACATCATTGGAGTTGGGAAAGTGCCAATTTTCACATCAAATTGGCACCAACTCCCTCAAGAGATTAAGAGTTTGCTTTGTGTTAGAATAGGATTTGATATCTTTATTTTAAGTTTGTTGTGTTCTTCATTTCATTCCTTTTATTTTTCATTCAAATGGATTTCTTGAGGAATCATGGTTCTAATCTTGCATTTTATCTAATCTATTATTTGTTTGTTGTGTTTGTGCAGGTTGAGAATCTTGGTTCACAATTACAATACATCTTCAAAGTCTCCATGAATACCTTTGAATCATCAAGACCTCTACAAGTACTCCATGTAAAAAACTATGTAACCACACATCCCATGACGTTCTTCAAACCTAAAAAATGCCAACAAGAGATGCTCTCAACCCCTTAGCCAAAATGACAAATTATCCAACCTTAGATAACTACCCATGCAGTTGCTTTTATAGAAATAATCTCACACAAAACCATCAAGTGGTATTACATAAAACCATGTGATTAGTACCATAACCTTACAAAACCATTAACCACCACATTTACATTTTGGTAGTAATTTTTCCCAATATTAAATATTTCCCTAATGTGCAACCCCACATTAATATTTATCAAAACGTTACATACAACACATAAAGTATCCCCAAGAATGCTAACCCCATGTGATGCACACATCTTGAGATCTCCTAGGTACACCACATAATAATAAATTATTACATTATGACATTATGCAAGATTAACAACACACCTTATCCTAACATTATCCCACTTGTATACATTACATAAGGGGTAAACAAGTAAACTCAAACATGAACAAGGGAGTAATCCCTATAGCCACATATATGTTAGGGTTAGAAGGTAAATATCTAACAATTAAATGCATATTTGATTAATAAACACATAAATGAAACACAAAAAAATTATAACACAGAGAATTTAACGCGGTTCACCCAATCTAAGCTACATCCACAAAACCGCAGCCATCCAATGATTTTATTATCCAGTGCAAAACTTATTACAATCTTGTGAATAATCGCCCTTTTTTCTTCATACTGTAACTACCATCCCAACCCCTTATAACAAGCTTAGAAGCTTCCAGATTAGGGTTCTACAAAGTCAGTTTTTTTTTCTTTTTTTGGGGGATTTTTCCCTTTTCAGTGACAACATGAAAAAGTAGGAAAACAAATTTCTCGGGGGTTGTTGCCCCCGAACCCCCGCCCGAGGCCTGGCCCGGCCCCAAACCCTAACGAGGATACATGAAGATTATATAGTATAGCATGATCAGTTTCCAAATACCAACAATATACCCCCAAGGAGTCAAAGTACTCCATGTGCTCCATTAAGATACCTACAACAAGAATCAATGTGACCACCATCTCAAGCATGAATTCTCTCATCCTCCATCATGTCAATTTACAAAAATAAGAAGCCATACAAAGATATTCCACACTAATGGTCACAAAGAATCATAAGTAATACCTCCAACCAATATCCCAACACACATACTCAACCCAAAGGTAACAAGTATGCATCAGTAGCTATCAAGATATAAACACCATATATGAAATAGCACCCACAAAAAATGATAACATATCCAACTATCTATACCTAAAAGGTATAAAAATAATAAGTTAGCCTTATGCCATCAACATATACAATCCATAACATACAATCACAAGATCCAAGTGCCAAACCTGTCATTGAAGAACATACACATCTAAGAACTCCCATTGCATAGGTAATGTCAAATCTGAAAATGATTAAGGAATCTAAGATCCACTAATAGCATAACATAGAAGGTGTAACCAATATCATGTAGTACGAAGGAAAATCCACAAAGATATGTAAATATTGCAAACCAATATGCTAAAATACAACTCTCACAATAAGTCTCCATATCTCTCCCAAGTTCTTCACACTCAACAAAGGAAAGAGATAAATGAACATCCATGTCATCACCAAAGAATAATGAACAACACATGACCACAAACATAATGATCACCATATCTCCACACAAGACCTCAACCTCAAATTCATGTGAATACAAACATCTAGGAGGAAGAACAGGACCAAAGAGAGAACATGTAAACCAAAACCTATAGCATGTCCTCCTACACACACCTCTAAATGATAAGTTATGATATCCTCCATAAAACCCCAAAGAGAATAGAACTATCCACATCTAACCATGACCAAGATGTATGCATCTCAAACCAAAGGAGTATCAAACCAAATCTAAGATATCTAGGATATCCAAGTCATCATGACTCACTCCAAGAACAATATCCTCTATAGGTCCATATTGAACTCACATCCAACCAAGGTGTATGCTCCTTAGAATTTCAATTGAAATCTAATAAGTAATTAACCATCTCAACAAATTTGTCTAATCCCAAGAGATTTCCTAGCCTCACCTATGTCTCCAAATATCTATGAGCACTTGTAACCAATAAATCCATGCTAAAATCCAAATGCAACATAGCACTACCATGAAGCTCTCAAGAAAATGACCAATGTACTCAGTACCAAGAGAACCAACCAAGATCAAATTCAAAATCTCCAACAACTGAATCAAGAACTCAATCATGACATCATGATCTCACATATCCTCAAAAGATCATATGCTCCAATGAGCATATCATGCACATGTATCATGCCAACATAAATCTAGAATCAAGAGTACATTATAAAATTATAACAAAAATATCCTATCAAACAAGGATCACATGTCAAAATACAAATCATGACACCTCAACCAAAGATAAAAGAGTCTTCCATGGCTAAACAAGATGTCAAAATATCCAAACCACATGAATATAACCATCTCCAGCATAGAATATCATCCATAATCAAATGGTGAATCAACACCATCGCCACAAGCTCCCACTAGAATATGTTAGAGCTCTCCTTGGCATCATGACAACCTTCCTCTAAATGAAGGTACAAAACCACCAAACTATTATTTTCACAATCTCCATTAAATCATGTAATCAAGTTATCCATGACATCATGATAACAATTTCCTCAATGAAGATCAACCAAAGGCCCTCACATAATCAAAGAACTCAACTGCAACACCAAGAGCTCCTAAAAGACAAAGTAAAACCATGATCGTCAAACCAAGAAGATAAACCACCACAAACAAACAAGAATAAATCTAACACCACTAGAAAATCACCTACATAAACAATCATGTCATGTAAAAGTCCCTAAATCACAATGAACATCTATGACACCATGATCACCACTAAATATCCCATCAAAAGTTCCCACTATGTCACACATGTCTACATCACATAATCAACAACATAGGTACCACATCATGATTGTACTTGGTAATACCATCTCTCCATCTTAACATGACAAAAAGACTAGTTAAAAATTTGACTAAACCAAAACACAAATCCGAATCTACAATACATTGAAGCATCTATGGGAATAGAAAACCCATAACTAATTCGCATATGCAACCTATAAGTATAGATAGCCTGCAACATTGCTAAACTCGTAGATCCAACAATACAACATACAAACTCAATAATATACAGATAACCATGTCAAATGAAAGTAATTAGATATGTACATGTGAGTATGCAATGACTCAAACACCAAATCATCAAGATCTAAATAGCCATAAGCTCACAAAAGTACCAAAATCAATAAGAACCCATAAACAACTCATATGGAAATAATAATAAATAAATCATATAAAAACATCTCCAAATTAGATCTACTATGTAGTGCTCTAAACAAGATTTTCATCAACTATAAGAATTCCAAAATCTAGTTCTGTATGCATAAGTTATGACCTCTCAAAAAAAAATAAAAAAAAATTGACTTCTAACAAAAAAATTCTATCAAAACAACAAAATATGGAAAAACCACTGATACCACAATGAAGTATTAGAACCACCTTTCCAATGACTATAAGAATTTGAAAAATAGGCACCCTAGGAAAAATTTATGCCCCCTAAAAAAAATTGCCCAATCCTACTATAAGGTGCTAGCAAGGTGACCTATCAGTGGTGGTGACACCACTAGGGCAGCACCACCCATAGGGTTGGAACTAATAGCATAATAAAATATGATTAAGTGTTTAAAGTTTAAAAAATTGACAAATTTAATTTTAAGCCCATGGGGAGCTCAGGCATGGTCCCTAGAGAATTGAGGGCTCAAGTTCTCGAGGCCAAAGCCCATTGGCTTGGCCACTGACCATGGGGCCAATGTCAACTGGCAGGCCATGACTGTTGGTGTGAATAAATATCTTATACCTAGTTAATTCATTCACTAGGTAATTAGGGGACACGTTCACATGTTAATTTTACTTAGGCTCTAAGATTCCTTCTAGAAGGATGAGTTGTCTTTTCTAGAATGTATATTATCCTAGTATGTTATGACTTTGTTGTCCCATGTGATAGGATTAAGGAACTTGTCATGATCTTGTCCAATCCTATTCACCACCTTGCCTATATAAGCAAGGCATCATATGCACATTTCCATATTCAGTTTGGAATTCTTGTATCCTTAATGATAGCATGATATTTCGGTCATTTCTCTCTTGTGGAAGTTATTTTGTCTTGCAAGTGATCCTAGGGTGTTTGAGGAGTTCACCATAAACTCCTACATGGTATTAGAGCCTCAGTGTTGTAGACTTCTTCCTAGATCTGAGGGACCAATATTGGCATGAAATTTTTGTTGGGTGCAAGTTGGGGTCTTGAGAACCTTGCCATTGAATGCAGGGCATCAAAAAAAGTCAAGATCAACTTTTGTTTCATCAAAATCTAACATATTTTGTCAGATCTACAAGGGTTTGAAGCTAGGGTTTCAGTTGTCGGATCTAGGAGGTAGCTGATATTTCAGAGTATTTTGAGTCAAAATAGACCCTACCATCATGTTTGGGAGGCCGAAAAACTTAAAGATCGACTATCAAATCAATTTTTGACATTGTTAGTTGGAGGTCGAGGAAAAAAAAATTAGGCTACATGGCCATACGGATCTGTACATGGCCATACAGTCCATACGGTCTGTAGATCATAGGTTTGAGGGTTTGACAAAAAAATTTCCTAGGTATCAATGAAGATTCATGTGTTGACATTTTTTCTACATCATCCATTAGTCAAATCGGTGGTTAAATCTCTTCAAAAAAATTCCTTTTTGGGGTCAAATCATACCCTGGTCTGCACAATTCATCGACCTGTCACATCATAGGTCCTTTCATTATATGTCACCCCTAGTAAAGACCCTTCAATCGAATTTTGTTTTAATAAACTTTTGTTTTAAAATTTGTATTTCCAATTATATTTCTTACCACCAACTATCCTTTTCGGGTCACATCATTGGATCCGTTGCATGGTATGCTTTGTATAAATATTGACATTTTGTTTAAATAAAATTTATTTTAACTAGCCAACCAAAGTTTTGCTTGCATATTATAAACAACTGACGACTTTTTACCTATGGGCGAGGGTTTTCCATTAGGTGGTGTAGCTTTGATCGCCACCAATCACCCCCCACTGCTAGGGTGGAGCTACCGCCCTCGACGACGGGTCTTTTTTTCTAACTCCACCGCCCATGGTCATATGGGATGACTAGGGGCTGAATTTTGACCCCATTTAGTCTTTAATTTGTGCAACTAGTTAGTGATGAAAGTCCCTCTTCTAGGGATTTTTTTTCGTTTTTGCATAACTTCTGATCTAGGTGGCTAAATTTTGAAAACAAAATATTACCAGAAAGCTTGTGATCCTAACTTTCTATTGGTATCTAGGTGATTTTAGAAATTTTGTTGTATGGTGGTGTTTATTTTTGGTTGAAGTCAAATGTTGTTTTATGGCTCTTGAGCTCATAACATTTTTCCACGATCTTCTATTTTCGTGATTCTTGCAACATTGCAAAGGTATTAAGGAGCTCTACATTTCCATCCATGCACATTGGTGTAATTTTGATCTTTGCACTTCATTTCAATTCCAGATGATTGTTCAATCAACTTTTGCTTCATAGATTCCAAGGTTGTGCCAGTTTGTGAGTTTTCCAGTGTTCCTTAGCGTCGGGTCTATTGTTAGTTTTCATGATTCTGAACTAATTCCTTGAGTGATTCTAATATGGTTTCTAGCAAACAAAATTATCCTTCCTTGCTTTCTAAATTGAGGATTCCAGTGTTACTCCATAATGTACTTCCAGTGCTTCTCTTTGTAATAGGTTATCTCATTATAGGGGGGTTGTATGATCTCTCTTATCATACTTAGTGTGGATAGAGATTTGATTGGATTTGTGATGGATATATTTATTGTATTTCATCTCTCTTTTAGGGAGGAGTTTTGTCCCTCTAGGTTTTCTCCTTTTCTCCATTTGTGAGAGATTTCATTTTGCATTTGTACATGGGTACCTAACATGGCCTAGTAGTTAGGACCCATCCTTGCATCTTTTCTTAATAATCTTCTCTCCTAATTTTTACTTAAGAGGGGGTGTTGGAGTGAATAAATGTCTTGCACCTAGTTAATTCATTCACTATTTAATTAGGGGACACATTCACATGTTAAGTTTACTTCAGCTCTAAGATCCATTCTAGAAGGATGAGTTGTCTTTTCTAGAAATTATCTTATCCTAGGTTGTTAGGAATTTTTTGCTTCATGTGATAGGATTAAGACACTTGTCATGATCTTGTTTGATCCTATTCACCACCTTGCCTATATAAGGAAGGCATCATGTGTGCATTGCCATATTCAGTTTGGAATTCTTGCATCCTTAATGATAGCATGATATTTCTGCCATTTCTCTCTTGTGGAAGTTATTTTAATCTTGCAGGTGATCCTGGGGTGTTTGAGGAGTTCAACATAAACTCCTACAATGATAGAGTCCCTAGGGAGCAAAAAAATTGCATTTTTTTTGGTAACCAAAATAGGTCAAATTTTATGTCAATCTTCATCTCTCATGCCTCTTGGATCCAATGGTGAGGCATGTTTTGTCCCAAGGGATCATTTGAAACACTTCCCCTACAAAAATCTCATGGTGAACACCAAGAAAAATGTAAGGAAACTAAGGTAGCAGAACAATTTCCTACACTAATCTTGAAAGGAGGATAACACAAAACTTTATAGATCTTTACAACAGATACAAAAACTTAAAATGAAATAAACATAAATATTATGCATACCACAACACAGTGATTTGTAATGTTGGAAAAACCGTTTTGGGAGAAAAACCCTACACTCCAAAAACTGCCCATATATTATTCAAAAATCATAAAGATTACAATAAACTTGTAGAGCAAGCTTCTCATAGGAGTATCACCAACTAGAGATTTAGAGGAAACAAGACCATTATCAAAATATCAGAATAGATCACAATACATAGTTGTAATATAATACCCTCATAAAATAGGGTTGCCTTCTATGGCAAGTCAAGCCAACAAAATATCAACTTTCAGATCTAAGACCTAATGATGAATTGTCTAGATTTATAATAATTAAATATACATAAAATTTGTCTTTCGGGGGCATTACCCATGAACCCCCCATCAAGGGGATGATACCCCCAAACCCCTCACAAAGGGTACCCTTCCCCCCTCCCTGTGCCCCCTTGCAATTACCTATCAATAGTACCTTATGTAATTGGAAGGTTGAGACACATTTTCCTAATAAATCTCCTACTTTTTGAACACCTTGCAAGAGTAATGGAGAGGGAGTATAAACATCATCTCTTAAGGGGTTGAAAGGCCTATAGACTCTAAACACCATCTGAACTTTTCTCAGTTCACAAGATTAGTTAAAGAATCAACAATATTCATCAAATTATCTACCTTAACCAACTTCACCCTACCATCTTCAACTATTTCTCTAACAAAATGATATTTTATATCAATGTGCTTGGTCCTAGCATGAAATGTCAAGTTCTTAGGTAGACATATCACACTCTCACTATCACAATAAATTGTCACTATGCCTTGTTTTATTCCAATATTAGAACATGGTCTCTTAAGCCAAATGGCTTCCTTATAAGCATGACTAGCTATCATATACTTAGCTTCAGTAGTGGAAAAAGCAACCACATCCTATTGCTTACTCATCTAGATAATTACACCACCAAATAAAGTAAACACATAAGTATCGGTGGATCATCTGCTATCAACGTCAGTTGTCCAGTTTGAATCCACATAACCTTGAATATCAAGGGAAATTGATTATACCATTTCTTCTAAAACAAGGTTTTCAGTACTACCTCCATCAATAATAACATTGCAAACTTTACCTTCACACTTACATCTAGTGCGAAACAAATTCTTCCTTTGAGTTGGCTCATTCTCCTCATTTAGCAAGGCTCTTCTAGTAACAAGAACCTCTCCTCTTTCTGCATCCTCAGAATGTGAAGAATCGACATTTTCATCAACATGTGCAACTCATGCATTACCCTCAGGTCTTCTATTTATCCTTCCTTGATGTTGAGGACACTCATAGGCTCTATGTCCTTCTTCTCCACACTAGAAATAGGTTCCATGGAAGCCTCCTATTCTTGGTCCTCATCCAGATCTTCCCCTTCCTCTTTGGTCTCCATTATTCTGATCATGAGAATGGTAGGTGTTATCTCCTTTTTGGTTCTATCTGCTACTGAAGCCTTCACCCGTCATTTGATCTTCATTTCGACCTCCATATGACCGTCCACCGGTCTTTCCTCCATGACCTCTACCTCATTGTTTGTTCTCAAACCTCTTGTTTAGTCATTCTTCAACCTTTAGAGAAAAATTATAAGCATCCTCAAGGGTGGTTATTCTTACTAGTATCAATTCTTCATGTATGCTTGGCTTCAACCCATTATTATAACGAGTGAATTTCTCTTTATTCACCTCAGAATGTCCTATCTCCCTGTGAAATTCCTTTGTGTATTCTTTCACTGTCCTTATCCATTGCCTAAAGCTCTACATCTTCTTGAGCAGCTCCAATTCTTAATCAACAAGAATAAATTGTTTCTTCAATTTTGACACCATTTTGTCCCATCTAGAAATTTTATCTTTCCCTTGTCTTCCTATTTCTAATTGGACCTCTTTCCACCATAAACTGGCGTGAACTTTCAATTTTGTCTTTGCAAACTTCACTTTCTGAGGATCTTCAATCTCCACAAACTCAAAAAATTCCTCCATGCCATTGATCCAATCAATCAATTTTTCAGGATTCAAATTTCCACTAAAAGTTGAAACCTCCATTTTAGGT
Organism: Sequoia sempervirens; assembly: GCA_007258455.2. NCBI lineage: Eukaryota > Viridiplantae > Streptophyta > Pinopsida > Cupressales > Cupressaceae > Sequoia > Sequoia sempervirens. The sequence continues at coordinate 72,591,376 of VDFB02353493.1, read as the reverse complement.
CTCTTCCCAATGCTTGAGATCACTTGCAACAATCTTCTTTCTCCAGGATCCATTGGATCCTACTCTTCATCTTCCATTTCCTCTTTTGTTTCGTCTTCACTGTCATCTTTGTCTCATTGCACATCTCTTCTCTGAACCTCTTGTTGCAAGGTTTCTAATTGCCTTCTAAGGGCTCTGATTTCATCTCTAGGTGGACCACCTCCACCTCAGCCTCTACCTCTGCCATACTAGACAAGTCTTGGAGGAATCTTCAATTCAACCCACACTCACAAGTCTTGCTGTAACTACCTCACGTTCAGAGCTCTATTATAGGCTCAGGAACTCCTCCTCTGATACCACTCGGCGAGTGCCACACTGCCCAAAACCCACAAAAATCACAACAACAGATAGCAACACAGAAGATGCGAGACAAAAAAAATGACTCACTTTCAATTATTTTTAGAAAATGAAAGTACAGATTCAAAGCTTACCTGCTACAACTGCATGGGCTTGATTCATTACAACAAAATTCAACTCTGAAAAGAAAATCTACTATTCGAAGCCACAATCTTTACTATTAGGGCCACCTTCTACAACCCAAACTTAACCCTTTTTATTTTCCCCAATAACCATCCTAGAATGTTCTAGAAATATCAAATTTCCCCTTTTGTTTTAGCTCCAAAAGTCTTGTTGTTTGATTTCTGGCCTAGGAAGGAAATTTAATGAAATTCACTTTTTAAAGGGTCAACTTTGCAGGGCGATAAATTTTGATCCAGGTGTCTGATTTGCTATTATTGCATATCGTTGGAAAGCTTTCGACGAGCTCTACAACACCTAAAGTCACCATAGGTCGGTTTGGCCACTTTTTGAGGTGTTTCGGAGCCTCCAAATCTTTATATCTGAATTTGAAGTTGCATTGGAGAAATTTCCCGGGATTGAAGCTTTAATTTCTCCCAAACCGTGTAGGGTATTGAGGCGATTCTTTTGCGACCGGAAATGTTTTTCAGCTCTGCTCCTTGGGGTAAATTTTCACGTCCATACGAGCCTGTTTAGGCTGACTTACTAAAAATAGTAAGTTCTCATTTTTTGCTATTTTTGATGCCTAGTAGTCTTATACCCCTTAAGTGCTATCATGGGACTCAAAATGACTAAGAAAATAATTTTTATTTTTTTTGGGTGATGCAAGATTGTCTTGCACCGTTGGATGCTCCTACATCAGACACCCAGGGTAATTTGAAAAGTGACCCTGTCACTTCTCAAGAGTTAGAGGGAAACCAAGATGGTTAACCTCAACCTCAGGCAACATGATGAATCTTCAACAGGTCTCCCTCTCCATTTCACCAAGTACTCTGCATATTTCCTATTTTTTGTGCTTCTACCCACACGGCTATCCAAGATTTCTTCTATCTCTTCCTTCTCTGAAGTAAGTGCTGGAATTTTCCATAGTTCTTTTATTGGCCTCTCCTCTATATCACCTTCATGATACTCTATCAAATCAATGTTGAAAACAGGAGAAATGTTTATTCCACTAGGCAACTCTACCTCATAAGCATTTCCTGAATCTTGCTTCTTTGAGATCTTGCATGGTCCAAACTTCTTCATCTTTAACTTGTTGTATGTACCAACTGGAAACATTTCCTTTCACAAATGAACCATGACTTCATCTCCTACCTGGAACTCCTTATGCCTCTTTTTCTGATCTGTCTAAGCCTTATATTGTTAGTTCATCTTATCATGCAAATTCTTCAGGTGCTCAGTAAAATCTTCAGCCTCAACACTACTCTTCTCCACCTTATCCATCTTTCTCAGTTCAGAAGCAGTTCTAGGACTACTCCCATATACAAACTAGAATGGTGATTTACCAATGCTCCTATTGACATAATTTTTGGAAGAATTTTTTTCCTGTGGTATAATCAAATCTCATCCCTTGGGCTTATCTCCAACTAAGCATCTTAGTAGGTTACCTAAACTCCTATTCACCACCTTTGTGTTTCCATCATTCTGTGGATGGTTTGCATAACTGAACTTCAAATCTGTCTTCAAATTCTTCCGTAATGTCCTCCAGAAATAACCAACAAATTTGGTATCTTTATCTGAAACTATACTCTTTGGTAGACCATGTAGTCTCACCACCTCTCTGAAAAACAACTCTGCAACATGAACATCACTGGTCTTATGACATGGAATGAAATGTTCCATGTTTGTAAATCTATCCACCACCACAAATATGGAATCATGCCCTCTTCGTTTCCTTGGCAAGCCAAGAACAAAATCCATGCTAATATCCTCCCATGGTCTCTCAGGTACAGGTAATGGCTAATACAATCCAATATTCTGACTTGTTCCTTTCACCATTTGACATACTCTGCAACTTTGTACAAAATTCTTCACATCTTTTTGTAACTGTGGCCAATAATAATTCTCACTAACAAGAGAAATGGACTTATTTTGACCAAAATGTCCAGCCAATCCTCCACTATGCTTCTCCTTGATTAGATTCTCTCTCATAGAACTCCTTGGAATGCACAATTGGCTTCCTCTAAACAACATCCCATCTTGGATTAAGAAATCCAACCATCTCGTCCTTTTCAATGTAATAGGTTCCAAACAAGCTTTCCAAGCTTATGCAAACTTTGGATCTTCAGTATACAAACTCTTGAGTTCATTGAACCCAACAACCTCTATATTCATTTTTGTCAACAAATTTTGTCTTCTACTCAAGGCATCTGCAACTCTGTTTGACCTTCCACTCCTGTGCTTCAAAATAAAATTATAACTCTGCAAAAACTCAACCCATTTTAAGTGCCTTTGATTAAACTTTCCTTGACTATTGAGATACTGCAAAGCCTGGTGATCAGTATATAAAACAAATGCTTTTGGAAACAAATAATGTCTCCATTTCTTCAAAGCCTAAACTATAGCATAAAAATCTCAATCATAGACAAAATATTTCTTCTTAGCATCATTTAACTTCTCACTAAAATAGGCAGTAGGCTTACCTTCTTGACTCAAAACCACTCCTATGGCAGTGCCACTAGCATCACAATATACCTGAAAGACCTTATTGAAATCTGGAAGGGCTAGAATAGGTTGTTCTGTAACTTTCTTCTTCAACATATCAAAACTTCTGGCTACTCCTGTCGTCCACTTAAACTCTTTTCTATCCCCTCTCATTGCTTTAGTTAGAGGTGCACAAATACTACTGAAATTCTTAATAAACTTTTTATAAAAACTTGCTAGACCATGTGATGATCTTACCTATGTAACACTCCTTGGGGTAGGACATTCAATGATAGCTCTCACCTTCTCTGGATCTATTTTAAGACCCTTTGTTGAGACAAAAAATCCTAGATATACCAACTCTCTCTTCACAAAACTACATTTCTTCAAATTAATCAACAACTTCTCCTCCTTTAGCTTCTCAAAAAATCTTTGGATATGCATCAAGTGCTCCTCCAATGTCTTACTGAAAATGAAAATATCATCCAAGTAAACAATAACAAAATTTCCTAAAAATTCTTTCAATACCTCATTCATAAGCCACATAAATGTGCTCAGTGCATTGGTTAGCCCAAAAGGAATGACTAACAACTTGTACAAGCCCTCCTTGGTTTTGAAGGATGTCTTCCATTCATCTCCTTCTCTAATCTGGATCTGGTGATATCCACTCTTCAGATCTATCTTCGGGAAGTACTCAACTCCATTCAAATAATCCATAATGTCATCCATTCCTAGCAAGGGAAATCTATACTTGATGGTGATCTTGTTAATGGCTCTAGAGTCTATACACATCTGTCATTCCCCATCCTTCTTTGGTGCTAGTACTATAGGTACTGCACATGGACTCAAAATCTCCCTAATCAATCCTTTTCACAACAACTCTTGCACTTGTTTTTTCAACTCTTCACTCTCTGCTGGAGTCATACAATGAGCTGCCTTATTTGGAAAACTAGCTCCAGTAATTAAGTCCATCTGATGACTAACCTTTCTTACTAGAGGAAAACCTTCAAGTACATTATCAAAAATAATAGCTTGAAACTCATTCAACAAATCTAAAACCTCTATAGTTACCTCAGTAGTATCTTCTTTATCAACTCTAGGAATCAATGTAAAACACATATGCTCATGCTTCATACCTTCTAGGAACTTTCTTCCATCAACCAAATAAATTCTTGCATTATTGCATACCTTTTCCTCTACCTCTTTCAAGTGCTTCAACTTATGACGAACTCCATCCTTTTGTCAAAGAATAAGTGTTGCCATGTCCATCATGTATTGCTCGTCAATCAAACTCCCACAATCTGCCTAACAACATATGACAAACATCCATAGGAATAATATCACATAATACCTCATCATGGTAATTTCCAATCTTGAAATTTACCAGACATTGTTCATTTACCAAGGCTTCATGGTCCTTCTGCAACCAAGCAATCCGGTATGGGTTATGATGCCTTCTTCTCTCCAACCACAACTTACTAACCATTTCTTCTAAAATTTTATATCAATACTACCTCCATCAATAATAACATTGCAAACTTTACCTTCACACTTAATTTTGGTATGAAACAAATTCTTCCTTTGAGTTGGATCATCTTCCTCATTCAACAAGGTTCTTCTAGTAACAAGAATCTCTCCTCTTTCTACATCCTCAAAATGTGAAGACTCAAAATATTCATCAACATGTGCAACTCGTGCATTACCCTTAGGTATCTTATTTGTCCTTCCTTGATGTTGAGGACACTCATAGGCTCTGTGTCCTTCTCCACACTCGAAACAGATTCCATGAAAGCCTTCTCTTCTTGGTCCTCGTCCACATCTTCCCCTTCCTCTTTGGTCTCCATTATTCTGATCACAAGGATGATAGGTGTTATCTCCTTTCTGAATCTGGTCGCTACTGGAGCCTTCACCCTTCTTTTGATCTTCATTTCGAACTTCATATGACCGTCCACCAGTATTTCCTCCACAAAATCCACCTCATTTTTTTTCTACAACCTCTTGTTCAGTCGTTCTTCAATATTTAGAGAAAACTGATAAGCATCCTCAAGGGTGGTCATTCTTACCAGTGCCAATTCTTCCTGTGTACTTGGCTTCAACCCATTAATATAACGAGCAACTTTCTCTTTATTCACCTCAGAATGTCCCTTCTAAATCAGGACCTTGTGAAATTCCTTTTTGTATTCTTTCACTGTCCTTGTCTGTAATGAACTGGACCAAATTTTTTCAATTTTTCAATATAGCAATTACAATCAACACGCACCCGTTAAGGTTAGCTCTAAACCAAAACGATGCGGAAAGAAAATCTAACCAGAATGTACACCAGGATCCCGATGTGGGCAAGGTGTGAGCATTGGTCAGAGGATCTAATGTAAATGCAGAGCTGGAAAGGGACTCTAACCAAGAATGGCGCCAAGTGATGGCGAGCATATGGTCAGAGGATCAATGCATGATGAACTAAAATAACCCTAACCAAGAATGGCACCGAATGATGGCGAGCATATGGTCAGAGGGTCCCTATAACTACTGACTGAAATTAAATAGGTGGCAAGCTAGCCTCTTCCACTTATCCAGTGGGTATTACAGTAAATGCAAGAGCAGAAGTTAGAATGCTGACAGTACTATTGTACAGCTTACAATATTTAAAGATTTCATGCCAATATTCATAGAATAATGAAGTTTAATGCTACTGCAGTTAGTAAAGTATCTTCACGAATATCTCAATGACTTCCAGCCCAATCCCCACTCAAATGACGGTTATAATGCAAACTGATATAACTGATCAAGGACTGAAAATTACTTGACAGCAGTATATAAACCTAATGAAATGCTCACAACTCTTTCAAATCTCAACCAAATGACTCCAAACAAAATACATAAGCTTTCTAAGATGATGACGCCCAATTAAGAACCAAGAAATTGACCTTAACCTTTGTTAATTATTTTTGGCACAATTCCCAATACAACTCAGCATTATAAAAACCCTCAAAAGGGCGAATTGACAAGATAAAATCCAATACTCGCAAATAAAATCTGAAACTCACCAAAGAGGGGCACCCTAGGGTGAGAAAGACATATGTCAAGTACCCAGAACCAAACAAAAATCGTGCAATGACTTATGAGCATAAATGACTTTCAGTAGTGACTACAACCAGCAATACAAAACTGTAAAAACATCAGAAAATCTCTTGAGTAAGCTCCATTTGCATTCTTTGAGTGAGAAGCAATCTCATTATCAGCTAAGTGTTGTCTTTCAAACACGAAGTCTGACCCTTGCTAGGAGGTATGCATTCCTCGAAGCTCCTTGCCTGAAAACAATCCAGCAGCATAACAATATGGTAGACAGAAGATGTCAAATGAAGAATAGAAGCCTCCTTATATAGACTTGAAAAGAATCTTTCACAAGCTTCTAGAAGGGCGCCCAAACCAAGGTCAAAGTATTTCAAATTTGAAGTTGACTCCTTACTCCTCCAAAGTGGCGTCCTTTTTCCCTTAATAAAATATTTCATCTTTTTTATAAAATTCAGCCTTTCCTCAAGTAGGCGTCCCTTTTCACTTAAGCATTTAGACTTTAGAAAAATTCGCAATATGTCCTTCATGAGAAAATAACCCTCAAGGTCCCCTTCTTTAAAACAACTTAAAGTCATATTACTAGGGCAAGGGGTTATTTTATAAAATAAAACATTATTGATTTTAAATGACTTATCTCTCCAGAATGAACCCCTTAAGCCAAAAATCAGAATTACCCAATGAATTGCCAGAAGAGGAAAGTTGACGGAGTTGGTGCTGACTGGACCACTACTAAAAATAGAATTTACTAAAAATAGTAAATTCATGAAGTTGCCTGAAATGCCAAACTGACCATACCACTGCGAAGCTCTCAGAAAACCCGGAAAGAATCCAAAATCCAAAATCCCAAACTCTGAGATGTAGCCATCATAACTTACTAAAAATAGTAAGTTCGGAAAGGTTGCCTGACGCAGTTGCAAGTCATACCTCTGTGAAGCTCTCTGAAAACCCAGAAGGAATCCAGAATCCAAACACCCAAACTCCAACAAGCAAAACCCTGAATCTTCAAGAGAACCCATCAAGCAGTCAGAAACCCTAATTCTGCCACTGACTGGCTGACAGCATATTGGGAATAGGTTATCAATCACTGAAATGTGAAGTGCTAAAAAAGGGGACATTATAGTCTGCCCTTCCCAAAATTGCTTGTCCTCAAGCAATATCGCCATAACTCCAGAAAATTTAAAACTGATCCATACCAAAACAAGTATGATCCCAGGTTCCCAAATCCATCTCAGGAAGGACCCACCATGCCACTACTGCACCATTCTGTTCACATTAGTGAAAACATCATGCCAATGCTGCACTAACCTCCCTTGTAACTCCAAAGTGTTACCATCCATGATAATCAAATGCAAAGATCTTAAAGGACTTAGATCTATATCATGCAATATCTCCTGTCCATGATGCCCCGAATCAATAGTATCAACCACACCACTGTCAATCATAATTCTAGGCAAGAAGAAAGATAGGATACTCAACTCAAAATTGTAATCCTCAACATGCCTCCATAAGGTATCTAACACAGTCGTGTTTGCAAATGTGACCTCTCCAAAACTTCTTACAAAGAGAGAAGCAATCCTTTGCAAGAGCTCATGACTCCACATGAATCTACTATGCCTCCCCTGAATTATTCTGGTGCAACCATGAAGATTTCTAAAAACTCTTATAGTTCTCACTCTAAGAGCCTCAAAGTGGTGAACCAAAGCATGTGAAAATCCGCAGTCCTGAACCAACACTAAGAGTAAACTATCAAAATTTACATCACAAACCATCATAAGATGAACTTGGAGAGTAGGAAAGGTGTGAAGGAACAAATGATTGTTGCTGATCAAGGCTGGAGTCAGCGTAGTGCAGTCTAATTCAAGAGTCCTACACAAAGGAAAACAACAACACCACTCAAATTCGCAAGTGTGAGCATGTGAGATGACCATCGAGCTGCAAGGTGACTCCTCAAAAGTGGCAGGAAAATGCACTAGAGCATTCTCCAACTGAAAATTACCACCTCTTCGACAAGTAGTGATGAACAAACTCTCCCAAACGAGGGTAACTGCACAAGTAGGGTGGCTGGTCTTCCTCCAATCAGCAAACTCGTGTCTCCAAATTTTCCCTAGTCTTAGCCGAGGATCACTCCCAAGAGCAACCAATCGTTCATCTCTCCATCCCATACTCAAAATCTCTCTCCAATCCATTTGTTGATGAACAAATGGAACCATCAAGAAGTTGCTAAAGAAGGGAACAACACCAAAAAGTTTGAAAATTTGATCCTTATTCCTCCATAAATTCTTCTTTCCACAAACGGTAAGCTCCATCAACCCATGTTGAGAATCCCAAGCTTGGATACCCAACTGAAAATAATCTCCAACACTCCGGCAAGAAAACATAGCACATCTCTGAGTGCTGGTCAAAATCAAGTGCATACTTGTAAAATTGGCATTCCCTTTGATGAACCTCTGAAACCTATCCATGAAAGCTTCAGGAACACTGGAGCATGAAACATAAGATGACTTCAAATTCAACTCCCAGAATGAACTAGCATCACTCAACCCAAGGAATGGATTGACAAGAGTGCAAACACCATATTTTGGTCCATTTTCCAAAGTGAAGACTACATCCTCAATCCCTCTTAAGCATTCTTGATCAAACAATCTTCTTGGAAGATTACCAATTTCCAGGAGCAAATCTCCTTCATGTTCGGCTTGCAAATCTTCAATAAGCTGAAAATCACATTCCATATTGTGTCGAGAAACTTCATCAAGATTCCATTTCATGCTATTATCAATTGATGTTTCATCTTCCATCACAAAAATAGGATTATCATAAGTTTCCTCAACACCCACTTCAAAGAGAGGATTGTCATAAACTTGAAAGCCATCCTTTTCATCTTGCTGCTCCAAATCAGCACATGCAACTTCTGATTTTCTTGAGACACTTTCAAGATCAAACTCCCCTTGAAGACTATCAAGCTCCTCAATTACTTGTTTGATTTCTTCAGCTCTTTGTGCATTCTCTTGTTCCTTAGAAAGTTTGAAATCAACAAGCTGATCTTCTACCTCCATTAATGCTACTTGAGTTTCTTCTAACATAGCCTTTGTTGATTCAAGCTCATAAGTAAGCTCATCAACCTTTCTCTCTTTTCCTTGGAAAGCACTGAAGGTCTTCTTTGCAAGTTCAATGGCATGATCCCGATCTTCAATCAAGTGTATGCAATCAGATTTCAATGTCTCCAAAGAGTCTCTGATAAGCTGCAAGTTGGGGAGAGCAACTTCATCCCTAACTCCTCTTCTTCTCTCTTCAAGTTGAGCCTTCCAGTAGAAATCTTCAACCAAACTGTGAGTGCGATCAAACTGGGATAGAACTCGCACTTCCCTCTTAAAGGACTCTTTGACTTGACCTTCCCACTCAAGAATTTGCAAAGATGGTAGATTGCTGGTTGGCTGCTTTTCAAAATCAGAACTTTGTTTTGTGTCTTTGCTGCCATCATAGCTGCTCCAACCTTCTTGTCTTTCACCATCAACTAGAGGAGAATGCTCAATGTCATGGAGAGGATTAGACTCCACAAATTCTTCAACCCAATGCTTACAACCAGCTTCAAGCATTGATAAATCGGATTTGTGTTTAGGAACTCCATCAAACTTTCCATCTTCAAGAGCCATATGGTTTTTAAGCTCCATTTCCACTTCACTGTCTTCATGATCAAAGGTTATGGCAGCCCCCTCATAGCTTGCAAAGCAATCAGAATTTTGAACTTCATCAGGATCAAAGGGAAACTCATCCCACACAGTTCCTTTTTCATCACTAAATGCCTTCACTCTTGGATCCCAAGTGCTAGAGGATTGATTGTTTTGATCAAAAGGAAAGTGCTCTTCGTGCTTCTCTTGGAGGGTTGACTCTTTGAATAGGTCACCACTCAATTCACTTAAATTGATATCTTCATGAATACCTCCCTCTAATGGATTGGTTTGAAGATCAAACCCAAAACCACCCTTGACACCATCATTGTAATGAAGTAAAGAGTCTCTAGTGCTAACTGTTTGGAAAACTTTAACATCCTTATCTTCAATGAACCCATCATCTATAGGTGTGTTTCTGATCTCATCATGAACATTCATATGCATGCCAAAAAGGTCTTCTTGATAAATTGTCATAAATTCATCTTGTGAAAACTCTTGAGGAGTTTAGACAGCAACAATAGGAGAATTATCCATCACCAATTCTTCAACAAGAGGAGGTATAAACACATTGGAATCATTACCAACATAATCACTTTGGTAATGGTCATAAGCTGATTCAAAGACACCACCAGTATTTCCTTCAACTTGCTCTTCTTCACACTCTTCAATGGTTACGGTATCTTTATCAAACTTCTGATCATTTTGAGGTGACATGAGCACCTTGCTTGTGCCATCTTCAATACTAGTTGACGGATTTTTCCCTTCAACTTACATATTTGTGGGCTGCAAACCACCAACAAGCACTTTTGCTTCTTTCTTGAACCCTTCATCAATGGAATGTTCTTCTTTTTCTTTCATTGTTCTTCTAATGTAATTAACCATACCCAATTTTTCGGGTTTCAAAACCAACACACAATTCAAGTAGGAATCAAAAGAAACATCGTTCTTAAACTCATTTGTCATATTCTGATATTCCTCATGGAGCATGGAAGCTTCATGTTCACATTTTCTTTTGTATTGTTCGGCATACTCAATGAAATCCCTTGCGGCCAAACTAACCTTTCCTTCCTCAAATGCCATATTCAAATCTGACTTCTCCCGATTCTTGGACCTCAAAAAATGCAACATCTTCAGAACCTCTGGAAGCTAAACTGAACTCAAGTGAAGAATCTAATTTCTCTGTCATTCAACTGTCAATTGAACCTTGATGGGCACAGGATGGAAGGATGCATGGCTTTGATACCACTGTAATGAACCAGACCAAATTTTTTCAATTTTTCAATATAGCAATTACAATCAACACGCACCCGTTAAGGTTAGCTCTAAACCAAAACGATGCGGAAAGAAACTCTAACCAGAATGTACACCAGGATCCCGATGTGGGCAAGGTGTGAGCATTAGTTAGACGATCTAATGCAAATGCAGAGCTGGAAAAGGACTCTAACCAAGAATGGTGCCAAGTGATGGCGAGCATATGGTCAGAGGATCAATGCATGATGAACTAAAATAACCCTAACCAAGAATGGCACTGAATGATGGCGAGCATATGGTCAGAGGGTCCCTATAACTACTGACTGAAAGTAAATAGGCGGCAAGCCAGCCTCTTCCACTTATCCAGTGGGTATTACAGTAAATGCAAGAGCAGAAGTTAGAATGCTGACAGTACTACTGTACAACTTACAATATTTAAAGATTTCATGCCAATATTCATAGAATAATGAAGTTTAATGTTGCTGCAGTTAGTAAAGTATCTTCACGAATATCTCAATGACTTCCAGCCCAATCCCCACTCAAATGACGGTTATAATGCAAACTGATATAACTGATCAAGGACTGAAAATTACTTGACAGCAGTATATAAACCTAATGAAATGCTCACAACTCTTTCAAATCTCAACCAAATGACTCCAAAAAAAATACATAAGCTTTCTAAGATGATGGCGCCCAATTAAGAACCAAGAAATTGACCTTAACCTTTGTTAATTATTTCTGGCACAATTCCCAATACAACTCAGCATTATAAAAACCCTCAAAAGGGCGAATTGACAAGATAAAATCCAATACTCACAAATAAAATCTGAAACTCACCAAAGAGGGGCGCCCTAGGGTGAGAAAGACATATGTCAAGTACCCAGAACCAAACAAAAATCGTGCAATGACTTATGAGCATAAATGACTTTCAGCAGTGACTACAACCAGCAATACAAAACTGTAAAAACATCAGAAAATCTCTTGAGTAAGCTCCATTTGCATTCTCTGAGTGAGAAGCAATCTCATTATCAGCTAGGTTTTGTCTTTCAAACATGAAGTCTGACCCTTGCTAGGAGGTATGCATTCCTCGAAGCTCCTTGCCTAAAAACAATCCAGCAGCATAACAATATGGTAGACAGAAGATGTCAAATGAAGAATAGAAGCCTCCTTATATACACTTGAAAAGAATATTTCACAAGCTTCTAGAAGGGTGCCCAAACCAAGGTCAAAGTATTTCAAATTTGAAGTTGACTCCTTACTCCTCCAAAGTGGCGTCCTTTTTCCCTTAATAAAATATTTCATCTTTTTTATAAAATTCAGCCTTTCCTCAAGTAGGCGTCCCTTTTCACTTAAGCATTTAGACTTTAGAAAAATTCGCAATATGTCCTTCATGAGAAAATAACCCTCAAGGTCCCCTTCTTTAAAACAACTTAAAGTCATATTACTAGGGCAAGGGGTTATTTTATAAAATAAAACATTATTGATTTTAAATGACTTATCTCTCCAAAATGAACCCCTTAAGCCAAAAATCAAAATTACCCAATGAATTGCCAGAAGAGGAAAGCTGACAGAGCTGGTGCTGACTGGACCACTGCTAAAAATAGAATTTACTAAAAATAGTAAATTCATGAAGTTGCCTGAAATGCCAAACTGACCATACCACCGCGAAGCTCTCAGAAAACCCGAAAAGAATCCAAAATCCAAAATCCCAAACTCTGAGATGTAGCCATCATAACTTACTAAAAATAGTAAGTTCGGAAAGGTTTCCCGACGCAATTGCAAGTCATACCTCTACAAAGCTCTCTGAAAACCCAGAAGGAATCCATAATCCAAACACCCAAACTCCAACAAGCAAAACCCTGAATCTTCAATCTTCTTGAGCAGCTTCAATTCATAATCGAAGCTGGAATAATTGTTTCTTCAATTTTGACACCATTTTGTCCCATCTGGAAATTTTATCTTTCCCTTGTCTTCCTATTTCTAACTGGACCTCTTTCCACCATAAACTGGCATGACCTTTCAATTTTTTCTTTGCAAACCTCACTTTATGAGGATCTTCAATCTCCTCAAACTCAAAAAAATTCCTCCATGCCATTGATCCAATCAATCAAATTCTCCAGGATTCAAATTTCTACTAAAAGTTGAAACCTCCATTTTAGGTCTCTTCCCAATGCTTGAGTTCACTCGCAACAATCTTCTTTCTCCAGGATCCATTGGATCCTACTCTTCCTCTTCCATTTCCTTTTTCATTTTGTCTTCACTATCATCTATGTCTCATTGCACATCTCTTCTTTGAACCTCTTGTTGCAAGGTTTCTAATTGCCTTCTAAGGGCTATGGTTTCATCTCTAGGTAGACCTCCTCCACATCATCCTCCACCTCTGCCATACTGGGAAAGTCTTGGAGGCATCTTCAATTCAACCCACACTCACAAGTCTTGCTGCAACTGCATCACGTTTGGTGCTCTATTATAGGCTCAAGAACTCCTACTCTGATACCACTTGGCGAGGGCTACACTACCCAAAACCCAGAGAAATCACAACAATGGATACCAACACAAAAGTTGTGAGACAAAAAGAAAATGACTCACTTTCAATTATTTTCAGAAAATGAAATTACAGATTCAAATATTACATGCTACAACTCATGGACTTGATTCATTATAGCAAAATTCAACTCTAAAAAGAAAATCTACTATTCGGAGCCACAATTTGCACTATCAAGGCCACCTTCTACAACCCCCACTTAACCCTTTTTATTTTCCCAAATAACCACCCTAGAATGTTTTAGAAAGATCAAATTACCCCTTTTGTTTTGGCGACAAAAGTCCCACCATTTGATTTCTGGCCTAGGAAGAAAATTTAATGAAATTCACTTTTTAGAGGGTCAACTTCGCAAGGCCATAACTTTTGATCTGGGTGTTCGATTTGCTATTATTGCATATCAATGGAAATCTCTCAATGAGATCTACAACACAATAGTCCATTGTAGGTTAGTTCAACCACTTTTTGAGCTGTTTCAAGGCCTCCAAAGTTTTATATCTAAATTTGAAGCTGCATTGGAGAAATTTCTTGAGGTAGAAAATTTAATTTCTCCCAAATTGTGTAGGGTATTGAGGTGATTCTTTTATGATCGGAAATTTTTTTCAGCTCTGCTCCTTGGGGTAAATTTTCACATCCATATGAGCCCGTTTAGGCCGACTTACTAAAAATAGTAATTTCCTATTTTTCGCTATTTGTGACGCTTGATAGTCTTATACCCCTTAAGTGCCATCATGGGACACAAAACGACTAAAGAAAATAAACAAAACATTTTTTTTGGTGATGCAAGATTTCCTTACACCACTGGATGCTCCTGCATCAGACTATCACAATAAATTGTCACTGCACCTTGTTTTATTCCAATATTAGAACATGGTCTCTTAAGCCAAATGGATTCTTTACAAGCATGAGTAGTTATCATATAATTAGCTTCAGTAGTGGACAAAGCAACCACATCCTATTGCTTGTACTCATTTAGCTAATTGCACAACCAAATAAAGTAAACACATAAGTATCAGTGGATCGACTACTATCAACATCACCTGTCTAGTTTGAATCCACATAAGCTTGAATATCAAGGGAAATCTCATCTTCAGTCAAATTGTTATGATAACACAAGAATACTTTGAGGTACCATGAAAATATCTAAAGACTCTTTTAACTGCATCCCAATAAACTCTACTAGGATTAGACATATATCTAGAAAGAACTCCCATTTCTTGGGAAATGTTTGGTTTAGTACAAACCATAACATACATCAAAATTCCAACTACACTTTGGTAATGCACTCTAATCATGTCTTCCATCTCTGATGGGGATTTTAGAAAATCTAAAATAGATAACTTTGTTCTAGCTAAAAAAGGAACACACAATGGTCTATAATCATGCATATCAAACCTCTGTAAAATTGAATTGACATACTTACTTTGACCAAGCCACAGTTTTCTATTCACTATCTCTTCTAATTTCCATTCCAAAAATGTGTCTAGCTACACCTGTTGCAAAGATGGATTTTGTTGCACTAGAAAAGATTGGCATGTTAATGCCTGATACAACCGCCAGAGTTAATGAATCCATGGGAGGCGGTTAAGACATGTCACAAACCTGAGTGTTGTGTTGCACAAGGAGACCGAGGGAACACACCTTGCAACAATCCCCCTAGCACAAGCGAGGGGTTCAAACTCGTGACCTAGGCTTTGATACCAATTGTTGCACAAATAGTTGTTGCACCAGAATATTGACTTGTTAATGCCCAATATAACTACCAGAGTTAATGAATCCACGAGAGATAGTTAAGCCATGTCACGAACTTAAGAATTATACTGAACAAAACAAGGATACCAAGGGCACACACCTTGCAAAAACACCAAGGTCTTTCATTTCAAATTTAGCAGCAAGTTGAGATTTTAGTTCTAAAATCATACATTTCCCCTTACAAATAAATAACATATCATCAACTTATAATACAATAAACAGGAAATGATCACCATCCCTTTTATAATAAACACAATGATCTAATTGAGAATGCTCAAATCCCAAACTCAACACATATGTATCAAATTTCTAGTACCACATCTTAGCATTTTTTTTTAGGCCATACAAATATTTCTTCAATTTTTAAACCAATTTACTTTTACCTTTCACCACGTAGTGCTCTAGTTGTGTCATATAAATATCTTCCTCCAAGTCACCATGAAGGAAAGAAATTTTCACATCCATTTTCTCAACCTCTAAATCATAAGTAGAAATAATAGAAAGAAAAAATCTAATAGATGTCAGTTTTGCAACAGGAGAAAATATCTCACCATAATCAAACACCCTCAACTTGAGAGTAACCTTTTGCAACCAACCTTGCTTTTTACTTCTCAATACCTCCTTCTAAACCAATATTTTTCTTGAACACCCATTTGTAACCAATAGGTTTATTCCTTCAGGAAATGGTACAAGATCCCATATATCATTCTTTTTCAAACCTTCCATTTCTTCATCCATATCAATCTTCCCAGATTCTACATCATTCATACCTAATGCCTCTTTTATCGATTTGGGTTCATCCATGTTAGTATTCAAATCAAAATAATATCTCCAATCATCAAGTGAATACCTTTCAAGTAGGTTTCTATGCCTTGTATACCTACGAACAAGTTGAGTTGGAGGTTCTTCCTCCTCTTTTGAGGATCCAGAGCTAGATGAGATATTCTCAACTTCTTATCTATCCATGGGCCTCAATTCAACTTTCTTAGGTATAGAAAATAATTGAATCACATCTTCATGTTTACTTTTTTCTAGTTGCAATGTAATAGAAGGATTAGTTTATCTTAAAAAAACACTTCTCCTATATATTACCTTATGTGCAACAAGATCCCAAAGCTTATATCCTTTCATACCATAACTATGGCTGATGAAAATACATTTTATAGCCTTGTTCTCCAACTTTGTTCACTTCTCCTTTGGCACATGTGCATATGTCTCACAACCAAAAAATTTAAAATGTCTTAATGAAGGATCGTGACCCGACCATTCCTCTATAGGTGTCTTATCAACAAGAGCTGATATAGGAGACTTGTTAATCAGGTAACAAGCAGTGACAAAAGCTTCAGCCCAAAACCTTTATTCTAGACTAGTACCAATCAACATACTCCTAGTCTTCTCCATCAGTGTCATGTTCATTCTTTTTTCAACTCCATTCTGTTGTGGAGAATACATAGTTGTCTTTTCTCTATGAATACCATAATATTTATAAAATCTATCAAAATCATTAGATCAAAATTCACTTCCATTATTAGTCCTCAAATATTTTGAATCCTAAAAATAATCACTACCATTTGATTAGCCTAGTTTTTGGTCTAGTTTTGGATAGAATCTATAGTCTATTTGCTCATAGATGTCATGGACTTTAATGCTTAAGTGTTGGTATTGGCATAATATTTCCCTCAAACCATTGACATTTGACATTACCCTATCTCTGCAAACTTTAATGATATTTGGCATAATATGTGGGTCATCTATATTGATTTTGCATGTGATTAATGAATTTTTCTTAGAGTGGTTATTGGTGTGTAGTTATTATGTGTACTAACCTTGGCCTACAGACTTAATACGCAAAGTTATGGAAGACACCGCCAACTAGGCATGCACCATAACATCCAGCCGAGAAATCGCTCCAAGTCAAAGGCAGCCATAAGCAAAGATTATTCATGCAATTGAACGTAACCGCCTTGTAGTGGACCTTAATGATTGAGCATGCATTGGTGTTACTGTTGTGTTGGATCTGCACTTGACTTGCATGTCTGATTGAATTCCATGCATGTGTAATGGTTGTTGCTCCACTTTCCCCTATTTTCCCTAAAATGGCGTCCTCCCAGTCATGGAGTTGACAACCTTGTTTAGTTGTAGTATAAATAATAATTTTATGCTCCTTCTTCAAGAGGTTACACAATTTTGCATTGTACTCTCATTTTTCAAGTGATACAAATACATTACTCTTTGTATGCACAATTTACAGTGAATGAAATAAAGTTATGAGTTCGAGCATTTGAGTTCTTGTTAGTTTAGAGGATACTTATCCAAGGGGGGCCACTTGGTGAGTAATCCATCTTCTTAGTTTAGCATTAGTTTAGTATTACTTACTGTTTGATACTTAGTTATAAATCTAGCATTGACTGTTCCTGTAGCCACTAGAAGTCCATTCTATGTTTGTTCCTGCAACCAAAGCAAACAGAGTGGTTTCCTATTTGTCACCCAAATCTTTATTCCTGCACACATTTCAGCATAAGCATAGTTGTTGGTTGATATTCAACATTCACTTTATTTCCTTTTGATCAATTTACTTTCAACATTGTGTTTCTTAGCTATAGCATGCAATGACTACTTGAGCCCCTAATGCACATACAATGCTGACCCATTTCAATTTCACATCCCTGGGTTGACAAGTTAAATGTACCTCCATGATGATTGAATGGCTATTCAGGTTAGACATCTAGTCTCTGAATCATGGTTGTAAAGGCTTAGTTGTGAAATCATTGTAGGAGGCCAAAAATTTTGGCGCTATTGTTGGGGATGGTGTCAAGCTAGGAAGTTTTTTGGAGTCATTGATAGTTTTTGTTGTAGTGTTTTTGAAAGTTGTTCTTAGGATATTCTCATTTAGGAAGTAATGATCCCCTTGATTCTTTACCAATTCTTTGTGTAAGCTGTCTAATAGTGAGTGATACCGCATGCATAGAGGAAGGAGAAGGGATGCTTATGGGAGATTCCTTCCTAACAATCCTCATCTATTCCAGCTAGTTGAGTACCAGAATCTTCCAGAACAAGAAGAAGAAGATCCACACCCCTTTTTAGACCCATATTTTGATCTAACCAGCTCTAAAGTCTCCTCAGAAGATCAAAATCATCTTGAGAACCCCTTTGCCTTTGATCCACATCAAGCAAACATGGGTGATGCAAATAGGAACAAAAAAAACCAACCAGATTTTCCTTTCCCCATTGCCCATCAAAATGAAGTTGACAACATCAAGATCATCCCTGCCTCAACACTCCCCAAGTTTTATGGACTTGTGATAAAAGATCTTGATACCTTCTTATTTGAGTTTGACATACTCTACAGAAGTTATGATTATACTATTGATGCCCATAGGCTTAAGTTATTCCCCACCACTTTGAAAGAGGCTACACTAAGATGGTTCATGAGCCTAGGTAGAGATACTGTGGAAAATTGGAAAGACATGAAGACAAAATTCCTTGAGAAGTACAAGGAATACTACAGGGGTAGTGACATGAGAGGAGGTGACATTTTTAGGATGCAACAAAAGGAAGATGAGAGCCTGGAAGATTACATTGCAAGGTTTTTATTTTCCTTGCAAAAATATCCACACCATGCACTTAATGAGGACTCACAAAAGTTGCTTTTCCTAAGAGGAATCAATTATAGTTGCACTGATGCTTTGGACCTCATGGCAGGAGGAGATATCTCCCAAGTTCCTTGGGAGAATATCAAGAAAATATGCCAGAATTACTCTAGGGCAGCTTCAAAGAAAGGGAAAGCTTATCAATCTTCCATGGGTAAGTCAACTACCGGTGGAGTTTCAAGAATGGAGATCACTCATTTGTTGCCATACTTTAAGCAAGATATTATCAACAATATAGCTACTTAGCAAGATGCACTTCTGGCCAAAAAGAAGCAAGAGGGGGCAGAAATGATGTTGACAGAGTATTGTCCCCACTGCAGATAAAATAAGGACTGCAAATGTAAGATGGTAGCTAGCCTAGAAAGCAAGCAGATTCCACCTGAGTTCAAGCCAATTCAGATTGAAGAAGACCAAGTCTACTATGTTTCACAAAGGAAGCCTTGGGCTCTAAGACACGGTATGCCACCAGATCCACTATCCTATGTTGGACCATATTTTAACTCGTATTCATCTGGTAACCAATGGAAACTCCCATATCCACCCAGTTATGGAGGATATCCACCAAAGCCTTGGAGTAACCCTCCAAACAATTGGCCTAGCCATTAGATTCCTCCACCTCAGTGGCAACAGCCTCAGGGGAATTGGCAGCAATTTCAAGGGCATTGGCAACCACCTCCAAGAAATTGGCAGCAAACAAGTCAATGGAGAGGAGGACAACAATGGCCTACCCAGAACACCAGCTACATGCAGCCACCTTCTCAACCCCAACCACCTGCTAATCCAAGCTCAAATGCACCTAAACCAACTCAGCTACCAGCTTAGCCCACACCCAATCCTAATAACAAACCACAATAGCAGCCTATATATTCTACTGATTCAAGTCAATTCCCTAGATATGCTACGAGTGTAAGTGATATCCACCTACGTTCAGGAACCAAACTACTAGCCCCTTCCAAGCCCATCATTACTGAGCTCCAAGCCAAGTAGACCAAGCAAGAACCACCATTTCCTCAGAGACTGGAAGTTTCCAAGAAGAAAGAAGAAAAAGAGGATACTACTTTTGACATCCTAGACCAGTTAAAACATATATGTGTCCAAAAACCCCTATTTCAGGTAATAAAATATGTTCCAATCTATGGCAAAGCTATTAAGGAAGCTTGTCTTAAGAAGCCAAGAAGGAAGAAGAAAGACCCAACTACAGTCCATGTGGTAGGCCAGCTAGCTAATATCATGTTGGGAAAAGTGATTATTCCCAAGTATAATGACCTAGGTAGTCTTGTAGTAGTAGTTGTCATAAATGGGATACAAGTGAAGAATGCTCCGATTGATTTAGGGGCAGAAATCAATGTAATGACCAAAGACATCCTGCAACAACTAAATATTGCAAGTATGAGATCTACTCCTATTGTCTTACAGCTAGCTAATAGCTCTACTGTCAAGCCTGATGGTGTAGTGGAGGATCTCGTGGTAGTACTAGACTCCTGGGAATATCCAGTGGATTTTATGATTCTTTCTCTTAAGGCTACGTTAGGCGGGTATCCTATCATTCTTGGAAGGTTTTGGTTGGCAACTGTAGATGCCTACATTGGATGTCATTCAGGTGACATGACCATTTCAGATGGAAGGAGTACTAAATTTTTTATTATTTATCCACCTGCTTAGCCATCTCACAATGAAGAAGATTTTGTATGGTCACAAGTTGGTGAAGAGGCTAAGGAAGTTAATTATGTGGCGCAGCTTATGATGCTAGGCAAAAGCTCTTTCATGCAGCTCCAAGATGAGGATGAAGTGTTGAATAATATCATTCAGAACCAAATTATGAAGTGGGGGAAGCATCATCTTCTACTTCAGTCAGGACACTTTTACCTGTTCTTCCTACAACCACTGTTCTTGCAGATATTTTCCTGCAGATGTTCTTCCTACAGCCACTGTTTCTGCAGACATTGTTCCTACAGAAAAACTTCCTACAACAAGAGGTGCATTCCATATATTGCTTTTGTATGAACTAAAGGTACCATGTGTTAATGAGGCAGCCATGGTAGAATTAACTACACAAGTACAGGTGTCAGAGGGAAAATATATGAATGTTAATAGTAAATTGAATGAAGAGTAGCAACTATTGTTGGAAAATCTATTAAGGGCCCATCAGCATGCATTTGCATGGGATTATCATGATATGAAGGGACTGTATCCTAAACTTTGTACCCACAGAATTTATATCAAAGATGATTGCACTCACGTAAGACAACCACAAAGAAGGATTAACCCTGCACTAAGAGAAATTGTGAAAGGAGAACTGTAGAAATTGCTAGATGTAGGATTTATCTATCTTATTTTAGATAGTCAGTGGGTGTATCCATTAGTGATTGTGCCCAATAAAGGAGGGAAGTAGCGTGTTTTTTTCGATTATAGAGAACTTAATATTGCCACCAAGAAAGATCACTTTCCTTTACCTTTCATTGATCAAGTTTTAGACACACTTACAGGAAAGCAATACTTCTCTTTTCTAGATGGATTCAATGGCTACAACCATATCCAAATTACACCAAAAGACCAGGAGAAGACCACATTTACCTATCCATGGGGAACCTATACCTATTTGGTACTTCCATTTGGCTTGTGTAATGCACCTGCAACTTTCCAGAGGGCAGTCATTAGTATATTTTCAGACATTCCTCATGATTGCATTGAGATTTATATGGATGACTTCACCACTTAGGGTGTTGATTTTGATCAAGCATTGGAGAATATCAAGAGAATCTTACAAAGATGTGAGGACCATAACTTGTCCTTAAATAGTGAAAAATGCTTCATGATGATGCAAGAGGGTGTAGTTCTTGGCCACTACATCTCCCACAAGGGAATTCAAGTAGATCCTAAAAAAATTGAGGTAATCACAAATTTGCCTACACCTATAAAATAGAAGGATGTTAGGAGTTTCTTGGGTCATGTAGGATATTACAGGAAATTTATCAAATATTTTAGCAAGGTAGTAGCACCATTGTACACCCTTCTCACTAAGGATGATGAATTTCAGTGGACTGAAGCTTGTGAAAAGTAATTTTCTGCCTTGAAGGAAGCTTTGACAAATGCTCTTGTACTTAAGGGACCCAATTGGGAGCTTCCTTTCCACATTCACATTGATGCATCAGATTATTCCATAGGAGTAGTCTTAGGATAGAAAGAGGTAGTTGTTGAAAATGTTATCTACTTTGTCAGCAAAAAATTGCAAGGAGATGAATTCAATTATATAGTGATAGAGAAAGAGATGTTGGAAGTAGTCTATGCACTGAACAAATTCAGACATTACATAACGGGCTACCAAATCTTTGTGCACATTGATCATGCAACAATTAGATATCTCATGAATAAACCTTTGATCACAAGAAGATTGGAAAGATGGTTATTGTTGATGTAGGAGTTTGATATAACCATTGTAGATAAGCCAGGGAAAGTTAATGTTGCAGATTTTCTTTCAAGGCTAACTACTTCAGAAGACAATCATCCCATAGATGACTCCTCTCCTAATGAGCATCTATTCTCTCTCAATGTACAAATACCTTGGTATGCTGACATAGACAACTACTTGGTTACAGGTATAATTCCTTCCCACTTCTCCCCAAAAGAGAAAAAGGCACTCATTGAAAAATTATTTCCTTTCTCTTGGATTGTTGGTTGTTTGTTTTATACTGGACCTGACCATGTCATGAGAAGATGTGTGAGAGAAGATGAGACATATGAAATTTTTCATGCATGTCATAATGAACCATGTGGAGGACAGTTTGCGGCCAAAAGGACAACAATGAAGATCTTGAACATAAGGTACTAGTAGCCAACACTCCACAAGGATGCAGGAAGGTATACCAAAAAATGTGATAGATTTCAAAGAATGGGCAGACCAACCAGATCTGATGAGATGCCACTATGCCCTCAAATAGTAATCACTCCCTTTGACAAGTGGGGATTGGATTTCATGGGACCAATTGACCCTCCATCAAATGGTAAGTCTTATATATTGGTATGCACTAATTATGTAACAAAATGGGTAGAAGTTAAGGCCATAAAACATGCCAGGTATAACAAGGTTGCAAAGTTTCTTTATGAGGAGATTTTCACAAGATATGGAGTTCCAAGAGAAATAGTGATTGATCAAGGGCCATAATTCACATCAACTCTTGTTGCAGCACTAGTAAATGAGTACAATATAAGGCACAGAAAGTCTACTCCTTATCACCCCCAGGGTAATGGCCAAGTTGAGGTAACAAACAGAGAAATTGAAGCCATTCTGACTAAAATAGTAGCTATCCATAGGAAAGATTGGGCAAACAGATTACCAGAAGTTGTTTGGGCATATAGGACAACATGGAAAACAACTACAGGCTTCACCCCATTTGAGTTGTTGTACATAAATACAACTATGATGCCAATTGAATTTGAACATAAGACTCTGTGAACTGTAGTGGATTTAGGGATGGACATTTCTAAAGCAAAGAGAGAAAGAATCATGCAGTTGAATGTTTTGGATGAAATAAGGAGAGTAGCCCTGCAACATACAAAAGTAGTGCAAAATCAAAGAATCAAGTGGCATAACAGATTTATTAAGGAGAAGAAATTCAAACTAGGAGATTGGACCTTGCTCTATGATTCGAGATACCAGGACAATGCAAGGAAAATGTAGACAAGGTGGCTAGGACCATACAAGGTTGTTGAGGTCTTTCCAAATGGATTTGTTTAGCTTACCATCATTGACCCTATCAAGTTCAAATTACTTTTCAATGATCATCGCCTCAGATTATATCATAAGCCAACCTCTAAAGAAGAATTCCTATAGCAATTCACACAACACGCAAAGCTTCCTGCAGCTGAAGGCAATGGACCTAGTGTCCATCCTTCAGCCTAATTGAGGTATGTACTTTTCATAATAAATACTTTCACTTATGTGGAAGTCCATTTCTTCATCATTTGCCCATCCACCCATCTGTACCACCTTTCTCTCTCTTCCATCACTTCATTCCACCCCATCCTCATTCATTGCTCAATTCATTTTCCAACAAGGTGATTGTTACTTTATCCACAATCTTTGCAGCAAATCTTTCACACATTTTAGGTGTGTGTGCATTAATTGCTATCTTTAATCATATTTTAAGTACGTTCATTTAATCAATGTACATTAGTATAGATATTCGCATAAATGCCACCATTGCCTGTCAACCACCACTCCCATCATGTATGTGTGGACACATGGCCAAATTTAGGTTGGGGGGAGGGGAACGAAAAAGATGCAAATATTTTATTGTCCATGTGTCAAACCATATTAGGCTACGTGAAATTTTTTAAAATGAATTGACTGCATTTGTGAAGTGACAATAACTGCAACCGCCATTTCTTCCTATCATAATTTCCCTTTATCACTCCTTTTCTTGCTATTATTGCCATGTCATAATTTTGAGTTGCAAGCAAATAGGAAAAATAAAAGAAAGGAAATTCAGTTGACGTTGGCACTAGAAATTAGCAGACACTGCAGGGAAGTACATTTAATTTTTAGAAAGGGAATTGCATGAAACTAATTTGCAGAGCATTTGTTTGATTGTAGATAATGGGAGGTGGGTTAGTTTGAAACAAACCCACGGTGCATGATATTTTATTGCAAGATGCACAATGCCTGGCCGAATTTCAAAATTGTGGTTGGATCTAGATTAATTTTTGAAGTTGGATGGTTTTGATGAAGGCATTGCCCTTGAATTTTCCCAGAAATTTTTAGAAGGAAAGCCACAATAAGAGGGTTAGAATTTGTGGCAACAAAGGGAAGAATTGTAGAAGTTACAGGGTTACTCGTTGATAGTGAAAATTACCCTATTTCTAGAGGCGCAAGGTCATCCAGGGCTGAATTCGCAGAGCCAAATGACCCCCCATTGACCATAGGCAAGTAGGGTGCAAAAAGAATGTCTCTGCCCAAGCTGTGGAAGCAGATAGCTATGTATGTCATCAAATACATCACTTGTGAGGGTCGCCAATAAAATTTTCATTTTGTCCATTTCAAGCTTTTGAATCACATGAGGCACGGGAGGAGGATGAATGTGCCCAATGTGTTGTACAATCTTCTCTCAATCATGGCAGTCAAGACCCAGAAAGGTAGGGATAATTTTGTTTCCCACCATTGCTTGATTAAATTTTTGGTTGAAAAATATTTGCGTGATGTTTCTAGAATGAATTGGGAAGAGTTTATTAAGGTTGATCAAGATGATCGCCAGGAGGAGTTTGTCGAAGTTGATAATTTTCCACCTAGGGATACACCTCGGTCCCATATATCTAGCAAGAGAGTAAGCACGGCTGAAGCCATTCCTAGTGCTTCAACCTCTGGTGTTGGCTCTAGCATGAATCCTCCTGCAGCAGAGGGAACCATAGAAATTATTTCTTCTGGAACTGAGCACTCAGAAAAAGGAAGCTCTTCCTCAGATTTTGATGATGAAGTTCCAATTGGAACCCCCATGAAAACCAGGGCACAACAGAGAAAGGTAGAAATGAGAAAAGGGAAGGCTAAAACATAGCCTGTAGAAATAAAAGTGCCAAGTCCAAAAAACAGGAAGGTTGATGCTATTCATCCTGTAGCCAAAGGAAAACATGAAAGACCTCCTAGAAAGTCAAGACCAATTGGGCCTGTAATTGGTACACCTCTACAAGAAATCCCTAAAATTGGTGAGACCTCACATGAGGATCCTGAAGCTCCAATGGAGCATGAGCATGTTGAAAAAGAAGAAGACATATTTAAGGGAGCAGCAAACATAACACTGGCTGATTTTGCTAGCATTGCAGAGGAATTGGAAGGAAATCAGGACTTCCTACAACATAAGTAAAAGGTCCTGCAGCAATAGCTAGAACCAGAACAAGAGTCCCTGCAACAAAAGGAAGAAGAAACAGTACCCTTACAGCTGGAGATAACTGGACAGCCTGATTCCATGCAAATTGCACCATATGAGAAGCTGCCATCCACAAAAAGACTGGTAGGAATTCATAATCCTCCTAGTTTTATAGAACATGCAAAAAATTTGAATCTATGGAAAGAGATACAAAGAAGGGAGGAAGAATGGAAAAAGGAAAAACGAAAGTTGAAGGAGGAAATTCAAAAGAAGGATGAAGAGATTAAGGAAAAAGATGCAGAAATTGCTACCCTGAAGTAGAGGGTAGATGATATGGCAGCTTTGGCGCCAAAGATTTTGGAATGTATAGAACCCCCGAAGGTCTATGCTCTGCTCCTAAAAGAGAAGTATCCCTCTTTTAAGATTTCAAGACTTGCCTTAGGTTTGAATCCTTCTATTGATACCCCTATGGAATTTTTCAATGCTTATAGGATTGCCTCCCCTGAAATGAAGAATTTGTTATGTGAATTTTATTTACATAATTATGTTGTCACAAAGGACCATGATTGGAACTCGCTATTGTATGTCAGGGATATTCAATTGAGAGCATTCATGTCTTGGGTGTAAAATGAAATTAGTTGGGGACAACAACATGGTGCTTATAAACAATTGGAGTTTGATATCCCTCTGTCTATTAGAGCTGAATCAAGCAACCCAAGGTATATTTACAGAGAATGGCATAGAATGTTGCTTAGACCAACTTATGGCAATAGGACTATGCCTTGGATTGAGGCAATTTACATTGAGTATGAAGTGAAAACAACAACAAAGGAGGAAACCGTGAGGAGATGTTTATCCCAGAGATGGAACAGGTTTAAAAAATTGGGAGGATTCTATTGGGATCTTAACTCACGCACTGTAGCCACTGATGTTGGACAACTCTCAGTTGGAAATTTCAGAGCTTTGACCAAGTAGAAGAACAACTCTTCCCCTGCTGGAGGACCAACAAAATGTTAGGTTGGGGGGAGTGATGAGCCTATTATTTGGTCTAGTTTTCGATAGAATCTATAGTCTATTTTCTCATAGATGTTATGGACTTTAATGCTTAAGTGTTGGTATTGGCATAATGTTTCCCTCAAACCATTAACATTTGACATTACCCTATCTCTGCAAACTTTAATGATATTTGGCATAATATGTGGGTCATATATATTGATTTTGCATGTGATTAATGAATGTTTCTTAGAGTGGTTATTGGTGTGCAATTATTATGTGTACTAACCTTGGACTATAGACTTAATACGTGAAGTTATTGAAGACACAGCCAGCTGGGCATGCACCATAATGTCCAGTTGATAAATCGCTCCAAGTCAAAGGCAGCTAGCAACAAAGATTCTTCATGCAATTGAACGTAACTACCTTGTAGTGGACCTTAATGATCGAGCATGCATGGGAATTACTATTGTGCTAGATCTGCGCTTGACTTGCATGTGTGACCAGATTCCATGCATGTGTAACGGTTGTGGTTGTCACTCCACTTTCCCCTGTTTTCCCTAAAATGGCATCCTCCCAGTCATGGAGTTGACTGCCTTATTTAGCTATAGTATAAATAATAATTTGATGCTCCTTCTTTAGGAGGTTGCACGATTTTGCATAGTACTCTCATTTTTCCAGTGATACAAATACATTACTCTTTGTATGCACGATTTACAGTGAATCAAATAAAGTTATGAGTTTGAGCATCTGAGTTCTTGTTAGTTTAGAGGATACTTATCCAAGGGGGGCCACTTGGTGAGTAATTCATCTTCTTAGTTTAGCATTAGTTTAGTATTACTTACTGTTTGATACTTAGTTAGAAATCTGGCATCGACTCTTCTTGTAGCCACTAGAAGTCCATTTTGTGTTTGTTCCTACACCCAAAGCAAACAAAGTAGTTTCATGTTTTTCACCTAGATCTTTATTCCTACACACATTTCAACATAAGCATAGTGGTTGGTTGATATTCAACATTCATTTTATTTCCTTTCGAGCGATTTACTTTCAACGTTGTGTTTCTTAGTTGTAGCGTGCAATGACTACTTGAACCCCTAGTGCACATACAGTGTTGACCCATTTCAAGTTCACATCCCTGGTTTGACAAGTTAAATGCACCTTCATGATGATTGAATGGCTATTCAAGTTAGACATCCAGTCTCTGAATCATGGTTCTAAAGGCTTAGTTGTGAAATCATTGTAGGAGGCCAACACCATTATCCGTCCTCAAAAATTTTATTTCTTTCCAGTCTACAGCTCAACCATTGCTTTAAATTCTTTAAATCTACTAAAAACTTAAAATTTACTCTTTAGAAAATATACCCATGTCCTTCTACTATAATCATCAATAACTGAAACATAATAAGTGGATTTTCCAATTGAAGGAACATCTACATGACCAAACACATTAAAATGAATAAGATCCAATGTGTACAAGATTTATGAAAACTTGAGTAAAACTTAATGCAATTTTGTTTTCCATAAATGTAATGCTCACAAAAATAAATTCAATATTACAATCAAACAACCCTTCAACAAGGCTTTTATTTTACAAGGTCTTTAGACCCTTTTCTCCAATGTGACAAAGTCTCTAGTTCTATAACATAGTTTTCTCTACAGGTAACTTTGACTCAAAATAAAGAGCACCCTTAGGTGCCTAGAAGCCATGACCATTTGTTGAAGATGAAACCATCACCTCTTCCATAGACATGCTTTTCATGGAAGTACTATTGCACTCAGCAGTGCATGCGTCAAGCTTGTATAATGTTTCATATCTAACATCTCTAGCAATCACCATAGCACCTCTAACCATCTTGCATCTTGCATCATAAAATGCTACCTACACACCTGCTTCTATTAGTTTTCTCATAGATAACAAATTTCATTCTAATCCAGGGATATGCAACACACCATTAATCCTTTCTATTTTACCATCAGGAAAATTGATTCTAACTTTACCACAACCAATAATATTTAAATAAGAATCATCACCCAAGTACACCTTGTCTCCATAAAATTCTTCATATTCAGAAAACCAATCTCTATTAGAGGCCATATGGAAAGATGCACCTGAGTCAATTAACCATGCATAATTACTTGCACAAGTTGCCAAAGGTGTAATGAATGCATCACCATCTTCCTTCTCAAAATAAAAATCTAAACCAAAAATCTTCTTTTTCTTATTCTTTTCTTCTTTGAAGTCCTTATGAATATGTCCAGGTTTATTGCAATTCCAGCAAATAACTTTGGACTTCCTAGGAGATTTGGATCTCCCCTTGGACTTGGATTTATCATGCTTCTCATTTTTCTTTCCTTTTTCCTTAAGTCTTCCACGAACGTTTAGGGCCTCCTTGGCACTGATGGATACCTTCCTCCTCATCTCTTTAGAAAGAAAAGAACCCACCACATCTTCAATCTTCAATATAACAAAAGTACTCCCAATAGCCATAACAAGGTAATCCCATGAATTAGGTAAAGAACAAAGAAAGATCCAACATAAATCACTTGTACATAGAAAATTTTCAATACAAATTAACCTATCAATTGTGAAACCATAATATCCTTCATGATGGGTACATATTTACTTCACAATTATATAGATGGAGCTTTCGATTAGGTAGAACTCCTTTTCAGTTGTTGAATCGAACATTTTCACATTTTGAAAGTAAAAGAAGGAAGGTTGAATTGTGGTATCAAATAGATTGCTAAGAAGCTCAATGTTAAGCTCTTTATGGGAGAAAATTTGGAAAACTAAATCTATTGTAAAAGGAGAAGGATGACCTAGTAGAGATTTTTCCCTCTCCAAAATTTAATAAGTGTAAGAAATGTAAGTTCATTTATGAGCCAAAATAATTATACCTACCACTCAGACTTGACATTCACTACCATACACTTGTTTAAGATAATCTAGGAGGGTGGTTCATTGTAATTAGTCCTTTCTCCCATATTATCATTGTGTTCAATCATTTTTGATTGTATATATAGGGGAGAGATTAGATGTTTCATGGGGATCATTTGGTCTTTTCTTATGGGTCATAGTTTGTTGTAATATTTTTTGGTGATTTAAATTTCATGGCAATATTTTTCTATGTTATGTTGCCCCTAGCATGTGCAAAACTTGGATTATGTATACCAATTCTTAGCTCATCTTATATGTATTTGATGGTTTATCTTATATGTATTGTCTAAGAAATAAATTTGTTTCAATATCTTTTCTTGTGGCAAGTTCTTTTGGTCATGACAGGTGTGAGTGATTGCTACTATAATTTAGGCTTTCAATGCTTAATTTTTGTATCTCTTGGGTGCCTAAGCTAAGTATATAGGAAAAAGTAATAATATTATTATTAGAGACTATTTTTAATATTTAAATCTAGAAAAATTCCACCTAGTTGAGCAATTTATCAACATGGGTAGGACCTGAAGAAGTTGGAATGAAATTAGGAAAATTGGGATTGCACAGAGAAATTTGTAGTGGGTTGTTGGTGTGGTAGCGTGTGCGGAGGGGTTGGTTGTTGCCAGGTGGTTAAGCAGGGGAGCTTAGGCCCTCCCCAAGTAAAGGTTTGTGAGAGTGTAAGTGCCCTCGTGCCCCTTGTGCATTCTCCTCTGTCTTTGCCTCTGGTGTGTTATGTTTTTGATGTATTTTTTGACTCGCGTTGGCCTTCCTTTTTTATTCTTGAATTTGGTTGCATGCTCTGTTTTATTTCGTAACCCTTGTTTATTTAATGGTTTTAAGGGGCGGGGGTACAAACCCCCCCGACCCTCTTGTAAATAAGGAAAGCAATATGCCTTTTCTAGATAACTCTAGGAAAACCTTCAAAGAAATTTTGCAAGAGGAAGGGCATGTCTTTCTGGTGGAGGCTAGGTTTACTGTCGAATCCTTGGCAGTTCCATGCAGCCTTAACGAAGTTGGAAGTGCAGAAGGTAAGTCTCCTCTTGGAAACCCTAGCAGTGCTAAACTTACCCCTAATGTTGATTTAAAGAATGTTATAAATTCTAAAAAAACTAGAATGAAAGATATCGTCGTGTTTTTGGTGGCCATGGATTCCAGTAAAGTCCCAATGAGGAAATTTTTAGATAACTGGTTTGCAAATGTTTGGGCTACCAAACTGGGTATTCATCTAAACTATTGTAGACTTCTGTAGAAAGGTTTGTTTGTCATCCTATTAAAAACCCACTCAATGTAAGAAAAAATCCTTGTGAAGGCCTACTGGAATATTGGGGGTTGCACCTTCAAGGCCTTCACCTAGTCTCTAGAAGCCATTATTGAGAAGGTGCTCACACTCTCCTGCCCTTGTTGGGTGGTGGTCAAGGATCTCCCCCCCGAGTTTTGAAGAATCATCCCTCTGTTACTTGCCCCTTTTGGAAAAGTGATGAGAATTGATGAAACCAAAGCGGTACTTCCGAACTTGGATGCCCGTGTGCTTGTTACTCTCACTCTTGGGGTAGAAATCCCTGGTAAAATTAAGATTGAGGATGGGGTTAAATTAATATCTTTCCCTATGGAGGTCTTGGGAGGTGTTGATGCATCCTTTCTATGTAGGAAAGAGGGCCACCTCCGTTAAAATTTCCCACTTATTAAGGCTAAAATGAACAAAAACCAATAAAGTGAGAATCTGAGAGGACACCCATGGGTCTCCTCTAATACCATGTACGCTAGAAACAATGATGAGCACCTTGTGTCACCTTCCAGTTAGATGTGCCACGAACCCGAGTTGAATTGGATGCCAGTTGTCAGCCCAAGAATCATGGGTGAAAACCCTACTCCTATGGCTAAATCTAACAGCAAACCTGTCGATGAGGCTCATGTTAAGCCTAGCACTGTTGAAGCCCCTCGCCTTGTTCACAAGTCTCTAAATCTTAAAAATACTTTTGAAGTCTTGTTTCATAAAGTTTTTGATCTCAGTGTTGAACCAAATAATGCTTCTTCTACACCACATAGAGTTGTTGAGTCACCTATAAGCACTAAAATCTCTCCTTTACCACCACCGATTGGGGCTGAGATCACATTAAAAAACTCAATTCCCAACAACTTGTCTTAAAGGATATTAGGAAAAGAATTACTGATAAATTTCTAAGGAATGAGGAGGACAAAAATAAGCCTGGTAGTGTGCATTCAGAATTGAATAGGGAGCCTAATGTAGGCGTACCCTTTACTCAAGACCCTACTCCCAGTATGGACAAGGAAGTTGACAGCGTCCTACTTGAGAATGATAGGGTGTCATCATTACTAGGATATTTGGTGTCTGATCTTGGGGAAAAACCCTTTGGTGCCTTCACTAGCCCAGACTCAAAATCTAAAATTTGTGTTGCTACCTCTCTAGTGAGCAGACTTGAGGAAATTCCCTCCATTGTGCAGTTGGAGGATGTGGTTTCATGCAGGGTAAACCCCTCCTCAAACTTGGTTGACAATATAGTTCCTCCTATTGATGATGTTGCTAAAGAGTACACATCCTCTGGTGAAACTATAATCTTTGATGATAAAAAGGGTTTGCAAGAAGAAATTAAAACTTCCTTAAAAATCAAGGATGCTAAAAAAGGTAAAAACTGTAAAGGTTTAAAAAGTGATAGTGTAGAAGTGGTTGAATTCATAGGATGTCGATTCAATGAGAATATCACCTTTGGGAAAGTTAACCATGTGCCTAAGCCACAGGTAGGCCCAGGTAGACCCAGGAAATATGGGAATTCGCTTTGCGTGAATACAGGGAGTATTCAACTGGCCAAGAACAAAAGAAAGAAAACAAGCATAATAATCCAGATGCTTGATCCCAAAAGACTAGAAGTAGAGGATAAACTTCCCAACTTTTTTGGAAGCTTCAAGAGGGAACCAGAGGTAGCCCCTACAAATGGTGATAATGAATCTTAACCACATATCTTGGAACATGTGGGGTCTTGAATCCCTAGATAGGAAATATGTTGTACGAAGATTTCTTAATCTTGAAAAGCAGAAGGACATTGTCCTTCTACAAGAGACCAAGGTTGTTGGGTTCACGTTGGACACAAACCTTAAGTTTATTTGGAACAACTCCTCTTTTTTCACAACACTACATGAGAAGGGAAGAGGAGGAGCTTCTATTCTAATCTCCCAGCAATTGAATCCCTTTGTGACTAGCCATGGCAACTCCCCTTGTAATAGGGTAGTTTGGATCATCATTGAAAAAGGTATTGACAAAGTGGGTATCTGCTCTATTTACGCTTCAAACAACCATAGAGAAAGAATCAAGCTTTGGCAGTGGTTGTCTTGCTTACCTAACATCCCCTGGATAATGGGGGGATATTTTAATATGGTTGAGCAGCTTGAAGATAAATGGGGGGGGCTTGATATGGGTTGGAAGGGTAGCGAGAAATTTTACTGGCAAAGAATGAAGGAAAAAATGAGGCTCCTTGACCCTTTGGAGGGAGGTAAGAATAATTACAAAGGGGTCTAGTTCACCTAGTGTAATGCTCAAAAAGAGACCAAAATAATTTACAGTAGGTTGGACAGATTTTATGCCAATAAAGATCTAATCAGCTTTATCCCAAATAATGATGGCATGAAAGTAAGTGTATACCCTTACACTCTCTCTAATCATCATCTTGTTAAAGAAATTCTTATCATCAATCAAGGTAGACCTAAGGAAAAACAAAAGAAAGAATGCTTCATCCTAAATACCTAGCTTCTGAAGGATGAAGATTGTAGGGACGCCATTGCGTCCATAAGAAAAATCAACAAATGGATGTTGAAGGATATGACTCCAATTGAAAGGTGGGAGCACAATTTCTTAAGCCAGAGGAAGCTTCTTCAAACTATAGGAAATAAAAAAGAAATGGATAGTAGGAGGGAAGAAAAAGAGCTCCATGATAGGTTAATTAGTGCAGAGTCTAAAATCCAACTGAATCCCAATAGTGAAGAACTCTTTGAAAATATTTTCCTAGCTAAGGATGAGTTGAGGAGAATTTGGGCCCATAAGATCCAAGGGGAAAAGGTAAGGGCTAAAATGAATTGGCTAAACTTTGGGGATAAGGGCTCCAAGTTTTTCTCCAAATTCACAAGGGAGAAAAACTTCAAGGATCAAAGTGACCAAATTTGCAAAGATGGTAGGACCTGCACAACCCAAGAGGAAATCTTATTGTTGTTCTAGGCTTACTACCAAATGATCCTTGCTTTAGAGGATGGAGGGGAAGGCAGCCAAGAGGCCAGAGACTTCGTTAAGAGGCTCATTCCTAAGAAAGTCTCAGTGGAGGATGCCACCAAGCTAGATGAAAAAATAACCTATAATGAAATCAGAAATGTTATCAAGTATATGAAGAATGACAAGTCCCCTAGGTGGGACAGGCTGCCCGTGGAGTTCTACAAAATATTCACAAAATGGATCTCTGAAGATCTTCTTCAGGTCTATGATGAGGCCCTGAAAAAAGGTTCTCTAGGGAGGAGTATCAACAAAGGTATTATAAAACTATTGCCAAAAGGAGGGGATAAAACAAGCATAAGAAATTAGAGACCAATTACATTGTTAAATATCTCATATAAAGTGTTGGCTAAAGTGATTTCCAATAGACTAGCCAACATTCTGTCCAAATTTATCATTAGTACCCAAACTGGGTTCATCAAAGGGAGGTACATCCTAGAAAACTTGATTACTAGCTAGGAGGCAATGGAATGGGCAAGGTATTCTAAGCAAGATGTTGCCATGCTCTTGATTGATTTCAAAAAATATTATGACAGAGTTGAATGGGGATTTTTAAGGGCAACTCTAGAGTCCTTTGGGTTTCCTAAGCTCTTCTGCAGAATGGTGGATACAGTACTAAAAGATGCAACTGCATAATGTTAGAATTAACTATGGATGCCAAGATCTTGAGACCAAATGGAAAGCACAAAAGAGAGAGATGAATATGATAAGAATAAACTATATTCAATGTCAATGATATGAGATGATTGTTTACAATGAGAGACCCCTTGGTTATATAGCCAAGGTGAGATGCAAGATGTCATAGGATTATGACAAGTGTCTTAATCATATGACATGAGACAACTAATCACAACTACCTAGGTTCACATGTAGTAGTTGTCAAAGGATAAGATAACAACTAATGACAACTGACACCTTCTAGAAAGATTCCTTCCTATGACCTAAGTAAACTTAACATGTATAAATAAGTCCCCTAGTAATGAATGAGCTAGGTACAAGACTTTATTTACACCAACACCCCCCCTTAAGTGAAACTTAGGGAGTAGCAGATTATTATGCAAATGACACAAATATGCAAAGATGCAAGAATGGGTCCTGGCTACTAGGCCATGTTAGGTACCCATGTACATGCAATGCAAATGAAATGCAATCTCTCACAAATAGAGAAAAGGAGAAAACCCAATAGGACAAAACTCCTCCCCAAAAGAGAGATGAAATACAAAAACTGAAATGCTCTCAATGATGAATGAGAAGGTAAAAACCCCATGTGAGAAAAAATACCCTCCCATAAGAGAGAAGTAGAAGAGAGACAAGGCAGCCCCCCCTCAATGTTGAGTCTCCTGCAATGATGGTAGAAGCTCGACATTGAATGCTAAAGATGATCCAATTTCATCGAACAACATTCCTCCCCTAGGAAGAAACAAAACCATGGATATATGCAAGATGCCAAGAATATGGATGATGGATGATGTCTTTGAAGCATGCTCAAGTGTCTCCATGTTGATGTTGAAAGCTGACACACTCCAAACAGGCGTTCTAGGCCACACTGTTGAAGAGGACAATCTAGAATTGAGTAGAGATGAATGTAGAACATGATCCAAAGACAATGATATCCCCTCTAAAGACAAAGAAGCCTCCTCCAAATGTTGTCCAAAAGTATCCATAGTCACTTCAATCTACAACAAATGATCATGTAGAGAATGAACAAGAGGGTCAAGGTGTTCCCTCACAACAACTGAAGGAGCATCTTCATCAAAAAGAAGATGAATGCTATCAATGATGTCCTCCAAATCTGTAAGATGAGACTCCAAAAACAAGTCTGAAATACCTGTCAAGAAGTCATCATAAGTAGCCATATCTGGAAGACTATGTATATCCTACTACACTGAATCACAAGGAACCCAAACTATGGAATCACAAGCACCATCAACTACAACAGTAGATGGAGGAGATGAAATGCATGGCTCAAGTATTGGATTTGATGTGAGAAATCCCAAGTTCAAGAAGCCAAATGTCTCCTATGAATCATGGTCCATATGATCAACAACCGAAGGAACAAGGTCATCATCAGAAGTAAATTGTGCAAAGGTATACAACTAAGATGAATGATCAACCAACCCAGTAGCAACGATCTCTCTACTCTCCAAGTCTCGAATGATGATTGAATCAAGTGTGAACTCCACAGTTCTCCCATCTCCACCATGTGTAATTTGATATATGGAAAGAAGATTGTTCATCAAATGAGGAACACACAAAACATCTTGAAAAGTGTTGTCCCCAATGCCAATAGATCCCTTCCTTGTCACACTCATGTATGTATTGTTTCCCATCAAGATAGGAGACATAGTACAAGGTTGAAATGAAGAGAAGATGGTATGTGAAGATGCCATATGATGAGATGATCCTGAATCAAGAAGCCATCTCCCTGATCCTGGACCTAAAAGAGCACAAAGAGCTTTTCCTTTATTTCCTGATGTTGATGCTTGACCTTTATCCTTTTTAGACTGTTTTGAAGTAGAAGGAGAAGAAGATTCATACATTCTAGAAGGAAAATCAATGTGATTCTTTTTGAGAATATTTTTCAACTCGTCAATATTCTTCTTATAACAATAATGTTCTTCATGTCCATCCTTCTTGCAATATGCACAAAAAGGTTTCTCCTTCTTTGATGATTCTCCTTTTGAGGATGAGGATTCTAATTCTTTATGTGTCTTGTTCGTTTTCTTCTTTTGCTTCTTATCAAGATTCCCTAATTCTTTTTGTCCCTTTGACTCACTAGCCACCAATGCTTGTGACTTGGAAGACTTGATTAGACCCATGTTCATTAACTTAGCTTCCTCTTGGATTAGGAGATTTGAAAAGTCATCAAACATAGGATCAACATATGATGCTCCCATAGAAAGCCGATGGGTATGAAAGCCAGAAACAAATACTGAATACTCAGGACCAAGCTTGGATAACACATTCAGAATCAACTGTAAATCCTCTTTTTCAATGTTGCATTCTTTCAACTATGTTCTTAGTTTCTTGATTTTGAAGATGTAGTCTTGGATGTGGTCAAAAAATTTAGGATCAAGATTCATTAAATCATTATCAATCTGATAACCCCTAATCTTATCTATTTTACCATACAATTTTTCAAAAGTCTCCCATGCCTCTTTAGGTGTATTGCATGATTCAATATGAAATTGCAAATCAAATGAGACTAATGAACATATGCATCCAAGTGTTTTCTCACGATCAATCTCCCACCTTGCCAATTCTTTAGCATCAGTTGGTTTTTGAATGGTGTCCTTTAGATGACCTATTAGACCTTTCATCATGAGATAGTTTGATACTGATTTTCTCCATGTAGCATAATTATGTGGAGTTAGGAGTTCAATTTGAGATTTCCCCATTGCAAGAACACAAACCAAGCAAAAGAATGCAAGCAATCACTGCAAGATTGCCCTGCCAAATTACTCGATCAAGAAACCCTCCAAGCAATATCTGATTTGGCACTTTATACTTAGTGTGTTTACAGTTGCCACTTGCCAAAAATAGTGAAGTGGTCTTTGATCTTGGTACATGCAAATGCCAAATTAGGCCACAAAAACAAGTACATTTTTTGGTACACAATGAGATCAATCTGATCATACCACTGAGAAGTACAAGAAAAATCATGCACTTTAAAAAAAAACTACACTCAAAAATGTTACTGTAGGAGCAAGATATGAGCTCCCAAAGTTCCCAAAATGAGGTCGAAGCAGCAACACCTATGAGAATCTGAAAATTCTGGAAAAACCAGATACCAAAACCAAATTATGATTGCACCACCATGTAGAGCACGAAAAATTAGCCAAAATCAAAAAAAAATCTTGAAAAAAGGAGTGAAAATGAGCAAGATATGAAGCTTCAAAGTTTTCCTTCCAAAACAAAAATACAAACGGTGAGGCGCAAAAAAAATTCAAAGCAGTGCCGACATAATGTTGACGTTAGCAATCCATGATGTTAAATTTGACGTCTTGCAGACCGTCAAAAGGAATATACCCTGGAATATTCAATCAGTCGATGACGAACAATATATTTTGTCAGCCAACATAATATGCTTAAATTGTATAGAATATTCGTCGGACCCTTGATTTGACAGCCAGATGCCGGATTTTTCAAAAATTTCGCCGCTGTATTGAAGATTGGTCATCGGATTTCGTTTGAGGCTATCAGTTTTGAATCTGACTGCCGGAAAATTTTTGAATGCAAGCGCCAGATATTTTATATCGAACTATCGAGATTTGTAAGGGCCACAAGGGTCATGGCAGTACGCCACGTGGCCTTCGCAGGTTACCACCCACCTGCGGGTATTGACAGTATGCTCTGCGAATTTGTACAGCCTGCAGAGTGTACAAAATATATATTTTTTGTTTTGATTTTTATAAAAACCTTACAATAAAAATTCAATTGCCCAAAAATGAAAATTTTCAAAAAAAAATCGGCGAATAAATAAAAATAAATTCAAAAAATTCGTACTGATGATTTGGGGCTATACAGCTCTATGAGCAAAAAAAATTTGCCTCACCAAACAACTGCTCCGATTTGGATGATTTGGTAGTTGATCTTAGGGTTTTTGGCCCTTTTGGACGCAATGGCAGGGTCAGATTTGACCCAAAATGCTCCAAAAGTGCAGCTACCTTCTGGACCTAGCAACCACAATTCAGCTTCAAACCCTCATAGATTTGGCCTTGTATGTCCAATTTGGACGAAACAAAAGGAAAATTTGAATTTCTCAAACATTTTGGACACAATGGTGAGCTTAGATTTGCACCAACAAGCTCTGATATGAACCTACAATAAAGAGCCACAAAATGGAACACCCCCAAATCTGGTATCTCTCTTCAGAAAAAGACTCTCCAATGGCACCCAACCCACTCTGATACCATGTTAGAATTGTCTATGGATACCAAGATCTTGAGACCAAATGGAAAGCACAAAAGAGAGATGAATATGACAAGAATAAACTGTATTCAATGTCAATAATATGAGATGATTGTTTACAATGAGAGATCCCTTGGTTATATAGCCAAGGTGAGATGCAAGATGTCATAGGATTATGACAAGTGTCTTAATCATATGACATGAGACAACTAATCACAACTACCTAGGTTCACATGTAGTAGTTGTCAAAGGATAAGATAACAACTAATGACAACTAACACCTTCTAGAAAGATTCCTTCCTATGACCTAAGTAAACTTAACATGTGTAAATAAGTCCCCTAGTAATGAATGAACTAGGTACAAGACTTTATTTACACCAACACACAAGTGGATGTGAATGGATCACTTTCAGAGGAAATCAACTTGGAGAGATTCATCAGATAGGGTTGTCCTTTGGCCCCTGCTTTGTTTGTCATTGCTTCGGATGCCTTACACTTCATTCTGAGGGAGAATAACTTGTCATTGAGGGTCAAAGGTATAAAGCTTCCAAATAAAAATGATTTGATAAATATTTAGTTTGCTAACGATACTACTATTTTTGTGACTCTAGAAGAAAACAATATGGATTCATTGTTGAATAAACTCAACATTTCTGCAAAGCCTATGGGGAAAAACTTTCAATGGCTAAATCTATCCTCCTAGGGTGGCATGAATCACCCCTTGACTGGGTAAAGAAATATGAATTTCAGTGGGGAGGCCCTTCTAAACAAGTTAGATACTTGGGGATTCCATTTGCAATCAATCCGAGCCTCAAAGAAATGTGGCTTTGGATAAAAACCAAAATTGAAGGAAATTTTGACAAATGGAATAAGCATTACTTGTCACTGGTTGGTAGACTCCAAGTTTTCCAAAATATCCTTGCATCCTACAACATCTACTTCTCTTATTTCTGGTTTTTTAGTAGTTATCAAGTCAATGAGATTCAAAATAAGATCAGGGACTTTCTATGGTCAGATAGGAAAGGGAAAAAGAAAAAGCAC
Source organism: Sequoia sempervirens (assembly GCA_007258455.2). Lineage (NCBI taxonomy): Eukaryota > Viridiplantae > Streptophyta > Pinopsida > Cupressales > Cupressaceae > Sequoia > Sequoia sempervirens. Next base: position 72,551,458 of record VDFB02353493.1, on the reverse strand, counting down.
GCAGTCAAGTGGGACTGGTGCTGCCTCAACAAAGAGTAGGGAGGATTGTGATTAAAAGACTTAAGGTTGCATGGAATTTCCTTGGCAGCAAAATGGATTGCAAAAGCATTTGTTGGTAATGAACCCTAGAAGGTTCTTGTCAGAAATAACATTCAGTTGGCGACCCCAAAGCATGCTAAGGCATGGAAACAATTGCCCATATGTGATATTCTTTCCAGCAAACATCCTATGACCCCAGCCAGTTCTCCTATCTTTAGAAGCCTTTAGAAGGCTTGGGATATAATCAAGCATTATTTCAACCTCAACCTGTGCAAAATTACAATAAACAACAACATCAAATGTCAAGTGTTTAGTTCTATCTGGTGGAATTTAGAGCATAACTCCAAACCGCTAGCCCTTCTTCAAGGCTGCTCTGCGAAGAAGTGGTCTCAAAAAGGTATTCATACTTTTAAGGACATTCTTGATAATGGCCAGATGAAAGATTGGGATACCCTGGCTGGTGAATTCTGCCTCCCAAATTCCAATTGTAGAACCTTTAATACTCTGTTGGAAGCGTGTAGGAATACAAGCTTTCCTATGGATACTGTTGACAGTTTTGACCTTTCTTGTGACCTCAGGTGGAAAGATGATTTGGCCCTTTTGAATATCAAGGCAAAGGAAATTTATAAAACTCTAATTTGTAATTTCTCTGTTATTGATTACTTGAATAATTGTTGGAATGTCTCTCTTCCTGACAAGGTTTGGCATAATATTTTTTAGTCTATTTGGCATAACAATAAGGAGACTAAAAAGCCCTGCTTCAAGTGGCTTGTTGTTTTGCAAAAAGTTCCTTTCAAATCCATTGTTAATGAGGTGGAAATTTGCACCATTTGTAGATCTCCTTAAAGTGTTAAACACATTTTTTTTACTGTCTTTTTGCAAAAGAGATATGGAAATTATTTTGTAATGATCTTGTGATTTGGGACAAAAATGACAAAGTTATGTAGAATGAAATTTTAATTAATGATAAGAAGCTCAAAAGTTACTACAAGTTGTTTTGGATTTGTTTAGCTAATGAGATTTTGTGGCATATCTGGAAGGCTAGGAATGAGGAGAAGTTCAAGGGGTCCAAGAGGGCACTTACTGAGTCATACAAGTGACTCACTTTTTTTAATATTGTTGCGCAGGTGAACAACCATTTGGAGATCTCTATGTCAAAGTCTTGGAGGCCTCTGAATGATGGTTCAGTGACTATCTATAGTAAGGAGGTACAGTGGGGGCACACACATCTCCGTAAGCAAGAAGAGGCAGAGGTTTTCCTAGGGGCACTGAATGAATTTCAAAGGGCTTTCAACAATACAAGCACAAATCCTAATAGGCATAGGGATCCACATTGCATAGGGAAGCAAGGGAAGGACAATGCAGCTTTAGCTACAGGTCATAGCGAAAGCATTAAGGCCAGAGCATGACTCATGGTTCTCCATGGTCTTGGAGTGTAGTGCATTCCCCGTACATTTGTATAATTTGTATAGCAATTTGTAATGCAGTTTTTCTAGGCTTACTTGTTAGGTTTTCAATGGCAGTCATTATGTAAACAACTATCTAATAGGCCTCAAAATAGACCGTTGATATGAATTTTGCGTATCTTATATTTTTAAACTATTATTAATACAAAAATATATATATTTAAATTTAGTCATATATTCAATCTTTTAGTATTAATAAACTATGATTTTTATATGAAAAATTAAAATTAAATGTTGAGATTCAATTTGCATGTTTGGTGTGTATGCATATAATGTATAATCATAGTTTCGAATAAAGGTTTGGTTCACTTTTATAAACACATATTTGTTCTTTGACATATTGATATGATCATGCTAATTATGTGTAATTTCTTCTTGGTTCACCTAATTCATTAATATTTTCTCACTAGTATTAGGAAAAAGATATTTAAAAATACCTTAAGAAGGATAGTAGATCACTAGGGGACATGTTCTACTCTAGGCCAACCCCTAGAAAATACTAGCTTTACAATCACACTAAGGACTAGAGATAATAAGAAATGATGCAAATGTTTTAGGAGTATTGGTAAAAAATTAGGTTTTTTTACATGTTCCAATTGAAGTGTTCTTAATAAGTTCCTTCCTTAAATATAAATGATATTTGAATTATTCATGTGGATGAAAAATACATGCAATTAATTGCCTTTAAATGTAAGGATATAGCAATCAACCATGAAAATATGTGTTTAATTGACTCGCAATAGCTAGTGAAAAGGGTGAGTACTAGAACAATTTAAATTTGAACTTCAAAAATTTAGGTGCTAGATCCCTAGATATGAGACTATTTATACTTTCATAAGATGCTCTAAAGATAAGAGAGTGAAAAGTCTACGTAAGAGATGAATGCCAAAACATGATAGATGTAATAGATATAAATAGTATAAAAGAATATCTAAAAATGGATAAGGTATGGTTGTAATGTAAAAATGTGTGTAAATATAGATAGGTAGAGGATAGGAAAGTAGCCCAATTTTATACAAGATTACACCATTTATTCATATAAAAGTGTATTAGGTCAATCTCTCAAAATAAGTATAAAACTAAATAAAAATAAACATATATACACATTTTACCATTACAAATATAAAGAATATGGGTGTCATTGTGAATTGCGCCCTAAAAATAAAATTCAATATAATGTAAGATATATATTTAATTGTGACCATCAAAGTGAATATTAAATAGATAAAATAATTAAATAGTTAAATTATATATTAATATGATGACATATAAGTTTTAATATTAATTTATTATATAAAAAGTAAATAGTAACTATATATTTAGTGTAACTAATATATTATAAAAAAAAATTAATGTATTTATTATTATTAAAATATTTTTTAAAATAAAATATCACTATTAAATCAAAATGATTATAAGGAATATTTAATTAGTAAATAAAATACAATTAATTATTTGTTGATAGTTAATCATAATGTTTATAACTATGAAATATTACAATAATTTTATAAACTTATTTTTAATTAGCTTGATATTATTATTTTAATTAAAATTTTGAATGAAAAAATATTTTAATAGAATAAATCTTTCCTTATTTTTAAAATTCTAGTATTATAATGTAATAATAGGTTTTATAAAATTATTTATATATAAAAACTATATTTATACATAATTACAACAAAACTTTTAAATAAATAAAAATATGGATATAAAAAACATATATTTAAAATTAGCATTTCTATATTATTTTAAAATAAAATTTAAGTTGAGTTATCAATTTAATGAATTATATCAAATAATTAATTTTAAAATAAAATAATATAAATTATTTATACAATTAAAAAAAATTTAAAAATTTAAATATAATATTATTGTTTTATATTTTATCAATACAAATGTTTATCAAATTAATAATATAAAAATCAAAACCATTTAATATAAATTTATTATATTTAAAAAATTATTTAAATTAATACCAAAAAAATAATTTTTAATATAATTTTAAACTTTAAAAGGATAGGAAAAAATCAAAATCCTTTATATAAACATTATAATTTAAAAATATTAGTTGTAAATTTACTTATTAAAATTACTTAAAAAATATTCTAAAATAATTTTAAAAAAAATTAGTTCACAAAAGCTAAATATAACTCTTAGAATATTAAAAGAGAAGGAAAGGGCATATCGGAATTTAAAAAAAATAAAATAAATGCATGACATAAATTAAAAAATATACTAAAATATATTTTTTTAAATTAGTTCACATGCCACTGCATATGCATGCATGAAACTAAGTCTTAAATAAAGTTAAATTTTGAAGAGAAGCTAAATATAATTCTTAAAATGTTAAAAGAGAAGGAAATGACTTATCTGGATTATTTTATTTTTTCAAAATTCAATATAAATTTCAAAAATATACTAAAATAATATTAAAAAAATTAATTCACATGCCACTATATATGTATGCATGCAACTATGTATTCATGTTAAGTAAAGTTAAATTTTAAAAGAGGAGAGGGCATGTGTGAATTACTTTATATTTTAATATTTAATGCATGATATAAATTAAAAATATATATTAAAATAGTTTTTTTTTAAATAGTTCACATGCATATTCATGCATGCAATTACGTCTTCATGTTAAGTAAAGTTAAATTATAAAAGAGAAGCTAAATATAATTCTTAGAATGTTAAAAGAGAAGGAAAGATTGTATTTGAATTATTTCATTTTAAAAAAATTCAATGCATGAGATAAATAAATTATTATTTTAAGTTAAGTTAAAACATGGACTAAAATTAAAATGTTAAGTTAACATAAAGATTGATTGTATATAAAGAGAGCAAGATAAAGAAACCATAATCATTAAGAGATTTGTGAAAAAGATGGCTAGGATGCAATCAATTTTGGTTTTGGTTGGAGTATTTTTTGTATTATCAATTGTAAGAGTTGATGCTTCCTATTTTCCAGCAATTTACAGTTTTGGTGATTCATTGACAGATACAGGAAATGCTGTCATTTCAAACTCTTTAGTTTATCATCAATTTAACACTCTTCCATATGGAGAAACATATTTTGGAAAACCAACAGGTCGTTGTTCTGATGGACGTCTTGTAATCGATTTTTTAGGTGAGGAATTAGTAGTATGATCTTTATTTTTCATATCTTATTTTCCAAGTTTTTTTATATCTATTGAAGTAAATATTATGTTTTTCAGTAATTTAATAGATGTTTGTTTATATGATAATTGAATCTACATTTTTTGTTGTGTGATTTGATAGCCACTTCATTAGATTTGCCTTTTCTCCCGCCTTATCTTAAAGTGGGAAGCATGCCATTCTCTTCAAGGTTGTCAGGAGTAAATTTTGCAATAGCAGGTTGTCCTGCATTGAATTCTTCTTTCTTAAATAGTAGAGGTGTTATCACTACAACACCTTTATCTTTAAGTTCTCAGATAAACTGGTTCACACAATTGAAAAACAACACTTGCAAGCAAAACTTTGGTAATTATATTATTTTATTTATTTAATTGATTTGATTTCAAGATTCATTTTAATGTGTTTTAATTTTAATTCATTTTTGTAATAAGTTATTCTTAATTGATTGCCATCTTTTTCATTAAATATTTTATTTGTTATTAAACATTCTTAATTTGATATTTAATTTAATTGAATTTATTCTACAGATTGTGAAGACCATTTTTCAAAAGCCTTGTACTTTTTTGGAGAGATAGGCGCCAATGACTACATAGATGCTACTATAATTTTAAAGCCAATGGCACAAATAAGAAGTTTCACCTCTCTTATCATAACTGAGATTCAAGCATCTTTAGAGGTAACCCTACATCTTCTGCAATTTTTATTAAATATATAAATTAATTTATGAAATTCAACACATACATATAAATGGTTTCATTCTACTTAAAATAATATATTAAAAATATTGTAAAAAATTAAAATTATTGATATTAAAATAATTATAGTATTCTTTTATTAAAGCTATAAATAGTAATAAATAATAAATGCAAATATTCATGTTAAATAATCTAAATAACATCATGTAAATTTTTATATAAATGTCAGTATTGATAATCTTTATAATAATGCATGAAATTCACATGCAGATAATAGTACAAGTGCAAATAAATTTAATGATTAATAATAATAATATAATAATATAATATTATTTTAATTTACTACATCCATACAATTTTATTTTGTATATTTGATAATAATTAAATAATTTTAACTATACATATTTAAATGAACTTTATTCTAGATTGAAATTTTTTTATTTTTTTATTTTTTTATTTTTATTTATTTTTTATTTTTTTAGGGGCAGGAATAGATCCGATATCCATCGCCTTATAAACAGCTCCCTGTGAAACAATTTTTTTTTGAAATTGTTTGCTGTTAAGCGGTGGTGGTCTGGGACAAATTAAACATTCCTTGCCTCACGCCTGAAAACAAATATTGCCTTATCTTCGAATCAAATTAGGTTTTCGTAGCATGCCTGAAATCTTTTCTAGCCCTAAAACCCCGATATTTTCATATCAACTTTTCATTTACTGTGAATAGATTGAAACCCCAACTGTAGGGGGCATGGTTTTGGTTCGTCTCATTTAAAAAAATCTGATTATGAAGCTTTCTCCGCAGCTCAGAGAGTCCGTCAAGTCTGCCTTTATCGAAAGCATTATCGGACAACAGAGCTCGAATTTTAACTTCCACTCTGTTAAATCTTTTCATTAATCAAATCCTCCGTTTCGATTTGCTTTCTTGGTTCAGAGCCACTGCTTCAGTGCTGTATATATTTCCATTACAACAATCACAAGGCCAAGGTTTTTTTTTTTAAGAAGTGTAATTGAGTTTTTCAGTTTGCCGAAATTGTAAATGTTAGCGCTTTCCTTCAATTCATATATCTTATTTTAGCAGGCAACTACTGTTTTACGAAACATGTCTCTCACTAAAAGTTTTGGTTGTTCAGGTTTCAATTAGTCAATCACTAGGGTTTAAATTATTTCCAAGTGAACTCTTATCAGAGAGGATTGCGATTGACATTTTCTTTTAGGTTTTATATTATTTCCAAGTGAACTCTTCACAGAGAGGATTGCGATTGGCACTAATCAAACTGGTGTTTTCCTTGCAATTGAATGTTTCCCGAGGGGAAAAATTGCAGAGAGTATGTTGAATGTGTTGCTTGCATATACTTAAGTTTAATCTCACTATAAGATTTGAATTGTAATTTTAGTAATTGAATGCATTCGTAGTCACAATCTTAGCTATTTGTAGCAATTACAGATCAATAAATCCCTTCAACAATAATGAGGATAAAAGTTTCAGCAACACCCAAATCCGACTTAGAAATGCTGGAAAAAAACTTAAATATGAACCCTAAACCTGCTGTTACAGTTGACTTATGAGCTGAGACAAGAAGTCGTAAATTAATCATGGACGCCTTATTGGGCTTCTGTAACCCCTAGATTTATCTGTCTTGGTAGCTCCTAGAAAGAAGCCAAAGGCATCATTGAGTCCAGGGACGTCTTTGTGGAATAGACCCTTCTTGTTGAATATTTTAGCTAAGAAGTCATTTGTGACTAATTTCACATTGGAATTTGAGAAGTATACCTAATCTGTCAAACCTTATTGCACAGCCTAGAAAGACAATCCATTATGACTTGCCTCTGCGATCTGTCTTAACTCAAGAATTGTCCAGTCCAAGTTTATTTTTTAAAATAATTGTGTTATTTTTATTTAATTATTGTTTTTCTTACTTAAATTATATATAATACATTTTATTTGGTTTACAATGTAATATGTGTAGTTTTATCTTATTTAATATATTATTAATCAAATTCTTTTATTTAATTTGCAGGCTCTTATACAACAAGGAGCTAAAAATATTGTTGTTCAAGGTATTCCACCATTAGGATGTTCTCCAGCAATCCTTACATTACGACAATCCATCTCTGAAGGCTTTGATGAAAATGGGTGCCTAATATCATACAATCAGATTTCTCAAAACCAAAATTCATTATTGCAACAAACAATTAAACAGTTGAACAACAAATATTCAGGAGCCAATCTGATATATGCGGATTACTACAACATTTCTTTAAATATTCTCAAGAATGCAACTAAAAATGGTAAGGTGTCACTATTTCTATCAATATATAAGAATTACAATATGATAACAATTGATTTAACAAAGTTTGTAAAATGTTATAAAAGTTAATATGAAGGTCATGGATTTAATGATGTTTGTCATGCAGGTTTTGAAGAAACTTTGCAAACTTGTTGTGGAAGTGGGGGAGGAAAATACAATTTTAACCTTCTTGGGATGTGTGGTACCAATAACAATGTGAAAGCCTGTTCAGATCCATCAAAATTTATCAATTGGGATGGAATACATCTCACTGAAGCTGCTTATCAAATTGGTGCTCATTCTATTTCAAGCTTGGTCCAAGAAATGTGTCCATGATTAGAGAAGAATTTTTAGGAGAGACAATTAGTTAAAGTTTTTGTTTAGAATAGGTTAAAATCTTATTATATTTTTGACTTAGCATAATATTTTGAAATCAAACAATTTTGTAAGATTATGATATATGTTTTTTATGTTTTAATTTTACTATATTCATATAATTATTCATTTATGACTATTGTGATTTATTATTATTTATGTTTTAATATTAGTGTATGAATTAAAATGTGAATCTTTCATAGAACAATCTATTTTTTTGTGAATTGAATTTGATCAGAAAAAGACATAAATGATGATAAGTGGAACAAAAAGATAAAAATAGTATATACTACATTAAGCTTTATGGAATTAATATATTTGTGCTTTTATAAGTTCCTTTTATTACATGCAATTATAGCAGCAATGGAATCTTAAATGTGATTTGTTATTTTTTTGTGTTTACAATCAGATGCATGATTTTATTAATTTTATTGCACTATAAATGATTGTGACCTTTTGTAATGTAATTCATATTAAAATTATTTTAAGTCTACAATATTCAAGGAATGGAGTCTACTACAGGGTTCAAGATGTTTCTTTGGGCATTAGAAAAGATTATCATTTGAAAACTAGAATTTAGATATCAAATGGGAATATATGATAAATCTGATTTTATCATCCACTAAATGTTTTACAATGTGTACTGATTTCATGGATGTAGAAAATTTACCTTCCAATTTGGGTGGTCATTAGCATCATGCACTTCAAATTGAGAAACTATCCTACTAGATGTGGCTGTTAAGATGTTTTTCTGAAATTATATTCTGATTCCAGCAATTTAATGCAAATTCCTACTCAAAAAAATATACTATATATGTATATGTATTCCTTACTCAAGTAAGTACGTTGTGGATGCTTGAAAATTTCACATTTAGGAATTTGTACTAAGCATGGTAATAAGTGCACAATTGGAACAGGTCAAAAAAACCATGCTGATTTAGAAAACCTTAGAGAGCAGTCATCTGAACAGTTTTCATACTTTCATTTTTTTTTTTAAATACAATATACAAAAAATGAAAAGCATAGATTTCAGATGAAGGTACATGGTGCTAGAATGTAAACAATAGATTTAGAACAATAAATGAAATTTACATCAAATACTAATTTCTATTCTAAACTAAGTGAACAAGTGGATTAGGTCATGTTAGGATGGATTGTGGATGTTCAAATGATCATGCAAGATTTTTTCTATATATTTTCTCAATAATTAATATGTGTTTTTTTTGGAGGGATATTGAGTGGGTATTAAATGATGGATAAAAATTAGATGAATTTGTTAGAAGAATGGGTAGTGTCGTGCATTTCAGAACATGCCCCAATTTGCTCCTAACAAAATGAAGGCCCTCTTTCATTTTTGAGTTTAGATTAATTTAGAGTTGACATGTAGAATAATTGATTCTCTCCTTGCTATCAGTAGGTATTTTCTTTTGTCTAAAATTAACTATCAAAAAATTTGAATTGAATTATCTTTGATATGAAATTTGACATATTAATTTTAATAAGCTATACCTACAAATTTATAGAATAAAAGAATCTATACCTACAAACTTGTGGGAGCAAGTTCATCCTCTCATTAACATTTATAACCAAAGCAAGCATTGGGAAGAAATAATTTAATCTACCCATTCAGCTGTGTTTTCTAATTGCATTGGGAAGAAAGATTTGCAGAGTATACAGTAAGACAATATGCTGAAAAGCAGTATATTAAAAAAATAAGCTGAGAGAATAAAAAATTATTAAGCACAGCTGCTCATCGATATATTATTTCTGCATTGTGAAATTGGTTGTTTATTCAACAGCGAACTGTAGTTAAAGACAACTGATTTGACATACAAGATTAGCGAAAAAGTCTCTACTTAAATGATCAAATTTGTAGGCAGAGTTTTGGTGAAGATATCAACTTGTTAGATGTATGATAAAACTGTAATTCTATTTGTTATTTTGAATCAAATCATGAATGAAATGATTTTGAATTTCTATGTGTTTCGTTCTACCATGAAATATAAGATTTTTGGTCATTGTAATAATGTTACTGTTATCATAATACATAATTGTTGGATGTTCCTAAATCAAATATAGATCCTCTAATATCCTTCAAATTTATACATAATTAAATATGGAATTTTTATAGTCATTGAGCTAGTTCAGTCAAAATCTATGTAACCAACTAGCTCAATTTTTTTGGTGGAAGAAATGAATTATTTCATCTATTTAACCTTGCAAAATATTTGATATTTCATTCATTTAATAAAAAAATTTAGGGATAAAGTCAAACTAGAATAGGGTATTACTGCCTTTTGGAGCTCCCAATTATAGATTTAGTTAGAAGATCCTAGTGGAATATTTAATGAAAAGAAGAATGTGTTAAAAATATTCTTGACGTTGGAATATTCTATAAAAAATAAATCTAAGCCATTGAAATCAACCATTAATTTGTAACTATCTCTTGAGGGACTTCATCTATAAAAGGCCATTCATTATGGATTTTTAAAGAGTTGAAATTGTTAATTATTGTGGGATTGACAATAAAGAATCGTTATTTTTTAATGAACACTTCATGGTTTTCTCTCATGTAGTGGAATTTGTATAGAATTAGATTAAGTTAGCATGTTTAAATGTATGTTCAAGTTATAATAAATTTTAAAATTATAAATGACTTGAATTTCTCTTCTTATTATTAAATATTTCATGAAATTACAATATTTTTAGGATATTTTTGTAATTATTTTATAACTTATATATATATATATATATAAAAGCATGCACTACTTGTCTATAATTGTGATGTCCACTGAAGTACATGATAATTATTTTATTTTATGTTGCTAATTTACATAATGATTCTAATAAACTATCAAATTAGGATTCTTTATCCCTTTTTCTTCCTTAACCTCTCTTTTTATATATATTTTTTAAATAAATTTGAAATTGACATCAATTTTACTAAACATCAAATGATACAAAATGTTCCCATTTAAACATATGCAATCTAATTTTTAGATTATTGAACACATATTTAGGGTTTGAGCACATGAATTTTATTATTATTTTTCAAAGTTAACCCTGTTTGCGAACTCCAAGAATGTAATTCCCTTTGTAAAAAGATTATCCACAATGAACTACTAAATATTCCACACATTGAGAATCAATTAGCAAAGAATTTGAGTAACTAAGTCTTTCTCTAAGGTAGAATTTTTTAATTTTTTAAGATAAGGTAAATTCATTGAGAAATTTTATCTTAGTTGATAGTATCACTAACACACATCAATAGGTGGATTTAAAGATTTTTAGGACGAATATATGAATATTCAAGATTAATTGGATTAAATTTGAATTGAGACTTGTTTTAGAGTTAAATATATTCAAGATTAATTTGATCAAATTTGAATTGAGACTTGATTTAGAGTTAAATAATTTGATTGATTAGTTAACCGTCTTATTTGACTAGTTAACTTGAATGATTAATCAACTAACTTAACTGATTAGTTAACAAGATTGATTGACTAGTTAAGTAACTTGATTATTTAGTCAATTAACTTGATTGATTGATTAGTTAACTAATTTTATAGAGTGGAATGTTGGTGAGAATAATTAGAATATGTATTTATTTTAATTAAATATATGTGTATGAAATAATTAGGAGCTTATTAATTATTAATAATTAATCAATTAATGTATTGGCATGGTGTGATGGTTTAATGGTGGCATTGTTGTTCTTGCCACCAAGGTTCAAACCCCCTTGGGGTGGTATTGTTGAATGGTTGTATTCTGGTTCATAGCTCCGGTCAAAAGCGTTTACCCCTTGAATAAAAATAATAATTAATCAATTAATTAAATATTGGGTGATATTAAAGAGATTTAAATGGGTTAATTAATTAAAGTGCAATAATTAATTCATCAACATGGTGAATTAAGCATTAAAATAACCAAATTAGTAAGTCAACAAGATGATTAGTTGATGCCATGACAATTGGATGATGATGGCAATGGAATGAGAATATAATTGTCAACAAAAGGGTACAAAATCTAGGCATCTACACCAAGTCTAAACTTTCAATCAATATATTTTACTTGTTTTAATGTTGAAATAGGGTAAGTACCGAAAACAAAAAAAGCCTTGTATAAACTAGGGAGATTAAGGCCCAAATATTTATATACAATAATATAATATGTATCCATCTTAAAAAATTAAATTTTCTAATTTGAGGACATTTTGTTTTAGGATTAGGAAAAATATATCAAATATAGGTAAATTAGATACTTTTAAGCAACCTAAAAATAACTAAATCTAAAGATACAAATGTCAAAAATAGATAAATGGCAACATTTAAACACTAAAAATTATTTGTAGGCTTCCTCAAATTGCTAAGATGTTAGAGGCAATTCTCAAATATATTAAATGATCTTGAAACATCCATTTCATTCCAATATAACTACAATAGAAATGTATTAAGGAGTATCCCATCTATAAGTTACTGTTCCAGGCTTGGCTCAATGTGAGGAAATAGTGCAAGGGTTAATAACTATGTTATAAGATTTTAAGTTTTACTTTTTTCTTTTTCTTTTCTTTCTTTTTTTTCCTTTTGTTTTTTTTTTGTATTGAATCAATGCAATAAATTACATAAAGAATGGCAAAATTACATAAAGAATGGTAGTCAAAAGTTATCCAGAAGGAAGTGACATAACAAAAGATCAACCACACAAAACTAACAACCGTGTCAAACAAAGACACCACTAACAAACCAACACAGCACAATTTACAACAGCAGCATACAGCTACAAGAAAATCACATCAGACTCCAAAAACTCCAGATTTTAAGCTTCACTTGCCATGATGGACTATTAATTACCACATAAGAAGATACAATATTTGTTTATTAAAAACTTCCTCCCTGCGATCAAATTTAAAGCCATTCAATTATCATACTACATTCTCTAATGTGTTTAAGCATTGGAGATTATGAGCTCTTTAATCTTTAAAATTCATCTCCCCAGCCCTATTCTTCAAAATATTAACTGACAAAAATATTTCAATAAGGGTAGTGAGGATTCATCTGATGAGCAATATGCTAGGCACAATGTAAATAAAGTCAATTATGGACAAGCAACTTCAAATGTTATTACCATCAAATCTCACAAGCAACAAAAATTTACAAGAGTGCACATGCCCCTCAATATGATATTGGTGGAGCTTCAAGGGAAAACGTGATTATTTTATTACCACTTAGACCATCAGACACTTCAGCTGTGCTCCTAAAGGTTTTGATTCTAATGCCTTTCGTGATTACCAAAGTTAGTCATACTAGACAACAATACGAGACTTGATTGATAATAATATGATCTGTATGGTAAGGATAAATGTTGGGGCAACCATTGTTGTCATTGCCCCTCCTAACCAGAATCTCCAAATTTTTACACATCCTTTTCCCTAACATGATCAATCAAATTCCAAGATAAAACTCCTTGTGTTTATGTTTGGTTCATGTTTTTTCATTCCAACCGATTCTGCACATTATTTCTAACACAAAACTACATTCAACCTAGTGATATGAGATTTCCACAATCCATCATGAATGTATTTTAGTTGCTTCTGGATTCAATTGTGTGCAAGTTTTTCCATCAAAATACATACATTCAACCTGCTGCCAGTTAAACTCCAATTCAAGTAGGAACAATAAATAATCTGGCATTTAATTTCTGACAAGTACAAACTTAAAATTAGAGATCAATCTCAATATACCATAGGAAGTCATGCGAGTACTCCAACACCTCATTATGTTAAGAGCCTTGAATTAGACCTGATGTAACTCTTGAAACTCATCGGTTAGTCTTGGGTAATTTAATCTTATCATTGATGCAGACATTGCAATTTGATATATTAGTCGTTGCAGTGCTTCAAATGATAGAATTCATTACAATGCTTTGAAAATCTGTTCCCATGCATATAGAGATCTATGGAGAGAAACTTCTAATGTAGAAGAAATGGAAGCTTGAACATTCAGAAGAATCAAACTTCATGCAGTTTACAGATTGCACAAGATAATGAATTTTAATTGTTCATTACTGGAAGAAGCAATCTATATAGCAAATCCGTCAGAGAGTTGTGCAGATATTAGATTGGTGTAACGGATTGCTTAGAGCCTAGAATTAAGAACTAACGTATTACTGGAATAAGTAATTCACTAATTTGTTTGGCAAACCCTTCAGAGAGCTGTGCAGAAATTAGATTGGTGTAACCAAATTCCTAGACCCTAGAAAGATTACTATGGTAGGAGAATAGCGACATAAATGTGCTTATAATATAGAAAATTTAGAGTATAAATGAAGCAATTGTGTTGAAATGATTCATCTTTCTGTTAGTTATGGGTAGGGAGAATTAGAACAGGATGTGTTCATTTTGGAACTAATGCTGAAAGAGAACAGATTTGGCATCAACTCAGGATATTCTTGAGGTTAAGCGCTGACTGGAGTTTACACCATCATTGTTTGAGAAGACATCGGGAATGTCAATCAGAATGTTGGCACTAGAACTTGCTTCATGTGGGACTGCATTCTTGGAGCTGCCGCAAATAAGGTGAACTTTGGCACTACTGCCATTCATTTAGTGCCTAGATCAATTATAATCCAAGTGTTCAACAACAAAAAACCACATTCAAAGAAAAAATTTATTGAAAACCATGCTTGCAAAACTAACAAAAGAACATTGAAAACCATGCTTGAATATCTTAACAAAAAAGCTTCTAAGGCTTTAGTACAACATCAGCATAACAGAGACTACACACACTGCAGTCGGAAGGATCTCCTCTTGAAAGCAATAAGCTACCTTATGGTCTTATCTTTGGCTTTGTAAACTTCCCCATTGTGCTCTCCTTGACCTCTAGCTTCAATGCTTGGATCGTTAAGATAGGATGAACTTGGCTTCGGTCTACACACTGAAGAAATCAATCTACTCATGACAGAATTAGGGATACAAAATACAGAGCAAGACGAAACAAACAACTGAATGGAACAGCTACACAAGACACTAGCCAAGGTTCTTGGGACACAACCTTTGTAGCAACAACCTTCAAAGCATGGAACAAGTAATTATTATACAAAGATATACACAAAATGTACCATAATACACTCACAGGCTCCATGACTGGGATCATCAGTCCAACAAATGGTGCACAGAGCTACTTCAATGCCGATACCAGACCGATACCAGACCAACAATTGTTCCAGATAAGAAGTGGCATTGTAAATACATTAATTTGCTGCAGCTGAAAACTTTGAGTAGTCCTCTGAAGTTATATTCTATGTGACATGTTTTTATGACCTTGAGGACAACCAATACCCAGAAAATACATTTCAAGCCCTAGCATGGAATCTAACAGTTTATATGTGATTTGTAATTATAGTCTTGAGTATTTTTTTCTCTATCATGTTTGGATTTTCTTACTTGCCTAATTTTGGGCTGTTCAGAAGGCCTTGGGCCTTCAGTTGCAAACTTGCAGCCACAAGATGATTAAACAACTCTAATGCAAAAAAATCTTCCAGGTCACTTCCCAACATAAATTGAATTTTCAGACTTTCCAAGTTTCACTACCTTCAGAATTCAAACATGGTATTTTGCACTGAGACTTTTATCCTATAAGCTGTATGTAACAAGCAAGTCAATATCAGGTGAAACATTGATATAACTCATGTCATCCTACTTATAAATGTATATCCACGTTGAAAAGATCAAAATGGAGTTGAAATACAGAGATTTAGAATTGAAAATTGAAGTTAGTATGGAGATTTCACATACATAGTCCTGTGGACCTATTCCAAATGCATATTTTTAGTGTTGATGCACTTTCTCAACAGACTCGAGACCATCTCCTAATTAATTGATGACCAAAAAATCACAATTCCATTTACACCTACTTTGGCTAGTTGTACTGATCTTTAGTCTAGTGGTCTACCTAAAATACAGCTCCAATCCTTGTTACCCTAGTTCAAAACCATAATGAAAACAGTTGGAAAACGTTATTTGGGCACCAAAAACATAAGATAAATTGAAAAACAGAGCTTACGCTTTTTATATTTCCTCCTTGGAAGCAAGCATAATTAACCCCATTTATCGTATCTTCGGTATTTGTGTTGTTAGAGAGTCATCAAGCAGTTTTTCATTATTTGCTGTGGCAACGAATGGTTGTAGTTAGTTTCCCGTTCTACAATCCACCTTCCATTCAATAGAAGAAAGTTTAATTATCAGTTCCATAAAATGCTATCAGTGGCTAAAATCTGGGGCTTTTGCACTCAATCTATATATTTCAAGTGACATTCATAATTGGACCCGAAACAAGATTTTGGATAGCCTTCCTCTTGCACGGTTTTTGAGCAAGTAGTAGAAATAGATCACTGGATCTCTGAATAAATATTGGAAGAGCTTAAACTAAAAAACTGGAAATGCAGCACATAAAAACACAATTTTCACCTGAAGCAAAAGCGATCCACTATAGTATAATGAAATAGGTTGAAACCATTTGATTTTATCGTTCTAACATGTTTACTATATGACTTATCATGTTCAGTGTTCCCAATTGATCAAATACAAAAATGAAGAATTGTATAACAGCAAAATCAGAAAATAAGTAAAAAGGCAAGGCAGACTAAGAAAACATTTGATTTATACATTATCACATGCCTTGCTTTGCAAGCTGTACTACAATTCTCAAATACATCTGTTGGTCATCCACTAGCACATACCAATATAACTCAAAACAAGATACAACCACGCTACTCTTCTTACATTCTAAAATTTTCAAGTCGCACTGATCAAACTATATGCCGATGAAAATCCTTCAAATGGCGACAAGAACAAAAATTATAGCTATCCCGAATTTCAACAACATGGGCCATAGAAAATAGAGCTAAAATCTATTCCTTGCATGAAAATTCACTATAACAAAATCTATATCAGAGCAGATCAATATCTAGCCTTGTAAGAAATATCATTTATTTAACTCCTCAAAAGCATCAAGCGAGATCCACGGGATCCATTGAACCTAATTAATGCTTTGCTTGGAAGGCCTTCATAAACGATACCAGTTTCTCCACTCCTGCCAATGGCATTGCATTGTAGATTGAAGCCCTGACTCCACCCACAGATCTGTGTCCCTTGAGCTGTACCATGGCCTCACTAGCTGCCTGTTTGATAAACTCGCTCTCAAGCTCACTCTTTTCAAGTGTAAATGGCACATTCATCAAGGACCTTACAGACTTCTCCACAGGGCACCTATAGAACCCATTACTCTCGTCAATTGCATCATACAGGATTTTGGCCTTATGGAGATTCTTCTTTTCAATTTCTTTCAGCCCCCCCTGAGCAAGGAGATCCTCAAACACCAAACCACACATGTAGATTGTAAAGCAGGGAGGAGTATTATATAATGACTTGTTTTCAGCATGGATCTTGTAGTCAAGCATGAGGGGGGTAATGGCTTGGGCCTTGCCAATAAGGTCGTTTCTGATTATAACAATGGTTACACCAGATGGTCCTACATTCTTCTGAGCTCCCGCATAGATGACACCAAACTTAGAGACATCCACAGGCTTGGAGCAGAAATTTGATGACATGTCAGCAATTAGAATGGTATTATCCCCCTTCGTCTTAGGGTAGGTCTTATATTCCACACCATGGATGGTCTCATTAGCACAGATGTGCAGGTATTTTGCATTTGGGTTCAACTGATATTCCTCTTCAGAAGGTATCCTAGTATATTTTGTGGACTTTCCAGACCAAACCAGATTGGCCTTGCAAAACCTCTGCCCTTCTTTAAAGGCTTTATCACCCCAAGATCCAGTCACAATATAATCTGCTGCATCCTCGGGGCCGCAGAGGTTTAATGGCAGGCAAGAAAACTGTGTCGAAGCACCGCCTTGGAGAAAAAGGACCTCATAATTTGCAGGAATACTCAGAAGCTCACGCAAATCAGACTCAGCCTTTTGTATAACAGAAAGGAATTCCTTACCTCTGTGGCTCATCTCCATTATGCTCATTCCAGATCCCCTCCAGTTGTAGAGCTCGGCCTGTGCTTTTTTCAGCACCTTTTCGGGAAGTATGGCCGGTCCAGCAGCGAAATTGAACACACGAGCTTCTTCCTGTTCCTCCCCTAGATCTGGGGCAGCAGTCAACGGTGCAACTGCTGTGCACCTGATGGCCAAAGATTCATGACATGGGTTATGGATAGTTTTTCCCAGAGATAAAGATGGTTTACACAGCTTCTCTCCTGAGAAAAAAGATGGACTACCCACCAAAACATTTTTGGGCTGTGAGGGATTTTTGAGCGCGAAGGCTTGCTGGCATGCTACTGAGGCTGCCATGGTATATGCTTACTACTATTGGCTTGCAAAAAAAATGGATCTGACGCCTCAAAGCACAAGCTATGGTTAGAAAAAAGAAGAGGAAAGAAAAAGGGCTTGAAAAATAAAAATCTAAGAAAGGCAAGAAGATGCAGATTGGGGAAGACTCAATGATGTTTGCTTCTTTAAATACCCACGTTTACCTGTGCTTTCCACTACTTTCCTACTTCAGAATCTTTAGCTCTTGAATTTACGGTCAAACGAAGGACGTTGTATTTGTTTCAAAATATTAGTTAGAATCCTCGGGCTAAGAATCCTTGCGCTAAGTGGGATACTTGGAGTGAACGCTAGGTTATGCAACTTGGAGTTCAGTCAAACAAGCAGAATTATGTAATTTGTCATTTTCAAGGTAGGTAGCAAATTTTCATTTGGGTTAGGACACCCAACACACTCCCCTTCCACCTTAACATCATGGAAGGTATTGGGTGTAAAATACCTAATTTTTGCCCATTGGTGTTAAGCATTATTAAATTCAATTAATTAATAAGTGTTTATTTGTATATTAATATTATTTTTATTTAGTTTTGAGTTTATTTTGAAGAAATGTTTTGATATATATTGATTAATAAATGGTGTAGTTTTTATTATAATTTTTTTTAGACTGCAGGTATCCAATAGTCTCCCTATAAATTGCAGTGCGTCCGATAAACTTTTTTCACATGACCAATGCAATGACATTGGCGCAACAATGCCCTCTGGTACCACAGGGACGAGGGGAGACTAGACTGCGACCTCTTGCTTGCAACAGGATGCTTTAGCCAATCGAACTAGGCACCCTACCCATAGTTTTTATTGTAATTAGATATTATATATGTGTTGAATTTTAATGTTTGATTTACTTATTATTTCATATTATTTAATGTGTTATCATAAAAAAGACGTTTTATTTGAGACGACACTTTAAATCGTGTAATTTGTATCATGATATCATATATGAATATCTAATACCATGTCAAATATATGTAAGAGAGGATCACATGATTTAGATTTGAGGGCTTCTCAAAAAAACACTAGTGATGTGTTTGTTGCAATCTTTGATACACATGCATGTGAGTATGCATGGATGATTGACTTTAGAGCCTCTTTCTACATGATTCTCCATCAAGAGTGGTTTTGTAATTATGAGAGCATTGGTGATGAAAAGGTTTATCTAGGTGACAACACATTCCTTAGTGTTGTTGGACATGGGAGAGTCAAGATAAAATTCAGTGCTAGGAGGATTAAGGTCTCCCAAGAGTTTTGTGCATCTTGAGATTGGCATAGAACCTATTATCAGTCAATAAAATAAACGATAGAGTGCATAGATGGTTTTGCTAAAGAAGGGTATAAAAAGGTACATGTAGCTATAATACATGTTAGGGGAATTCATGTTGGAAATTTGTTTCACTTTGACTTACATTCAATGTAACAGTTTTCAAGTTTAGTAGAATCTTTAGTAACAGTTTGCCACTTCGGTAACAACTAGTCTTTAACAGCAACTGAAGGACTTTAGCAATAAGATGGCACTTTGCTAGTACTATCACTTTGGTGGTAAGTTAACATTTCAGTAACACTTGATGCTACTTCAACAACAACCAAACTTAAGCAACATCTTATCACTTCCATGGCAATCAGACTTCAGTATAAGAGGGCACTTTGTTGGTAGTGTCACTTGTTGCAAGTATGAGCAGTTGGTGTTGTCATTGATTTCAACAAGCTTGTGTTGTCATTGGTGTCAACTGTATGAGAAGAATATTATTGCAAGAGTATGTGTAGTTGGTGTTTTCTATGTTGTTGCATTAATGATGCTTTGATTAGTTGCATTATGTTGTCATTAGTAAGCTATTGGTGTCAACTGTTAAATTTAGTGATCAGATTTAATGCACAAAAATTTAATTCAAAATCAGACACAATACATAACAGATACCCTAGGAAAACCCTCCTCTTGAGGGAGAAAAACCCAGCCAATAATATCTCTTATATTATTGATTCACAAATGAAAAAATCTCCTTTACAATAGAGGCTGATAAGTAAGCCAAAAAAATCAGTATCACAGACTGATGTAAGTACAGGACTGAGTGATACAAACTGCTTGAATATTTATGCCTTATACTCAGATCTCAATCTGCACTTTACAAACTCGCACTGCTCTGAAGATGAATAAGAAGGCTAATGAATTTGATGATGAACAATGAGAGAAATGAATGGATATATATACATGTATTGAGAGAGGTCGCACCTCTTCAATTATCTCCAAGTCGGCCTTCATAAGTAATATATATTTTATAATCAAGAAGTCGGCCATCTATAATAAATGAAATTCCTTCATAGAGAATTGCACCTAAGATAGAATGAGGTCGGCCTCATACAATTCTTCATTAATTGAAAATCACGCCTCTTGATGCATATAAATTAAATAGCCTCTTAGCTATTATTTAATTTAACAAATAAGGTAAAGGAGATGGTTGGAAGTAATGACCGAAGCTGCATTTAAACATCAACACTCCCTCTCAGCTAGGGAGGATACTTCCAACTGCACAAGGAAAATCACCTCATCGTGATGCCTAGTACTATGGCTACAACCATAAGTGAAAAGAAGAATATCACCTCATTGTGATATTAGATATCACCTCAACACGATATCAACCATAATGGCTACAACCATAATATAGTGTGTACAAGTGTTCATCACTTGCGTGATGTTGTCACCTCAACATGACTTTCACCATGGCTCTCCTAGAGGGTGAAACACAAGTACAAGATGTTATGGAGTCACACACATGACATCCACCATGGCTCTCCTAGAGGGTGGAAACAAGGGCTTTCACCTCAAATCTCTCTCAAAGAGAAATGCATTAACAAGGGCTTGCACCTCAAATTCCTCTGTCTCAAAAGAAAATGCATTAACAAGGGCTTGCACCTCAAATTCCTCCATCTCAAAGGAAAAGGCATTAACAAGGGATTTCATCAAAATTCTCTCACAGAGAAGAACTCATTAACAAGCTCACTGATGCTGAGACTCTTTCTCAGTTAAGGTTGGATTCTCCACCATACCAAGCTTATCTCGAAAGTACACAAACTTGATTCTGGAGAGAGGCTTGGTGAGAATGTCTATCATCTACTCATCAGTGTTGATATACCTCAACTATATAGCCTTCCGCAGTACCATATCTCTAACATAGTGGTACTTGATCTCAACATGCTTGGTTTTGTCATGGAACACAAGATTGACAGATAGCTTCACGTAACTCTGATTATCACAATGAATGATAGTGGGCTCCATTGATTGTCCAAATAATCCCGCAAGGAGCTTACGAATCCACACTGCTTCCTAAGTTGCCATACAAGTTGCAATATACTCTACCTCAGCTGTACTCAATGCTACAGATGTTTGCTTCATGTTGCACAAGGATATCATAGTAGATCCAACCTGAAGAATATTCAATCCATATCCAACTATGCCATGCAAATATCTTAGGATATGCTTTGCTACAACACGATACCATCTTCTTCAGGCTCAGCAGGCTCCCTCTAAATTTTCAAGCACTTACATCAACCTTCTGACCTCTTCAGCCAAGATTTCCTGCAACACTTTGACTTAGATAAATGTTTTCTAGCACACACCTCTGGTACTGTAGAGAGTTCAGGATAGTCCTCCTCGACCTCGTCCTAGATATCACTATTTTGAATAGGTTTGTGGAGCTACCAATGACAAATCCAGATGACAGTCTTGAGCAATTATGATCTCAGCAGCTGAAGGTATCTTCTAAGGATTTAGCACCTAGCTTTGCAATACAGTAATCTTCACTTCTTCTCAATGAGTTACAAAACTCCCTCTTGACCCCTGCTTCAGAGATTGCATGGAAGACTTCTGGAAGTGAACTCCCTCTAGCCATCAACTCAGTCCCATGACTGCAAGTTGTGATTTCACGCTTGATCATTTATTTGGTCGAAATGACTTTCTCGTAAGATTCCACAAGCTTTTCATCATTGAACAATCTCTCATTACCTTCTTGCTCCTAGATTTTTCTTAGAAGCATTTTAGATAGAGATTACTAACAGTTTATAACTATCCAAAGAAAAGACTAGAATCATACAAAGTTTACTATCTCAGGTTATGAACAATATTAAAACATGAATAAATAAATCAACACAAAAGAGAAATATATCAAAAGATCAGAATGAAGGGATAAGGAAACTTATCTTTATTTTATTTGATATAACTCTTTCTTCCAACTTTTACTCCTCTCGAGAGTGCCAAGCTCAGCACAACAAAAAACAATCTGCACAACTATGGATTTCTTGAATGCATTATGCAGTTAGCATGTAGAACCAACTCTCTCCAAGAGTTCAAGGCTCTATCACAAATCATGCATTTAGAGAATGATATCGATGTGACCAATCACCATCAAACTTTCAATTCTCTTTTTATTTTAGAGTCACACACAGAAATCTTCACAACCAACATGAAAAGACTAGCAATAAATGGAATCTTCAAAGGATCTTACACTAGTGAACACAATTCAAGAGAAACCACTATCTCTCTTTACTAATTACAAGATCCAAATAAAAGATATAACTTAACAAACAAAGAATACTTATCTCTTTAAATATTCTAATGGATGCAAGATACGCTGCTTTTGAGCACAGATCAACACACAACTTTCATGGCTTGAACACATTCCCATGACTTAGAATAGAAATTCCCTAGAATACTTCTGAGGAGAGAACTTATTCACATATGCAAATGAAGCATGTTGATTAGGCCTGGTTGGGAAATCCTTCGCATAGTGACCAAACTCGTCACAACGAAAGCATTGGACTTGGGAGAGGTCCCACTTCTTCTTGAGTACGGGAGCACCATTTGACCCTTTATCTTTATTCCTCTTGAAGTATCCTTTCTTTCCTCTTTTTCCTTTCTTCTCCGATGATTGAGCAGAAAGAACATGAATGTATTCATTTGTAGAGCTTTGACCAATACCTCTCATAGCCAACTTAGACTCTTCTTGAATGCAATCCACCCTCAAACGATCGAACTTGGGAAGTTTCGATCTCGCGCTGATTCCTTGAATGTAAGACTCCCAAGATGAAGGAAGACTATTAAGAGCCAACATGGTCAAATCCTTGTCATTAACAATATGACCAATGGTAGAGAGTTGATCTCTCAATTCGAAAATCTTCATGAAGTAGGTGATGACAAATTCTCCTTCTGCCATCTTAACATGATGAAGTTGTTGCTTCAAGGCAAGTGCCCAGCTGATGTTGTTGATTTCGTACATTTCCTCCAATGTCTTGAGCATCTCCCTTGTAGTCTTCAACTTGGAGACAATTGGAACAATATGATCCTTGACGGAATCAACCAACAACTTCTTCGCCTTGATGTCTTTCTTCTTCCATTGCAACTTCTCTTCTTCATCTTCAGGTTCGGGAACTTTGGTCTCCACAAACTCTTCCAAATCATTCTCTTCTAAACCTCCATGAAGTGTAGTTTGACGCTCCCTCAATTCTATCTTCGATCTTCAATCTGTTCACCATCTTGATTGATGTAGAGATAGACAAAGAATTAAGACGAAGAGAAAAGAGTATCGTTGTAAATCTGATCATGATCTTCTCAAACCCGCTCTGATACCATGTTAAATTTAGTGATCAGATTTAATGCACAAAAATTTAATTCAAAATCAAACACAATACACAACAGATACCCTGGGAAAACCCTCCTCTTGAGGGAGAAAAACCCAGCCAATAATATCTCTTATATTATTGATTCACAAATGAAAAAATCTCCTTTACAATAGAGGCTGATAAGTAAGCCAAAAAAATTAGTATCACAGACTGATGTAAGTACCGAACTGAGTGATACAAACTGCTTGAATATTTCTGCCTTATACTCAGATCTCAATCTTCACTTTACAAACTCGCACTGCTCTGAAGATGAATAAGAAGGCTAATGAATTCGATGATGAACAATGAGAGAAATGAATGGATATATATACATGTATTGAGAGAGGTAACACCTCTTCAATTATCTCCAAGTCAGCCTTCATAAGTAATATATATTTTATAATCAAGAAGTCGACCATCTATAATAAATGAAATTCCTTTATAGAGAATTGCGCCTAAGATAGAATGAGGTCGGCCTCATACAATTCTTCATTAATTGAAAATCAAGCCTCTTGATGCATATAAATTAAATAGCCTCTTAGCTATTATTTAATTTAACAAATAAGGTAAAGGAGATGGCTGGAAGTAATGACTGAAGTTGTATTTAAACATCAACATCAACCCCTAGTGTTGCTTTGATAAGCTTCTATCTATGTGTGCATGGTTGAGTTGCTATGTTTCATTTGGCTTGATGATGTTGAATAAGTATTGAAGATGATGAGGATGTGTTTCTAGGGCTTGGTTTCCAAGTGTTTTTGAGAAAATTTTTATAAAAAGAGGAAACAGTGAATTGCAGTGTTGTTATGGGTTGTAGAGTAGTGGTTTGGTGTTGCTCCACATTTCTTCTAGGTTGAAGATCTACCTATGTGTTTTAGATATGTTGACCAAAGGTGTTCAGAGGTGTTATATCTAGAATTTGGTGTGTTGGATCACTATGCAGAGGAAGCTATGTTCACCAGTGTGTGAACTGTGTATCGCAGAGGTGTCTGGGAGAAATGTTTTTGCTCTGCATTTCTCTGTAGTTTGGTTTTAGGTCTTTTGAATCTAAAGGTGTGTTGATAGTGTTGGTATCTTTTTTCAGTCAAAGCTATTTGAGGTTTGGTGCTTCAAAAGTCAGTTTCCTAAGTTACAGTATGGCAGAATTGTTTGAGTGTACTAGGTGTGTGCATTCTTCATGTGAAATTTGTTGTGGAGGAGTTTGTTGAATTTTAGGGTATTTGTGGAATATTCCAGATTGAGTTCAGATGGCATTTGTTGTCCGTGAGTTGTTGCTGGATCAAAGGAAGCATGTACTTAAAATCTTAATGGTTTTTACATGGGTAACAGCCAACCTGGGTGTTTACACTACTTGCAAAATTTGTGCAAGTGTGGTGTGGCATGTATGAGTGGATTTAGGTCCTAGCTAAGGTGTGTTGTGGTTTTCCTTCATTCCTTTCCACCATGGGAATATTTTGGTGCTCACCTAATTTGAATTTGCATGGTTGAGGTCATAACCGACCTTGGAGAATGTTTACAAGGTTGAAGATGATATAAATATGAGTTGAGTTGTTGAGTGATGCAAAGGGAGATAAGTATGATGTGAATGATGCAAATAGTAGTGTAGAGTGTGAATTTGAGAAGTGTAGTGTGAGCTTTCATGTGTTAGATTGTTGGATGAAATAAGCAGAAGGTGTCTACAATTCTTTAGAGAGACTACAAAGGTGTTGGTGATATTATGGTGGATTTCTTTGTTGCATTGAGATAGATTTCTTTGTGTAACACTCCTATCTATCTTATTTTCTATTCTAGCAGTGAACCTTTATTTCTCTTAAGCAGTGAGCCCTCCAAAAGTGATCCCTATTGTATTCAATGTTGATATTACTTTATATTGTGAGTTAATCCTCACCGTTTTTTTTTCATCTTGGTTTTTCCATGTAAATCTAGTGTTCTCTTGTGCATGGTGTTGATTTGACTCATTTTTTGTTATTTTATTTTCATGATAAATCATTATAACATATTAATGGTTAATTGAATGAATATGGTTATGAATGTTTATGAGGGTTTTGAAGTTTTAAGATACAACTGATTCACTCCTCATCCCAGTTGTCTTGTGCATTCAACATCACTTTGGTGGTAAGTTGATGTTTTGGTAACACTTGATGATACTTCAACAATAACCAAATTTGAGTAGCATCTTATCACTTTGATCATGGTTGTGTATCTTTAGCAATATGTTCTTACACATGACAATCATAAGCTTCCAATCTAAAGACTATAGTGTGGTGTGAACACATGGACCAGATTAGTGATAAAGAACTTAAAACCTTGAAATATAAAAACATAACTAAGGGGTTAATTGATTATTATTTGGATTTTATTTTGTGGACATTATATTTATTAGAAAGAAAAATAATATTTAGTTTCATTCAATTTCTACTAGATCTATAGAGATTTTAGACTTGATTCACAATGATGTTATTAGTCTAGTTGATGTGTCTTCACTCATGAAACCTCTTAAATTACATTTTTCAATGATTGTTTCTCCAAGAAGATATTGTTGTAATTTCTCATGTCTAAAGATAAGGTCTTCTATCAATTCAAAAAATTAAGGATTTTGTGAAGAACCAAATGAAAAATAAGATAAGTGTTGGGAATAGATAATGGTGGGAGTTTTGTTCAACAAAGTTTGATATTTTTTGTAAGTAAAATGGCATTGTACATGCCATAAGACAACTCAATATACCCCTTAGAAAAATGAATTTTCAAATAGGATGAATAATATTTTAAGGGAGAGGACTAGGAGTATACTCAACGGAGCTAGATTAGATCAAAATTTCTAGGAAAAAGTAATTAGTACAACTTGTTATTTGATTAACAAATCCCCTACATTAACTATTGTTAATAAAACTCTAAAGGAGGTGTTGGCGATATAAGTTGTGGGTTCCAAATCCCTAAGGATGGATAATCTCCCAAGTGTCAGGGGTGTCAAACCTAGGAAGAGTACTACAAATCCTATGTTCAAGTTAGGTAGATATGGACCAATTGTTGAGGTGGGTAAAACCTCCTTCACTTTGGGTATTATAAAACCAAGGGGGGTTTCCCTAAGGTGCTACAACAAATATCATAACAACTAGACATTAACCTTGACAAAAACCATACCCACTGCATAGTGCACCCCTATAATAATTGTCACTTTATGCCTATATTTTGGTTCATAGAACTCAAGGTTAAACACCTCATTAGAGTAGATCAATTTTCACATAAATTTCAATGAATGTGTTTTATAATAACCCCTTGTGATGTTATATACATTAAGATATGGTAGTTGGAACACACTAGAACAAACAAACTAAAAAGATATTTATATTAATTTATATTAAGTGTGTTTGGAATGATGGAGAGAAGGATCCATTAGTAGACTAATTGTATGAGTTATTGTTGAACTCCTCAACACCTGAGGATCACTTGCAAGACAACAATAACTTCCACAAAAGAGAGATGGCAAAAATATCATGTTATGATTATGGATGTAAGATTTTTAAATTGAAAATATGATGTACATATTGTAATCTAGGGTAAAGATCTAGGTTAATGTAATAAAGCATAAAAACTAACCCTAAACCAACAATAGAGCACAAATAAGCATGAAAACATGAAATATAAAGCAATATTACCATAAAGTCTTCATTCCATCATTGATTCACCTCCATTGCTCTTCTCCATCTTGCTTGATATGAATAATTGCCCTCATATTTGAGTGTGCAATAACAGGCCTATGACAATAATAGCAAAATATTGAAGATAGTTGTCTGACAATAGCAACAAGTACTTGCATATGATGTGTAGATGTCAAAATGACAAGGACAAGGGTCTTTTATAGAAAAGACAAATTTGAATGAAGGGTTGAGATTGAATGTCAATAATCAATGGCCAAGAATGAAAGTTGTAGTATGAAATAGGGTTAGGGTAAAAATAAGAAATGAATGGCCAAGATTAAATTATAAATAATTTAATCAAGGGTGGAGGTTAATTGAGACATGGATAGATAAGATTTGATGTGGAAGATAAGATTGGCACAAAAAAAGAGGCTACTAGAAGAAAATAAATTAATAGAGAAGTGAATAATTAAATTGTGATAGGTCGAAATAGGTGGTTAGAAAGCAAGCAACAAGTTAAAGAGCACGAATAAACAACTAAAACAACCTACACTTCGAGATTAGCCTAAGTTGGAAACAAAACAAGACAAAGCCACAAAATGGAACTTTATACCTTGCGTTGAGTCGATCCTTTGGTTGGCCCTTTGATCTTGGATGTGTATGCTCCTTGGATGGCAAGATGCAAGCTAGATGAGGATGTGAAGATGGATGCAAATGGATGAAGATGTGAAAATGGCTAAGTAGAGGTTGAGAAATAAAACTGCAAGAGTTTGGCTAGCACATGATCTCCCAAAATGAGAGAAAAGAGGGGGTATTTATAAGATTTTTGGGAAATCCTAGGGGAAATGGACGGTTGAGATTGATCCACCAAATATCAAGATGTAGGGATAAGGTGAGTTGAGAACTCACAAGCCCTCACATCTTGACATGTGGCATGTGATGAAGCCCTAAAAGGTGAAGTGGACATGAGGTGGAAGGAGAAGGACATGACATGGAGAAGGGTACAAAGTACCTTGGGATTGGACAAGATCTCCTCATAAAGGAGGTACTTGTCCCCATGTGAGAGAGGACAAGTGGGGAATTAAAAATTCCTCAAATATCCTTATGGGGGGATGGGAAAGAATTTTAAATTCCAAAGGGTGCATTGGGGGATTAAAAGGTGAATTAAAAATTCACATGGGAAGAGAGGAGCCTAGGATAAATAAAAAGGAATTAAAATTTCTTGGGGATGGGGAGAGTTGACTAAAAGGGGGTGATTAGGATTGTGCAAGTACTTGATTAGATTAATTAATGAGATTAGAAGAGGGTTAGATCTCACATGTGACTTGATGTGACAAGTCAAAAATCACATGGGAAGAGTAATGAAGGATAAAAGGAATTAAAAATTCCTTGAGAGGTTGATTAGGCTAGTTAATGAAGGATTAGAGGAGGGTTAGGTGGCTAAGAGAGATTAGATGCCAACTTGCAAAAGTTGGAGGATGTGACACATCCTAATCAAGGATTAGGCATGTGCACATCCCTAATGATGAGATTAGAAATGGATTAGGATTAGATAAAATGATGGAGGATGTGACATAAAGGAAATTAAATAAATGGCATATTTATTTAATTCATTTGATGGAAGGAGGATTAGATATAAGGTATTATTGATTAAATACCTTAGGGATTTGGTAGAATTAAACATATTAATTAAATAATAGTAGTATTACTTAATTAACTTGAAAATAAGATGAAAGGGATGAATTTGGATAAATTAAGTGTCCAAATTTAGACATCTACATAAATAATAAAAATATTGTTTAATTATAGAAGCCATGTAATAGGGTTGACTTTTAAATTAAATAACAATTTAATTCAAAAGTGGGACATGTGACAAGCTATTGTTTTAATTAAATAATGATTCAATTCAAAAATAGGAGGAAAATGACAAATTAGTAGATAATTAAATAATTTAGGGATAGAAGAGGCTAATGAATAATTAAATAATTAAAATAATTATTTAATTATAGTTGAAAGTGGATAAATAATTAAATAAATAAAATTTATTTAATTAATCAAAAGAGGAAATATAAGGCTAGGATGAATTAATTAAATAATTAAAATTATTTAATTAATAGAAGACATATGACTTTAGGAAATAATTAAATTATTTAAAATTATTTAATTATCAAGGATGAACAAGGAAATGATGGAGAATTAGAGATCGCAGGCCTCAGGCAATTTTTAGTGTCTACATTTTGCCCCTCTTTGATACAATGTAGTCTATCACGTTGTGTCAAAGAAAATCAATCAAAAATATGCCCAGTGTGAACAGGATGAGGAAGGATGACAAGGAGATAGTAGTATGCCCCCTTGAGATAACATGTGTGTTCAAAGAACACAAGTGTGCTCTCAAAATGGATGATAAGACTAGAGGTGAAGGATAGAAGAAATGTTAGCATGAAGGATATGGAAGTTAGTATGTCATTAGTAGAGACAACTTAAAGATGCATATTTTTCTATGCAAGTCTTTGCACTAATCATCATTGGGCGGTAAAATGTAGTAAATGAACAAAAAACACTTTGGTATGACATAGACCAAGGTGTGCAAGGTCATTCACTTGCAAAACAGACAATCACAGACAAGGAATGTCTTGACTCATACTAAAGGAAAAGTTGCCCCAGTCTTTTTACCAAAGCAAACCACAAACAACAATCAAAGAACAAAGTCATGAGACATCATCGCTCCTCTAAAATCCTACATGGGACATCCTAGAGAGAGCTAGCAACATGACTCAAAGAGAAATCAAGAAAGGATAAGGTAAAATAGCCCACAAGGTCAACAACTATTCAAGGTGTTTGCCAAAGTTTGGTTGTTTGACATTTAATTGACTAGTTGATTGACGGGTTGATTGTTTGACGAAGCCTGGTTTCAAGAAGGAAACATGTTGTATAAGATGTCAAGTTTGGTTTCGATCATGTGACCACCTGCATGGGGCAAAGGATTAAATTTGACTGATGACAATGTCTAGTTTTAGGAAGAACGCATCCTGTATAAGACATAAGTTTGATTGATTTGATGGTTAATGTTTGACTGGTTTGATAATTTGTCTGATTTGACTAGTTGACTTTATTGGCTTGTTTGTCTTGTTAATGTGTGACTTGTTTGAAGTTTTGATGACTATTTATGTCCAATTTGACTTGTCAAATTTATTATGATTGATGTGAAAAACCCTAAAGGACTAACCTAGGTGTCCTCGGGGGTTCATCGACAGATGGCCTTGCCTATGTAACAATGCACAAAGACCTCGTAGTTCGACATGACTTGACTTTATTTTATTTGAAAAAGAGATAAGTCATGATTTTTATTTGACCAAACCTAAAAGGACTAACCTAATGCCTCAGGGGCGCATCGACAGATGGCCTTACCTACATTTAGTCACAGAGGAAACTTACATCAACTGGTCTTGACTGACATGACTAAATTTGACTCTGTTCTTGGGATGTTTGAAGGTTATTTGGATATTTTTGTGTTTTTGACATGTTTTGATTTTTTTTTTGGGTTTTTGGGATTTTATGATTTTTTTAATCTTTTTGGAATTTTTTTTTTGTCTTTTTGATAAAAGAGACCATGATAGTAAACGTAAGATCCAAGGATGACGTAAGTCAAGTATTTTCCCACAATTGAGTATAAGACCAATTTATTAGGAGTGGATTGGGACTGGGATGTGAAAAGTTGAAGGATGCATGATTTCAATCATTCCAAGTTATGAAAAGGACAACCAAGCATTATTGTGGGTGATAAGGAGATATGGATGAGTAATTGATGGAAGGGAGAGCCAAATAGAGTGATGGTAGACGATAAAGCAAAGTCAACTACACATGATGCATGTTTGCCAAGTTTTCACCATGGTACTTATCCAAAGCGCCACCGAAGTGGTTTTCACTATTGGATGAATTATTTCTCTTTACTATTTTCTTGATTTTTTCCTTTTTTTTTATGTCACTAAGACGCCTGTTTTCCAAGTTTTCAATAAGATAACAATTTTTTTAACTTTTCTATTTTTTTGTATTTTTTATGGTTATGACAAAACTTTCAAAAGCTATATATAGAATTCATAAGTTGTGACAATGCATTGACCTTGTTCGGATGACCATGCTGGATTAAAGGGCTTGGATTGGATGCGAAATGCTAGTGGTAGATATGACGAATGAAAGAGGCTATGGTATGATCCCTAATGTGTACACTACGTGGGCCATCAAGATTCAGACATAAAGGAGTTTGGGTGACCAATGAACTAGAGTACGTGAAGGGGTTGTCGTCAAAGATACATTGAAAGACATCACAAATGGAAGTGGAATGATATGAAAAATGTGCGAATATGGACGGATTGAATGGGATGTATGGAATAAGTGAAATTGATAGAGATGGAGACCTTGGATCAACAAGCTCTTTATTTGACTTGTTGCCTTGATAGGTGCTCCCAATGATTTTTGATTGAGGGACATGATTGGAGATCGACTTTTGCTCATTTTTTACTTGTATTTTTTATTGGTCCAATAACTTTTTATTTTGGCCAAAGGACCCGCTTTGATATTCTTTTCTTTTTAGGATGTCTTTTGATTCTTGGTCTCCTTTGAAGCGGGCATTTTGATATTTGGTTCTTGAACTTTTCCCTTGTCTTTTGCTTGAGATATGACTTGTTGATCCATGTCTATGATGAAAATGGACATGAGCAGGATGGATGACGTGGATGTAGTCACATGAATGTTTGGTGGATGGAAGAGATTGGTGATGCAATCAATGGAGTCCTCGAGACTATCCTTTTTGGTACTATTAACATCAAAGGAGGATTGCACATCCTTAATGACTTGGAAAGATGACTTAGTAGAGGTGACAATAGGAAATGCATATGCTAGCCCAGGGCAAGTGAGATGGAGGGATGATGGTTTGATATCCTCAACAGGGTCATAATCAAAGATTTGATTATCATAGATATCTTGGTCGAATATGGGGTTATCATGGATATGAAAAGTTTGAGTAGAGGCGGTTATGGAAAATGCAAATGTATCATCAGGATCCCAAAAGGTTTCAATCCACGCATGACCATCTATTAATGTACCTTTTGAAGCTATCTTGATGTCATTATTGGAAGTATGAACCTTCTCAACGTTCACTAGCACTGTCTTTTTCTGGTAAATTACCCATATGGTATTCTCCACGTCCAATATCATGAAATTGGACCTTGGGGTTTGATGGTGTGGAAAATGAAGCGGGTGCCTTAGTCAATGAAGATGGATCAATGTATTGTGATGAAGTGGAGGATGAAGCTTCACTATTGATAGGAACTTGGAATTAAGTAGTCCCTCTCAAATTACTACAATATTGAAAAGGGTTAAGATCACCAAGGATTGTGATTTAAGTGCCTTCATGTGGGAATTTAAGGAATTGATGGTATGTGGATGGTACGAATTTTATGGCATGAATCCATGGTCAACCTAGGAGGAGGTTGTATGGGAGGTCAAGGTCCAAGACTTGAAAAGTGGTGTTCATAACTACGAGTCCAACTCTAATGGGTAGTGTGATAACTCCTTTAGAAGATTGTTCTTCATTCTCATATGCCTTAATAATAATGCTACTTGTAATGTCTACACATGCTTCCAAGAAGCCTAATATCTTAACCAATTTGAGAGTACAAATGTTTAACCTACTCCACCGTCTACCAAAACTCGTCTGACTTTGTGTTTATGGATGAGGACTTCAATATGCAAAGGGTCATTATGGTTTGTCTTTTTAGTCGAATAGTCTTGGTCGGAAAAGGTGATGTGATGAGAACTAGCCAAGTAGCCCACCATCTCTTGGAAGCGGCTGACATCAAGGTCGATGGGAACGATAGTGTCTTGTAAGGCCTTGTCAAGAATGGCTCGATGGTCAAGTGAGATACATAATAACTCTAGGATAGAGATATGTGCGGGTGTCTTCCCCAAATGGTCAAGTAAGTTGTATTGGGACTTTGGTGGTTGTGGTTGTTTTGGAGGAGGAACCTGGATTGTCGCCTTAGTTCAACAAGTGTTAACAACACATTCTGGTGGATTCTTTATGGTAATGATATTGATGTAATCATCGATAGTGTGGATATGATTTACTATTGTGGTATAGTCAAATTTGGCATTAGTGTAATTGGTTGAATTGTTGTTGGTCTTATTACCCAAACTGGAGGCCTTTCCTTTTCCATGGTCGTGTAAGGGATCTATGAAGACTTTATGGTCGCTATTAGATGATTGTTGTTACTGTCCATTGACTTCGATAGTGTCATTTTCAACAAGGTCTTGGATGAAATTCTTTAATTGTTGACATTATGAGGTGGAATGTCCTTTAGCTTGGTGATAATCACAAAAGGCATTGTCATCCCACCATGATGGTTTGAACTATCCTAGGTCATATCATTTTACTTCAGGAAGTTTTATGGTGTTATGTTGTAAAATTTGTTTAAAGATAGATTCGATATGCACCCCAAGAGGAGTGTATTTATGCCTTGTAGGAAACTTCCTGTGGACTCTCTATTCTTGAGTGTTTTGGATGGTATTTGTTGTTTGATCGGGAGTTCTTGGTGTGTTGTTGGATGCATTGAGTCCTCTGAGTGTAATGGTGGGGCCTGTGTATATTGTCTTGGCATTAACGACTGTTAGAGCTATCATGCATTAGCTAATAATTAATTAATCTTTAATTGATTATTAGTCTAATTTATTCTCACACACTTTAGCTAAACTTAGGAATGCTTTATTAGTTGAGTTTATATTAGATCATTATGTCACATATCATGTGATGTTGACACTTGTCATGATCTGATCCCTTTCTCATTTAGGCTTTTCTCTTATAAGCATTCAACCCTCTTTGTA
Organism: Sequoia sempervirens; assembly: GCA_007258455.2. NCBI lineage: Eukaryota > Viridiplantae > Streptophyta > Pinopsida > Cupressales > Cupressaceae > Sequoia > Sequoia sempervirens. The sequence continues at coordinate 72,516,893 of VDFB02353493.1, read as the reverse complement.
ATTACTCTTGAATATTATTCACAGGAAATATCATGACTTTCATATCTTCTAGAAAGCTTCTTCTGTAACTTTTCCTTGTTGATGAATATAATAATTCTTGTTTGTGGATATCTTGCATGGAAGGTGTCTTTGTTTTTTGTTTGATCCTGTGGCTCGTGGTTTTGTGCTTGTTTCACAATTTTAACATGGTATCAGAGCATGGATTCAACAAACCTTTTCTTGATTTATGAGATTTTCTTCTTCAACAAGGGTTGCAACTTCAGATTTGAATCCCCTTTGTTTTTTTTGAAAATTTTGGAGGTGGAAATTTTTTGAAGCATTTTTGTGTGAAAAGGACCTTTCCGTTGGATCCAAAGTTGTCGAGAAAGTCAAATTTGGCTTTTGTTTTGCTTGATTTTGATTCTTGATGCCAAATCTATGAAGGTTTGAAGAAAGGACCTTTTTGCCAGATCTAGGGGGTGCCTGATTTTTCACCTGCCATTATGGGGCCCCCTCTGCTGCAGGTACTGCAGAGGGTGTACCTCCCACCTTCCACTTTGGCAGGGCGGCGGGACCCCCCCAGGCTCCGCGCAAGGAGGTGGGCTGCCCCTAAAAAAAATTAATTTAATTTTTTTTTAATATTTTTTTTGTATGTTTTTTTTTTTAAATATATAAATTTTTTATGCTTTTAATTTTAAAATAAAAAAGTAAAATCTTTTTATAATATTTTTTTTATTTTAAAAATGTAATATTTTTTGGCATTTTTTAGCTTTAAAAAAAATGGTCAAATTTTGCATTTTTTTGCAAAATAAAAGCACTTTAGTTGGAGAATTTTTTCTAGTATCACTATGATTGGTGGGCCTCTATTTCAGGAGGTGTTTTTGAAAAATTTGGTGGAGTTCTTTTTTTCCCTTGCTCAGCCCCTCTCCATTGGGCTTTTATGTTTTGCACCTTAACTTCCAGAGGCCATATCTCAGCCATACGGTGGTCTTTTTGCATGCAATTTTTTTTGAAATGGGGGTGAAATTTCACACTCTTCGTAGTGGTGTAGGTATTTTCTAGTTTTTATTTCTGGTTTTTTTTCCATAATCCTATTTTCTCAGTGTTGTAGTTGTTCAATTCTCATTTTGGAGACTTTGACATGCCATATCTTTTGCATCCAGACGCATTTTTGGGTGTCATTTTTTTTTAAAGTGCATGTTTTTTCGTGTACTTCATCATGGTCCTACCAGTTTTCTCATTTTCTATAAGAGAATTTTTTTCAACTGTTGTCCTTTTTTGGACATTATGGGCTCACATTGCATGTATTTATGATTTTGTAAACACACTGAGATAAAGTGCCTCTGTATTGCACCTGTATTATGGGATCTTTCACATCACTTTGTGCCTTATTGTACTCGCACTATGATATAAAGTGTCATGGGGGTTGATGTTTGCCTTTGTTTTTGCCTTCATACCTTTCTCATGCATATGTGACTTTTGTTTTCACATCCTTTATATCTACTTGTACTTTCACGTCTACACCTTCAGATTCTCTTGGTTCCTCTTCATGCACTACTTTCTGGTGTTAAGTTTTAGTGTACCTATCACGCCTCTCCCTTTTCAGAATTATGGGGGGGTTTCTACTGTTAGTGCTATTGCTTCCTTGGTTTCACGTTGGAGTGAGCTATGTATACAGTATTTGTTCCTATGTACTAGGAAGATGCAGCGGTTAGTTACCCATGCATTTCGGTGAGATGGAGCACTTACCATATGGACACTCTTGCATTCCTATTTCTGGAGGTGACCTTCCATTTTCTCATGATCAGTTCTTTAGACTTTTAGTACCTTTTCCATGTGTATCTTTGAGTTACAAGTGTTTTCCTTTGTTTTCCATCTGATTCGAGTAGTGTCGTTGGGGGCACTCATACAGATTCTTGTCTTCTTGATCCTAATCATCATATATTTTAGAGGAGGTTTTTCTTTCGACATTACAACAATTAGTCTTCGACAATGTTTGCAGCTTCTTCATGCTTTTGTGGTGTTCTCTTTGTTCCTATCTTTTGGAGCAATCTTTACTTGTTTAAAGGCTTCTTGAGTCCTTCACTTGGCTTTCTTCTCTTTTTGGAGTAGATTTGTTCCCATGTGGTTTTCTCTATTTCTCCACATTATAGAGATCTTATGTTTGTTCATGGGTACCTTACTTGGCCTTGTTTGTCGGGACCCATCTTGCATTCTTTTTAGGGTTTTTAGCTACTCCCTAAGTTCATCTTAAGGGGGGTGTTGGAGTTATCATGCATTAGCTAATAATTAATTAATCTTTAATTGATTATTAGTCTAATTTATTCTCACACACTTTATCTAAAGTTAGGAATGCTTTATTAGTTGAGTTAATCTTAGAACATTATGTCACATCTCATGTGATGTTGACACTTGTCCTGATCTGATCCCTTTCTCATTTAGGGCTTTTCTCTTATAAGCATTCAACCCTCTTTGTAATTACTCTTAGATATTATTCACGGAAAATATCATGACTTTCATATCTTCTTGAAAGCTTCTTTTGTAACTTTTCCTTGTTGATGAATATAGCAATTCTTGTTTGTAGATCTCTTGCATGGAAGGTGTCTTTGTTTGTTGTTTGATCTTGTGGCTCGTGGTTTTGTGCTTGTTTCACAATTCTAACAATGACTTCATCATTGGTCACATTCTTGTTATGAACCCAATATTTTCCTTTGTCATTTGATGTGTTTTGGGTGGTCATGTTTTTGTTGGTACTCTTGATTTCTCCCTTGTCAATGAGGGTCTTGTGGATCTTGGCCCTAATTGGTGGATCATGATTTTTGAGTGGAGAAATTAGTGTTAATTCTTTCTATAAGATTAAAATTTCTCATCATTGTAAAGGTCAGAAAATTGAAGTCAGATTTGCTGCCTAGGACTAGATACTTCTATTTTTACAGTTTTATGCAACAGTTGAACACTTTTTACAATTTTAATGCAAATAGTTAATTTCCAGAAGTTTAATAGTTTAGTGATGATGACAATAGACTATAGTTTTCCGTAGGCCAGTGAATATTGTTGTGCATAAATGTTTCTTAAAATTGGTGAAAATTAATAAGAAGAGATCGAATTTAAAACTATCTATTGTGTTATATGTGGATGTTTTTCTTGTTGTTTATTGATTTGTGAATCTTGGTGATGAGCTTGTCATGTTTATTATTGAAAATTAATTAAAAAAAAGTGATGATGAATGGTATTACAAGCATTAAATTTGCACTATGGATGAAAGTGATTGAATGAACTCTTCGTGAATTACTTCATTTTATAGTTTTCAACTAATTAGGAAATGCCCATTACAAGAATTGCTTGTCTAAATTTGAAGGAATATGTGTTCACATCTTGTTGTTCTAAGTCCCTGATCTATCTTTTCCTATTTATTTAAAACCCCCCATGTTAGATTACTTTGTACTACCCAGTTTGTACCCTTTTTACCACCAAAGGCCCCTTGAATATTATAGTTGCATGAACCACTGAATAATGACAGCACAGTTGAGAACCAACTATTGAGACCTTGGAAGATAGGTGGTTTAAGATTAGCTATCTTTTTCAAGAGAAATAGAGTAGAAATATTTTGTTTAACATTGTTTTGTTATTTTGACCATCAACATGCCTTCTCAAGGATAATGCCTTTCTCAACTAGGTCTGTGAATGAAGTACAACATTGCATTCGTAACTCATGTCTCAATTTTGAATTAAGGTTTTAAATGAACATGACAACCTTTTGTTTCTCAGGTATTTCGACAGGACATCTAGTAGCCAAACCCCTCCATCGTTGAAAGAAGGCTACAAATTTTATCTTCTTGTGTGGTATGACATAGGGTGGAAATTGTTATCTCATTGCCAATGTTGAATACGAAGTGTTTGATAAATTTGTTTGCTAGGTCTCCCCATGTTCTTATGTCAATTGGTAGGTGTACAAACCACTCAAGTGCTATGGATGTAAAACTTCGTGGGAATAGTCTCATTAGATATGTCAGTTCATATGCAATGTCTATGCATGTTGTGGAAAACTCTCTTATGTGTTTGATAGGATTGCCCTTCCCTCTGTATTTAGGCAAGTTAGGTGTGACATAGCCATGCAGGAAGGGTGGCATGTATAGACTCTTGTCGAATGGATATGGACATAAGCCTTTTGTAGAGTAAGTCTTCTTGTTGGAAACTTGCATGTTCTCTATCTGTTGTTGTAGGGCAAGCATTTGAGTTTGTAGGACATCTACTTGATTCAATGATAAGTCTTGTGTATTTTGAGAGCTCATGTTTGCATGTTGAAATCCAATATTACAGGATAAATTTTGATTAGGAATGTGGGCGTATGACAAATTTTGGTTTTGCATATGTGTGCAAGACATCATTTGGTTATAAATGTTTTGATTTGGAATATGAGTGTTGTGGGGAGGATTGAATTGTAAATTCCATGAACTTATGAATTTATGACCATGTGGGTGTTGGTTGCCATATTGTGTGAATTGTCCTTGTTTTTTATGTGGAATAGACCCATGGGTATTGTTTTTCACATGTACATGAGAAGTAGGCACTTGTTGCAATGTAATAGTATGCTGAGAGGCTCCTATATTTGGTATGGAATTTGTTTTGGGAGTCTTATTGATGAAAATATTTGGTATTTTGGTTGAGGCATTTGTACCAAATGGAGTAGAAGATGATACCCCCATGGTGTTTGATGTGGAAAATGGGTTGGACGAGGCACCAAAGGGTTGCGACAAAAATTGTGTCATGGTTGGTGTCATTCCTTGTGTTGTGTTTTGAGTACCAAATGGTGAAGTGTGGATTGTCGTTGCATCTTGTGTGGATCCTCCTAATGGTATAGAAGTGTTGACTTGTGGGATAGAACCACTAGAAATAGGTGTATTGTTTCCTTTACTTTTCTTATTTGGTGTAGGTGTTGCTTGTAGTGTGTTGACGTAAAAACCATGGGGTAATGTGGCTCCTTCTGACAATAGTTTTTTCTAGGAATCATTGAGGGTCTAATGCTGCAATTTCATCCACAAGAGAGGCTACTTCAGGATCATGTGCGATTGTCTCTACTTCTTCTATGGTGACAGTTCCTTTTGGGTCTCTAAGGATGAATTTTTCAAATGGATTAGAGAATGAATTTCATGGTATTGGTGACCCCTAGAAGGAATTAGCAAAGGGGTTGACAAACTCATCATCTCGTGGGAAGGCCATTTCTTTTTGTTTCCTTTCCAACCTTGTCTCGACCATAAAAGAATTGCAAGAGGGAAATGGATGTGAAAGTGATATGATATGACATCTAAGGGAAACATGCCAAAGGTATGGTTATGCCTAGGTATGACTAAGACCATGGTTATGCAACTATGTTTTGTATTTTTCAAAGTATAGGATATGCCTAATGAGGGTACCAAGATATGGATTTCAAAGTGACAAGATATCAAGATGCCTATAGTATAAATGTCACAATGAGGTCCAAATCTATGGTAATTTCTATGCAAAATGATGTCAAGGATGAGACCAAGAGAAAGGATCAAAGTGACAATAGTCAAATGTCAAGAGTGTCACAATGGGATCAATATCTTGAGTATGTCTAGAGTATGCAAAATGTAATACAAGTATGGAAGAATGATGGTTGTGAATGGTAATATAGACTAAAATGATGACTACGGGTATGACAACTAAGCACCTTGTGGAAAATTTAAGGTAAGGTTGCTTAATCAAACTAAGATAGCCAAGGTTAAAAAACAAGTTTATCAAGACTTCAATGATTGTAATGACTAAAATGAAAAATTTGACAAAGGTGGTCTCAAACTAGCCTTGTGAGTTGAGGAGACAACCTAAATGGTAAAGGACTAAGGTGATGGAAAAGGTGAAGTCAAGATAAATCTAATTGTCATTATGGACTATTCTAAAGTCTGGTAAGTTTCCAAAGCCAAGGTTTTCAACAAGGTGTATGCAAACTAAGGTATGACCTAATGTTTGACCTATGTCAAATGCAAAGTATGCAATGATGGAAGGATGGATGGATGGTAAATGACAGATCTGGAAGCTTGTAAGTCTATGATCAAAGAACAAGATGATGCTCAAGAATTGATCAGAAAACAGTTTGTCTTAGTTTTCCCCTAAAATTTTTAATGTCAGGAAATTACGTCATTTTAAGTCTCAATTGCAATGAATGACAGTCATTTGCATCATTCTAGAAATATCAGTTATGATTTTATATGTCTCAGTTGCGGCGAATGATAGTCAATTGCGACTAACAATGTGTTTTTCTAGGTTTTGATTGATTTTTTACCAATTTTGATGTGATTTTGTGAAATTATTTTTGGTAAACACAAAAAAAATTGAAAACACTTGTTTAGTCTAGTCTAAGTGTGAAAATTTTTGTATAATGTGTATGCAAGCACTCGTAGACAATGCACAACCTAGGCTAGGAATAGATACTACTTGTTGAGACCCTACTTCGATTGCTTCATACACTTAGACAAAGTGGACAGCTAGAGATCTTGGTGACACTGGCTCCCCCTTACATGACACGGGCCCACCAAAATCTCTTACCCTCGAAGATCAAAAGATCTTGTGAACCGGGGGATTTACTATCTCTACAATGAATAGTGGAATGTAGGGCAACTTCAAAGGTCCGACCTCTCGCACCAACAAGTAAAAGGTTTGGCCTCTAAAACAAGTGGTTCTTAATCTATGTTTTGGGGTAATACTAGTGCATATACATGCGGCGGCTCACTCAATTAAGACACCTCCCAATCCCTTCCTAAGAAAGGATTTTGACACATCTCAGGGATACTGAGGGAGACATTCGTTAGTAAAGGGCATCTACACCAGGTGATTGAAGACTTTCCCAACAATCATAATAATTTATATAGTAGACCAAAACAAAGTATCACTTGGGTCATTCCCTCTCACAAGTTGGGATGCAAGCCCTCTAAGGGTAACAAAATCAAGAAAAGTATGTTGTTTTTAATATCTAAGATCGCATGAAGCACAAGGAGAGAGCATACACAACACCTTTTTCTCACACTCACAAAGTGTTCATTCTAAAAAGAAAAATCCCAAAACCAAATGTTTGGGTGATTATACAAATTACAAAAGATGTTTTTGATTCCCAAGATAACAAAATGGTTTGAGAGAAGAGCATACACACCTAAAGGAAAAATGAAAACCACAAGACAATGAAGACACTAGTTCTTTTTAACCCTCAAATAAATATGTGAAGAAGACACTTGATGCAAGGTTAATTTTAGACCAATGGGTGAATATGCAAGCCAATTTTTAGCCAATGAGTGAAGAAATACAAGTAAATTTTAAGCCCAATGACATATAAATGCAAGGTTAATTTTATGTCCAATGAGTGTATGAAAATAAGACAAGATAGATAAGTTAGAAAGATCAAATGAAATGTTGCCTTTCCACCTATGCCACATGCTACAAAGCCAATATTAGTACCAGAAAATTCCCAATCTACCAAATGAGTGAAAATAGAATTAAGAAACCCTAAAGAAAATTCAAAAATTCTAGAAACAAGCAGTTGCGTCGCTATAACTGGCAGTTGCAGCTCATGGGATGCATCACAAAAAATGTTGATTATGGCTTTCAGGATGGTTACTGCATTGCAAATGTGCAGTGTAGTTTGAAGCAGTTGCGTTGTTTCCCTAATAGTTGCGGCGCACAATCCTGTAGCTGAAAAACATAATAAAAATGACCAATTTTGACCAAATTGATATGATGATGATTTTTTGATAAAAGCAGAAACCATAAACCATAAACAAAAGGAAATTTTGAAAATGAATGCAAACTAAAGATGTAATGATGTCTTAGGAAGTTGTGGTGTTTCCCTAAGCAAATGCGTCACAGGAACTTGTAGCTACAAAACACAAAAGGAACCAACAAATTTGACCAAACCAAAGACTAATTATGATGCTAAATTAATGTTAGATTATGTAAATAAAAACCAGTAACCTAGAATCAACCATTATTGCATCATTTGAAAACTAAGTGAAATGATCGAGAAAAGATTATTGTCAAGAGAAAGTCAAGAGTAGTCAAGAGAAAAATTTTAGTGATTTATTGTAGCAATTCAAGATCCAAGCATGATGTCAAATCCTATGTGATTTTATGCATGTTTATGTTATCATTATTTGTGAAGGCTATTCCTTGTAGGTCTCCAAGCAATTCAAGCAATCAACCAAATACGATCCAAGACCTTGAGGTGATGTGCATGACTTCAGTCCTTCAAGGAAGCCATTGAAGGGTGGTGAGTTGTAACACTTTTTTGATTCCTCATTCCTTCTTAAAATCATTTATCCATGTTTATTATTGGTATTGCCATTGTGGAAGTGAAAACACTAACACGGGGTTTGACTAAGGCAATCCCCTAAATGGCACAACATTTTTTCTCTCTTTGAATATGCAGGTTTTAGGTTTGAAGAGGATTGAAGGAAGTGTGCAGAGCATTTATTCATTGTTGCATTCAAATCCCTACACCTTATCAACTAATAGAAACTTGCCTACAAAATTATCCGATAGTGATCTGACAAGTCTACAAGAAGAAATAAGGATCTCAGATCTAACATCAGAGGACTGCAAAAATAGAATAGAAGAGGCATCCAAGAACTTAGGTTCCCTTGGGTGACTCTATCCTCATATTCAAACCAATGCCTAACTTTCAGGATAGGTAAACAACACTCTTCCCTTCCCAATTTTTTTTGAAAATCTCTGTTATAGTCTAACAATTGTCATAATCTTGCATTTTTCTTATTAGAGGACATAGTCTAATTAGGTTAATCAAATCAATTACAATCCATTCTAAGGCTCAAAAAGATGCAGATACAGGTCTGGCTAACTTACTATTGATGGGTGTTTTTGTACCTTCTCAACACAGGTAACACATTAATGCACTACCTCTCTTGAAAGGCAATCTCCAACAACAAGTTGTTGAAAATTACCCCAAGGTCTCTCGGGTATCAGGTCATGACAAGCTTGGATTTTCTTAGTTGGTTTGATGTGATTTTGCTGGTAATCACAAGGTAGACTTACAGAGTTAAGTTGGAGGAGAATTGCATCTTCCAATGGAGTTCTTAAGATGGGAAAGTTGGTGCATGATTGCTGTAGGTTCAGACAACAGTCTAGAACTCCTATTTCATCTCAGATTTGGCTTTACAATGTGCAATGAACCTTGTTCAAAGTCACTATTAAAGAAAAGGAAAAAGGGTGGGGGAAGAGAGAAGTTCCTAGACTTGAAACTAGTAGTGAACAATGATAATGGAGGACCCTATTGCAGACAACCTTCCTAAAATGAAGTTCCACCTAACCAGATTACTTCGCAGTCTAATGAAACTAGTGCAAGCTTCTAAGAACTACATATATTCAACCATTCATTCACCATAAGCATGAATAAAAGATATAAATTTAGTGCAACTTTCAATTTATGCCCAGACTAACTTTACACAACCATTTACCATCAATAAACAACAAAAAGTATGGACAAGGAAGGTTGCCAACACACAATAGAATTCTTCAATATCAATGCACAACATTAACTAATCTACTAAAACAAGCTAAAATATATAGAACATCAAAGTTAATCTACTCAAATTCACTAACTATGAGAAGAAGAATCATGCAACATGAAGTTGGAACTCAACAATCCACCAAATCAATGAATTTCTATTAAAATAACAGTAGCATTCCTTCACAACAACTCAACTCTCTCTTGAAAATGAGAGGAAACCCCATATTTATAGTGTCCAAAAAGAAAAATGAATGGCCAAGATTTAGTCTCATTGTGTGGCCAGGATTCACTACAAACTAGGGTTTCACCTACCCCCAAATATTTTACAATATAAAATTGCATTTTGTCATTTAGCCTATTTTGTCTTCATGTAGGAGCACTATAGCTCTTTTGTCTTTTTGTTGATTTCCTTTGTTGCAGCTACTTGGTGAGGAAATCATCATCTATTACAGGATTTCCCTCACTCTTCTTCACAGTGGCGAACTCCACAAACCTCACGATCAACACCTGAAGCTTGTTCCACTCTAATATATCCAACTGAATCACTTGAAAGTTCAACCTCCTTGATCTACCAATGAGTACGTCCCAGTCCTTGTCATGCTTTTGTGTATTCTTTATCACTTGTTCGGATAGGGAAAAGGCTCGTGCAACAAAACCCATAAAATCTGGCATAAGTGCATTTGTGGTCCCATTCTCCATCTTGTGAAAATATGGCTTTATTTTCTCTAGGTCTAGCTCAATGGCGGGCACATCAAAATCTATCATCAGCCTTAGATACTCTTCACAAGCTACCCTGATTTCCTTGATCCAATCAATATCCAACTCCACTTCATGGAGCACTCGCTCCAACACCTTTCGGTGGTCTAAGCTCAACTTCCATCTCTCCATGAGCCAATGGTCACCCCCCACCAAAGAAAACTCCTTTTCCCATGATTTTTCAAGTATCTTGAGAATAGCCTCAAGCTTGGGATATGTGATTTGGTATAGCTCTTGGAAGTCGATGCATAACTTCCTTATTCCCTCAAGTATCTTTTGCACCTCTAGGAACTAGTTTTTTGTCTTGACAGCATGGCCTATGCCCATGTTTCCATTGTAGAGGACTTGTCAGAACCAATCCTCTATGGATTTTGTCCAATTCTTTCTCTTCTCCAATTTGTCAATGTGGTATTTGGACAACAGTTGCAGTGGTGTTGAGGACATGGTAGGGAGTTCTTCAACAAATGACCACTGTTGGATGTAAGCTATCAGATCTCCACTTGTGCTTTTAACTCATCCTTGGAAGTCTTATCTTTATGCATATGGTGCACAATAGTGGCAATGGATCATTGGAGATGGTTGATTTTTTGCTCTCTTGTTGCTATCCCTAAATCAAGGGTAGAGATATTGTAGCTCACCCCTTCTTCTCCCATCATTGGGGTGGCTATCTGCACTGTCCTAGATCTAGACACATCCATTGTCAGATTGGATCTGACCTTTGGCCTCTTCTCCTTCTTTGTGCTTATTTGGGCTCAATCCAAGATGGTCTCTAGCCTTGCCTTTGGATCCATTGGGGTTAGGGTTTCTTCCCCAACTATTTCTCAAGCCATTCGGGCATTTGAAATTACCCTTTTGGTGATTCGTGATCACCTTCTTCTTCATAGGTGAGTTGGATTTCTATTGCTTTGTCACCTGGAGCCTCCCACTCTTTCTTTTCTTCTTCTTCATCAGAATCCCAGATGAAGACAATTTCCTTTTGCAAGGATTTGGTGATTGTGCATTCTTTGGGGTTGTCCTCCCCCTTAGTAGTTTTATCTTCTTCTTCTTGGTCATTCCTAGGTTCTTCATGATGTTCCATTTCAGGGCTCTTTTGGGCTTCAGCCTCTTCCTCAGGCTTATCTTCTTTCTTTTCCTCCTCTTCATGTCGAGGAGGCATTCCTTCATCATGCTTGGGGCTTTTATTTTGTTCCCCAGTTGGAGGCTTAGTGTCCTCCTCCATTTCCTCTTCTGCATTCTTCTCCTCATCAGAAGGCTACCTCTCTACTTCTTCTCCTACATTTTTGAGTTGCTCGGCCAACTCCTCTTCGAGCTTTGGGTCAAAGGTTTCCATAATATACTTGGTACCCGGCTCTTCGATGTCCTCCTCAGATGATTGCATTTCTTCCTCCTCTCCTTCATGCACCACTTTATCAATTACTAGGTGTCGGTACTTAGGATGCTCATGGTAATCATCTACTTCTTCTTCTATTTCTTTGGTAGCTCCCCTTGTCTCTCCAACTCTTCTGATATCTACATGGTTGCTTTCATTTCCTGTGGTTCAGTTGGAGGAAGAGGGACAGGGAGGTTTGTAACAATTTGTGCCAAGGCATCCTGTATTGCCAGGTTCATTAATACCCCAGACAACTCTGTTGGAATATTTTGCATGTGACAAGTGAAGGCCTTCATGAGTGAGAGAGTGGGAATTGGCATTGTTGATGTAGTTAGTAGGAGAGGTGGTGATAGAGACATGGAGGAAGAGGAGAGCAGAGAGGTAGTGGCAGAGGAAGAGTCTATCACCATGACTTGTGCAATGGGTGGGGTGGAAGCAAGGTGGACCGAGATATCCACCACAAGCGGAGAAGTAGCAACCATTTCCTCAGAAGTAGGCGGAGGGGTAGCAGTGGTAGCAATGTCAGCAATAGTGGTGACTACAAGAGTGGAGGCAACATGTGGTGACTTTGGTTGCTCAGCCTCTTGCTCTTCTCTCTTATGGAGTAGGTCCTCCTAGATGGTGGGAATCTCCATGAAACTGCCCGATGTATTTGGCTTCTTGGAGGGTTCACCCTTTGAGGCTTTTCTTGAATACACCTTGGGTTTAGGCTATCTTTCAGTCGTCTCTTTTTTCTTTCTCAACCTAGTGGCGAGAGGATATTTTGAAGTTTCTCCAAATGGGGCAGTACTTGTCCCACTATCGGTCTCATCCCCAGTTTATCTTCAAGTTCCCCATATGTCAGGGTGGCTCCTTGTAGCTTCAATTGGGTGATCTACCTATCAATCCATTCTTTTGTTCTCACCTCAATCAACTTCGTAAGAATATTAATCTTGTTGACCTCTTCCTCGTTCTAGTCAATTAACGAGAATGGGAGGTTGGCAACTACACTGTATCGAGGATCAATCACTATATTTTCATCCTCCACTATCTAGTCTGGCACAAGGAATAGGTTGAACTTCTTGAAAAATTACACCATCATGTTCCTCATTCACACTTATTTATCATCCCTGTAGTTGGTCAAAAATTCCTCAACATTATGTACATGGGTGTGTTCCATCCCGACCATCTTCCTGAGCTTACCGTATGGATCCATCCGCAACCAAGCAGTGTGGAACTCCGAGTTATATTCTGCAAGCTCTTTATTAGAATTGTCCACACACTAGGATGTGTGGAGGTCATACATTCCTTGGTCGAAGGAAAGGGGATAGGGAATCCCTGCTCTATACTTGTTGCTTAGGAGGGTGTGTGCAGGTTGTAATTATCGAAAGAGCTCAAGAAATATTATCTAGTCATTTGGGTACCGGGGCAACTTGTATGCTTTCTTTGAGAAACCCTCAACTCAAATGTAGGTAAATTTTGGGAATTGTATGAACAGGAAGCTAAACCGATGGATGTAAGCATTTTCATTTTGGGTGACTCTCCTTTCAAAATCACCTCCAAGCAGTTTGATAATATGGCCTATGAAGGCATCATTAACTCTGCAGTAATCCCAATTGAATTTTTTGTATTGGAGTTGGGGATACTTATCATATACCTTGAGCACCCTGCCCATAGTCTCACTCAAAGCCATAAACAAGCCTCGGTATTGCATCTGGTCTGCTAGTAGGTAAACCAAGTAGGATTTCATGTAAAATTGTTGAGTATTTTTTACTACCACAAATTGCTCATGGAAGCATTTACTGATCATTCCCGCCCAATAGAATTTGGCTTCGCTCTAGAGGATTTCTTCCACAAAGTACAACATCCACTCTTGAAAGTAGGGTACAGTCGAAAGGCCCATGACTCTGCTTAATAGGGTTACCAAGTCATGGTAATCCTCGTAGAAGTCACTGCGAAAGAGCTCTTAGGGTTCTTTAGTTGCATTGCCCCTCTTTTCTTTTAGCTAATACTGATTGATGATCTTTTTGCATTTGAGAGGGTCTTGATCCCACATCTTCTTTCCATATTTTTTGGATGTTTCCTCCATCTCAGTGAAGGTATGGATGTGGAAGGTTTTCCCTATTGATTTAGTAGATAGGTCGGCTAATACATTTCCATCTCTGTCCACAATTTTTTTAGTGTCTTCTTGATAGGCTTCCCTACAAGCACAAGCTCGAGAGCAATGAGAGCGGGTGAGAAACCAGCGGCTTTGGCCAACCCACTACTTCTAATATTTCTAGCATTTTTTGTAGGGTTGATCCAAACCCTTTGCTTGAATTCATCAATATCTATGTGTCCCAGATTAGTGTCTGAGATCTCCCTCCAATCTGTGGTGACTTTGGAGTTAAGGGGCTCCCCTTGGAATTTTTACTTCATCTAGTCTTTATCCTCTTTGCCTCTAGGTGCTTTAGTTGACTTTTTTCCCTTTTCTTTCTCTATGGTCACCTTCGAAGGTCCTACACCTGGTTCCATATATCTTGCGGATGAGAGAGCAATAAACATTCAAGCATGAAACACAAGGAAAGTTAGCCCAAATCTTACAAAATGATGTTACATTAGATAATTCATCACTCAAAGATCCTAATATCTCCTTTTGATTATCATTAGCCTTTTGTTGGAGGGAGTTATAACAGTGTGGACCTAGGGGTGTAGACTTCCCTGGGTTGGTGGGCATTTTGGAGGCAGTTGCAAGAGGGACAACAATCAAGGCACGATGGCCCGCATGCCCCAACCCACATTAAGATTTAGGCATGAAGTGGGGTCCACCAAGGAGGTCAATCCATTTTGGCACTTGGGTCAAAGTCATTTTGAAGATTTGGAGGTGTTAAGACCATCTTTCAGTCATGCGGGCCCAAGGCAGGTAGAAGCAGGAGGTGGCTTGGCTATTTGAAGTTCCATCGTTGAAACGACACTGGCAAGGTGGCATTCTATATGCAACATTCCGCCATGTGGGACCTACAACTTCGGAGGAAGGTGGGTGCTCCACTGTTGAAGTTGAAATCGCTCAAAAGGATGCAGGTCGAAAGGTGTGGGTGAACAGTGGGTCATAGCCATTTGGAACGACGAAGGCCAAATGGAGGTTGGGCGGAGGAGACCTACATCATTAGATCCATGGAGGGCTTCGATGTTTACTTTGTTTATCATTTGTCAAGCAGAAATGGAAGGGTCAAGTTCCGCGTAGCAGGCCGATGGGGGTTGACGAAAGTTTTGGGACAATGGAAGCGAGACGAAACTTCGCAAATAGAAACCCGCAAGGGATGGTCTACCTAAGGCTTAACAATTGTTTGTTTTTGTTTTGAGTTTGGATGGATGCAGTAGGTTTAGGACCCATAGTGTGGAAGGCTGGCATGCAAAGGCCGTTTGGAATGGCGGATAGGCTACGACAGCCCGCAAATGAAAGTCTGCGAGGCGAAGCCCATAATGAAACTCAAACTTAATCATTTAAGGTGCAAAGGAGAATGGTCGGTAGAGGTGAGGTCGGGACCCACTGGTCAGGTGGATGCTAAGGTTTTTCCATTTAGAGTAGTTGCTTGTGCATTGGAAAAATACTAGCAGAGGTCTGTGGAGAATGATTTGCATCATCTAGACTGCCTTATGTTGATTTACAAAACGTGTCGAACAGCGAGGTCGAACATGCGAAGAGGTGGAGCACAAAATCTATTTGAATCGACAAATCCAAGATGGATTTATACAAGTGGAAGTCTACAGGGAAGAACCTGCGATGAGCCCATGCTTAGGTATTTTTCCAAGTTTGAGTTTGATGGGAAATCAACGAGGTGGGGTCCACATGTCGGGAGGTCATGGTTGGACAACCATTTGGAACGGAAAAGTTTAAAAGGCACTCTGTAGGTGAAATCCCATGTTTGTAGACTTGGGTAGGTCTGAAGATCCTTCATTTAAGCCTTGCAAATTTGAGCCAAGTTTAGGGTGGCCAAGTGGAGGGGCCTTCCGCGAGGGCGAGCCCGATGTGAGTGCTCCTTGCTTCAGGTTTTAAACATTGTCAAAGGGAGGTGACGGTGGTGGCATGGGCACAGGCCTGCAAAGCACGAATGCTCTAGTCGAAGAATGACCATAGCGACTGTGAGTTCCGCACATGGCTCATAGGATATTGCGAAGATATTCTACAATTTCAAAACATGGGTTTTATTCACCTGGGTTTAATCTAGTTGATTTTAAGCTTTCCTCAAATATTTTAACAACCTTTTATAGAATTTAAAGAAAACTTTGAAACAAGGCACATGGCGATGACTAACCTATGAAGCTCGATAAAATGGATGAACAAACAACTGGAAAAGGCTTCAAGTCGGCAAACGAACTTGGCGAGTGTGACAATAACATTGGCAGGAGGCTCTCTGACTTGCTCTGAACAAATGACAAGTGAAAATGACAACTCGGGGTTGCCTATTTATAGAAAATGGTGCATTTAATTCCCCTCATAAATGCTCGTATGACAGTGTTAGAGTTTGGTAAGTAGTTATTTTAAAAACGATGATAGGAGCGGCAAAACCTGACAAGCGAATGGCAATCAGGAGTTAGTCATTTGGGCAGTCGGCAACGAAAATGGCACTGAAGGGTGCAGGTCCAGTGGTGTAGAAGGGCGCTAGGCGGAGGTATTTTGGAATGGCCAAGAGGATAAGGAATTATGCATGGGGCATCCTGTAGGGCTAGACTCGCATTGCTCCAAGGACACCAATTCTAAGGAATGAAGGAAAATAGCTAAGGGAGTTCCTCAAAGGCCTAAAACCTTAAAAATTTGAGGGTGAAAAAACATGGCCAACTCAAGATGATTTATTTAAGACTCACTGACCACTTAAGAAACAAAAATATGGGCCATGCAAAAATGAGGCAACGACAAAAGTGACCCAACGAAGCAAGAAGAAAGAGGGTTCTCGTTCTGAATGGGGCGTGTGTGCTATAGGCACAACAAATGGAACTGGTAGTAGGAGGGCCTTTGAGTTAAGCTAGATCGAATCAGATCATTTTCCCTTGAGAGATTCCACAGAGTCTTAAGGTCCACACCCAACAAAGGGGAATTTCAGGAACTGCAGCCCCCTACAAGGGCTAGAAAGACTAAGAAAGGGGACACAACCTCTTCTTCCTCCTCCATTCCATCCACTTCACCTTCATCTTCACCTCCTTCCTCCTTTCACTCACCCCATGCTCCTCCATCCTCTTCTATCTTTGCATTTTCCCCTTAGTCTACCCAAGTTACTTTTCAGTTGCTTGCTTCCCACAACCGAGGTGTTGCTCCAATCCCTACTCTCCAAATCCAAAGCGCAATCCCAATTGTTGCTACCCCGGTGTAGCCCTAGGTTACTGTTCAACAATAAATACCACCCCTGCCTCCCCTCATGGCTTGGCTGGGAAATAATCCTTCCCCATTGTTATTTAAAAATTACCATTATATGCCTAAGAACCCAAAGAGCTTTTGCACAAAGTTCAATCCTGGGGATCCGCAAGGACAACTGAAGAACACATTAAAATCTTCCAAGCGACATTGAAAGATATGCAAATTGATTATGAAGACGTAGCATTCAGGCTTTTCCCTTATTCTTTGGGAGAAGAGGCCTTCTATTGGTATATCAACTTATCGATGGGGTCCATCACATCTTGGGCATTGTTAATGAATGCCTTCTTGCAGAAGTATAAGATCCCAATCAACCCTTCAAAGTTGTATCAGAAATTCATGTCTATCTGAAGGGAAGTTAATGAGCTGATCAGTTCCTTAAATAATCAATTCCACCGAGCATATATAAGGATGCAAGCTTTGTACATGCTCAATGATGCTGTTGCCTTGCCCGTTTATTATGCAGCCTTGGACAACCTCATGGCTGCATTGGTGAAGAGGATGCAACCAGCTCAAACCAAATTAGTAGATGCTTATGCTGATGCAGTTATTACCAGCACTGACCTGGGTCAAAACATCTTTGGTCCGCTACCTTCCTTGGGACAGGCTTCCCATCCTATGCAGATTCAAGGACTCACTCAAGCATTGTAATACCAGGAACCTCTCATGAATCAAGTGCCACAACTGCCCATAGTGCCTCATCCAGGGAAACCCATGAACCAAGCCCCCTAGTGCCCCATTACTTGCAATCTCAGCAACAACAAACCTATGCATAACTGTCATAGGTATTGTCATATCTATAAGGGCCTAAATTCCCACCCACTTAACAAAACACAGTCTGTCTTCCTCTAGAATCAAATGTCACAACTAGGAAATGCTGAAAAAGACTGGTTAGAGGAGTTGACGGAGATGATAAAAAATATTTCCATGGAGATGACTCATCCCCAGAACCAAAATAATCAATTGCAGGCCTCGCAGCATAGCATTCAGGCTAACATCAACCAAGACAATAGGGACAACTGTGAGGTGGGTACCTCATCAGGGAAAAATTACAAGTGAGGATAGAACTCCAACTAGAGTTTTGAGAGGAGACCTTCACAAAGGCAGAACTGAACGTGGAACACAAGGACAAACAATGGAGGTGTTCCCACTCCTCTAGATCAACCCACTAGTAATGAGAAGACAACCAGTGGAGTCTACCTCACCGAAGTTGCCTTATCCGGATGGTGCAAGATTCACAAGACAAGTAGGCATTCTGAGTTAGATTGCCCCAAGTCCCAAACAGCCATAGAAATCTTTCAAGTGGAAGTCTAGAACGTCGTTGATAGTGCAAAATGTAGGGATATAGTTCTGTCTAGGTCGTATGACTCTTCTGTGCTCATGGTCAACCAAGCCCCATTCCTGCAAAGTGAGCAACAAGCCTGAGAGTGTGGCTACCTCCCCAAAGAATGAAGAAGTAAAAGAGGTAAGTAACGAAGAAGCTTTATCCCAACTCTTTACTTCAATAGATAATGGTCCAGTAGATGAAGAAGAGTCCTATGAAGATGAAGTGCAAATGTTCCATCAGAGAGCATCTTCATATAATTTGAGAAATAGACAAATAGGAGGACCGTTCACCACTTCCACTCCGCCTAACAACTTCAACACCCCATCTGACCCTAATACCAGCAAAAACCCTGGCTATCCTTATGTGCCTACACAATACTTGAACAAAAACAAAGAGTCAAACCAAGCCCAAAACCAGCAAGCTAGTTCTTCTATAGGTATATCCTTCGAGGCTGAAATCGAACAAATGGGTGAATATGTTGTTGAAGATTTCAAGAAGGTTAAATTCAACTTGTCTGCCTTTGAGCTACTTAAGGTTCATGTAGTTAGGCACACCTTAGGAAATTAATGGAACCCCATCCTCCAAGGCAACGCAAGAAGTACTAGCCAAGAAGGTCTCTTTTGAAGAGCCGCTACATGAGCCCGTAATTCAGGAAATTATAGGCAAGAGGAAGGACGCCTCTCTAAATCAGCAAGCTAGGAAGAAACCCACTAAAGAACTAATGCAAACCAAGGAAAAGAAAAAGGATAAAGGATAAAGGTCAAGTGGCCCAAGCTGATACACCTATTGGTCTCTTCCAAGGAAGGTTTGAAACACCTTGCTTCCTTACCACTATTAGAATATTTGGGAAGAATTTGCACAATTGCTTGATTGACTCAAGCGTATCAGCCAATGTCATGCCTTTGGCTATGTGCAAAGCCCTAGGGATTGTCCCCATACCTTCAAGGAGAGAATTAACTCAGCTAGAAAAAATTGAGGTCAACATTATTGGGAAAATTAATCGCATCCCTATGTAGATCATTGTTAACCCAAGGGTGCAACAAGTCATGGAATCCAAGTTGTGGACATTCCTGATACATATGGAATAATCTTGGGATGGGACTTCACCCATGCATTGAATGGGTAAGCCGCAACCGATTTCTCTCATATGTGGCTACCATGGAAAGGGTTGCCAAATCAAACCTACATAGATCCGGAACCACACATGAAATTTATGATCATGAAATATAACAACACTAATGAGGTGTTGTTTGCTGAAATAGAATTGGGTAATTATTGCCCCACTACTTATCAAGAAGAACTAGAGTATGCAGAGGAAGAGATGACTGATGAAGTCCTCTTGGTATTATGTAGCCCATCAACCAACTTGGCCTATGCACCCCAAAGCACCGAAATTTTGGTAGAATCAGAAGATGAAAAATTTTACGAAGATGAAAATTTAGGACTGCTAGATGGCTTCCAAGACTTCATGGAGAAATGCATGCAAGATCAACTTAGCCTAGGGGCAAGGATGAATTTTCAAGAACTTCTATTTCCTAGTTCGTGTAGGGTTCATAATGTTTCCCACTTAGAATTCGAGCGTTGCTTGTGTCAAATGGAAGTGGGGCACATCAAAGGACAAGCCACATCTCAAAAGGAGCCACCAAACGGACAACCTTTCACCACTCATGATGAGCCTATCCCCATTCTGGGAATGAAAAACATGGATGAGGAACCAAAGAAGGATGTACGCATGATTGGCCCCAATGCCAAAGAACCTTCCAAGTTTTGGACACTGTGTTTAGATGGATCCAAGTCCAAGCAGGCAGTTGGAGTTCAATTCAAAATCATCAACCCCATGGGTAAGACCTACTTTGCTTCCCATCAGCTTCAATTTGTTTGTACCAATAGTGTAGCAGAATATGAAGCATTAGTTCATGGGATTCTAATGGCTTTGAGAAAGAAAGTTAAAATTTTGCAAGTGTTCAGTGATTTAAAACTAGTGGTAAAACAAATCAAAAAATTATACTCCTGCCATGATAGAAGGCTAGAAAACTATAGGCATAGGGTTTCAGATCTTTTAGAAAGCCTAGATGCATTCAGCATATAGTTGATCCCTCATTCTCAGAACCATACTACTTATGCCTTGGCTCAAGCAGTCAGCACGCTACAACCTCTGTCTCTGTCTAGTCTCAAACGATTCACCATGGAGCTTACTTCCACCCCATCTATGCCAGACAATGCTACCCATTTCCAAGTATTCAATGATGATAAGCATATCTTGGAATTTATCACTAGTTCTAATGTTTTCTGACCCAAATAATTGATGAAGTTGGCCCAAAGGAAGCCGAGCTAGATATAGAAGGGATCATCAACCTCAAGACCAATACAATCCCTAGAGGCATGGTTCAACTTGAGTGCATATTTGACCTAGAATAGATCTAAGACCAGGATCAGCAAGCAAAGAAGGACTCCATAAACAACCAGTGTTACACCCACAACCTCGGGACAATTGAAGAAGTAAAAAATGTGTTCATTGGTAAGGTATGTATGCCAGAGGAAAAGAAAGGAATTATTAATGCTATGCAAAAATATCATGATGTGGTAGCATCGAGTTATGAAGATTTAAAGATTTATGATACCTCTGTTATCATACACACTATACCCCTAAAGCCTGACGTGCATCCATTTCGGCAACAACAACATCCTATCAATGCATTGCTAGAAGCTATCATTTACAAAGAAGTGAAAAAGTTACTGTTAGCTAGAATCATCTTTCCAGTTAGACACTCCATGTGGGTGGATGATTTGGTCCCGGTTAGGAAAAAGAATGGAGAAATCAAATTTTGTGTGGATTTCCACAATTTGAACAGAGCTTCGAAGAAGGAAAACTATCCTGAACCCTCCCTTGATAGGGTATTGCATATTTTTAATGGATCACGGATGATGTCCTTCCTCGATGGGTACTCCAGGTACAACCAAGTGATAGTACAGTATGAAGATCAACACAAGACAACATTCACCACCAAGTGGGGAACCTTTGCATACGGAAGAATCAATGTTGGTTCCACTTTCTAGCATGCAATGGACATCGCCTTAAAAGATCTGATTGGAAAATGTATCATCATTTATATGGATGATCTTACAGTGTTTTCAAAGAAATGAGGTGATCATGTTTTCAATCTGTGCAAAGTCTTTCAGAGGTGCCGAGAATTTGGGATTTCACTCAATCCAAGGAAATGCATTTTTTGAAGTCACCGAAGGCAAGTTACTTAGACATGTTATTTCAAAAAAAGGAATCTCCATAGACTCCAAGCGTATCCAGTCCCTATTGAAGATTCAACTGCCAAGCAATAAGAAAGAACTGAAATCTTTCTTCGAAAAGATAAATTTCGTTTGGAATTTCATCATGGGTTTTGCTGAGATTATCAAGATGCTTAACGCCATGTTGAAGCAGGATGCCAAAATTGAGTGGACTCTGGAGGCAAAGTAGGCCTTCGAGGAAATCAAGAAAGCCATTGTTGAGGCACCTATCTTAGTCAGTCTAGATTATCTGAAGCCCTTTGACATTTACTCGTTTGCTTTAGACCATTAGTGTGCCAACATTTTCACCCAGAAAGACGACAAAGGAAATGAGCACCCAATTTCCTTCATGAGTTCTCCCTTGATGGATGTTGAACTAAGATATCACAATGTGGAGAAACAAGCATATGCTCTTGTCCAAGGGGTTAAGAAGTTCAGACATTATATCCTACAGAAAAAGGTGTTTGCCATTGTCCCTAATCCCATAGTCAAGACATTGTTAATGCATAATGAGCTAGGAGAACGAAGAGAAAAATGGGTCACCTTGCTGCAAGAATATGACATGGAAATTCAACCAATGAAGTTAGTAACAGGACAAGTACTCACTCAAACAATAGCTAAAATAGCAGCTACAGCCGGACCCAAACTTATAGTTCAATAATATCAACTTCCAGATGTTTCCCCAAGGGAGTGGTACGATGACATCATCTACTACTTGTTGAAAAAGTGCTTGACTCACTTGCAGGGAGTCCAGAAGCGTACCCTTAGACTGAAGAGTAACAATTATATGCTGCAAGGATCTATCTTGTACAAAAGAAATCATGGAGTGTACCTTCGGTGCCTTGGGAAAGAAGAAGCAACACGAGTGTTAAAGAATTCCATGATAAATTTAGTACCGGTCATGGGTTGGGTCCTTCTAATGCTCATCAAATCCTATGAGCAGGGTACTACTATCCAACTATCTTCAAGGACGCCCATAGACATGTTCGCACATGCCATATTTGCCATATCATCGTAACCAGAGAAAGGAATGTTGTCCCATTGCATCCAGTCCTGGAGGTAAGATTGTTCGCGTAATGGGGTCTCGACTTCATTGGTCTGGTAAGCCCACCATCCTTTGTGGGTCACAAGTACATTCTAACTTTGATTATTGTACTAGATGGATAGAAGCTATTGCATGTAGGAATTGTACAATAGAGGTAGTGGTTAATTTTCTCAAAATTTTTATTTTAAATCGTTTCAGTTGCCCATATGCTTTAGTATGTGACAATGGCCTCGCGTTTGCCTCACTTAAATTTTCCAGTTGGGCCTTTGATTATGGGATTGCCCTTAAATTTTCATCCAACTACTATCCTCAGGGCAATGGCCTGGTGGAATCTACAAACAAGAACCTCATCATCGTCATCAAAAAGCTACTTGACAAGAACCCTAAGGATTGCCACACCCAACTCCATTTTTCCCTTTGGGCAGACTGTACACGCCATATGGCCTCCTTAGGAGATTCCCCATTTCACCTTGTCTATGTCCTAGAGTCTGTGTTTCTGATTCACCTCAAAATCCCCACCCCCCAGTTCATCAATACATTTTATGAAGGGGATTGAAGAGAAGCTCGCTTGGCTGAGTTGCTACACCAAACATCAGGGTGTGGTTAAAAGATGGTTTGATCAATGAGCCAAAATAAAGGCCTTTAGAATTATTGATCTAGTCCTATGTTGCGACAAGTCCCATGAGAAGAAAGGGGGACATGACAAATTTGACAAGCTCTGGCTTGGCCCCTTTCAAATTGTTGAAATCCTCAGAGATAATGCTTTTCGCCTCAAGACCTTAACTGGTGAAGATGTCTCATTGCCCGTCAATGGGAAGCATCTGAAGCATTATTTCCAAGCTTTATCTCTTCTAAGATGCTCCTGTAAATACCTATATATAGGTTAGTTTAGATTTCTTTTGGTTTGCTTCGCTTCGTCGCTTCGTGTTGCTTTTGTTTTTCTCGTTTCCAGTCATTTTGCTTTGCTGAGGGTGTCTCTTTATTCCTAATGAGGTGGTCGTGCTCATTCAACAAATGATTCACTTTGTTGCTTACTCTCAGCGTTCTTTGGATAATTATTCACTCCTAACTCTTGGACTCTCATTGCTATTATGGAGCAGTTTCCTTACTTGAACTCCTGCTTGACCTAGAACTCAACCCTTTGTTGAATCCTTTCACATTCATCTCATATCCTATAGGAAATACATTATTTTTTCTAAGGAACTATCTAATGGTTGTTGTGAAGGTGAGGTAAGTGAAAAAAAATCTTAAATATGCTTCAGTGACCACTATGGTTCCAAGCCCACAATAAGCTTCAATGCTTACATGATTGAGCAAAAGTAGTATCAAAAGAATATCAAAAGAAATAAAGAAATGTGGGAAATCAAGAAACTATGTGGGTGTGTGGGAAACTCTACTGGGGCTATGGACGCTTGGCTAGAAGTAGAGCAATGTTCGTGGGATCATAGCGACAACTTTGTTGGGGCTATGGACACCTGACTGGCAGCAGGGCAATGTTCAAGTTACTTTTGAAGTTAGGTAATTAACATAACTTTCTCAGTCTAATTAATAGTTGTTGGTAATAGTATCCAAGGAGAGGAAATGAATTCACTACTTACACACACTTCTGAGATGCCTTTGTGATCTGATTTAGGTCAAGGATTTTTTTCTCCCTCGAGCTTCTTAGTTCACTTTTAGAAACTGGCCCCTAGTATGTGAAACCGCAGATTCTGGGTTCTGAAACTGGGACCCTCTTTCTTCTGGCTTCATCGGGTCACTTTTGTCATTCCTTCATTTTCTGTGCCCCCTATTTTTGTTTCTTAGGTGGTCAGTGAGTCTTAAATAAATCATCTTGAGTTGGCCATGTGTCGCCACCGTCAAATTTTTAAGTCTTTAGGCCTTTGAGGAACTCCCTTAGTTTTTTTCTTCATTCCTTAGAACTGGCATCCTTGGAGCAATGCGGTTTTGCCCCTGCGGACCACCCCATGTGGAATTCCTTATCCTCCTAGCCATTCTAAATGACCTTCACCCGGTGCCCTTCTGCATCATGAGACCCGCACCCTCCAGTACCATTTCCATTGTTGACTATCCAAATGGCTAATTCCTGATTGCCATCCGCTTGTCAGGTTAAGCTGCTCCTTCTGATGTTTTCAAAATGACTACTTACCAACATTTAACACTATCATACGAGCATTACTGAGGTGAATTAAATGCACCATTTTCTATAAATAGACAACCCTGAGCTATCTTTTTCAATTGTTAGTTGTTCAGAGTGAGTTAGAGAGTCCCCTGCCAATGCCACCATCACACCCGCCAAGTTTGTTCGCCGACTTGAAGCCCCTGCCAGTTGTTTGTTCATCCATTTTATTGGGCTTCATAGGTTAGTCATCCACTATGTGCCTTGTTTCGAAGTTTTCTTTAAATTCTATAAAAGGTTGTTAAAATATTTGAAGAAAGCTTAAAATCAACTGGATTAAACCTAGGTGAACAAAACCAACGTTTTGAAACTGCAGAATCCTTTCAAAATCTCCTACGAGCCACGTGTGGAACTCACAATCGCTATGGCCATTCTTTGACCAAATAATTCATGCTCTACGGGCCCAGGCCCATGCCACCGTCGTCGCCTTCCTTTGACAATGTTTAAAACCTAAAGCGGTGAGCACTCACATTGGGCCCACCCTCGCGGAAGGCCACTCCACTTGGCCGTCCTAAGCTTGGCTCAAATTTGTGAGGCTTAAATAAAGGATCTTTGGACCTACCTGAGTCTGCAAATGTGGGATTTCACCTACGAAGTTCCTTTTAAACTTAGTCGTTCCAAAAAATTGTCCAACCATGACCTCCCAACATGCGAACCCCACCTCATTGATTTCCCATCAAACTCAAACTTGGAAAAATACCTAAGCATGGGCTCATCATGGGTTCTTCCCTGTAGACTTCCACTTGCAAAATTCTATCTTGGCTTTGTAATTTCAAATGGCTTTCACACTCCACCTCTCCACATGTCAGACCCTGTTGTTCGGCCCGTCGTCCAAATCAACACAAGGCAATCTAGAGAATGTGGATCAATCTTCGCGGACCTCCGCTGGCATTTCGTCAATGCACAAATGGCTACTCGAAATGGAAAAACCTTAGCATACGCTCTACCAACCGGTCCTGAACTCACCTCTGTTGGCCATTCTCCTTTGCACCTTAAATGATTAATTCTGAGTTTCATTGCATGCTTCACCTTGCAAACTTCCATCTGCGAATCGTCGTAGCCTATCTGTTGTTCCAAATGGGCTTTGCATGCCAACCTTTTGTACTGCAAGTCCCAAACCCACCGCATCTGTCCAAACATAGAACAAAAATAGACAAGCATTAAGCCTTAGGGAGACCATCCCTTGTTGGTCACTGTTTGTGAACTTATATCTCACTTCCACTATCCCAAAACATCCACCGACCCCCATTGGCTAGCTATGCAAAACCCAACCCTTCCATTGCCGCCTGACCAATGATAAAAAAGTAAACATTGGAGCCCTCTGTGGATCCAATGATGCAGGACTCCTTTTCCCGACCTTCGTCTGGCCTTCACCATTCTAAAGAGTTGTGACCCACTGTCTACCCACACCTTTCGGCCCACATCCTTTTTGAGCAATTTCAACTTCAACAGTGGAGCACCCACCTTCCTCTGAAGTCGCGGGTCCCACATGGAAGAATGCCGCAAGTGGAACACCACCTTGCCAGTGTCGTTTCAATGGTGGAACTTCAAATAGCCAAGCCACCTCCTACTTCTGCCTGCCTTGGGCCCATATGATTGAAAGATGGTCTTAATACCTCCAAATCTTCAAAATGACTTTGACACACTTGCCAAAATGGATTGACCTCCTTGGTGGACCCCACTTCATGCCTAAATCTTAATGTGGGTTGGGGCATGCGGGTCGTCGTTCCCTAATTGTCGTCCCTCCTGCAACTACCTCCAAAACATCCACCAGCGCAAGGAAGTCTACACTCCTAGGCCTGCACTGTTATAACTCCCTCTAGCAAAAGGCTAATACAAATCAGGAGATGCTAGGATCTTTGAGTAATGAATTATCTAATGTAACATCATTTTGTAGGATTTGGGCTAACTTTCCTTGTGTTTTATGCTTGAATGTGTTTATTGCTCTCTCGTCTGCAGGATATATGAAACTAGGTGCAGGACCATCGAAGGTGGCCGTAGAGAAAGAAAAGGGAAAGAAGCCAACTAAATCACCTATAGGAAAAGAGGATAAAGACCAGATGAAGTACAAATTCCAAGGGAAGCCCTTTAACTCCAAAGTCACCACAAATTGGAGAGAGATCTCATACACTAATATGGGACACATAGATATTGATGAATTCAAGCAAAGGGTCTAGATCAACCCTACAACAGAAAATGCAAGAAATATTAGAAGTAGTGGGTTGGGAAAAATCGTTGGTTTCTCACCCACT
Source organism: Sequoia sempervirens (assembly GCA_007258455.2). NCBI lineage: Eukaryota > Viridiplantae > Streptophyta > Pinopsida > Cupressales > Cupressaceae > Sequoia > Sequoia sempervirens. The sequence goes on along the minus strand of VDFB02353493.1, from coordinate 72,489,807 downwards.
CTCGTTTAACCTGAGCTTGTGATGGCTTGCAGGGATGCCTATCAAGAAGACATGAAAAGAATTATGGACAAAGATGGAAATGTATTAGTTGCCCTATCTGCCAAATCAATAGGGAAGACCTTCCACATCCCTACCTTCACTAAGATGAAGGAAACATCCAAAGAATATGGAAATCAGATGTGAGATCAAGACCCCCTCAAATGCAAAAAGATCATCAATCAGTATTGGCTAAAAGAAAAGAGGGGCAGTGCAGCTAAAGTACCCCAAGAGCTCTTCTGTAGTGACTTCTATGAGGATTACCATGACTTGATAACCCTATTGAGCAGATTCATGAGCCTTCTGACCGTAGCCTACTTTTAGGAGTGGATGTTGTACTTCATGGAAGAAATCCTCAGGGGTGAAGCCAAATTCTATTGGGCGGGAATGATCAGTAATTCCTTGCATTAGCAATTAGTGGCATTAAAAAAGAATCAACAATTTTACATGACATCCTACTTGGTCTATCTACTAGCAAACCGAATGCAATACCGAGGCTTGTTTATTGATCTCAAGGTATATGATAAGTATCCCCAACTCCAATATAAAAATTTCAAGAGGGATTACTACAAAGTTAATGACACCTTTATAGGCCATATTATCAAACTGCTTGGAGGTGATTTTGAAAGGAGAGTCACCCACAGTGTAAATTTTTACATCCATCGGTTCGGCTTCCTATTCATACAATTCCCAAAGTTTACCTACATTCAAGCTGAGGGTTTCTCAGAGAACCATACAAGCTGCCCCAATACCCAAATGATTGGATAATATTGCTTGAGCTCTTCTGGTAGTTACAACGTGCACACACCCTCCTAAGGGAGAAGCATAGAGCAAGGATTCCCTATCCCCTTTCCTTTGTCCAAGGAATCTATGAGTTCCACACATCCCAATGTGTAGACTATTATGATAAAGAGCTTGTAGAATATAACCTGGAGTTCCACACTGCTCAACCACGGATGGATCCATATGGTAAGCTCAAGAAGATGGTCAGGATGGAACACGGCCATGTACATAATGTTGAAGACATTTGGGCCAACTGGAAGGATGATAAAGAATTGTGAATGAGGCACTACATGCGCATGATGTCATACTTTGTCAAGAAGGTCAACCTATTCCCTGTGCCAGACCAGATAGTGGAGGATGAAAATATAGTGATTGATCCTCTATACGGTGCAATTTCCAACCTCCCACTGCCATTAATTGACTGGAATGAGGAAGAGGTAAATGAGCTCAATATTCTTACAAAATTGATCAAGGCATGAACAAAAGAATGGATCAATAGGAAGATCGCCTTATTGAAGCTACAAGGAGCCACCCTAGCATATGGGGAACTTGAAGATGAATCGGGGAGTGAGATCGATAGTGGGATGGTTGCTGCCCCATTTGGAGAAACTTCAAAATCTCCTCCTACCACCAAGTTGAGAAAGAGAAAAGAGACGGCTAAAAGATGGCCTAAACCTAGGGTGTATTCAAGAAAAGCCTCAGAGGATGAACCCTCCAAGAAGCCAAAGACATCGGGCAGTTTCATGGAGATTCCCACCATCCAAGAGGACCCACTCCATGAGGGAGAAGAGCAAGAGGTCAAGCAACCAAAGTCACAACCTATGCCTCCACTCTTGCAGTCACCACTGCTATTGACATTGCTACCACTGCTACCCCTCAACCTACTTCTCAGGAAATGGTTGCCAATTCTCTGCCTGCAGTGGATATCTTAGTCTAGCTTGCTTCCACCCCAACCACTGAAGAAGTCATGGTGATAGAATCTTCCTCTGCCACTACCTCTCTTCTCTCATCTTCCTCCATGTCTTTTTCATCATCTCTCCCATTGGCTACAACAACAATTCCAATGCCCACTCTCTCGCTCCTAGAGGCCTTCACTCGCCACATGCAGAATATCCCAATAGAGTTGTTTGGGGTATTAATGAACTTGAAAATATAGGCTGCCTTGGCACATATTGTTGCAAACCTCCCTGTCCATCCTCTTGCAACTAAACCGCTAGAAATGAAAGCAACCATGTAGATATCGAAAGAGTTGGAGAGACAAGAAAGGGAGGCTACCAAAGAAATATAAGAAGAAGCAAATGATTACCATGAGCATCCTGAGTACCAACACCTAGTAATTGATAAAGTGGTGCACGAAGGAGAGGAGGAAGAAATACAATCATCTGAGGCAGACACCGAAGAGTCAAGTACCAAGTATATTGTGGAAACCTTTGACCTAGAGCTCAAAGAGGAGTTGGCCCAGCAACTCAAAAATGTAGGAGAAGTAGACAAGAAGCCTTCTAACGAGGAGAAGAATGTAGAAGAGGAAACGGAGGACACTAAGCCTCCAACTGGGGAACAAAATAAAAGCCCCAAGCATGATGAAGGAATTCCTCCTCGGCATGAAGAGGAGGAAAAGAAAGAAGAAGATAAGCCTACAAAAGAGGTTGAAGCCCAAAAGAGCCCTAGAATGGAACATCATGAAGAACCTAGGCATGACCAAGAAGAAGAAGATAAAACTGCTGAGGGGGAGGACATCCCCAAAGAATGCACAATCACCAAACCCCCGCAAAAGGAAACTGTCTTCATCCAGGATTCTAATGAAGAAGAAGAAAAGATAGAGTAGGAGGATCTAGGTGACAAAGCAATAGAAATCCAACACACTCGTAAAGAAGAAGGTGCTCACGAATCACCAAAAGGGGAATCTCAGATGTCTAAATGGCTTGAGAAACAACTGGGGAAGCAAACCCCAACCCCAATGGATCCAAAGGTAAGGCTGGAGGCCATCTTGGCTCGAGCCCAAATAAGCACAAATAAGGAGAAGAGGCCAAAGGTCAAATCCTATCTAAAAATCGACATGTTTGGATCTAGGATAGTGTAGATAGCCACCCCAGTGATGGGAGAAGAAGTGGTGAGCTACAATATCTCTACCCTTGATTTAGGGATAGCAACAAGAGAACAAAAAATTGACCATCTCCAAGGATCCGTTGCCACTATTGTGCACCAGATGCATAAAGATAAGACTTCCAAGGAGGAGTTAAAAGCACAAGTGGTGGATCTAATAGCTTACATCCAACAGTGGTCATCCTATGAAGAACTCCCTACCACGTCCTCAACACCACTGCAACTACTATCCAAAGACCACATTGACAAATTCGAGAAGAGAAAGAATTGGACAAAAGCCACAGAGGATTGGTTCCGGCAAGTCCTCTACAATGGAAACATGGGTATAGGTCGTGCTTTCAAGACAATAAAAAATTTCCTAGAGGTGCAAAAGATACTGAAGTTTTGCACTAACTTCCCAAAGCTATACTGAATCACATATCCCAAGCTTGAGGCTATTCTCAAGATACCTGAAAAATTATGGGAAAAGGAGTTTACTTTGGTGGAGGGTGACCATTGGCTCGTGGATACATGGAAGCTGAGCTTAGATCACTAAAAGGAGGTGTTGGAGCAAGTACTCCATGAAGTGAAGTTATATATCAATTGGGTCAAGGAAATCAAGGTGGCCTGTGAAGAATATCTAAGGCTGATGACATATTTTGATGTGCTCGTCGTTGAGTTAGAGCCAGATAAAATAAAGTCATATTTTTCACAAGAAGATGGAGAATGGGACCACGAATGCACTTACACCAAATTTGATGGGTTTTTTTGCATAATCCTTTGCCCTATCCGAACAGGTGATAAAGAATGCACAGAAGCATGACAAGGATTGAGACGTACTCATTGGTAGATCAAGGAGGTTGAAATTTCAAGTGATTCAGTCAAATATATTAGAGTGGAACAAGCTCCAAGTGTTGATCTTTAGGTTTTTGGAGTACACCATTATGAAGAAGAGCGAGGGAAATCCCATAATAGATGATGAGTTCCGCACCAAGTAGCTGCAACAAAGGAAATCAACAAAAAGACAAAAGAGCTATAGTGTTGCTACATGAAGACAAAATAGGCTAAATGACAAAATGTAATTTTATATTATAAAATATTTGGGGATAGGTGAAACCCTAGTTTGTAGTGAATCCTGACCACACAATGAGACTAAATCTTGTCCATTCATTTTGCTTTTTGGACACTATAAATAAGGGGTTTCCTCTCATTTTCAAGAGAGAGTTGAGTTGTTGTAAAGGCATACTACTGGAATTTTAATAGAACTTCATTGATTTGGTGGATTCTTGAGTTCCAACTTCATATTGCATGATTCTTCTTCTCATAGTTAGTGAATTTGAGTAGATTAATTTTGTTGTTCTATATGTTTTAGCTTTTTTTAGTAGATTAATTAATGTTGTGCATTAATATTGAAGAATTCTATTGTGTGTTGGCAACCTTCCTTGTCCATACTTTTTATTGTTTATTGATGGTAAATGGTTGTGTAAAGTTAGTCTAGGCATAAATTGAAAGTTGCACTAAATTTCAATCTTTTATTCATGCTTATGGTGAATGAATGGTTGAATATTTGCAGTCCTTAGAAGCTTGCACTAGTTTCATAAGACTGTGAAGTAATATGGTTAGGTGGAACTTTGTTTTAGGAAGGTTGTCCATAGTAGGGTCCTCCATTATCACTGTTCACTGCTAGTTTTAGGTCTAGGAGCTTCTCCCTTCCCCTACCCCTTTTTCCTTTTTTTTTAATAGTGGCTTCGAGTAAGGTTCATTGCACATTGTAAAGCCAAATCTGAAGCTAAAATAGGAGTTCTAGACTATTGTTTGAACCTACAACAATTGTGCACCAAATTTCCCATCTTAAGAACTCCAGTGGAAGATCCAATTCTCCTCCAACTTAACTCTCTATGTCTTCCATGTGATTACCAGCAAAATCACATCAAACCAACTGAGAAATTCCAAGCTTGTCATGATCTGACACCCGAGAGACCTTGGGGTAATTTTCAGCAACTTTTTGTTGGAGATTTCCTTTCAAGAGAGGTAGTGCATTCATGTGTTGCCTATGTTGAGAAGGTTCAAAAACACCCATCAACACTTACCTTCATGGTTGATACTCAATCTAAACACCTTGTTGATTTACATTCTAATGTACCATTGAAAAAGGCCCAATTAATCCCAAGTTTAAAAATTAAAATTAGGGTCCCCTTTTTCTTTGTTGTATTTTGGTGAACCCAACATGATTCAAACACACAACCTTTTGATATCTGAAGCAATTCACCCTAGATCTAATTTTTGTGTTCCATTATTTTGCATTGTTCATTTAGGGTTTCATTTTTGCATCATAAAAGACATAAAAATTCAAAAATTTGCATCACATTGCATCATAGGTTGTAATAGGATTACTTTCAATCATTTCGGTCATATCTACATTCAAATTTGCATTCATAATTGTCACTTTTTTTTCAACATTGGCATTGTAGTTATATTGTCATAAAATTGAGCAAATTTTGGAAAAATACTCAGTTGTAGACCTATTTTCACACAAACAAAAAACCCCTAAGAAATCTAATAAACATTCAAACTTTTAGTTGTTACCTATCCTATCCAAGATAATGACACCCTTGGGTGCATTTGGCCTATTGGTAGATCAACAAAATTTTGCATAATTCTCTGTCTCTCTGCTTGTAGGTCTCTGATTTGGAATTATTGACATGTATTTAGGAATCTTTCATATAGCTCAAAAAGTGACAAAATTTTCAATTTTTTGTTTCAAAATTCCATCAAAATCACTATTTTTAGATTTCTGCATCTTAGAATCAGTCAATTATGGCATCTTAGATCTAAAAAATTGCATTCAAATTTTTCATTTTATGTTAAAAATATCTTCAACATAGTGACACACTTGCATTTTGAATCACATTGGCATAAACTAGGTAAATTATAGAAAAACAATCCACTGATAGACCCTTCTGCAAGCATACCTGAGATCCTTAAACAATATAACACACAACCTAAATTTGAAACTTGCAAAAATCTATGTAGGACATAGGCACCATATGGTGACTTATTCCACTTATGGCAACTTATTCCTACCATTTTGAGTTTAAATTCACTGTGTAGAATATTGTCTTTAGTCTCTTCCCAATTCTGACATCAAATTTTCAATATCAATCTTGTAGTTCTCTATTCTTCTAAAAACATTGCTAGCTTGATCCATAGGGCATAACATCATGTTCTCATTGAAAAAATGTTTTGTTATCATAATGCATGTCCTATTGTCAGGTCTTGTTAATAATTTCAAGGAATTTTTTATACAAGCATGTGAAAATGAGTTTATTTCTCCTCTTTTGTTATTTTTCATTGATCCCTCTCCCACTATCTCTCCTAGTTGTGATAGTATCTTGGTGCAAGAGAATGAAATCATTGACAAATTTCTTAATATCACTTTTCTAATCTTCATTCATCTCCTAATATCTACCCTACTCATGAGAATGTGTTGGTGCAAGAGGATACAATCACTGATAGTTATTACAATCATATTTTTTCTTCTCCTGATATCTCTCCTACTTGTGAAGAAGGTATCTTGGTGTTGAAGATCCAATCATTGAGCATAATGAGGATCTTGTTTGTTTCTCTCCCAATACCTCTTTTACTTGCAAAGATATTTTGGAACAAGAAGATTAAACTATTGATATATTTCTTTCAAAAGATAGTAAGATGAATTTCATAGATGAAGATACTAAGGTGACATTAGATCCCCTCTCAATAGAAGATCATCAACAAGTAGTCAACTCTATTAATGTTATGAATACATAATTATCTATTAGATATCCTTTTATTATTGGACCTCCTAAAATCCCTTTAATTATTGGACCCTCTAAAATCCCTCTAATTATAAGACCTCCTAAACCTCATGGCCATATACTAAGCTTTACAAAACAACTTACTAGTAATCAGGTGTTGAAGCAACCAAGTTATCATATTGTTGCTCACACATACAACACTAGAAACAAAAGCAAACACCAACATTCATCCCATTACCTCAACCATACCTCCCACCCACACCTAGCATTATGCAATTTAGTGTTAAGGAATTTAATCTTGTTGAGCAACTTCGTAACACTCTTGCTAAGATATCTTTGTGGGATTTGATTCAAACATCACTTGTTTATCATGGCATGTTTCAAAATGCTTTGCAAAAAGTTTTTTCCCCTCCTAGTGTGCAACCAAATGATGTGGTAGCTTTGATTGAGAGTATTAATTCACCTAGTATGGGAATTGTCTTTCATCAAAGTGAGTTACCCCCTTTGCAAACACAAAAACAAAATGATGCCTTGATGATAATGGCTAGTATTAACAAGATAAGGATTAGGCGTACCCTTATTGATAATGGTTCTAGGCTAAATATTTGTAGTGTAAATATTTTGGATAGTGTGAACGGGTGAAAATATAGGTTAGAAAATGAGCAGCAAACAAAAGAGTGCAAGAAAACAAAGATTAACACCCTACACCTCAATATTGGGAAAATGATTAGCTTAACAAAAAAAAATGGAACATTTCACCTTGTCGAGCTATTCTTTTGGTTGGCCCTTCAATTCGTGATCTTGTATGCTCCTTGGATGGCAAGTAGGTGGGGATGCAAGATAGTTGGAGTTGTATGATAATGGATGCAAATTCTAAGATGTGAGAATATGGCTAAGTGTGGCTTCAAATGATAAAACTACAAGAGTTTGGCTATGGCATGCAAAGGTCCCTAAATGAGAGAAAAGAGGGGGTATTTATAGAGAATTTTGGATTCTCTAGAGAAATGAACGGTTGAGATTAAACCAACAAGGCCAAGATATAGGGCTATGGTGAGTTGAGGACTCACAAGCCCTTACATCTTGACATGTGGAATGTGAAGTGGCTTGAAAATGGTGATGTGTAGGTGAAGTGGGAGGAGAGTACATGATGTGGAGGAAGGACATGTACCTTTAAAGTACATTGAGAGATGAGAAGATTCCTTAGAGGAATAAAAAGTGAATTTAAAATTCACATGATTGGGGAATCTTGTGGATAAGACAAGGTTCCAAAGGGAGAGGTAGAAAGTACCTTGGATAAGACAAGGTGCCTAAAAAGGTAAGCACTTGTCACATGTGACTTGATGTGACAAGTCAAAGATTCTAGAAGATGCATGGGAAAAGGGGAAGAGTTCACATGTGACTTGATGTGATAAGTCAAAGATCACATGGGGAAGAGAAAAAGGAATTTAATATTCCTTGGAAGAATAAAAGGAATTAAAAATTCCTTGAGAGGTTGATTAGGATAGTTAATGAAGGATTAGAGGAGAGTTAGGTGGCTAAGAGAGATTAGAGGCCAACTTGCAAAAGTTGGAGGATGTGACACATCCTAATCAAGGATTAGGCATGTGCACATCCTGGATTAGGCATGTGCACATCCTAATCATGATTAGGCATGTGCACATCCCTAATGATGAGATTAGGAGAATAATTAGGATTAAGAAAGGGATGCGACATGTGAGAAATTTTAATTCATTTGATGAAAAGGAGGATTAAAGAGATAAGGTATTTATTTATTAATTAAATACCTTAGGCATTTGGCAGAATTAAGGATAATAATTAAATAATAGCAATATTACTTAATTAATGCAAATAAGGGGATGCTTAGACGAAAGGGGATAAATTTGGATAAATTAAGTGTCCAAATTTAGGTGTCTACAGATAGAATTGAGGTGGATAAGACTAAAATTAAACCAGTTGATTTGTCTATTTGTGGTTTTGATAATGTGGAAAAAGAACCACTTGGTGTAATAACAGTACCTGTCAAAGTTGGTAAGGTTGTATTTCAAACTCCCATCCATGTCATGCCTCATGATCTTTCATAAAATATTCTCTTGGGTAGACATTTAATTCATGAGATGAAAGGAGTGCCTTCAATGCTTCATCATTTAATGAAATACACATACAACAATAAGGTTTATGTGATAAAAGTTTATCCTAAATCTGAAAAAAATGGTTACAAACTAAAACAAGAATAGAGATTCCTTTTAGAACATTGATACCAACTTCAAAAGTGGAACCTTTACAAATTGAAGATAAATATGAGTGTCTTTCACCTGTGAAAAAATTATTAGATGATGAGTGTGGATCATTGGAATTCACACCTATAATCATAGGAGAATAAAGATCACACAATCAAAATCAGAAAAAGAAAAAGAAGTCGCAATGATATCAACACAATCTATCATTGTATCATAAAAAACATCCACAACCTCTAATAAAGGGGAAAACACAAATTACACATCCACTTATGGTGAAATTGATTATGAAAAGCCACCTTCTTCGAAAGAAATGGAATCCATTATGGAAGAGGTTATGAACTTTTGAAAAAAAAATGTCTATAATGGAAAATGATGTGGTATAAAAGAACAAGGCATATGTGTCCCTATAGAGACCAACACAAAAGAAACAAGATGTCTTGGTTATTGTCCTTCAAAAATAATGAAAACATCAACAATACCTTCACTTAATCATGAAAAATAGCATTTTTTGTTACTCCTTTCCATGTGGTAGTTGTAGTATCAAAACATACTCACTACCATGCATAGCGGTATAAACTAGGATTTATGCAATCATATTTCATCTTGCAAGGAGCAACATTTAATCATCCATCTTGGCTCATATTTGTCCCTACACTTGGGGGCAAGGGGTTAGGAAGCCTTTCGTTAGGTGCATTCCTTCTAACAATGGATCCCTTTGTATCTCCTTAAAACATTATTGTAGCAAGTACACTAACATTTTAAGGGGGGGCATATGGTCCCCCACTTATTATTTGAATAGGAAATGGTCCCTTTCTAGAGATGATAGAATATATCTCCTAGAAAGTGTGACCTTGGAAATGAAAGTGTAGCCTTCTTGATCTATGATAGTGTCTTATTTGTGGTGATATTAGGCTTGATGTCCCATAAGAGTGTGACCTTTCATCGCATATAACATTCCCCTTGGTGGTAATTCTAGGGCTAGTATTCCCTAAGGTATGAGTCTTTTATTCCATGATTAGTCCTATCTTGATGGTGATGTCATGTGTGATATTCCCTAAGGTATGACCTTTCATGTAATGAGAAAAACCCCTTTGTTTTTTTTTAAATCACCTTTTTTGGTGACATTGTTAGAAATCCCCTTGTGGTTTTGTCCTTATCTTGTTGTCATTTATGTGCCTCCTTAGGCAAGTTTGTGCACCTCCTTAGATCATTTTGGCATTTTATTTTTTTTGCTTCACTTTTTTCATGTGTGTTGAGCTTATTATTGTGTTGGCATAGCATCTCAATCATTTTGTATCACCCTATAAAATCTATCAAGGAGTATAACTCTTGGTATGGTTGTTAATGGGTGCACACCTAGTGAATATCATACATCACTAGACTTAGTATATTTCTCATTCTACTACCTTGTCTTGGGGGCTCACCTAGTGAATATCATACTTCACTAGACCGTGGTGCCTTGTATTTGTGGTTCACTTAGAAAATACCAAAATTTTCTATTGTGTGTCATGAACACCTTAACATTACTAGTAAGAATAACACAAATTTCTTGACAATAGATTTATGCATTTCATGAGTGTCTAGCATAACACAACTTGCTAGCCTTGTGGAACCCATCATATTGCATGGACACCTAGAATAACATAGCTTGATAGCCTATAGATCCATGTGGCTCATGAGTGATGTGGCATAATGTAACTTTCTAGTCAGCATGGGAACATTCCTTTAACTAACATTTATTCGATGAATGACGTTTGGTATGAGACAATTTAAGACTGAAGTCTCTTTACCTTACCGACTTGGATCCTTTTAGTACTAACCCCATGTTTTTTTGTGTCTCTTGTGTGTATTCTTCATGTTTGCATCATGTTTATATTCATTTTGTTTTCATGTTATGTCATGTGTTTTCATCCTCTATGCTTTGTGCTTTCTGACATGTATGTATGTGTATGTTATCTTGTTGTATTTCATACATGTGTGTGTTCCTTTTTCCTTATGTTGTCTTACCGGGATCTTGGATCCTCGAGGCATGGGAACTCCCCCTTGATCCTTTTTCATCCTATCTCTTCAACATTTGGACAATCAAACTCGTCTTCACATATATTTTCTACTTTAGTTTGATTCTAAGTGTAATTTCATACTCTTACTTAAGTGGGGGCTAAATGTAGCATCATAAATTGTCATCCTTGACAATTTCACACTATTTTTTTCTCCCCTTAATTTATTGAACCTGATTAAGCACCTAATTCCCAAAATTATGCATTTTATGGCCTATTTTTAACAATTTACAATAAATTGCAAACATTGAACAAATACATTTATTTAATGTTTTTCCCTCAAAACCTAAAATCCTATAAAATAAGGCCAAGGTTGGGATGCCCTTGGGTATCTAAGTCCCCCTATTTTTTCGAGATCCAAATTTGAATATGTCAGTGTTGGAATTTTAACATTTACAATTCAAATTGCAAATATTAGCTATCGGGATCTAATATACAAGAAATTGAATAAATTCCTATAAATACTTGGTTATTGCATCATTTGAAAACTAAGTGAAACGATTGAAAAAATATTATTGTCAAGAGAAAGTCAAGAGTAGTAAAGAGCAAAATTTTAGTGATTTATTGCAGTAATTCAAGATCCAAGCATTATGTCAAATTTTATGTGAGTTTATGCATGTTTATGTTATCATTATTTGTGAAGGCTAACCCTTGTTGTAGGTCTCCAAGAAATTAAAGCAATCAACCAAATACAATCCAAGACCTTGAGGTGATGTGCATGATTTCAGTCATTCAAGGAAGCCATTGAAGGGTGGTGAGTTGCAACACTTTTTTGATTCACCATTCCTTCTTAATATCATTTATCCATGTTTATCATTGGTATTGCCATTTTGCAAATGGAAACACTAACACGGGGTTTGACTAAAGAAAGCCCCTAAATGGCACAACATTTCTTCTCTCTTTGAATGTCCAATTTTTATGTTTGAAGAGGATTGAAGGAAGTGTGAAGATAATTTATTCATTGTTGCATTCAAATCCTTACACCTTGTCAACTCATAGAAACTCACCTATAGAAAATTTTGACAGTGATTCGACAAGTCTACAAGCAGAAATAGGGATCTTCGATCTAACATCAGAGGACTGTAAAAATAGAAAAAAAGAGGCATGTAAGGACTTAGATTCCCTTGGGAAACTCTTCCCTCATATTCAGACCAACACCCAACTTTCAAGATAGGTACACAATACTCTTCCCTTCCCAAATTTGCCTACAAATCTTTGTTACAATCTATCAATTGTCATAATCTTGAATTGTTCGTATTAGGCGCATAGTCTAATTAGGTTAATCAAGGAAAATAAATTATAATATATTCCAAGGCTCATGAAAAATATGCAAATCCAAGTCTGACTGACTCATCTTCATGGTTGAAATTTAATCTAAACACCTTGTTGATTTGTATCCTTACGTACCCTTGAAAAAGGCCCAATTGAATCTTAGGTTTAGACATTAAACTTAGGGTCCCCTTTTTATTTGTTACAATAATAAGCATAGGGAAAGGGATATAGATGAGAGGATAGACCTAATAGGTCATCTCAGAAATAGACATTAAAATATTCAATCCTAGATAGAACTATAGTAGGAACAACTTTCATAAATTCCTAGCAATTAAATTAGAACCAACGTGTTTAAAATGTTCAAAATCAGCATATAAATATGTATTATGTATTGCATGGTCAAAATTAGCATATTCATAATAAAAATGTCAATCAATAGGTTAATAACCAAATGAACATGAGACCTCTATTTAAAAGGAATGCTTAGAGATTCCCTCCAATTAGATGGCCTCTTGGAACTAAAATATACAGGTAGCTAGATTATTTTGGTATCCCTAGTTTTCCTAATTTAACTTTGAATGATATTAGGGGAAAAACTTCAAAATTATAATGCAATTATATAATTATAGAAGAATAACATCTTAGACACTTCATTAATGTCATAGATGAGTATGATATTGGGGAGAAGAATGTAATCATGAAATTGTTTGTGCAAAAGAGTAGTATAGAAGCCTTGTAGACAAAAATATTGACCCATGGGAAGAATTCATAAGAGTTTTCATATTATAGTATGGGGATGGAATACATACCAAGTTTTCCCTCCATGATCTCACAACACATTAAGAAGGATGTTTTATCATGACAATGAGGAAGGTGCCACCAAATTATGATCTTAATAAATTCATGTGTCTTGTCTTGTATTGTAGTGTATTTGATGCTCAAATTAGATATTGTCTTAGAAAAAATAATCCACATGGTCTTAGGGAATCATATGATATTTACATAAACATTGGAAGTAATATGAGATAATTTGGAAAACATATCAAAAGAGAAAATACCAAGATATATCAACCTGATAGAAAATTCCTAAGCAATCCCCTTACTACTAAATAAAAAATAGATAGGTTGATGGGTGCAGTAAAGGATTTATTATATATGGTGGAAGGAATGATAAGGGACTATCATCTCCAATTGTTTTAACTCATTTCAATGAAGTTTATCATTTTCATAATAACTCCTATAGTCAATGTTGGTCTAAAACACCATAGCGACATGACAAGTAGGTGGTTCCTAGGTAAAGGAATTACAAACAACGAGATAAAAATAAATTTGAATCCTTTTCAAAGAGATAATGTGCACTCTCAAGACACATATTCACAGTGTGACAATTTTTATCTTCCACATGATCCAACCAATTGTGTGGTTTCTTTAGCCAATAAAAAGGATGATGAATTCCCTTACAAAGAAGGAAATGTAATATATTGTGATGAACAAGTTGATTAGTTGGATTTATTAATATATGGATCCATATATGAAGAAGATGAATGTACCAATCAAGAGGGTTCTAATCAAGTATTCTAATTTAATTATGGTAAAGGTCCAAAGCAATATGAACTGCATGATCATTATTTTGAGAATTTGAGGGAAATAATAAGACACGAGCACATTGTTAGATGAGGATAAAATAATCCTTACTGAAGTTGTAGTAATATATGCTCATAATAGGCATGAACTAAGGAATAGATAAGTACTTTCAAGGGGTAACTCCAATATTGTAGTACCAAGAGGAGCTAAACCAAATACATAAATAAACAAGCATAAGGCAAGTGGAAAATTTAATAATGGTAATCCTAAGGATGAGAAAAATGGAGAAGAAAAATGATCCATTATAACAACAAATGACTAAGAATAAATATTTTCAAAATCATAGTCAAGGTGAAACACCTCAAGGTGGGAAAGATGCTTCAAAAGGAAAAATATATAAATGATAAATACAAAAAAATGCATCTCAACCATTGGGAGGTGGAGTTGAAGGTAAAAGAAATAAGAAAGGAATAAAAGGTAAGGGTTTTATCTCTTTTGTTTTAGTAGTTCCTTATATTATTGATGCTAGCTATATCACTCTCCCACATGGTACACCCTTACCTAATTTAAACCTCTAGATATGTCACAAGTAATAATTAAAATTATGATCTTAATTCCAATAGGATAACTCCTTAAAATCTCTAAACATAGACAAATGATTTTGTCTTACTTTATTTTTGTAAAAGAATTATACTAGTCAATTGTCATTATTGGTGACACTAGAAATCATAAGGATAAGGAAGAAACATTAAATTATACCTAGGAAATTTCTTATTTGGTAATTGTTTACATTTCATGCCCCCTTCATAACCCATTAGAAATGATTGATTTGAGAGATCATACCTGGTCCATAGTGCATGATATTACTCCTTTGGACCTTTCCTTAACCCCTTTTTTCATGCCTTAATCAAAATCAAAAATCAAAAATCAAAAAATGACTAAGTGTTGAACTTTTCGGGTTTCAAGATGATGTTTTCCCTCTTAACTATATGCCATCTCTTTTAGCCTTTGATTTCACCTTATTTCCTTTAAAAAACCTTCTAAGTGTTGATTTTTTTTAGTCTTTCAAGTCGTTGGAGATCCCCTTAATCATTTTCATGCTTTAGAGTTTCCAAGTCCTTGTGAAAACATCTAAGTGTTATATTTTTTCTTATTTTGAGTTTAGAGTTGTCGATATTTTTTTTTCCTTCATAATTTTTAAAAAGGTAATTGTTAAGTTGCATTCCTTATGGCTGACACCTCACAAAGGAAACTTTGAATTCTTAAGTGTAGTCTTTTGAGATTTCAAACTTTCGCTTACTTGCTTGCCACCCTGCTATCACTATCGGCCTCAAGGCCTTCCTCATTAATTTTGAGGAAATTGGCTAAGGAATCTTCCCTTTTCGTTCTTCTCCTTGATTTATTACCACTTTCAACCCACTCCCAAATAAATTCCTTCCAAACTCTCAATCCCTAAATTCTTCCTCTTTCACAATTGCCCAAGCCATTTTCATTGGATTTTATCCTTTGGTTCTTCTCTTCATGCTCTTTCATATTTCATGTGTGTTTAGTGTCACTCCCAATCCTTGAACCTCGCTTTCTCCCTTTCATCCCATATTCTTCCAAATTTCTTCACCAATCTTTTAACCTTTGGTTTCTCTTTTCCTCTCTTTCAAAAAGTGGTAAGGTTGACACTCGATGTCTAAGGAAAGTTATCTTATGAGGTTACAAACAATTTAATGCCTCAGGAATTGGTTCAATGGTAGGCTTGAGCTTGAAACTCTGACAATATTCTTAGAAGCATTGTTTTCAACCCATAAACACCATTAATTGGAATCCTTTTCTCTACTTCTAGGGCTATGGAGATGGAATTTAATGCATTTGAGCATGGATTCAAGGAAAAATGAAGTGTCATGTTGTTTTTATTATCTAAAAGTGTCCCTTTTTTTGAATTCTCATCCCCAAATTGCATATTTTGTGGGCAATCTTCATCCTTCTGCACTCATGCTCAAAACTCATCACTATAGAGGTATGGCTAGTGCTTAGAGAATGTTCTACACACTTCCTTGGTCACTCAATTTTGATTTGGTGGAGAGATGTATTCATGTGTTTAGTTTTTGGTGGTGGTTAGGGTTCCCCCCTTGTCCTTTGTGCCTTGGCACATATTTTGGAGTTTCTCTTCGGAATAAAATCCCAATTTGGGCTCTTTTATAGTAGTTCTCTAAGTTCTCTAACAAATACTTGTGAATTTTGCATCTTTTCTACTATAATAAGGATTCAAGCCTTTTAATTAATTTAAATTTCACATTTTCCTCTCTTCCATTCCATTGTAATGTGCATAATAATTTTTCCTTCATTTTTGAGTGTATGTTCTCTATTTTTGTGTGCTTGTATGTTGTGCTAATACCTATTATAGGTTTAGCTATGGAATGTTTCTTCCCTCCTAGAATTTGTCAACCCTAACCTTTGCATAAGATCATAAGAGTCAGTAGAATTGAATATTGTACATTTCTATCATCAACCCCAAGAGGCTTATTTCATTCCTAATCAGCATGCTTATCCTTCAACTCAACCCTAGAATATGAACAACTTGGAACATATGAGCATCAACAAAATATTTTCAAACTTCCAAGAACAGTTGAGGTCTATTGATAGGGAGCATGAATAAAACCTACAACAAGAGGAGATTTCTTATCAATTTCATATTCACTAGCAACATATGCAAGCACAAAAGAAGCAACATGAGTAATGTCTTACAAGGGAGATATATGATAAAGAGGGGAAAATGAAACTATTGCTTGCTCAAGCACAAAGGCAAGAGATCTAATTAGGATCTTTCATTCCTACTTTTAGAGAGGAACCTCTTAAGTAAATGGGTTAGCTTATGAAGAAGGGAGTTTCTAAATTGAAAATTCTAATTTTCAAGCAAGATAAGCATCTTAAATTGGTAATCAAGTTTTCTAGGCTAAAAATACCAAGTTTTAGGGGCCTTCATCCCTCATAGGAGCATGTGCCTATGCAGGTTCAATCTTCTCCTTCACATGATTAGCCCCCTCCAGAAACCCAACAAGCCTTTCAAAGGCTTCTTAACCATTTTTTTTGCCCAAATACTATTTCACTTTATAAAGGTGGACTTATTTTTTGGTGAGCTATTTGGTCAAAATAACAAAAGAGGGAGATGTCCCAAGAAAAATTGAAACAAATTTTTGGTTGTGAGCTCTCATATGCTCCAAAAAATAAATATTTTGACCTACTGCAAAAAAAATTGAAGATAATCAATTGCAACGATAAAACACTGAGCAAGTGGGGAAAGATGATGAAGGAGAGGAATTGATCCTCTCATTTGATGACCTCCCTTGTTTTATTGATAATGAGGGGGAGAGCTCACCCATGTCTATATCAACAAAGGTCTTGGAGTAGTAGGAGAATGTTGAAGAGCTTGATGATCAACAATAACATGAAGACAAGTTTGAGGTTGGAGAGACCATGAGGTCAATCCCATTCTCAGGAAGGGGGAGGTTGATGAGGACCTATTATAGGATGAGTTAGAGCCCTTTTTTAGACCTTGACACTCTAGCCATCATCTCCTAAGCTAGAGGACCATGAGAAATAACATGAGGAGAAGGTACATATGCTTCTAGATGAATCATTGAAGATAGCCCCTATTGACCAACCAAAAACCAAAGAGAAAGTACCTAAACATTAGCCCAATGTTAGTTGTTTGGACTTGTCACCTTCAAGAGGATGCCCTACTAGGAATCTAGCTTGGATAAGGATCAAAAAATTTCTGAACTTCATATTTGTTTCTAAGAATGAGGATGAAAATAAAAAGGAGCAAGGTTTTCTTTCCCATTCACTTTAGGAGGACTATTCTCATAGTCATCTTAAATGGGTAAGTTTCCTTGTTTTAAACCTTTGGGAGGTAGTTCAACAACCTATTGAATGCTTATTATTTTTTATTTTTTGGTTAGTTACCCATGAGCATGTGAAGCATCCCAATCTGATAAAAAAAGGTAGCTACTTCAATAAGCCACTCAATAGATTTTTTAAAATATTTTCCCATTGATTAGTTTAGGTTAGGTTAGGTTTTTTATCTTTTCCTCCAAGTATAACTTGCACAATTTTTTGTGTTCTATGTGTTTTGAGGTAGGTTAGTTGTTGTAGTTTTCCTTCTGATTTTGTTCCCAATGGACTAATAAGGCCTCTACATTCCATTATTAGCAAGCAATCATCCCATAGAGTTCACCAAAAAATTTATGTTTCATGCGCCCCTTCATGGCCCATCAACAATAACAAATTTGAGAGATCTTATCTAGGTCATCTTGCATGATATTACTCCTTTGGACCTTGCCTTAACCCCTTTTTTTCATTCCTTAGTCAAAATACAAATTGAAAAAATCCAAAAATAACTAAATGTTGAGCTAGGTTTCAGGATGTCACTTACCCTCTTAACTATAGGCCATCTCTTTTGGGCCCCCGAGTTTACCTTCTTTCCTTTGAAAAATATTCTAAGTGTCAAATTTTTTGTCCTTTTAGGCCATCAATGGTCCACTTAATCATTTGCATACTTCATATTTTTCTCGACCCCTAAAGTCCAAAGTCCTTGTGAAAACATCAAAGTGTTAGTTTTGTTAGTCTTTTGAGTTTCGAGTTGTCAATTTTTCTTTACCTTCATAATTATTAAAATGGTATGTGTTAAGTCACATTCCCAACATCCAACACCCGATGAAGGAAACTTTGAATTCCTAAGTGTATTCTTTGGGCTTTCATACTTCTGCTTACTTGTTTTCCACCCTGCTATCACTATTGGCACTGAGGCCTTCCTCATTACTTCTAAAGAATTGGGTAAGCATTTTCCCTTTTTGGACTTCAAGTTTTTGGTCTTCTCCTTGCTTTCTTACTATTTTCAACCCACTCCCATATACATTCCTCCCAAATCTCAATCCATGAAGTCTTCCTCTTTTGCAATTTCCCAAGTCCTTTTAATTTGATTTCAACCTTTGTGTCTTCTCTTCATGCTCCTTCATTTTTTATATGTGCAAGGTGTCATTCTTCAAGATTTTAGTCTTTGACATCTATTTTCCTCTCTTTCGGAAAGTGGTAAGATAGATGCCCAATGGAAGCTATCTTTTAGGGTTGGAAACAATTTAATTCCTTACTCATTGGTTCAATGGTCAACTCAAGCCCAAAACTAAAACAATATTCTCGAAAGCATTTTTCAGCTTGTAAACACCATTAATTCTTAGCAACTCTTCTCATATGTCCTTTCTCTACGTCTAGGGATATGGAGATGGAATTTAATGCATTTGAGGATGGATCAAAGGAATAATGAGGTGCCATGCTACATTTATTATTTGCAGGTGTCTGTTTTGTCAAAGTCCCATCCCTCGATCATGAATTTTATGGGTGATCTTCATCCTTTTACACTCATGCTTAGAAATAATCAATGTGGATGCATGGACAGTGCTCAAATAATATTCTGCATGCTTCCTTGGTCACTAAATTTTGATTTGGTGGATAGATTTCTTCATGTGGTTATTTTTTGGTGGTGGTTATGGTTTCCCCCTTGTCCTCTGCACCTTGGAAAAAAATTTGGAGTTTCTCTTCGCAATAAATGCCTAATTTGGGCTCTTGTGTAGTAGTTCTTCTATGAGTTCTTTAATAGATACTTATGCATTTTACATCTTTGGTACTATAACAAGGCTTCAAGCCTTTGAATTAATGAAAATTTTCTTATTTTTCCTCTCTTCCATTTTGTTGTGTTGTGCATAAGCATTTTTCCTTCATTTTTGAGAGTATATTCTTTAGTTTTGTGTGCTTGTATATTGTGTTAATACCTCTTTCAAGGTTAGATATAGAATATGTCTTCCCTCCTAGAATATTTCAACCATACACTTCACATAAGCTCATAAGAACTAGTAGAACTAAAGATTGTTCAAGATCCTTGGTATTTCACTACTTCTGTGTGCTATAAAAGTGGGAAGAATCACACTCTAATCTTGGTGTATCACCACCCCTTTGTTATTTGTATTCCTCTTTCTCCCTCTTTTCCTTTGCATGTTTTTATTAGTAGGATTATTTTAGAGATTATCTAGTATTGGGTTGGACCAATACTATTGCACCTAGATTAGAAAGGAAGCCATCCTTCTCTATAGGTTTGATCTCAATATCAAAGGTCCCACACTTGAGATCATTCACATTGCGCCATTAGAATGCTAAGCCTATTTCAACAGGGTGTAATTTCATGTGACAACAATAACCAACCTAATTTTGATCCCTTTTATACCACATTGTTGATCAAATGATGTTTATTTCACACTTGCATGTTGGACTTTGATGCTTAATTTAATGCCATGCCCTTCACAGTCATGAATGATCTAGAACTAAAGTTTTCCAAATATTATGCAAAAATCATTCCCATTGGATATTATCATTGTTCACTATCTAGCCGAATGGGGTATATTATTTTCTAAAAAATGGGCAACCTCAATGTATGGTAGTGTACAAATGGATTTATCATATGCTAATATTTCATTACAGGGTGAAGAGGTAAAACTACATTTAGAAAATAAGGTCAAAAAAACTATTGATAACCTATATAAATAACCAATTAAGTGCATTATATTGATGCAAGACCTAACCACTTCATTAGATTTTGTGAAGAAGAATATGAGACTAGTACCAACTTTCCCTTTCCCTCCACTTCTATCAAAGAAGCAAATGATTTATAGACCATTTTTTTATGGTACATTCTCTAGAGGTGGCTCAAGGGCTAGAGTTATTCTTGTCTTTCCTATTGATGAATCCTTCAAGTTTGCATTCAAGTTATCATTCAAATTTACTAATAATATTGAAGAATATAAATATATAATTATAGGATTGAAGGTTTCTATCAAACATGGAATTAAGTGCATAAGAATCCTTGGAGAATTAGAACTGATTGTTCTACAGGTAAAGAATCTATGCAACTATAGTGTCGACAAATTACTCCTTTACCTTTCACACTATGTTTGGGTCCCCTAATTTAATTGTACTCAATTAAGCCTCTTATTGGCCCAATTTGCATCTACAATCCTAGTTAATTACAATTTTTGAAAGGGGAATCATGATTTAATTAATGTAATTATCATTTTTAACACCCTGAAATGAATAGGTCCCGACAATTTAGATCAGGACCAATTTGCCCTTTGGTGAATGGGTCCCCTTTAGTTGCTTAAATAAAAAATTTAATATATTTTTGGTGGCCTATTTATGATCCCAAATTCAATTTCAAATGTCAGCTTGTAATGTTTAATTTTTGGGAAATTAGAAAGTTACATATAAAATCAAGGTCTTTTTATCAATTCAAATCCTAGCACAAGAAAGTGATTATTCCTAAAGCTAAGATTATTTTCAAAGGTGTTCAAGAGCATATTTCTCAAGCATTTGTTGCAGCATTCGAGATCTCAAGCATAATTTCAAACTTATATACCATCATGCATTTTTTTGGAGCTAAAATTATGATGTAGGTTTCAAGCATTCAAGTCAAGATTCAAGCATCAAGATCACATCATCAATCAAGCCATTTCATGCAAGATTAAGAACTTGGAGAGATGTACTAAGTTTCAGTCCTTCAAGGATTTAAAATCAAGGGTTTGGTGAGTTACAACATATAAATTGTTCATTCATCATTCCTTTCATGTTTCATTGTTTCATTTCAAGGTTTGATTACCAAAATGGGGTTTGACCAAGGAAAACCCCCATTCACCAAAAGAAAACAATTTTTCCCTCATGTGTTTTTCAAATCTTAGGTTAAAAAAGGATTGAAGATCTATTAAAAGAACAAAATTGAAAAAGTTACAAAAGTTACAAAAGTTTTCAACATTATCATCAAGCCATGTAAACTCATTTTCAATTTTTTTTTCAAATTTTAATGTGTGAAAGCCAAAGGAATCGGTAGAGCAGACCAAGGATCAGAGGATTGTGAAAGCAATTTTTCAACCCTTGTAGCAAGACCCATTCGCCCTTGGGTGAATGAGTTCTAGGACCCTCAGCACAACCTTTTTGTTGCAAGTACATAAAATCACACCCTTCTTAGATCTGCAGTTGCTTTGTTGGTTCTGTCAAATTAAGGTTTAATTTAGAGGTTGCATGTGTTACATTGCATCATTGCATTCATTTGGTATTTTAATTCATCTCCCAAAAGTGCATTTCAGGTTGATTTGCCTCATCCTAGGTCATAAGGAAAATAGCAAGATCTTCATCAAGGTTGAATCACCTAAGGGCTAAAAGTCAATCTTTCCCCTAGGGGATCTCTTTTTTCTAATGAAATAAGGAAGATAGGTGCATCATACCCCCATTTCAATTTTGATTTACCCATTTTCTAATGTTTCATTTTGGTGAACCCAACATTGCACATCAAAAAATTTGAAATTTGGAGTGCATTAAAAAACCATAAATATAGGATTTGCATTACTTTACATTAGGTTTCATATCATTTAGGGTTGTTAAATTGGCATTATTTTTCCTCTCATTTAGGGTTTTAGGTTTTCATTTTGCATTCTTTAAAATCTAAAAAATCTAAAATTTGCATGCATAATACATTGATTTTGCATAGTACTTACATATTAGTATATGTTCAATCATTCATATTCACAAATTGAGTCAAAATTGCATTTCAAAAATTTCCATAACTTTTTCATCAATTTTCATTCATTACACTTGCATTTAGACATCAAAATCTAGAAAAATCAATCACTAAAAGTACAATTTACAATCTGAAATAGGAAACCTAGCTATAAGCTTTAAACTCAAATTTAAATTTTTGCAACCCTTGTGCTAAGACCCATTCTCCATAGGGAAAATAGGTCCGTATACAGGTGTTGTTTCAAAATTT
>VDFB02353493.1:72005039-72467008 GCA_007258455.2 Sequoia sempervirens | reverse complement strand
AGAAAATTTAGAGTATAAATGAAGCAATTGTGTTGAAATGATTCATCTTTCTGTTAGTTATGGGTAGGGAGAATTAGAACAGGATGTGTTCATTTTGGAACTAATGCTGAAAGAGAACAGATTTGGCATCAACTCAGGATATTCTTGAGGTTAAGCGCTGACTGGAGTTTACACCATCATTGTTTGATAAGACATCGGGAATGTCAATCAGAATGTTGGCACTAGAACTTGCTTCATGTGGGACTGCATTCTTGGAGCTGCCGCAAATAAGGTGAACTTTGGCACTACTGCCATTCATTTAGTGCCTAGATCAATTATAATCCAAGTGTTCAACAACAAAAAACCACATTCAAAGAAAAAATTTATTGAAAACCATGCTTGCAAAACTAACAAAAGAACATTGAAAACCATGCTTGAATATCTTAACAAAAAAGCTTCTAAGGCTTTAGTACAACATCAGCATAACAGAGACCACACACTGCAGTCGGAAGGATCTCCTCTTGAAAGCAATAAGCTACCTTATGGTCTTATCTTTGGCTTTGTAAACTTCCCCATTGTGCTCTCCTTGACCTCTAGCTTCAATGCTTGGATCGTTAAGATAGGATGAACTTGGCTTCGGTCTACACACTGAAGAAATCAATCTACTCATGACAGAATTAGGGATACAAAATACAGAGCAAGACGAAACAAACAACTGAATGGAACAGCTACACAAGACACTAGCCAAGGTTCTTGGGACACAACCTTTGTAGCAACAACCTTCAAAGCATGGAACAAGTAATTATTATACAAAGATATACACAAAATGTACCATAATACACACACAGGCTCCATGACTGGGATCATCAGTCCAACAAATGGTGCACAGAGCTACTTCAATGCCAATACCAGACCGATACCAGACCAACAATTGTTCCAGATAAGAAGTGGCATTGTAAATACATTAATTTGCTGCAGCTGAAAACTTTGAGTAGTCCTCTGAAGTTATATTCTATGTGACATGTTTTTATGACCTTGAGGACAACCAATACCCAGAAAATACATTTCAAGCCCTAGCATGGAATCTAACAGTTTATATGTGATTTGTAATTATAGTCTTGAGTATTTTTTTCTCTATCATGTTTGGATTTTCTTACTTGCCTAATTTTGGGCTGTTCAGAAGGCCTTGGGCCTTCAGTTGCAAACTTGCAGCCACAAGATGATTAAACAACTCTAATGCAAAAAAATCTTCCAGGTCACTTCCCAACATAAATTGAATTTTCAGACTTTCCAAGTTTCACTACCTTCAGAATTCAAACATGGTATTTTGCACTGAGACTTTTATCCTATAAGCTGTATGTAACAAGCAAGTCAATATCAGGTGAAACATTGATATAACTCATGTCATCCTACTTATAAATGTATATCCACGTTGAAAAGATCAAAATGGAGTTGAAATACAGAGATTTAGAATTGAAAATTGAAGTTAGTATGGAGATTTCACATACATAGTCCTGTGGACCTATTCCAAATGCATATTTTTAGTGTTGATGCACTTTCTCAACAGACTCGAGACCATCTCCTAATTAATTGATGACCAAAAAATCACAATTCCATTTACACCTACTTTGGCTAGTTGTACTGATCTTTAGTCTAGTGGTCTACCTAAAATACAGCTCCAATCCTTGTTACCCTAGTTCAAAACCATAATGAAAACAGTTGGAAAACGTTATTTGGACACCAAAAACATAAGATAAATTGAAAAACAGAGCTTACGCTTTTTATATTTCCTCCTTGGAAGCAAGCATAATTAACCCCATTTATCGTATCTTCGGTATTTGTGTTGTTAGAGAGTCATCAAGCAGTTTTTCATTATTTGCTGTGGCAACGAATGGTTGTAGTTAGTTTCCCGTTCTACAATCCACCTTCCATTCAATAGAAGAAAGTTTAATTATCAGTTCCATAAAATGCTATCAGTGGCTAAAATCTGGGGCTTTTGCACTCAATCTATATATTTCAAGTGACATTCATAATTGGACCCGAAACAAGATTTTGGATAGCCTTCCTCTTGCACGGTTTTTGAGCAAGTAGTAGAAATAGATCACTGGATCTCTGAATAAATATTGGAAGAGCTTAAACTAAAAAACTGGAAATGCAGCACATAAAAAAACAATTTTCACCTGAAGCAAAAGCGATCCACTATAGTATAATGAAATAGGCTGAAACCATTTGATTTTATCGTTCTAACATGTTTTACTATATGACTTATCATGTTCAGTGTTCCCAATTGATCAAATACAAAAATGAAGAATTGTATAACAGCAAAATCAGAAAATAAGTAAAAAGGCAAGGCAGACTAAGAAAACATTTGATTTATACATTATCACATGCCTTGCTTTGCAAGCTGTACTACAATTCTCAAATACATCTGTTGGTCATCCACTAGCACATACCAATATAACTCAAAACAAGATACAACCACGCTACTCTTCTTACATTCTAAAATTTTCAAGTCGCACTGATCAAACTATATGCCGATGAAAATCCTTCAAATGGCGACAAGAACAAAAATTATAGCTATCCCGAATTTCAACAACATGGGCCATAGAAAATAGAGCTAAAATCTATTCCTTGCATGAAAATTCACTATAACAAAATCTATATCAGAGCAGATCAATATCTAGCCTTGTAAGAAATATCATTTATTTAACTCCTCAAAAGCATCAAGCGAGATCCACGGGATCCATTGAACCTAATTAATGCTTTGCTTGGAAGGCCTTCATAAACGATACCAGTTTCTCCACTCCTGCCAATGGCATTGCATTGTAGATTGAAGCCCTGACTCCACCCACAGATCTGTGTCCCTTGAGCTGTACCATGGCCTCACTAGCTGCCTGTTTGATAAACTCGCTCTCAAGCTCACTCTTTTCAAGTGTAAATGGCACATTCATCAAGGACCTTACAGACTTCTCCACAGGGCACCTATAGAACCCATTACTCTCGTCAATTGCATCATACAGGATTTTGGCCTTATGGAGATTCTTCTTTTCAATTTCTTTCAGCCCCCCCTGAGCAAGGAGATCCTCAAACACCAAACCACACATGTAGATTGTAAAGCAGGGAGGAGTATTATATAATGACTTGTTTTCAGCATGGATCTTGTAGTCAAGCATGAGGGGGGTAATGGCTTGGGCCTTGCCAATAAGGTCGTTTCTGATTATAACAATGGTTACACCAGATGGTCCTACATTCTTCTGAGCTCCCGCATAGATGACACCAAACTTAGAGACATCCACAGGCTTGGAGCAGAAATTTGATGACATGTCAGCAATTAGAATGGTATTATCCCCCTTCGTCTTAGGGTAGGTCTTATATTCCACACCATGGATGGTCTCATTAGCACAGATGTGCAGGTATTTTGCATTTGGGTTCAACTGATATTCCTCTTCAGAAGGTATCCTAGTATATTTTGTGGACTTTCCAGACCAAACCAGATTGGCCTTGCAAAACCTCTGCCCTTCTTTAAAGGCTTTATCACCCCAAGATCCAGTCACAATATAATCTGCTGCATCCTCGGGGCCGCAGAGGTTTAATGGCAGGCAAGAAAACTGTGTCGAAGCACCGCCTTGGAGAAAAAGGACCTCATAATTTGCAGGAATACTCAGAAGCTCACGCAAATCAGACTCAGCCT
The DNA here is from genome assembly GCA_007258455.2 of Sequoia sempervirens. NCBI lineage: Eukaryota > Viridiplantae > Streptophyta > Pinopsida > Cupressales > Cupressaceae > Sequoia > Sequoia sempervirens. Next base: position 72,463,338 of record VDFB02353493.1, on the reverse strand, counting down.
TTTGTATAACAGAAAGGAATTCCTTACCTCTGTGGCTCATCTCCATTATGCTCATTCCAGATCCCCTCCAGTTGTAGAGCTCGGCCTGTGCTTTTTTCAGCACCTTTTCGGGAAGTATGGCCGGTCCAGCAGCGAAATTGAACACACGAGCTTCTTCCTGTTCCTCCCCTAGATCTGGGGCAGCAGTCAACGGTGCAACTGCTGTGCACCTGATGGCCAAAGATTCATGACATGGGTTATGGATAGTTTTTCCCAGAGATAAAGATGGTTTACACAGCTTCTCTCCTGAGAAAAAAGATGGACTACCCACCAAAACATTTTTGGGCTGTGAGGGATTTTTGAGCGCGAAGGCTTGCTGGCATGCTACTGAGGCTGCCATGGTATATGCTTACTACTATTGGCTTGCAAAAAAAATGGATCTGACGCCTCAAAGCACAAGCTATGGTTAGAAAAAAGAAGAGGAAAGAAAAAGGGCTTGAAAAATAAAAATCTAAGAAAGGCAAGAAGATGCAGATTGGGGAAGACTCAATGATGTTTGCTTCTTTAAATACCCACGTTTACCTGTGCTTTCCACTACTTTCCTACTTCAGAATCTTTAGCTCTTGAATTTACGGTCAAACGAAGGACGTTGTATTTGTTTCAAAATATTAGTTAGAATCCTCGGGCTAAGAATCCTTGCGCTAAGTGGGATACTTGGAGTGAACGCTAGGTTATGCAACTTGGAGTTCAGTCAAACAAGCAGAATTATGTAATTTGTCATTTTCATGGTAGTTAGCAAATTTTCATTTGGGTTAGGACACCCAACACACTCCCCTTCCACCTTAACATCATGGAAGGTATTGGGTGTAAAATACCTAATTTTTGCCCATTGGTGTTAAGCATTATTAAATTCAATTAATTAATAAGTGTTTATTTGTATATTAATATTATTTTTATTTAGTTTTGAGTTTATTTTGAAGAAATGTTTTGATATATATTGATTAATAAATGGTGTAGTTTTTATTATAATTTTTTTTAGACTGCAGGTATCCAATAGTCTCCCTATAAATTGCAGTGCGTCCAATAAACTTTTTTCACATGACCGGTGCAGTGACATTGGCGCAACAATGCCCTCTGGTACCACAGGGACGAGGGGAGACTAGACTGCGACCTCTTGCCTGCAACAGGATGCTTTAGCCAATCGAACTAGGCACCCTACCCATAGTTTTTATTGTAATTAGATATTATATATGTTTTGAATTTTAATGTTTGATTTACTTATTATTTCATATTATTTAATGTGTTATCATAAAAAAGATGTTTTATTTGAGACGACACTTTAAATCGTGTAATTTGTATCATGATATCATATATGAATATCTAATACCATGTCAAATATATGTAAGAGAGGATCACATGATTTAGATTTGAGGGCTTCTCAAAAAAACACTTGTGATGTGTTTATTGCAATCTTTGATACACATGCATGTGAGTATGCATGGATGATTGACTTTAGAGCCTCTTTCTACATGATTCTCCATCAAGAGTGGTTTTGTAATTATGAGAGCATTGGTGATGAAAAGGTTTATCTAGGTGACAACACATTCCTTAGTGTTGTTGGACATGGGAGAGTCAAGATAAAATTCAGTGCTAGGAGGATTAAGGTCTCCCAAGAGTTTTGTGCATCTTGAGATTGGCATAGAACCTATTATCAGTCAATAAAATAAACGATAGAGTGCATAGATGGTTTTGGTAAAGAAGGGTATAAAAAGGTACATGTAGCTATAATACATGTTAGGGGAATTCATGTTGGAAATTTGTTTCACTTTGACTTACATTCAATGTAACAGTTTTCAAGTTTAGTAGAATCTTTTGTAATAGTTTGCCACTTTGGTAACAACTAGTCTTTAGCAGCAACTGAAGGACTTTAGCAATAAGATGGCACTTTGCTAGTACTATCACTTTGGTGGTAAGTTAACATTTTAGTAACACTTGATGCTACTTCAACAACAACCAAACTTAAGCAACATATTATCACTTCCATGGCAATCAGACTTCAGTATAAGAGGGCACTTTGTTGGTAGTGCCACTTATTGCAAGTATGAGCAGTTGGTGTTGTCATTGATTTCAACAAGCTTGTGTTGTCATTGGTGTCAACTGTATGAGAAGAAGATTATTGCAAGAGTATGTGTAGTTGGTGTTTTCTATGTTGTTGCATTAATGATGCTTTGATTAGTTGCATTATGTTGTCATTAGTAAGCTATTGGTGTCAACTGTTAAATTTAGTGATCAGATTTAATGCACAAAAATTTAATTCAAAATCAGACACAATACATAGCAGATACCCTGGGAAAACCCTCCTCTTGAGGGAGAAAAACCCAGCCAATAATATCTCTTATATTATTGATTCACAAATGAAAAAATCTCCTTTACAATAGAGGCTGATAAGTAAGCCAAAAAAATCAGTATCACAGACTGATGTAAGTACAGGACTGAGTGATACAAACTGCTTGAATATTTATGCCTTATACTCAGATCTCAATCTGCACTTTACAAACTCGCACTGCTCTGAAGATGAATAAGAAGGCTAATGAATTTGATGATGAACAATGAGAGAAATGAATGGATATATATACATGTATTGAGAGAGGTCGCACCTCTTCAATTATCTCCAAGTCGGCCTTCATAAGTAATATATATTTTATAATCAAGAAGTCGGCCATCTATAATAAATGAAATTCCTTCATAGAGAATTGCGCCTAAGATAGAATGAGGTCGGCCTCATACAATTCTTCATTAATTGAAAATCATGCCTCTTGATGCATATAAATTAAATAGCCTCTTAGCTATTATTTAATTCAACAAATAAGGTAAAGGAGATGGTTGGAAGTAATGACCGAAGCTGCATTTAAACATCAACACTCCCTCTCAGCTAGGGAGGATACTTCCAACTGCACAAGGAAAATCACCTCATCGTGATGCCTAGTACTATGGCTACAACCATAAGTGAAAAGAAGAATATCACCTCATTGTGATATTAGATATCACCTCAACACGATATCAACCATAATGGCTACAACCATAATATAGTGTGTACAAGTGTTCATCACTTGCGTGATGTTGTCACCTCAACATGACTTTCACCATGGCTCTCCTAGAGGGTGAAACACAAGTACAAGATGTTATGGAGTCACACACATGACATCCACCATGGCTCTCCTAGAGGGTGGAAACAAGGGCTTTCACCTCAAATCTCTCTCAAAGAGAAATGCATTAACAAGGGCTTGCACCTCAAATTCCTCTGTCTCAAAAGAAAATGCATTAACAAGGGCTTGCACCTCAAATTCCTCCATCTCAAAGGAAAAGGCATTAACAAGGGATTTCATCAAAATTCTCTCACAGAGAAGAACTCATTAACAAGCTCACTGATGCTGAGACTCTTTCTCAGTTAAGGTTGGATTCTCCACCATACCAAGCTTATCTCGAAAGTACACAAACTTGATTCTGGAGAGAGGCTTGGTGAGAATGTCTATCATCTACTCATCAGTGTTGATATACCTCAACTATATAGCCTTCCGCAGTACCATATCTCTAACATAGTGGTACTTGATCTCAACATGCTTGGTTTTGTCATGGAACACAAGATTGACAGATAGCTTCACGTAACTCTGATTATCACAATGAATGATAGTGGGCTCCATTGATTGTCCAAATAATCCCGCAAGGAGCTTACGAATCCACACTGCTTCCTAAGTTGCCATACAAGTTGCAATATACTCTACCTCAGCTGTACTCAATGCTACAGATGTTTGCTTCATGTTGCACAAGGATATCATAGTAGATCCAACCTGAAGAATATTCAATCCATATCCAACTATGCCATGCAAATATCTTAGGATATGCTTTGCTACAACACGATACCATCTTCTTCAGGCTCAGCAGGCTCCCTCTAAATTTTCAAGCACTTACATCAACCTTCTGACCTCTTCAGCCAAGATTTCCTGCAACACTTTGACTTAGATAAATGTTTTCTAGCACACACCTCTGGTACTGTAGAGAGTTCAGGATAGTCCTCCTCGACCTCGTCCTAGATATCACTATTTTGAATAGGTTTGTGGAGCTACCAATGACAAATCCAGATGACAGTCTTGAGCAATTATGATCTCAGCAGCTGAAGGTATCTTCTAAGGATTTAGCACCTAGCTTTGCAATACAGTAATCTTCACTTCTTCTCAATGAGTTACAAAACTCCCTCTTGACCCCTGCTTCAGAGATTGCATGGAAGACTTCTGGAAGTGAACTCCCTCTAGCCATCAACTCAGTCCCATGACTGCAAGTTGTGATTTCACGCTTGATCATTTATTTGGTCGAAATGACTTTCTCGTAAGATTCCACAAGCTTTTCATCATTGAACAATCTCTCATTACCTTCTTGCTCCTAGATTTTTCTTAGAAGCATTTTAGATAGAGATTACTAACAGTTTATAACTATCCAAAGAAAAGACTAGAATCATACAAAGTTTACTATCTCAGGTTATGAACAATATTAAAACATGAATAAATAAATCAACACAAAAGAGAAATATATCAAAAGATCAGAATGAAGGGATAAGGAAACTTATCTTTATTTTATTTGATATAACTCTTTCTTCCAACTTTTACTCCTCTCGAGAGTGCCAAGCTCAGCACAACAAAAAACAATCTGCACAACTATGGATTTCTTGAATGCATTATGCAGTTAGCATGTAGAACCAACTCTCTCCAAGAGTTCAAGGCTCTATCACAAATCATGCATTTAGAGAATGATATCGATGTGACCAATCACCATCAAACTTTCAATTCTCTTTTTATTTTAGAGTCACACACAGAAATCTTCACAACCAACATGAAAAGACTAGCAATAAATGGAATCTTCAAAGGATCTTACACTAGTGAACACAATTCAAGAGAAACCACTATCTCTCTTTACTAATTACAAGATCCAAATAAAAGATATAACTTAACAAACAAAGAATACTTATCTCTTTAAATATTCTAATGGATGCAAGATACGCTGCTTTTGAGCACAGATCAACACACAACTTTCATGGCTTGAACACATTCCCATGACTTAGAATAGAAATTCCCTAGAATACTTCTGAGGAGAGAACTTATTCACATATGCAAATGAAGCATGTTGATTAGGCCTGGTTGGGAAATCCTTCGCATAGTGACCAAACTCGTCACAACGAAAGCATTGGACTTGGGAGAGGTCCCACTTCTTCTTGAGTACGGGAGCACCATTTGACCCTTTATCTTTATTCCTCTTGAAGTATCCTTTCTTTCCTCTTTTTCCTTTCTTCTCCGATGATTGAGCAGAAAGAACATGAATGTATTCATTTGTAGAGCTTTGACCAATACCTCTCATAGCCAACTTAGACTCTTCTTGAATGCAATCCACCCTCAAACGATCGAACTTGGGAAGTTTCGATCTCGCGCTGATTCCTTGAATGTAAGACTCCCAAGATGAAGGAAGACTATTAAGAGCCAACATGGTCAAATCCTTGTCATTAACAATATGACCAATGGTAGAGAGTTGATCTCTCAATTCGAAAATCTTCATGAAGTAGGTGATGACAAATTCTCCTTCTGCCATCTTAACATGATGAAGTTGTTGCTTCAAGGCAAGTGCCCAGCTGATGTTGTTGATTTCGTACATTTCCTCCAATGTCTTGAGCATCTCCCTTGTAGTCTTCAACTTGGAGACAATTGGAACAATATGATCCTTGACGGAATCAACCAACAACTTCTTCGCCTTGATGTCTTTCTTCTTCCATTGCAACTTCTCTTCTTCATCTTCAGGTTCGGGAACTTTGGTCTCCACAAACTCTTCCAAATCATTCTCTTCTAAACCTCCATGAAGTGTAGTTTGACGCTCCCTCAATTCTATCTTCGATCTTCAATCTGTTCACCATCTTGATTGATGTAGAGATAGACAAAGAATTAAGACGAAGAGAAAAGAGTATCGTTGTAAATCTGATCATGATCTTCTCAAACCCGCTCTGATACCATGTTAAATTTAGTGATCAGATTTAATGCACAAAAATTTAATTCAAAATCAAACACAATACACAACAGATACCCTGGGAAAACCCTCCTCTTGAGGGAGAAAAACCCAGCCAATAATATCTCTTATATTATTGATTCACAAATGAAAAAATCTCCTTTACAATAGAGGCTGATAAGTAAGCCAAAAAAATTAGTATCACAGACTGATGTAAGTACCGAACTGAGTGATACAAACTGCTTGAATATTTCTGCCTTATACTCAGATCTCAATCTTCACTTTACAAACTCGCACTGCTCTGAAGATGAATAAGAAGGCTAATGAATTCGATGATGAACAATGAGAGAAATGAATGGATATATATACATGTATTGAGAGAGGTAACACCTCTTCAATTATCTCCAAGTCAGCCTTCATAAGTAATATATATTTTATAATCAAGAAGTCGACCATCTATAATAAATGAAATTCCTTTATAGAGAATTGCGCCTAAGATAGAATGAGGTCGGCCTCATACAATTCTTCATTAATTGAAAATCAAGCCTCTTGATGCATATAAATTAAATAGCCTCTTAGCTATTATTTAATTTAACAAATAAGGTAAAGGAGATGGCTGGAAGTAATGACTGAAGTTGTATTTAAACATCAACATCAACCCCTAGTGTTGCTTTGATAAGCTTCTATCTATGTGTGCATGGTTGAGTTGCTATGTTTCATTTGGCTTGATGATGTTGAATAAGTATTGAAGATGATGAGGATGTGTTTCTAGGGCTTGGTTTCCAAGTGTTTTTGAGAAAATTTTTATAAAAAGAGGAAACAGTGAATTGCAGTGTTGTTATGGGTTGTAGAGTAGTGGTTTGGTGTTGCTCCACATTTCTTCTAGGTTGAAGATCTACCTATGTGTTTTAGATATGTTGACCAAAGGTGTTCAGAGGTGTTATATCTAGAATTTGGTGTGTTGGATCACTATGCAGAGGAAGCTATGTTCACCAGTGTGTGAACTGTGTATCGCAGAGGTGTCTGGGAGAAATGTTTTTGCTCTGCATTTCTCTGTAGTTTGGTTTTAGGTCTTTTGAATCTAAAGGTGTGTTGATAGTGTTGGTATCTTTTTTCAGTCAAAGCTATTTGAGGTTTGGTGCTTCAAAAGTCAGTTTCCTAAGTTACAGTATGGCAGAATTGTTTGAGTGTACTAGGTGTGTGCATTCTTCATGTGAAATTTGTTGTGGAGGAGTTTGTTGAATTTTAGGGTATTTGTGGAATATTCCAGATTGAGTTCAGATGGCATTTGTTGTCCGTGAGTTGTTGCTGGATCAAAGGAAGCATGTACTTAAAATCTTAATGGTTTTTACATGGGTAACAGCCAACCTGGGTGTTTACACTACTTGCAAAATTTGTGCAAGTGTGGTGTGGCATGTATGAGTGGATTTAGGTCCTAGCTAAGGTGTGTTGTGGTTTTCCTTCATTCCTTTCCACCATGGGAATATTTTGGTGCTCACCTAATTTGAATTTGCATGGTTGAGGTCATAACCGACCTTGGAGAATGTTTACAAGGTTGAAGATGATATAAATATGAGTTGAGTTGTTGAGTGATGCAAAGGGAGATAAGTATGATGTGAATGATGCAAATAGTAGTGTAGAGTGTGAATTTGAGAAGTGTAGTGTGAGCTTTCATGTGTTAGATTGTTGGATGAAATAAGCAGAAGGTGTCTACAATTCTTTAGAGAGACTACAAAGGTGTTGGTGATATTATGGTGGATTTCTTTGTTGCATTGAGATAGATTTCTTTGTGTAACACTCCTATCTATCTTATTTTCTATTCTAGCAGTGAACCTTTATTTCTCTTAAGCAGTGAGCCCTCCAAAAGTGATCCCTATTGTATTCAATGTTGATATTACTTTATATTGTGAGTTAATCCTCACCGTTTTTTTTTCATCTTGGTTTTTCCATGTAAATCTAGTGTTCTCTTGTGCATGGTGTTGATTTGACTCATTTTTTGTTATTTTATTTTCATGATAAATCATTATAACATATTAATGGTTAATTGAATGAATATGGTTATGAATGTTTATGAGGGTTTTGAAGTTTTAAGATACAACTGATTCACTCCTCATCCCAGTTGTCTTGTGCATTCAACATCACTTTGGTGGTAAGTTGATGTTTTGGTAACACTTGATGATACTTCAACAATAACCAAATTTGAGTAGCATCTTATCACTTTGATCATGGTTGTGTATCTTTAGCAATATGTTCTTACACATGACAATCATAAGCTTCCAATCTAAAGACTATAGTGTGGTGTGAACACATGGACCAGATTAGTGATAAAGAACTTAAAACCTTGAAATATAAAAACATAACTAAGGGGTTAATTGATTATTATTTGGATTTTATTTTGTGGACATTATATTTATTAGAAAGAAAAATAATATTTAGTTTCATTCAATTTCTACTAGATCTATAGAGATTTTAGACTTGATTCACAATGATGTTATTAGTCTAGTTGATGTGTCTTCACTCATGAAACCTCTTAAATTACATTTTTCAATGATTGTTTCTCCAAGAAGATATTGTTGTAATTTCTCATGTCTAAAGATAAGGTCTTCTATCAATTCAAAAAATTAAGGATTTTGTGAAGAACCAAATGAAAAATAAGATAAGTGTTGGGAATAGATAATGGTGGGAGTTTTGTTCAACAAAGTTTGATATTTTTTGTAAGTAAAATGGCATTGTACATGCCATAAGACAACTCAATATACCCCTTAGAAAAATGAATTTTCAAATAGGATGAATAATATTTTAAGGGAGAGGACTAGGAGTATACTCAACGGAGCTAGATTAGATCAAAATTTCTAGGAAAAAGTAATTAGTACAACTTGTTATTTGATTAACAAATCCCCTACATTAACTATTGTTAATAAAACTCTAAAGGAGGTGTTGGCGATATAAGTTGTGGGTTCCAAATCCCTAAGGATGGATAATCTCCCAAGTGTCAGGGGTGTCAAACCTAGGAAGAGTACTACAAATCCTATGTTCAAGTTAGGTAGATATGGACCAATTGTTGAGGTGGGTAAAACCTCCTTCACTTTGGGTTTTATAAAACCAAGGGGGGTTTCCCTAAGGTGCTACAACAAATATCATAACAACTAGACATTAACCTTGACAAAAACCATACCCACTGCATAGTGCACCCCTATAATAATTGTCACTTTATGCCTATATTTTGGTTCATAGAACTCAAGGTTAAACACCTCATTAGAGTAGATCAATTTTCACATAAATTTCAATGAATGTGTTTTATAATAACCCCTTGTGATGTTATATACATTAAGATATGGTAGTTGGAACACACTAGAACAAACAAACTAAAAAGATATTTATATTAATTTATATTAAGTGTGTTTGGAATGATGGAGAGAAGGATCCATTAGTAGACTAATTGTATGAGTTATTGTTGAACTCCTCAACACCTGAGGATCATTTGCAAGACAACAATAACTTCCACAAAAGAGAGATGGCAAAAATATCATGTTATGATTATGGATGTAAGATTTTTAAATTGAAAATATGATGTACATATTGTAATCTAGGGTAAAGATCTAGGTTAATGTAATAAAGCATAAAAACTAACCCTAAACCAACAATAGAGCACAAATAAGCATGAAAACATGAAATATAAAGCAATATTACCATAAAGTCTTCATTCCATCATTGATTCACCTCCATTGCTCTTCTCCATCTTGCTTCATATGAATAATTTCCCTCATATTTGAGTGTGCAATAATAGGCCTATGACAATAATAGCAAAATATTGAAGATAGTTGTCTCACAATAGCAACAGGTACTTGCATATGATGTGTAGATGTCAAAATGACAAGGACAAGGGTCTTTTATAGAAAAGACAAATTTGAATGAAGGGTTGAGATTGAATGTCAATAATCAATGGCCAAGAATGAAAGTTGTAGTATGAAATAGGGTTAGGGTAAAAATAAGAAATGAATGGCCAAGATTAAATTATAAATAATTTAATCAAGGGTGGAGGTTAATTGAGACATGGATAGATAAGATTTGATGTGGAAGATAAGATTGGCACAAAAAAAGAGGCTACTGGAGGAAAATAAATTAATAGAGAAGTGAATAATTAAATAATAAAAATATTGTTTAATTATAGAAGCCATGTAATAGGGTTGACTTTTAAATTAAATAACAATTTAATTCAAAAGTGGGACATGTGACAAGCTAATTTTTTAATTAAATAATGATTCAATTCAAAAATAGGAGGAAAATGACAAATTAGTAGATAATTAAATAATTTATGGACAAAAGAGGCTAATGAATAATTAAATAATTATTTTAGATAATTAAATAATTTATGGACAGAAGAGGCTAATGAATAATTAAATAATTAAAATAATTATTTAATTATAGTTGAAAGTGGATAAATAATTAAATAAATATAATTTATTTAATCATAGTAGAAAGGAATATTAGTGACGTAATTAAATAAATAAAATTTATTTAATTAATCAAAAGAGGAAATATAAGGCTAGGATGAATTAATTAAATAATTAAAATTATTTAATTAATAGAAGACATATGACTTTAGGAAATAATTAAATTATTTAAAATTATTTAATTATCAAGGATGAACAAGGAAATGATGGAGAATTAGAGATCGCAGGCCTCAGGCAATTTTTAGTGTCTACATTTTGCCCCTCTTTGATACAATGTAGTCTATCACATTGTGTCAAAGAAAATCAGTCAAAAATATGCCTCAGTGTGAACAGGATGAGGAAGGATGACAAGGAGATAGTAGTATGCCCCCTTGAGATAACATGTGTGTTCAAAGAACACAAGTGTGCTCTCAAAATGGATGATAAGACTAGAGGATGAAGGATAGAAGAAATGTTAGCATGAAGGATATGGAAGTTAGTATGTCATTAGTAGAGACAACTTAAAGATGCATATTTTTCTATGCAAGTCTTTGCACTAATCATCATTGGGCAGTAAAATGTAGTAAATGAACAAAAAACACTTTGGTATGACATAGACCAAGGTGTGCAAGGTCATTCACTTGCAAAATAGACAATCACAGACAAGGAATGTCTTGACTCATACTAAAGGAAAAGTTGCCCCAGTCTTTTTACCAAAGCAAACCACAAACAACAATCAAAAAACAAAGTCACGAGACATCATCGCTCCTCTAAAATCCTGCATGGGACATCCTAGAGAGAGCTAGCAACATGACTCAAAGAGAAATCAAGAAAGGATAAGGTAAAATAGCCCACAAGGTCAACAACCATTCAAGGTGTTTGCCAAAGTTTGGTTGTTTGACATTTAATTAACTAGTTGATTGACGGGTTGATTATTTGACGAAGCCTAGTTTCAAGAAGGAAACATGTTGTATAAGATGTCAAGTTTGGTTTCGATCATGTGACCACCTCCATGGGGCAAAGGATTAAATTTGACTGATGACAATGTCTAGTTTCAGGAAGAACACATCCTGTATAAGACATAAGTTTGATTGATTTGATGGTTAATGTTTGACTGGTTTGATAATTTGTCTGATTTGACTGGGTGACTTTGTTGGCTTGTTTGTCTTGTTAATGTGTGACTTGTTTGAAGTTTTGATGACTATTTATGTCCAATTTGACTTGTCAAATTTATTATGATTGATGTGAAAAACCCTAAAGGACTAACCTAGGTGTCCTCGGGGGTTCATCGACATATGGCCTTGCCTATGTAACAATGCACAAAGACCTCATAGTTCGACATGACTTGACTTTATTTTATTTGAAAAAGGGATAAGTCATGATTTTTATTTGACCAAACCTAAAAGGACTAACCTAATGCCTCAAGGGCGCATCGACATATGGCCTTACCTACATTTAGTCACAGAGGAAACTTACATCAACTGGACTTGACTGACATGACTGAATTTGACTCTGTTCTTGGGATGTTTGAAGGTTATTTGGATATTTTTGTGTTTTTGATATGTTTTGATTTTTTTTTGGGTTTTTGGGATTTTATGATTTTTTTAATCTTTTTGGAATTTTTTTTTTTGTCTTTTTGATAAAAGTGACCATGATAGTAAATGTAAGATCCAAAGATGACGTAAGTCAAGTATTTTCCCACAATCGAGTATAAGACAAATTTATTAGGAGTGGATTGGGACTGGGATGTGAAAAGGTGAAGGATGCATGATTTCAATCATTCCAAGTTATGAAAAGGACAACCAAGCATTATTGTGGGTGATAAGGAGATATGGATGAGTAATTGATGGAAGGGAGAGCCAAATAGAGTGATGGTAGACGATAAAGCAAAGTCAACTACACATGATGCATGTTTGCCAAGTTTTCACCATGGTACTTATCCAAAGCGCCACCGAAGTGGTTTTCACTATTGGATGAATTATTTCTCTTTACTATTTTCTTGATTTTTTCCTTTTTTTTTCTGTCACTAAGACGCCTGTTTTCCAAGTTTTCATTAAGGTAACAATTTTTTTAACTTTTCTATTTTTCTGTATTTTTTATGGTTATGACAAAACTTTCAAAAGCTATATATAGATTTCATAAGTTGTGACAATGCATTGACCTTGTTCGGATGACCATGCTAGATAAAAGGGCTTGGATTGGATGCAAAATGCTAGTGGTAGATATGGTGAATGAAAGAGGCTATGGTATGATCCCTAATGTGTACACTATGTGGGCCATCAGGATTCAGACATAAAGGAGTTTGGGTGACCAATGAACTAGAGTACGTGAAGGGGTTGTCGTCAAAGATACATTGAAAGACATCACAAATGGAAGTGGAATGATATGAAAAATGTGTGAATATGGACGGATTGAATGGGATGTATGGAATAAGTGAAATTGATAGAGATGGAGACCTTGGATCAACAAGCTCTTTATTTGACTTGTTGCCTTGATAGGTGCTCCCAATGATTTTTGATTGAGGGACATGATTGGAGATCGACTTTTGCTCATTTTTTACTTGTATTTTTGATTGGTCCAATAGCTTTTTTATTTTGGCCAAAGGACCCGCTTTGATATTCTTTTCTTTTTAGGATGTCTTTTAATTCTTGGTCTCCTTTGAAGCGGGTATTTTGATATTTGGTTCTTGAACTTTTCCCTTGTCTTTTGCTTGAGATATGACTTGTTGATCCATGTCTATGATGAAAATGGACATGAGCAGGATGGATGAGGTGGATGTAGTGACATGAATGTTTGGTGGATGGAAGAGATTGGTGATGCAATCAATGGAGTCCTCGGGACTATCCTTTTTGGTACTATTAACATCAAAGGAGGATTGCACATCCTTAATGACTTGGAAAGATGACTTAGTAGAGGTGACAATAGGAAATGCATATGCTAGCCCAGGGAAAGTGAGATGGAGGGATGATGGTTTGATATCTTCAACGAGGTCATAATCAAAGATTTGATTATCATAGATATCTTGGTCGAATATGGGGTTATCATGGATATGAAAAGTTTGAGTAGAGGCAGTTATGGAAAATGCAAATGTATCATCAGGATCCCAAAAGGTTTCAATACACACACGACCATCTATTAATGTACCTTTTGAAGCTATCTTGATGTCACTATTGGAAGTATGAACCTTCTCAACGTTCACTAGCATTGTCTTTTTCTGGTAAATTACCCATACGGTATTCTCCATGTCCAATATCATGAACTTGGACCTTGGGGTTTGATGGTGTGGAAAATGAAGCGGGTGCCTTAGTTAATGAAGATGGATCAATGTATTGTGATGAAGTGGAGGATGAAGCTTCACTATTGATAGGAACTTGGAATTAAGTAGTCCCTCTCAAATTACTAAAATATTGAAAAGGGTTAAGATCACCAAGGATTGTGATTTCAGTGCCTTCATGTGGGAATTTAAGAAATTGATGGTATGTGGATGGTACAAATTTTATGGCATGAATCCATGGTCAACCTAGGAGGAGGTTGTATGGGAGGTCAAGGTCCAAGACTTGAAAAGTGGTGTTCATAACTACGAGTCCAACTCTAATGGGTAGTGTGATAACTCCTTTAGAAGATCGTTCTTCATTCTCATATGCCTTAATAATAATGCTTCTTGTAATGTCTACACATGCTTCCAAGAAGCCTAATATCTTAACCAATTTGAGAGTACAAATGTTTAACCCTACTCCACCGTCTACCAAAACTCGTCTTTGTGTTTATGGATGAGGACTTCAATATGCAAAGGGTCATTATGGTTTGTCTTTTTAGTCGAATAGTCTTGGTCGGAAAAGGTGATGTGATGAGAACTAACCAAGTAGCCCACCATCTCTTGGAAGCGGCTGACATCAAGGTCGATGGGAACGATAGTGTCTTGTAAGGCCTTGTCAAGAATGGCTCGATGGTCAAGTGAGATACACAATAACTCTAGGATAGAGATATGTGCGGGTGTCTTCCCCAAATGGTCAAGTAAGTTGTATTGGGACTTTGGTGGTTGTGGTTGTTTTGGAGGAGGAACCTGGATTGTCGCCTTAGTTCAACAAGTGTTAACAACACATTCTGGTGGATTCTTTATGGTAATGATATTGATGTAATCATCGACAGTGTGGATATGATTTACTATTGTGGTATAGTCAAATTTGGCATTAGTGTAATTGGTTGAATTGTTGTTGGTCTTATTACCCAAACTGGAGGCCTTTCCTTTTCCATGGTCATGTAAGGGATCTATGAAGACTTTATGGTCGCTATTAGATGATTGTTGTTACTGTCCATTGACTTCGATAGTGTCATTTTCAACAAGGTCTTGGATGAAATTCTTTAATTGTTGACATTATGAGGTGGAATGTCCTTTAGCTTGGTGATAATCACAAAAGGCATTGTCATCCCACCATGATGGTTTGAACTATCCTAGGTCATATCATTTTACTTCAGGAAGTTTTATGGTGTTATGTTGTAAAATTTGTTTAAAGATAGATTCGATATGCACCCCAAGAGGAGTGTATTTATGCCTTGTAGGAAACTTCCTGTGGACTCTCTATTCTTGAGTGTTTTGGATGGTATTTGTTGTTTGATCGGGAGTTCTTGGTGTGTTGTTGGATGCATTGAGTCCTCTGAGTGTAATGGTGGGGCCTGTGTATATTGTCTTGGCATTAATGATTGTTAGAGCTATCATGCATTAGCTAATAATTAATTAATCTTTAATTGATTATTAGTCTAATTTATTCTCACACACTTTAGCTAAACTTAGGAATGCTTTATTAGTTGAGTTTATATTATATCATTATTTCACATATCATGTGATGTTGACACTTGTCATGATCTGATCCCTTTCTCATTTAGGCTTTTCTCTTATAAGCATTCAACCCTCTTTGTAATTACTCTTGAATATTATTCACAGGAAATATCATGACTTTCATATCTTCTAGAAAGCTTCTTCTGCAACTTTTCCTTGTTGATGAATATAACAATTCTTGTTTGTAGATATCTTGCATGGAAGGTGTCTTTGTTTTTTGTTTGATCCTGTGGCTCGTGGTTTTGTGCTTGTTTCACAATTTTAACATGGTATCAGAGCATGGATTCAACAAACCTTTTTCTTGATTTATGATATTTTCTTCTTCAACAAGGGTTGCAACTTCATATTTGAATCCCCTTTGTTTTTTTTGAAAATTTTGGAGGTGGAAATTTTTTGAAGCATTTTTGTGTGAAAAGGACCTTTCCGTTGGATCCAGAGTTGTCGAGAACGTTAAATTTGGCTTTTGTTTTGCTTGATTTTGATTCTTGATGCCAAATCTGTGAAGGTTTGAAGAAAGGACCTTTTTGCCAGATCCAGGGGGTGCCTGATTTTTCACCTACCATTATGGGGCCCCCTCTGCTGCAGGTACTGCAGAGGTTGTACCTCCCACCTTCCACTTTGGCAGGGCGGCGGGACCCCCCCTCAGGCTCCGCGCAAGGAGGTGGGCTGCCCCCTAAAAAAAATTAATTTAATTTTTTTTAATATTTTTTTTTATATGTTTTTAAATATATAAAGTTTTTATGCTTTTAATTTTAAAATAAAAAGTAAAAATCTTTTTTTAATATGTTTTTTTTATTTTAAATAATGTAATATTTTTTGGCATTTTTTAGCTTTAAAAAAAATCGTCAAATTTTGCATTTTTTTGCAAAATAAAAGCACTGTAGTTGGAGAATTTTTTCTAGTATCACTATAATTGGTGGGCCTCTATTTCAGGAGGTGTTTTTGAAAATTTTGGTGGAGTTCTTTTTTTCCCTTGCTCAGCCCCTCTCCATTGGGCTTTTCCGTTTTGCACCTTAACTTCCAGAAGCCATATCTTAGCCATACGGTGGTCTTTTTGCATGCAATTTTTTTTGAAATGGGGTGAAATTTCACACTCTTCATAGTTGTGTAGGTATAATCTAGTTTTGATTTCTTGTTTTTTTTCCATAATCCTATTTTCTCAGTGTTGTAGTTGTTCAATTCTCATTTTGGAGACTTTGACATGCCATATCTTTTGCATTCAGACGCATTTTTTGGTGTCATTTTTTTTGAAAGTGCATGTTTTTTCGTGTACTTCATCATGGTCCTACCAGTTTTCTCATTTTCTGTAAGAGAATTTTTTTCAACTGTTGTCCTTTTTTGGACATTATGGGCTCACATTGCATGTATTTATGATTTTGTAAACACACTGAGATAAAGTGCCTTTGTATTGCACCTGTATTATGGGATCTTTCACATCACTTTGTGCCTTATTGTACTCGCACTATGATATAAAGTGTCATGGGGGTTGATGTTTGCCTTTGTTTTTCCTTCATACCTTTCTCATGCATATGTGACTTTTGTTTTCACATCCTTTATATCTACTTGTACTTTCACGTCTACACCTTCAGATTCTCTTGGTTCCTCTTCATGCACTACTTTCTGGTGTTAAGTTTTAGTGTACCTATCACGCCTCTCCCTTTTCAGAATTATGGGGGGGTTTCTACTGTTAGTGCTATTGCTTCCTTGGTTTCATGTTGGAGTGAGCTATGTATACAGTATTTGTTCCTATGTACTAGGTAGATGCAGCGGTTAGTTACCCATGCATTTTGGTGAGATGGAGCACTTACCATATGGACACTCTTGCATTCCTATTTCTGGAGGTGACCTTCCATTTTCTCATGATCAGTTCTTTAGACTTTTAGTACCTTTTCCATGTGTATCTTTGAGTTACAAGTGTTTTCCTTTGTTTTCCATCTGATTCGAGTAGTGTCGTTGGGGGCACTCATACAGATTCTTGTCTTCTTGATCCTAATCATCATATGTTTTAGAGGAGGTTTTTCTTTCGACATTACAACAATTAGTCTTCGACAATGTTTGCAGCTTCTTCATGCTTTTGTGGTGTTCTCTTTGTTCCTATCTTTTGGAGCAATCTTTCCTTGTTTAAAGGCTTCTTGAGTCCTTCACTTGGCTTTCATCTCTTTTTGGAGTAGATTTGTTCCCATGTGGTTTTCTCTATTTCTCCACATTATAGAGATCTTATGTTTGTTCATGGGTACCTTACTTGGACTTGTTTGTCGGGACCCATCTTGCATTCTTTTTAGGGTTTTTAGCTACTCCCTAAGTTCATCTTAAGGGGGGTGTTGGAGTTATCATGCATTAGCTAATAATTAATTAATCTTTAATTGATTATTAGTCTAATTTATTCTCACACAATTTATCTAAAGTTAGGAATGCTTTATTAGTTGAGTTAATCTTAGAACATTATGTCACATCTCATGTGATGTTGACACTTGTCCTAATCTGATCCCTTTCTCATTTAGGGCTTTGCTCTTATAAGCATTCAACCCTCTTTGTAATTACTCTTAGATATTATTCACGGGAAATATCACGACTTTCATATCTTCTTGAAAGCTTCTTTTGTAACTTTTCCTTGTTGATGAATATAGCAATTCTTGTTTGTAGATCTCTTGCGTGGAAGGTGTCTTTGTTTGTTGTTTGATCCTGTGGCTCGTGGTTTTGTGCTTGTTTCACAATTCTAACAATGACTCCATCATTGGTCACATTCTTGTTATGAGCCCAATATTTTCCTTTGTCATTTGACGTGTTTTGGGTGGTCATGTTTTTGTTGGTACTCTTGATTTCTCCCTTGTCAATGAGGGTCTTGTGGATCTTGGCCCTAATTGGTGGATCGTGATTTTTGAGTGGAGAAATTAGTGTTAATTCTTTCTATAAGATTAAAATTTCTCATCATTGTAAACGTCGGCAAATTGAAGTCAGATTTGCTGCCTAGGACTAGATACTTCTATTTTTACAGTTTTATGCAACAGTTGAACACTTTTTACAATTTTAATGCAAATAGTTAATTTCCAGAAGTTTAATAGTTTAGTGATGATGACAATAGACTATGGTTTTCCGTAGGCCAGTGAATATTGTTGTGCATAATTTTTTCTTAAAATTGGTGAAAATTAATAAGAAGAGATCGAATTTAAAACTATCTATTGTGTTATATGTGGATGTTTTTCTTGTTGTTTATTGATTTGTGAATCTTGGTGATGAGCTTGTGATGTTTATTATTGAAAATTAATTAAAAAAAAGTGATGATGAATGGTATTACAAGCATTAAATTTGCACTATGAATGAATGTGATTGAATGAACTCTTTGTGAATTACTTCATTTTATAGTTTTCAGCTAATTAGGAAATGCCCATTTCAAGAATTGCTTGTCTAAATTTGAAGGAATGTGTGTTCACATCTTGTTGTTCTAAGTCCCTGATCTATCTTTTCCTATTTATATAAAACCCCCCATGTTAGATTACTTTGTACTACCCAGTTTGTACCCTTTTTACCAGCAAAGGCCCCTTGAATATTATAGTTGCATGAACCATTGAATAATGACAGCACAGTTGAGAACCAACTGTTGAGACCTTGGAAGATAGGTGGTTTAAGATTAGCTATCTTTTTCAAGAGAAATAGAGTAGAAATATTTTGTTTAACATTGTTTTGTTATTTTGACCATCAACATGCCTTCTCAAGGATAATGCCTTTCTCAACTAGCTCTGTGAATGAAGTACAACATTGCATTTGTAACTCATGTCTCAATTTTGAATTAAGGTTTTAAATGAACATGACAACCTTTTGTTTCTCAGGTATTTCGACAGGACATCTAGTAGCCAAACCCCTCCATCGTTGAAACAAGGCTACAAAGTTTATCTTCTTGTGTGGTATGACATAGGGTGGAAATTGTTATCTCGTTGCCAATGTTGAATACGAAGTGTTTGATAAATTTGTTTGCTAGGTATCCCCATGTTCATATGTCAATTGGTAGGTGTACAAACCACTCAAGTGCTATGGATGTAAAACTTCATGGGAATAGTCTCATTAGATATGTCGGTTCATATGCAATGTGTATGCATGTTGTGGAAAACTCTCTTATGTGTTTGATAGGATTGCCCTTCCCTCTGTATTTAGGCAAGTTAGGTGTGACATAGCCATGTAGGAAGGGTGGCATGTATAGACTCTTGTCGAATGGATATGGACATAAGCCTTTTGTAGAGTAAGTCTTCTTGTTGGAAACTTGCATGTTCTCTATCTGTTGTTGTAGGGAAAGCATTTGAGTTTGTAGGACATATACTTGATTCAATGATAAGTCTTGTGCATTTTGAGAGCTCATGTTTGCATGTTGAAATCCAATATTACAGGATGAATTTTGATTAGGTATGTGGGTGTATGACAGATTTTGGTTTTGCATATGTGTGTAAGACATCATTTGGTTATAAGTGTTTTGATTTGGAATATGAGTGTTGTGGGGAGGATTGAATTGTAAATGCCATGAACTTATGAATTTATGACCATGTGGGTGTTGGTTGCCATATTGTGTGAATTGTCCTTGTGTGTTATGTGGAATAGACCCATGGGTATTGCTTTTCACATGTACATGAGAAGTAGGCACTTGTTGCAATGTAATAGTATGTTGAGAGGCTCCTATATTTGATATGGAATTTGTTTTGGGAGTCTTATTGATGAAAATTTTTGGTATTTTGGTTGAGGCGTTTGTACCAAATGGAGTAGAGGATGATACCCCCATGGTGTTTGATGTGGAAAATGGGTTAGACGAGGCACCAAAGGGTTGCGACAAAAATTGTGTCATGGTTGGTGTCATTCCTTGTGTTGTGTTTTGAGTACCAAATGGTGAAGTGTGGATTGTCGTTGCATCTTGTGTGGATCCTCCTAATGGTATAGAAGTGTTGACTTGTGGGATAGAACCACTAGAAATAGGTGTATTGTTTCCTTTACTTTTCTTATTTGGTGTAGGTGTTGCTTGTAGTGTGTTGACGTAAAAACCATGGGGTAATGTGGCTCCTTCTGACAATAGTTTTTTTCTAGGAATCATTGAGGGTCTAATGCTGCAATTTCATCCACAAGAGAGGCTACTTCAGGATCATGTACGATTGTCTCTACTTCTTCTATGGTGACAGTTCCTTTTGGGTCTCTAAGGATGAATTTTTCAAACGGATTAGGGAATGAATTTCATGGTATTGGTGACCCCTAGAAGGAATTAGCAAAGGGGTTGAAAAATTCATCATCTCGTGGGAAGGCCATTTCTTTTTGTTTCCTTTCCAACCTTGTCTCAACCATAAAAGAATTGCAAGAGGGAAATGGATGTGAAAGTGATATGATATGACATCTAAGGGAAACATGCCAAAGGTATGGTTATGCCTAGGTATGACTAAGACCATGGTTATGCAACTATGTTTTGTATTTTTCAAAGTATAGGATATGCCTAATGAGGGTACCAAGATATGGATTTCAAAGTGACAAGATATCAAGATGCCTATAGTATAAATGTCACAATGAGGTCCAAATCTATGGTAATTTCTATGCAAAATGATGTCAAGGATGAGACCAAGAGAAAGGATCAAAGTGACAATAGTCAAATGTCAAGAGTGTCACAATGGGATTAATATCTTGAGTATGTCTAGAGTATGCAAAATGTAATATAAGTATGGAAGAATGATGGTTGTGAATGGTAATATAGACTAAAATGATGACTAAGGGTATGACAACTAAGCACCTTGTGGAAAATTTAAGGTAAGGTTGCTTAATCAAACTAAGATAGCCAAGGTTAAAAATCAAGTTTATCAAGACTTCAATGATTGTAATGACTAAAATGAAAAATTTGACAAAGGTGGTCTCAAACTAGCCTTGTGAGTTGAGGAGACAACCTAAATGGTAAAGGACAAAGGTGATGGAAAAGGTGAAGTCAAGATAAATCTGATTTTGTCATTATGGACTATTCTAAAGTCTGGTAAGTTTCCAAAGCCAAGGTTTTCAACAAGGTGTATGCAAACTAAGGTATGACCTAATGTTTGACCTATGTCAAATGCAAAGTATGCAATGATGGAAGGATGGATGGATGGTAAATGAAAGATCTGGAAGCTTGCAAGTCTATGATCAAAGAACAAGATGATGCTCAAGAATTGATCAAAAAATAGTTTGTCTTAGTTTTCCCCTAAAATTTTTAATGTCAGGAAATTACGTCATTTTAATTCTCAATTGCAATGAATGACAGTCATTTGCATCATTCTAGAAATGTCAGTTATGATTTTATATGTCTCAGTTGCGGCGAATGACAGTCAATTGCGACTAACAGTGTGTTTTTCTAGGTTTTGACTGATTTTTTACCAATTTTGATGTGATTTTGTGAAATTATTTTTGGTAAACACAAAAAAAATTTGAAAACACTTGTTTAGTCTAGTCTAAGTGTGAAAATTTTTGTATAATGTGTATGCAAGCACTCGTAGACAATGCACAACCTAGGCTAGGAATAGATACTACTTGCTGAGACCCTACTTCGATTGCTCCATACACTTAGACAAAGTGGACAGCTAGAGATCTTGGTGACACTGGCTCCCCCTTACATGACATGGGCCCACCAAAATCTCTTACCCTCAAAGATCAAAAGATCTTGTGAACCGGGGGATTTACTATCTCTACAATGAATAGTGGAATGTAGGGCAACTTCAAAGGTCCGACCTCTCGCACCAACAAGTAAAAGGTTTGGCCTCTAAAACAAGTGGTTCTTAATCTATGTTTTGGGGTAATACTAGTGCATATACATGCGGCGGCTCACTCAATTAAGAGACCTCCCAATCCCTTCCTAAGAAAGGATTTTGACACATCTCAGGGATACTGAGGGAGACATTCGTTAGTAAAGGGCATCTACACTAGGTGATTGAAGACTTTTCCAACAATCATAATAATTTATATAGAGGACCAAAACAAAGTATCACTTGGGTCATTCCCTCTCACAAGTTGGGATGCAAGCCCTCTAAGGGTAACAAAATCAAGAAAAGTATGTTTTTTTTAATATATAAGATCGCACGAAGCACAAGGAGAGAGCATACACAACACCTTTTTCTCACACTCACAAAGTGTTCATTGTAAAAAGAAAAATCCCAAAACCAAATGTTTGGGTGATTATACAAATTACAAAAGATGTTTTTGATTCCCAAGATAACAAAATGGTTTGAGAGAAGAGCATACACACCTAAAGGAAAAATGAAAACCACAAGACAATGAAGACACTAGTTCTTTTTAACCCTCAAATAAATATGTGAAGAAGACACTTGATGCAAAGTTAATTTTAGACCAATGGGTGAATATGCAAGCCAATTTTTAACCAATGAGTGAAGAAATACAAGTAAATTTTATGCCCAATGACATATAAATGCAAGGTTAATTTTATGTTCAATGAGTGTATGAAAATAAGACAAGATAGATAAGTTAGAAAGATCAAATGAAAAGCCTCCTTTCCACCTATGCCACATGCTACAAAGCCAATATTAGTACCAGAAAATGCCCAATCTACCAAATGAGTGAAAATAGAATTAAGAAACCCTAAAGAAAAATAAAAAATTCTAGAAACAAGCAGTTGCATCGCTATAACTGGTAGTTGTAGCTCATGGGATGCATCACAAAAAATGTTGATTATGTCTTTCGGGATGGTGACTGCATTGCAAATGTGCAGTGTAGTTCGAAGCAGTTGCGTTGTTTCCCTAATAGTTGCGGCGCACAATCCTGTAGCTGAAAAACATAAAAAAAATGATCAATTTTGACCAAATTGATATGATGATGATTTTTTTGATAAAAGCAGAAACCATAAACCATAAACAAAAGGAAATTTTGAAAATGAATGCAAACTAAAGATGTAATGATGTCTTAGGAAGTTGTGGTGTTTCCCTAAGCAAATGCGTCATAGGAACCTATAGCTACAAAACACAAAAGGAACCAACAAATTTGACCAAACCAAAGACTAATTATGATGCTAAATTAATGTTAGATGATGTAAATCAAAACCAGTAACCTAGAATCAACCATTATTGCATCATTTGAAAACTAAGTGAAATGATTGAGAAAAGATTATTGTCAAGAGCAAGTCAAGAGTAGCCAAGAGAAAAAATGTTGTGATTTATTGTAGCAATTCAAGATCCAATCATGATGTCAAATCCTATGTGATTTTATGCATGTTTATGTTATCATTATTTGTGAAGGCTATTCCTTGTAGGTCTCCAAGCAATTCAAGCAATCAACCAAATACGATCCAAGACCTTGAGGTGATGTGCATGACTTCAGTCCTTCAAGGAAGCCATTGAAGGGTGGTGAGTTGCAACACTTTTTTGATTCCTCATTCCTTCTTAAAATCATTTATCCATGTTTATTATTGGTATTGCCATTGTGGAAGTGAAAACACTAACACGGGGTTTGACTAAGGCAATCCCCTAAATGGCACAACATTTTTTCTCTCTTTGAATGTGCAGGTTTTAGGTTTGAAGAGGATTGAAGGAAGTGTGCAGAGCATTTATTCATTGTTGCATTCAAATCCCTACACCTTATCAACTAATAGAAACTTTCCTACAAAATTATCCGATAGTGATCTGACAAGTCTACAAGAAGAAATAAGGATCTCAGATCTAACATAAGAGGACTACAAAAATAGAATAGAAGAGGCATCCAATAACTTAGGTTCCCTTGGGTGACTCTATCCTCATATTCAGACCAATGCCTAACTTTCAAGATAGGTAAACAACACTCTTCCCTTCCCAATTTTTTTTGCAAATCTCTGTTACAGTCTAACAATTGTCGTAATCTTGCATTTTTCTTATTAGAGGACATAGTCTAATTAGGTTAATCAAATCAATTACAATCCATTCCAAGGATCAAAAAGATGCAGATCCAGGTCTGGCTAACTTACTATTGATGGGTGTTTTTGCACCTTCTCAATACAGGTAACACATGAATGCACTACCTCTCTTGAAAGGAAATCTCCAACAAGTTGTTGAAAATTACCCCAAGGTCTCTCGGGTGTCAGGTCATGACAAGCTTGGAATTTCTCAGTTAGTTTGATGTGATTTTGCTGGTAATCACAGGGCAGACTTATAGAGTTAAGTTGGAGGAGAATTGCATCTTCCAATGGAGTTCTTAAGATGGGAAAGTTGGTGCACGATTGTTGTAGGTTCAGACAACAGTCTAGAACTCCTATTTCATCTCAGATTTGGCTTTACAATGTGCAATGAACCTTGTTCAAAGTCACTATTAAAGAAAAGGAAAAAGGGTGGGGGAAGAGAGAAGTTCCTAGACTTGAAACTAGTAGTGAACAATGATAATGGAGGACCCTATTGCAAACAACCTTCCTAAAACGAAGTTCCACCTAACCAAATTACTTCACAGTCTCATGAAACTAGTGCAAGCTTCTAAGAACTGCATATATTCAACCATTCATTCACCATAAGCATGAATAAAAGATATAAATTTAGTGCAACTTTCAATTTATGCCTAGACTAACTTTACACAACTATTTACCATCAATAAACAACAAAAAGTATGGACAAGGAAGGTTGCCAACACACAATAGAATTCTTCAATATCAATGCACAACATTAACTAATCTACTAAAACAAGCTAAAATATATAGAACATCAAATTTAATCTACTCAAATTCACTAACTATGAGAAGAAGAATCATGCAACATGAAGTTGGAACTCAACAATCCACCAAATCAATGAATTTCTATTAAAATAATAGCAGCATTCCTTCACAACAACTCAACTCTCTCTTGAAAATGAGAAGAAACCCCATATTTATAGTGTCCAAAAAGCAAAATGAATGGCCAAGATTTAGTCTCATTGTGTGGCCAGGATTCACTACAAACTAGGGTTTCACCTACCCCCAAATATTTTATAATATAAAATTGCATTTTGTCATTTAGCCTATTTTGTCTTCATGTAGGAGCACTATAGCTCTTTTGTCTTTTTGTTGATTTCCTTTGCTGCAGCTACTTGGTGAGGAAATCATCATCTATTACAGGATTTCCCTCACTCTTCTTCACAGTGGTGAACTCCACAAACCTCACAATCAACACCTGGAGCTTGTTCCACTCTAATATATCCAACTGAATCACTTGAAAGTTCAACCTCCTTGATCTACCAATGAGTACGTCCCAGTCCTTGTCATGATTTTGTGTATTCTTTATCACTTGTTCGGATAGGAAAAGGCTCGTGCAACAAAACCCATAAAATCTGGCATAAGTGCATTTGTGGTCCCATTCTCCATCTTGTGAAAATATGGCTTTATTTTCTCTAGGTCTAGCTCAATGGCGGGCACATCAAAATCTATCATCAGCCTTAGATACTCTTCACAAGCTACCCTGATTTCCTTGACCCAATCAATATCCAACTCCACTTCATGGAGCACTCGCTCCAACACCTTTCGGTGGTCTAAGCTCAACTTCCATCTCTCCACGAGCCAATGGTCACCCCCCACCAAAGAAAACTCCTTTTCCCATGATTTTTCAAGTATCTTGAGAATAGCCTCAAGCTTGGGATATGTGATTTGGTATAGCTCTTGGAAGTCGGTGCATAACTTCCTTATTCCCTCAAGTATCTTTTACACCTCTAGGAACTAGTTCTTTGTCCTGACAGCATGGCCTATGCCCATGTTTCCATTGTAGAGGACTTGTCAGAACCAATCCTCTATGGATTTTGTCCAATTCTTTCTCTTCTCCAATTTGTC
This sequence comes from Sequoia sempervirens, assembly GCA_007258455.2. NCBI lineage: Eukaryota > Viridiplantae > Streptophyta > Pinopsida > Cupressales > Cupressaceae > Sequoia > Sequoia sempervirens. Next base: position 72,437,297 of record VDFB02353493.1, on the reverse strand, counting down.
AATGTGGTATTTGGACAACAGTTGCAGTGGTGTCGAGGACATGGTAGGGAGTTCTTCAATAGATGACCACTGTTGGATGTAAGCTATCAGATCTCCACTTGTTCTTTTAATTCATCCTTGGAAGTCTTATCTTTATGCATATGGTGCACAATAGTGGCAATGGATCATTGGAGATGGTCAATTTTTTGCTCTCTTGTTGCTATCCCTAAATCAAGGGTAGAGATATTGTAGCTCACCCCTTCTTCTCCCATCATTGGGGTGGCTATTTGCACTGTCCTAGATCTAGACGCATCCATTGTCAGATGGGATCTGACCTTTGGCCTCTTCTCCTTCTTTGTGCTTATTTGGGCTCAATCCAAGATGGTCTCCAGCCTTGCCTTTGGATCCATTGGGGTTAGGGTTTCTTCCCCAACTATTTCTCAAGCCATTCGGGCATTTGAAATTACCCTTTTGGTGATTCGTGATCACCTTCTTCGTCATGGGTGAGTTGGATTTCTATTGCTTTGTCACCTGGAGCCTCCTACTCTTTCTTTTCTTCTTCTTCATTAGAATCCCAGATGAAGACAATTTCCTTTTGCGAGGATTTGGTGATTGTGCATTCTTTGGGGTTGTCCTCCCCCTTAGTAGTTTTATCTTCTTCTTCTTGGTCATTCCTAGGTTCTTCATGATGTTCCATTTCAGGGCTCTTTTGGGCTTCAGCCTCTTCCTCGGGCTTATCTTCTTCTTTCTTTTCCTCCTCTTCATGTCAAGGAGGCATTCCTTCATCATGCTTGGGGTTTTTATTTTGTTCCCCAGTTGGAGGCTTAGTGTCCTCCTCCATTTCCTCTTCTGCATTCTTCTCCTCATCAGGAGGCTACCTCTCTACTTCTTCTCCTACATTTTTGAGTTGCTGGGCCAACTCCTCTTTGAGCTTTGGGTCAAAGGTTTCCATAATATACTTGGTACCCGGCTCTTCGATGTCCTCCTCAGATGATTGCATTTCTTCCTCCTCTCCTTCACACACCACTTTATCAATTACTAGGTGTCAGTACTTAGGATGCTCATGGTAATCATCTACTTCTTCTTCTATTTCTTTGGTAGCTCCCCTTGTCTCTCCAACTCTTCTGATATCTACATGTTTGCTTTCATGTCCTGTGGTTCAGTTGGAGGAGGAGGGATAGGGAGGTTTGTAACAATTTGCGCCAAGCCATCCTGTATTGCCAGGTTCATTAATACCCCAGACAACTCCGTTGGAATAATTTGCATGTGACAAGCGAAGGCCTTCATGAGCGAGAGAGTGGGCATTGGCATTGTTGATGTAGTTAGCAGGAGAGGTGGTGACAGATACATGGAGGAAGAGGAGAGCAGAGAGGTAGTGGCAGAGGAAGAGTCTATCACCATGACTTGTGCAATGGGTGGGGTGGAAGCAAGGTGGACTGAGATATCCACCATAGGCGGAGAAGTAGCAACCATTTCCTCAGAAGTAGGTGGAGGGGTAGCAGTGGTAGCAATGTCAGCAATAGTGGTGACTACAAGAGTGGAGGCAACATGTGGTGACTTTGGTTGCTCAGCCTCTTGCTCTTCTCCCTCATGGAGTAGGTCCTCCTAGATGGTGGGAATCTCCATGAAACTGCCCGATGTCTTTGGCTTCTTGGAGGGTTCACCCTTTGAGGCTTTTCTTGAATACACCTTGGGTTTAGGCTGTCTTTCAGTCGTCTCTTTTTTCTTTCTCAACCTAGTGGCGAGAGGATATTTTGAAGTTTCTCCAGATGGGGCAGTGCTTGTCCCACGATCAGTCTCACTCCCTAGTTCATCTTCAAGTTCCCCATATGTCAGGGTGGCTCCTTGTAGCTTCAATTGGGTGATCTACCTGTCAATCCATTCTTTTGTTCTCACCTCAATCAACTTCGTAAGAATATTGAGCTCATTGACCTCTTCCTCATTCTAGTCAATTAATGAGAATGGGAGGTTGGCAACTGCACTGTATCGAGGATCAATCACTATATTTTCATCCTCCACTATATGGTCTAGCACAGGGAACAGGTTGACCTTCTTGAAAAAGTACACCATCATGTGCCTCATTCACACTTATTTATCATCTCTATAGTTGGTCAAAAATTCCTCAACATTATGTACATGGGTGTGTTCCATCCCGACCATCTTCTTGAGCTTACCGTATGGATCCATCCGCAACCGAGCAGTGTGGAACTCCAAGTTATATTCTGCAAGCTCTTTATTAGAATTGTATGCACACTGGGATGTGTGGAGGTCATACATTCCTTGGCCGAAGGAAAGGGGATAGGGAATCCCTGCTCTATACTTGTTGCTTAGGAGGGTGTGTGCAGGTTGTAATTATCGAGAGAGCTCAAGAAATATTATCTAGTCATTTGGGTACCGGGGCAACTTGTATGGTTTCTTTGAGAAACCCTCAACTCAAATGTAGGTAAACTTTGAGAATTGTATGAACAGGAAGCTGAACCGGTGGATGTAAGCATTTGCATTTTGGGTGACTCTCCTTTCAAAATCACCTCCAAGCAGTTTGATAATATGGCCTATGAAGGCATCATTAACTCTGCAGTAATCCCTCTTGAATTTTTTGTATAGGAGTTGGGGATACTTATCATATACCTTGAGCGCCCTGCCCAGAGTCTCACTCAGAGCCATAAACAAGCCTTGGTATTGCATCTGGTCTGCTAGTAGGTAAACCAAGTAGAATTTCATGTAAAATTGTTGAGTATTTTTTACTGCCACGAATTGCTCATGGAAGCATTTACTGATCATTCCCGCCCAATAGAATTTGGCTTCGCTCTAGAGGATTTCTTCCACAAAGTACAACATCCACTCCTGAAAGTAGGGTACAGTCAGAAGGTCCACGACTCTGCTTAATACAGTTACCAAGTCATGGTAATCCTCGTAGAAGTCACTGCAAAAGAGCTCTTAGGGTTCTTTAGTTGCACTGCCCCTCTTTTCTTTTAGCTAATACTGATTGATGATCTTTTTGCATTTGAGAGGGTCTTGATCCCACATCTTCTTTCCATATTCTTTGGATGTTTCCTCCATCTCAGTGAAGGTATGGATGTGGAAGGTTTTCCTTATTGATTTAGTAGATAGGTCAACTAATACATTTCCATCTCTGTCCACAATTTTTTTCGTGTCTTCTTGATAGGCTTCCCTACAAGCACAAGCTCGGGAGCAATGAGAGCAGGTGAGAAACCAACGACTTTCACCAACCCACTACTTCTAATATTTCTATCATTTTTTGTAGGGTTGATCCAAACCCTTTGCTTGAATTCATCAATATCTATGTGTCCCAGATTAGTGTCTGAGATCTCCCTCCAATCTGTGGTGACTTTGGAGTTAAGGGGCTCCCCTTGGAATTTTTACTTCATCTAGTCTTTATCCTCTTTGCCTCTGGGTGCTTTAGTTGACTTTTTTCCCTTTTCTTTCTCTACGGTCACCTCCGAAGGTCCTACACCTGGTTCCATATATCTTGCGGATGAGAGAGCAATAAACATTCAAGCATGAAACACAAGGAAAGTTAGCCCAAATCTTACAAAATGATGTTACATTAGATAATTCATCACTCAAAGATCCTAATATCTCCTTTTGATTATCATTAGCCTTTTGTTGGAGGGAGTTATAACAGTGTGGACCTAGGGGTGTAGACTTCCCTAGGTTGGTGGATGTTTTGGAGGTAGTTGCAAGAGGGACGACAATCAAGGCACGATGGCCCGCATGCCCCAACCCACATTAAGATTTAGGCATGAAGTGGGGTCCACCGAGGAGGTCAATCCATTTTAGCACTTGGGTCAAAGTTGTTTTGAAGATTTGGAGGTGTTAAGACCATCTTTCAGTCACGCAGGCCCAAGGCAGGTAGAAGCAGGAGGTGGCTTGGCTATTTGAAGTTCCATTGTTGGAACAACACTGGCAAGGCGGCATTCTATATGCAACATTCTACCATGTGGGACCCGCAACTTCGGAGGAAGGTGGGTGCTCCACTATTGAAGTTGAAATCGCTCAAAAGGATGCAGGTCGAAAGGTGTGGGTCACAGCCATTTGGAACAATGAAGGCCAGATGGAGGTTGGGCAGAGGAGACCTGCATCATTAGATCCATGGAGGGCTTTGATGTTTACTTTGCTTATCATTTGTCAAGTGGAAATGGAAGGGTCAAGTTCCGCGTAGCAGGCCGATGGGGGTCGACGAAAGTTTTGGGACAATGGAAGCGAGACGAAACTTCGCAAATAGAAACCCGCAAGGGATGGTCTACCTAAGGCTTAATAATTGTTTGTTTTTGTTTTGAGTTTGAATGGATGTAGTGGGTTTAGGACCCACAGTGTGGAAGGCTGGCAAGCAAAGACCGTTTGGAATGGCGGATAGGCTACGGCGGCCTGCAAATGAAAGTCTGCGAGGCGAAGCCCATAATGAAACTCAAACTTAATCATTTAAGGTGCAAAGGAGAATGGTCGGTAGAGGTGAGGTCGGGACCCACTGGTCGGGTGGATGCTAAGGTTTTTCCATTTAGAGTAGTTGCTTGTGCATTGCAAAAATACTAGCAGAGGTCTGTGGAGAATGATTTGCATCATCTAGACTGCCTTATGTTGATTTACAAAACGTGCCGAACAGCGGGGTCGAACATGCGAAGAGGTGGAGCACAAAATCTATTTGAAATGACAAATTCAAGATGGAATTCTACGAGTGGAAGTCCGCAGGGAAGAACCTGCGATGAGCACATGCTTAGGTATTTTTCCAAGTTTGAGTTTGATGGGAAATCAACGAGGTGGGGTCCACATGTCGGGAGGTCGTGGTTGGACAACCATTTGGAATGGAAAAGTTTAAAAGGCACTCTGTAGGTGAAATCCCATGTTTGTAGACTTGGGTAGGTCTGAAGATCCTTCATTTAAGCCTCGCAAATTTGAGCCAAGTTTAGGGCGGCCAAGTGGAGGGGCCTTCCGCGAGGGCGAGCCCGATGTGAGTGCTCCTTGCTTCAGGTTTTAAACATTGTCAAAGGGAGGTGACGGTGGTGGCATGGGCACAGGCCTGCAAAGCACAAATGCTCTAGTCGAAGAATGACCATAGCGACTGTGAGTTCCACACGTGGTTCATAGGATATTGCGAAGATATTCTACAATTTCAAAACATGGGTTTTGTTCACCTGGGTTTAATCTAGTTGATTTTAAGCTTTCCTCAAATATTTTAACAACCTTTTATAGAATTTAAAGAAAACTTTGAAACAAGGCACAAGGTGATGACTAACCTATGAAGCTCGATAAAATGGACGAACAAACAACTTGAAAAGGCTTCAAGTCGGCAAACGAACTTGGCGAGTGCGACAATAACGTTGGCAGGAGGCTCTCTAACTTGCTCTGAACAACTGACAAGTGAAAATGACAACTCAGGGTTGCCTATTTATAGAAAATGGTGCATTTAATTCCCCTCATAAATGCTCATATGACAGTGTTAGAGGTTGGTAAGTAGTTATTTTAAAAATGATGACAAGAGTGGCGAAACCCGGTAAGCAAATGGCAATCAGGAGTTAGTCATTTGGGCAGTCGGCAACAAAAATGGCACTGAAGGGTGCAGGTCCAGCGGTGCAGAAGGGCGCTAGGTGGAGGTATTTTGGAATGGCCAAGAGGATAAGGAATTATGTGTGGGGCAGCCTGTAGGGCTAGACTCGCATTGCTCCAAGGACACCAATTCTAAGGAATGAAGGAAAATAGCTAAGGGAGTTCCTCAAAGGCCTAAAACCTTAAAAATTTGAGGGTGGAAAAACATGGCCAACTCAAGATGATTTATTTAAGACTCACTGACCACTTAAGAAACAAAAATAGGGGCCATGCAAAACGAGGCAATGACAAAAGTGACCCAATGAAGCAAGAAGAAAGAGGGTTCTCGTTCCGAACGGGGTGTGTGTGCTATAGGCACAACAAATGGAACTAGTAGGAGGGCCTTTGAGTTAAGCTGGATCGAATCAGATCATTTTCCCTTGAGAGATTCCACAGAGTCTTAAGGTTCACACCCAACAAAGGGGAATTTCAGGAACTGCAGCCCCCTACAAGGGCTAGAAAGACTAAGAAAGGGGACACAACCTCTTCTTCCTCCTCCATTCCATCCACTTCACCTTCATCTTCACGTCCTTCCTCCTTTCACTCACCCCATGCTCCTCCATCCTCTTCTATCTTTGCATTTTCCCCTCAGTCTACCCAAGTTACTTTTCAGTTGCTTGCTTCCCACAACCGAGGTGTTGCTCTAGTCCCTACTCTCCAAATCCAAAGCGCAGTCCCAATTGTTGCTACCCCAGTGTAGCCCTAGGTTACTGTTCAACAACAAATACCACCCCTACCTCCCCTCATGGCTTGGCTGGGAAATAATCCTTCCCCATTGTTCTTTAAAAATTACCATTATATGCCTAAGAACCCAAAGAGCTTTTGCATGAAGTTCAATCCTGGGGATCCGCAAGGACAACTAAAGAACACATTAAGATCTTCCAAGCGACATTGAAAGATATGCAAATTGATCATGAAGACTTAGCATTCAGGATTTTCCCTTATTCTTTGGGAGAAGAGGCCTTCTATTGGTATATCAACTTATCGACGGGGTCCATCACATCTTGGGCATTGTTAATGAATGCCTTCTTGCAGAAGTATAAGATCCCAATCAACCCTTCAGAGTTGTATCAGAAATTCATGTCTATCTAAAGGGAAGTTAATGAGCTGATCAGTTCCTTCAATAATCAATTCCACCGAGCATATACAAGGTTGCAAGCTTCGTACATGCTTAATGATGTTGTTGCCTTGCCCGTTTATTATGCAACATTGGACAACCTCATGGCTGCATTGGTGAAGAGGATGCAACCAGCTCAAACCAAATTAATAGATGCTTATGCTGATGCAGTTATTACCAGCACCGACCTGGGTCAAAACATCTTTGGTCCGCTACCTTCCTTGGGGCAGGCTGCCCATCCTATGCAGATTCAAGGACTCACTCAAGCATCGCAATACCAGGAACCTCTCATGAATCAAGTGCCACAACTGCCCATAGTGCCTCATCCAGGGAAACCCATGAACCAAGCCCCCCAGTGCCCCATTACTTGCAATCTCAGCAACAACAAACCTATGCACAACTGTCATAGGTATTGGCATATCTACAAGGGCCTAAATTCCCACCCACTTAACAAAACACAGTCTGTCTTCCTCTAGAATCAAATGTCACAACTAGGAAATGCTGAAAAAGACTGGTTAGAGGAGTTGACGGAGATGATAAAAAATATTTCCATGGAGATGACTCATCCCCAGAACCAAAATAATCAATTGCAAGCCTCGCAGCATAGCATTCAGGCTAACATCAACCAAGACAATAGGGACAACTATGAGGTGGGTACCTCATCGGGGGAAAATTACAAGTGAGGATAGAACTCCAACCAGAGTTTTGAGAGGAGACCTTCACAAAGGCAGAACTGAACGTGGAACACAAGGACAAACAATGGAGGTGTTCCCACTCCTCTAGATCAACCCACTAGTAATGAGAAGACAACCAGTGGAGTCTACCTCACCGAAGTTGCCTTATTTGGATGGTGCAAGATTCACAAGACAAGTAGGCATTCTGAGTTAGACTGCCCCAAGTCCCAAACAGCCGTAGAAATCTTTCAAGTGGAAGTCTAGAACGTCGTTGATAGTGCAAGCTGTAGGGACATAGTTTTGTCTAGGTCGTATGACTCTTCTGTGCTCGTGGTCAACCAAGCCCCATTCCTGCAAAGTTAGAGTAACAAGCCTGAGAGTGTGGCTACCTCCCCAAAGAACGAAGAAGTAAAAGAGGTAAGTAACGAAGAAGCTTTATCCCAACTCTTTACTTCAATAGATAATGGTCCAGTAGATGAAGAAGGGTCCTATGAAGATGAAGTGCAAATGTTCCATCAGAGAGCCTCTTCATATAATTTGAGAAATAGACAAATAGGAGGACCGTTCACCACTTCCACTCCGCCTAACAACTTCAACACCCCACCTGACCCTAATACCAGCAAAAACCCTGGCTATCCTTATGTGCCTACACAATACTTGAACAAAAACAAAGAGTCAAACCAAGCCCAAAACCAGCAAGCTAGTTCTTCTATATGTAGATCCTTCGAGGCTGAAATCGAACAAATGGGTGAATATGTTGTTGAAGAGTTCAAGAAGGTTAAATTCAACTTTTCTGCCTTTGAGCTACTTAAGGTTCATGTAGTTAGGCAAACCTTTAGGAAATTAATGGAACCCCATCCTCCAAGACAACGCAAGAAGTACCAGCCAAGAAGGTCTCTTTTGAAGAGCCGCTACATGAGCCCGTAATTCAGGAAATTATAGGCAAGAGGAAGGACGCCTCTCTAAATCAGCAAGCTAGGAAGCAACCCACTAAAGAACTAATGCAAACCAAGGAAAAGAAAAAGGAAAAAGGATAAAGGTCAAGTGGCCCAAGCTGATACACCTATTGGTCTCTTCCAAGGAAGGTTTGAAACGCCTCCCTTCCTTACCACTATTAGAATATTTGGGAAGAATTTGCACAATTGCTTGATTGACTCAAGTGTATCAGCCAATGTCATGCCTTTGGCTATGTGCAAAGCCCTAGGGATTGTCCCCATACCTTCAAGGAGAGAATTAACTCAGCTAGACAAAATTGAGGTCAACATTATTGGGAAAATTAATTGCATCCCTATGTAGATCATGTTGACCCAAGGGTGCAACAAGTCATGGAATCCAAGTTGCGGACATTCCTAATACATATGGAATAATCTTGGGATGGGACTTCACCCATGCATTGAATGGGTAAGCTGCAACCGATTTCTCTCATATGTGGCTACCATGGAAAGGGTTGCCAAATCAAACCTACATAGATCGGGAACCACACATGAAATTTATGATCATGAAATATAACAACACTAATGAGGTGTTGTTTGCTGAAATAGAATTGGGTAATTACTGCCCCACTACTTATCAAGAAGAACTAGAGTATGCAGAGGAGGAGACAACTGATGAAGTCCTCTTGGTATTATGTAGCCCATCAACCAACTTGGCCTGCACCCCAGAGCACCAAAATGTTGGTAGAATCAGAAGATGACAAATTTTACGAAGATGGCAATTTAGGACTGCTAGATGGCTTCCAAGACTTCATGGAGAAATGCATGCAAGATCAGCTTAGCCTAGGGGCAAGGATGAATTTTCAAGAACTTCTATTTCCTAGTTCGTGTAGGGTTCATAATGTTTCCCACTTAGAATTTGAGCGTTGCTCGTGTCAAATGGAAGTGGAGCACATCAAAGGACAAGCCACATCTCAAAAGAAGCCACCAAACGGACAACCTTTCACCACTCATGATGAGCCTATCCCCATTCCGGGAATGAAAAACATGGATGAGGAACCAAAGAAGGATGTATGCATGATTGGCCCCAATGCCAAAGAACCTTCCAAGTATTGGACACTGTGTTTCGATGGATCCAAGTCCAAGCAGGGAGTTGGAGTCGAATTCAAACTCATCAGCCCCATGGGTAAGACCTACTTTGCTTCCCATCAGCTTCAATTTGTTTGCACCAATAATGTAGCAGAATATGAAGCATTAGTTCATGGGATTCTAATGGCTTTGAGAAAGAAAGTTAAAATTTTGCAAGTGTTCAGTGATTTAAAACTAGTGGTAAAACAAATCAGAAAATTATACTCCTGCCATGATAGAAGGCTAGAAAACTATAGGCATAGGGTTTGGGATCTTTTAGAAAGCCTAGATGCATTCAACATACAGTTGATCCCTCATTCTCAGAACCATACTACTTATGCCTTGGCTCAAGCAGTCAGCACGCTACAACCTCTGTCTCTGTCTAGTCTCAAACGATTCACCATGGAGCTTACTTCCACCCCATCTATGCCAGACAATGCTACCCATTTCCAAGTATTTAATGATGATAAGCATATCTTGGAATTTATCACTAGTTCTAATGTTTTCTAACCCAAATAATTGATGAAGTTGGCCCAAAGGAAGCCGAGCTAGATATAGAGGGGATCATCAACCTCAAGACCAATACAATCCCTAGAGGCATGGTTCAACTTGAGTGCATATTTGACCTAGACTAGATCTGAGACCAGGATCAGCAAGCAAAGAAGGACTCCATAAACAACCAGTGTGACACCCACAACCTCAGGACAACTGAAGAAGTAAAAAATGTGTTCATTGGTAAGGTATGTATGCCAGAGGAAAAGAAAGGAATTATTAATGCTATGCAAAAATATCATGATGTGGTAGCATCGAGTTATGAAGATTTAAAGATTTACGATACCTCTGTTATCATACACACTATACCCCTAAAGCCTGATGTGCATCCATTTTGGCAACAACAACATCATATCAATGCATTGCTAGAAGTTATCATTTACAAAGAAGTGAAAAAGTTACTATTAGCTAGAATCATCTTTCCAGTTAGACACTCCACGTGGGTGGATGATTTGGTCCTGGTTAGGAAAAAGAATGGAGAAATCAAATTTTGTGTGGATTTCCACAATTTGAACAGAGCTTCAAAGAAGGAAAACTATCATGTACCCTCCCTTGATAAGGTATTGCATATTTTTAATGGATCGCAGATGATGTCCTCCCTCGATGGGTACTCCAAGTACAACCAAGTGATGGTACAGTATGAAGATCAACACAAGACAACATTCACCACCAAGTGGGGAACCTTTGCATACGAAAGAATCAACATTGGTTCCACTTTCCAGCGTGCAATGGACATCGCCTTCAAAGATCTGATTGGAAAATGTATCATCATTTATATGGATAATCTTATAGTGTTTTCAAAGAAATGAGGTGATCATGTTTTCGATCCATGCAAAGTCTTTCAGAGGTGCCAAGAATTTGGGATTTCGCTCAATCCAAGGAAATGCATTTTCGAAGTCACCGAAGGCAAGTTACTTAGACATGTTATTTCAAAAAAAGGAATCTCCATAGACTCCAAGCGTATCCAGTCCCTATTGAAGATTCAACTGCCAAGCAATAAGAAAGAACTAAAATCTTTCTTTGAAAAGATAAATTTCGTTTGGAATTTCATCATGGGTTTTGCTGAGATTGTCAAGATGCTTAACGCCATGTTGAAGCAGGATGCCAAAATTGAGTGGACTCTGGAGGAAAAGTAGGCCTTCGAGGAAATCAAGAAAGCCATTGTTGAGGCACCTATCCTAGTCAGTCTAGATTATCTGAAGCCCTTTGACATTTACTCGTTTGCTTTAGACCATTAGTGTGCCAGTATTTTGACCCAGAAAGATGACAAAGGAAATGAGCACCCAATTTCCTTCATGAGTTCTCCCTTGATGGATGTTGAACTAAGATATCACAATGTGGAGAAACAAGCATATGCTCTTGTCCAAGGGGTTAAGAAGTTCAGACATTATATCCTGCGGAAAAAGGTGTTTGCCATTGTCCCTGATCCCATAGTCAAGACATTGTTAATGCATAATGAGCTAGGAGAACGAAGAGAAAAATGGGTCACCTTGCTGCAAGAATATGACATGGAAATTCAACCAATGAAGTTAGTAACAAGACAAGCACTCACTCGAACAATAGCTGAAATAGCAGCTGCAGCCGGACCCAAACTTATAGTTCAACAATATCAACTTGCAGATGTTTCCCCAAGGGAGTGGTACAACGACATCATCTACTACTTGTTGAAAAAGTGCCTGCCTCACTTGCAGGGAGTCCAGAAGAGTACCCTTAGACTGAAGAGTAACAGTTATATGCTGCAAGGATCTATCTTGTACAAAAGAAATCATGGAGTGTACCTTCGGTGCCTTGGGAAAGAAGAAGCAACATGAGTGTTAAAGAATTCCATGATAAATTTGGTACCGATCATGGGTTGGGTCCTTCTAATGCTCATCAAATCCTATGAGCAGGGTACTACTGGAAAACTATCTTCAAGGACACCCATAGCCATGTTCGCACATGCCATATCTGCCATATCGTCGTAACCAGAGAAAGGAATGTTGTCCCATTGCATCCAGTCCTGGAGGTAAGATTGTTCACGCAATGGGGTCTCGACTTCATTGGTCTGGTAAGCCCACCATCCTTTGTGGGTCACAAGTACATTCTAACTTTGATTATTGTACTAGATGGATAGAAGCTATTGCATGTAGGAATTGTACAATAGAGGTAGTGGTTAATTTTCTCAAAAGTTTTATTTTAAATCGTTTCAGTTGCCCATATGCTTTAGTATGCTACAATGGCCTCGCATTTGCCTCACTTAAATTTTCCAGTTGGGCCTTTGATTATGGGATTTCCCTTAAATTTTCATCCAACTACTATCCTTAGGGCAATGGCCTGGTGGAATCTACAAACAAGAACCTCATCATCGTCATCAAAAAGCTACTTGACAAGAACCCTAAGGATTGCCACACCCAACTCCATTTTTCCCTTTGGCCAGACTGCACACACCATAAGGCATCCTTAGGAGATTCCCCATTTCACCTTGTCTATGTCCTAGAGTTTGTGTTTCTGATTCACCTGAAAATCCCCACCCCCTAGTTCATCAATACATTTTATGAAGGGGATTGAAGAGAAGCTCGCTTGGCTGAGTTGCTACACCAAACATCAAGGCGTGGTTAAAAGATGGTTTGATCAATGAGCCAAAATAAAGGCCTTTAGAATTATTGATCTAGTCCTATGTTGGGACAAGTCCCATGAGAAGAAAGGGGGACATGACAAATTCGACAAGCTCTGGCTTGGCCCATTTCAAATTGTTGAAATCCTCAGAGACAATGCTTTTCACCTCAAGACCTTAACTGGTGAAGATGTCTCATTGCTCATCAATGGGAAGCATCTGAAGCATTATTTCCAAGCTTGATCTCTTATGAGTTGCTCCTGTAAATACCTATATATAGGTTAGTTTAGGTTTCTTTTGGTTTGTTTCGCTTTGTCGCTTCGTGTTGCTTTTGTTTTTCTCGTTTTCGGTCATTTTGCTTTGCTGAGGGTGTCTCTTTATTCCTAATGAGGTGGTCATGCTCTTCAACAAATGATTCACTTTGTTGCTTGCTCTCAATGTTCTTTGGATAATTATTCACTCCTAACTCTTGGACTCTCATTGCTATTATGGAGCAGTTTCCTTACTTGAACTCCTGCTTGACCTAGAACTCAACCCTTTGTTGAATCCTTTCACATTCATCTCATATCCTATAGGAAATACATTTTTTTTATAAGGAACTATCTAATGGTTGTTGTGAAGGTGAGGTAAGTGAAAAAAAATCTTAAATATGCTTCAGTGACCACTGTGGTTCCAAGCCCACAGTAAGCTTCAATGCTTACACAATTGAGCAAAAGTAGTATCAAAAGAATATCAAAAGAAATAAAGAAATGTGGGAAATCAAGAAACTATGTGGGTGTGTGGGAAACTCTACTAGGGCTATGGATGCTTGGCTGGATATAGAGCAATGTTCATGGGATCACAGCGACAACTCTGTTGGGGCTATGGACACCTGACTGGCAGCAGGGCAATGTTCAGGTTACTTTTGAAGTTAGGTAATTAACATAGCTTTCTCAGTCTAATTAATAGTTGTTGGTAATAGTATCCAAGGAGAGGAAATGAATTCACTACTTACACACACTTCTAAGATGCCTTTGTGATCTGATTTAGGTCAAGGATTTTTTTCTCCCTCGAGCTTCTTAGTTCACTTTTAGAAACTAGCCCCTAGTCTACGAAACCGCAGATTCTGGGTTCCGAAATTGGGACCCTCTTTCTTCTGGCTTCGTCGGGTCACTTTTGTCATTCCCTCATTTTTTGTGCCCCCTATTTTTGTGTCTTAGGTGGTCAGTGAGTCTTAAATAAATCATCTTGAGTTGGCCATGTGTCGCCACCGTCAAATTTTTAAGTCTTTAGGCCTTTGAGGAACTCCCTTAGTTTTTTTCCTTCATTCCTTAGAACTGGCATCCTTGGAGCAATGCGGGTTCGCCCCTGCGGACCGCCCCACATGGAATTCCTTATCCTCCTAGCCATTTTGAATGACCTTCGCCCAGTGCCCTTCTATGTCATGAGACCCGCACCCTCCGGTACCATTTCCATTGTCGACTGTCCAAACGACTAATTCCTGATTGCCATCTGCTTGTCAGGTTAAGCCACTCATGCCGATGTTTTCAAAATGACTGCTTACCAACCTTTAACACTATCGTACGAGCATTAATGAGGTGAATTAAATGCACCATTTTCTATAAATAGACAACCCTGAGCTGTCTTTTTCAATTGTTAGTTGTTCAGAGCGAGTTAGAGAGCCCCCTGCCAATGCCACCATCACACCCGCCAAGTTTGTTCGCCGACTTGAAGCCCCTGCCAGTTGTTTGTTCATCCATTTTATTGGGTTTCATAGGTTAGTCATCCACTATGTGCCTTGTTTCAAATTTTTCTTTAAATTCTATAAAAAGTTGTTAAAATATTTGAAGAAAGCTTAAAATCAACTGGATTAAACCTAGGTGAACAAAACCCACATTTTGAAACTACAGAATCCTTTCAAAATCTCCTACAAGCCACATGTGGAACTCACAATCCCTATGGCCATTCTTTGACCAAAGAATTCATGCTCTACGGGCCCAGGCCCATGCCACCGTCATCGCCTTCCTTTGAAAATGTTTAAAACCTAAAGTGGTGAGCACTCACATTGGGCCCGCCCTTGTGGAAGGCCACTCCACTTGGCCGTCCTAAGCTTGGCTCAAATTTGTGAGGCTTAAATGAAGGATCTTTGGACTACCTGAGTCCGCAAATGCGGGATTTTGCCTATGAATTTCCTTTTAAACTTAGTCGTTCCAAACAATTGTCCAACCATGACCTCCCAACATGCGAACCCCACCTCGTTGATTTCCCATCAAACTCAAACTTGGAAAAATACCTAAGCATGGGCTCATCATGGGTTCTTCCCTGCAGACTTCCACTTGCAAAATTCTCTCTTGGCTTTGTAATTTCAAACGGCTTTCACGCTCCACCTCTCCACATGTCGGACCCTGTTGTTTAACCCATCGTCCAAATCAACACAAGGCAATCTAGAGAATGTGGATCATTCTTCGCAGACCTCCGCTGGCATTTCGTCGATGCATAAACGACTACTCAAAATGGAAAAACCTTAGCATACGCTCTACCAGCCAGTCCTGAACTCACCTTTGTTGGCCATTCTCCTTTGCACCTTAAATGATTAATTCTGAGTTTCATTGCACGCTTCACCTCGCAGACTTTCGTATGCGGATTGTCGTAGCCTATCTGTTGTTCCAAACGGGCTTTGCATGCCAACCTTTTGTACTGCAAGTCCCAAACCCACCGCATCTGTCCAAACATAGAACAAAAATAGACAAGCGTTAAGCCTTAGGGAGACCATCCCTTGTTGGTCACTGTTTGTGAACTTATATCTTGCTTCCACCGTCCCAAAACATCCACCGACCCCCATTGGCTAGCTACGCAAAACCCAACCCTTCCATTGCTGCCTGACCAATGATAAAAAAAGTAAACAATGGAGACCTCTGCGGATCCAATGATGCAGGACTCCTTTTCTCGACCTTCGTTTGGCCTTCACCATTCCAAAGAGTTGTGACCCACCGTCTACCCACACCTTTCGGCCCACATCCTTTTGAGTGATTTCAACTTCAACAGTGGAGCACCCACCTTCCTCTGAAGTCGCAGGTCCCACATGGCATAGTGCCACAAGTGGAACACCACCTTGCCAGTGTCGTTTCAATGGTGGAACTTCAAACAGCCAAGCCACCTCTTGCTTCTGCCTACCTTGGGCCCACATGATTGAAAGATGGTCATAATACCTCCAAATCTTCAAAATGACTTTGACACACTTGCCAAAATGGATTGACCTCCTTGGTGGACCCCACTTCATGCCTAAATCTTAATGTGGGTTGGGGCATGTGGGTCGTCATTCCCTAATTGTCGTCCCTCATGCAGCTACCTCCAAAACGTCCACCAGCGCAAGGAAGTCTGCACCCCTGGGCCTGCACTATTATAACTCCCTCTAGCAAAAGGATACTACAAATCAGGAGATGCTAGGATCTTTGAGTGATGAATTATCTAATGTAACATCGTTTTGTAGGATTTGGGCTAACTTTCCTTGTGTTTTATGCTTGAATGTGTTTATTGCTCTCTCATCCGCAGGATATATGAAACTAGGTGCAGGACCATCGAAGGTGCCCATAGAGAAAGAAAAGGGAAAGAAGCCAACTAAAGCACCTATAGGAAAAGAGGATAAAGACCAGATGAAGTACAAATTCCAAGGGGAGCCCTTTAACTCCAAAGTCACCACAAATTGGAGAGAGATCTCATACACTAATATGGGACATAGATATTGATGAATTCAAGCAAAGGGTCTAGATCAACCCTACAACAGAAAATGCAAGAAATATTAGAAGTGGTGGGTTGGGAAAAGTCATTGGTTTCTCACCCGCTCTCGTTTAACCTGAGCTTGTGATGGCTTGCAGGGATGCCTATCAAGAAGACATGAAAAGAATTATGGAAAAAGATGGAAATGTATTAGTTGTCCTATCTGCCAAATCAATAGGGAAGACCTTCCACATCCCTACCTTCACTAAGATGAAGGAAACATCCAAAGAATATGGAAATCAGATGTGAGATCAAGACCCCCTCAAATGCAAAAAGATCATCAATCAGTTTTGGCTAAAAGAAAAGAGGGGCAGTGCAGCTAAAGTACCCCAAGAGCTCTTCTATAGTGACTTCTACGAGGATTACCATGACTTGATAACCCTATTGAGCAGATTCATGGGCCTTCTGACCATAGCCTACTTTGAGGAGTGGATGTTGTACTTCATGGAAGAAATCCTCTGGGGTGAAGCCAAATTCTATTGGGCAGGAATGATCAGTAATTTCTTGCATTAGCAATTAGTGGCAGTAAAAAAGAATCAACAATTTTACATGACATCCTACTTGGTCTATCTACTAGCAGACCGAATGCAATATTGAGGCTTGTTTATTGATCTCAAGGTATATGATAAGTATCCCCAACTCCAATATAAAAATTTCAAGAGGGATTACTACAGAGTTAATGATACCTTCATAGGCCATATTATCAAACTGCTTGGAGGTGATTTTGAAAGGAGAGTCACCCACAGTGCAAATTTTTACATCCATCGGTTCGGCTTCCTATTCATACAATTCCCAAAGTTTACCTACATTCAAGATGAGGGTTTCTCAGAGAACCATACAAGCTACCTCGATACCCAAATGATTGGATAATATTGCTTGAGCTCTTCTGGTAGTTACAACGTACACACACCCTCCTAAGGGAAAAGCATAGAGCAAGGATTCCCTATCCCCTTTCCTTTGTCCAAGGAATGTATGAGTTCCACACATCCCAATGTGTAGACTATTATGATAAAGAGCTTGTAGAATATAACCTGGAGTTCCACACTGCTCAGCCAGGGATGGATCCATATGGTAAGCTCAAGAAGATGGTCAGGATGGAACACGGCCATGTACATAATGTTGAAGACATTTGGGCCAACTGGAAGGATGATAAAGAAGTGTGAATGAGGCACTACATGCGCATGATTTCATACTTTGTCAAGAAGGTCAACCTGTTCCCTATGCCAGACCAGATAGTGGAGGATGAAAATATAGTGATTGATCCTCTATACAGTGCAGTTGCCAACCTCCCACTGCCATTAATTGACTGGAATGAGGAAGAGGTCAATGAGCTCAATATTCTTACAAAATTGATCAAGGCACAAACAAAAGAATGGATCAATAGGAAGATCGCCTTATTGAAGCTACAAGGAGCCACCCTAGCATATGGGGAACTTGAAGATGAATCGGGGAGTAAGATCGATAGTGGGATGGTTGCTGCCCCATTTGGAGAAACTTCAAAATCTCCTCCTGCCACCAAGTTGAGAAAGAGAAAAGAGACGGCTAAAAGATGGCCTAAACCTAGGGTGTATTCAAGAAAAGCCTCAGAGGATGAACCCTCCAAGAAGCCAAAGACATCGGGCAGTTTCACAGAGATTCCCACCATCCAAGAGGACCCACTCCATGAGGGAGAAGAGCAAGAGGTCAAGCAACCAAAGTCACAACCTATTGCCTCCACTCTTGCAATCACCACTACTATTGGCATTGCTACCACTGCTGCCCCTCCACCTGCTTCTCAGGAAATGGTTGCCACTTCTTTGCCTGCAGTGGATATCTCAGTCTAGCTTGCTTCCACCCCAACCACTAAAGAAGTCATGGTGATAGAATCTTCCTCTGCCACTACCTCTCTTCTCTCCTCTTCCTCCATGTCTTTGTCATCATCTCTCCCATTGGCTACAACAACAATTCCAATGCCCACTCTCTCGCTCCTAGAGGCCTTCACTCGCCACATGCAGAATATCCCAATAGAGTTGTTTGGGGTATTAATGAACTTGACAATATAGGCTGCCTTGGTACATATTGTTGCAAACCTCCCTGTCCATCCTCTTGCAACTAAACCGCCAGAAATGAAAGCAACCATGTAGATATTGAAAGAGTTGGAGAGACAAGAAAGGGAGGCTACCAAAGAAATATAAGAAGAAGCAAATGATTACCATGAGCATCCTGAGTACCAACACCTAGTAATTGATAAAGTGGTGCATGAAGGAGAGGAGGAAGAAATGCAATCATCTGAGGCAGACACCGAAGAGTCAAGTACCAAGTATATTGTGGAAACCTTTGACCTAGAGCTCAAAGAGGAGTTGGCCCAACAACTTAAAAATGTAGGAGAAGTAGACAAGAAGCCTTCTAACGAGGAGAAGAATGTAGAAGAGGAAATGGCGGACACTAAGCCTCCAACTGGGGAACAAAATAAAAGCCCCAAGCATGACGAAGGAATTCCTCCTCGGCATGAAGAGGAGGAAAAGAAAGAAGAAGATAAGCCTACAAAAGAGGCTGAAGCCCAAAAGAGCCCTAGAATGGAACATCATGGAGAACCTAGGCATGACCAAGAAGAAGAAGATAAAACTATTGAGGGGGAGGACATCCCCAAAGAATGCACAATCACCAAACCCCCTCAAAAGGAAACTGTCTTCATCTAGGATTCTGATGAAGAAGAAGAAAAGACAGAGTAGGAGGATCTAGGTGACAAAGCAATAGAAATCCAGCACACC
Source organism: Sequoia sempervirens (assembly GCA_007258455.2). NCBI lineage: Eukaryota > Viridiplantae > Streptophyta > Pinopsida > Cupressales > Cupressaceae > Sequoia > Sequoia sempervirens. The sequence goes on along the minus strand of VDFB02353493.1, from coordinate 72,418,212 downwards.
CGTAAAGAAGAAGGTGCTCACGAATCACCAAAACAGGAATCTCAGATGTCCGAATGGCTTGAGAAACAACTGGGGAAGCAAACCCCAACCCAAATGGATCCAAAGGTAAGGCTGGAGGCCATCTTGGCTCGAGCCCAAGTAAGCACAAATAAGGAGAAGAGGCCAAAGGTCAAATCCTATCTAAAAATTGACATGTTTGGATCTAGGACAGTGTAGATAGCCACCCCAGTGATGGGAGAAGAAGTGGTGAGCTACAATATCTCTACCCTTGATTTAGGGATAGCAACAAGGGAACAAAAAATTGACCATCTCCAAGGATTCGTTGCCACTATTGAGCACCAGATGCATAAAGATAAGACTTCCAAGGAGGAGTTAAAAGTACAAGTGGTGGATCTAAGAGCTTACATCCAACAGTGGTCATCCTTTGAAGAACTCCCTACCACTTCCTCAGCACCACTGCAACTAATATCCAAAGACCACATTAACAAATTTGAGAAGAGAAAGAATTGGACAAAAGCCACAGAGGATTGGTTCCAGCAAGTCCTCTACAATGGAAACATGGGTATAGGTCGTGCTTTCAAGACAATAAAAAATTTCCTAGAGGTGCAAAAGATACTTGAGGGAATAAGGAAGTTTTGCACTAACTTCCCAAAGCTATACTGAATCACATATCCCAAGCTTGAGGCTATTCTCAAGATACCTGAAAAATTCTGGGAAACGGAGTTTACTTTGGTGGAGGGTGACCATTGGCTCGTGGATACATGGAAGCTAAGCTTAGATCACTGAAAGGAGGTGTTGGAGCAAGTGCTCCATGAAGTGAAGTTATATATCAATTGGGTCAAGGAAATCAGGGTGGCCTGTGAAGAATATCTAAGGTTGATGACATATTTTGATGTGCTCGTCGTTGAGCTAGAGCCAGATAAAATAAAGTCATATTTTCACAAGAAGATGGAGAATGGGACCACGAATGCACTTACGCCAAATTTTATGGGTTTTGTTGCATAATCCTTTGCCCTATCCGAACAGGTGATAAAGAATGCATAGAAGCATGACAAGGATTGGGACGTACTCATTGGTAGATCAAGGAGGTTGAAATTTCAAGTGATCCAGTCAGATATATTAGAGTGGAACAAGCTCCAAGCGTTGATCTTGAGGTTTGTGGAGTACACCATTATGAAGAAGAGCGAGGGAAATCCCATAATAGATGATGAGTTCCGTACCAAGTAGCTGCAACAAAGGAAATCATCAAAAAGACAAAAGAGCTATAGTGTTGCTACATGAAGACAAAATAGGCTAAATGACAAAATGTAATTTTATATTGTAAAATATTTGGGGATAGGTGAAACCCTAGTTTGTAGTGAATCCTGACCACATAATGAGACTAAATCTTGTCCATTCATTTTGCTTTTTGGACACTATAAATAAGGGTTTTCCTCTCATTTTCAAGAGAGAGTTGAGTTGTTGTAAAGGCATACTACTGGAATTTTAATAGAACTTCATTGATTTGGTGGATTCTTGAGTTCCAACTTCATATTGCATGATTCTTCTTCTCATAGTTAGTGAATTTGAGTAGATTAATTTTGTTGTTCTATATGTTTTAGCTTTTTTAGTAGATTAATTAATGTTGTGCATTGATATTGAAGAATTCTATTGTGTGTTGGCAACCTTCCTTGTCCATAATTTTTATTGTTTATTGATGGTAAATGGTTGTGTAAAGTTAGTCTGGACATAAATTGAAAGCTGCACTAAATTTCAATCTTTTATTCATGCTTATGGTGAATGAATGGTTGAATATTTGCAGTCCTTAGAATCTTGCACTAGTTTCATAAGACTGTGAAGTAATCTGGTTAGGTGGAACTTCATTTTAGGAAGGTTGTCCATAGTAGGGTCCTCCATTATCACTGTTCACTACTAGTTTTAGGTCTAGGAACTTCTCCCTTCCCCTACCCCTTTTTCCTTTTTTATTAATAGTGGCTTCGAGTAAGGTTCATTGCACATTGTAAAGCCAAATCTGAAGCTAAAATAGGAGTTCTAGACTGTTGTTTGAACCTACAACAATCATGCACCAAATTTCCCATCTTAATAACTCCATTGGAAGATCCAATTCTCCTCCAACTTAACTCTCTAAGTCTTCCATGTGATTACTAGAAAAATCACATCAAACCAACTGAGAAATTCCAAGCTTGTCATGACCTGACACCCGAGAGACCTTGGGGTAATTTTCAGCAACTTTTTGTTGGAGATTTCCTTTCAATAGAGGTAGTGCATTCATGTGTTGCCTATGTTGAGAAAGTTCAAAAACACCCATCAACACTTACCTTCATGGTTGAAACTCAATCTAAACACCTTGTTGATTTACATTCTAATGTACCCTTGAAAGGCGCCCAATTAATCCCAGGTTTAAAAATTAAAATTAGGGTCCCCTTTTTCTTTGTTGTATTTTGGTGAACCCAACATGAGTCAAACACACAACCTTTTGATATCTGAAGCAATTCACCCTAGATCTAATTTTTGTGTTCCATTATTTCGCATTGTTCATTTAGGGTTTCATTTTTGCATCATAAAAGACATAAAAATTCAAAAATTTGCATCTCACATTGCATCATAGGTTGTAATAGGATTACTTTCAATCATTTCGGTCATATCTACATTCCAAATTGCATTCATAATTGTCACTTTTTGTTCAACATTGGCATTGTAGTTATATTGTCATAAAATTGAGCAAATTTTGGAAAAATACTCAGTTGTAGACCTATTTTCACACAAACAAAAACCCCCTAAGAAATCTAATAAACATTCAAACTTTTAGTTGTTACCTATCCTATCCAAGATAATGACACCCTTGGGTGCATTTGGCCTATTGGTAGATCAACAAAATTTTGCATAATTCTCTGTCTCTCTGCTTGTAGGTCTCTAATTTGGAATTATTGACATGTATTTAGGAATCTTTCATATAGCTCAAAAAGTGACAAAATTTGCAATTTTTTGTTTCAAAATTCCATCAAAATCACTATTTTTAGATTTTTGCATCTTAGAATCAGTCAATTATGGCATCTTAGATCTAAAAAATTGCATTCAAATTTTTCATTTTATGTTAAAAATATCTTCAACATAGTGACACACTTGCATTTTGAATCACATTGGCATAAACTAGGTAAATTATAGAAAAACAATCCACTGATAGACCCTTCTGCAAGCATACCTGAGATCCTTAAACAATATAACACACAACCTAAATTTGAAACTTGCAAAAATCTATGTAGGACATAGGCACCATATGGTGACTTATTCCACTTATGGCAACTTATTCCTACCATTTTGAGTTTAAATTCACTGTGTAGAATATTGTCTTTAGTCTCTTCCCAATTCTGACATCAAATTTTCAATATCAATCTTGTAGTTCTCTATTCTTCTAAAAACATTGCTAGCTTGATCCATAGGGCATAACATCATGTTTTCATTGAAAAAATATTTTGTTATCATAATGCATGTCCTATTGTCAGGTCTTGTTAATAATTTCAAGGAATTTTTTATACAAGCATGTGAAAATGAGTTTATTTCTCCTCTTTTGTTATTTTTCATTGATCCCTCTCCCACTATCTCTCCTAGTTGTGATAGTATCTTGGTGCAAGAGAATGAAATCATTGAAAAATTTCTTAATATCACTTTTTCTAATCTTCATTCATCTCCTAATATCTACCCTACTCATGATAATGTGTTGGTGCAAGAGGATACAATCACTGATAGTTATGACAATCATGTTTTTTCTTCTCCTGAGATCTCTCCCACTTGTGAAGAAGGTATCTTGGTGTTGAAGATCCAATCATTGAGCATAATGAGGATCTTGTTTGTTTCTCTCCCAATACCTCTTTTACTTGCAAAGATATTTTGGAACAAGAAGATTAAACCATTGACATATTTCTTTCAAAATATAGTAAGATGAATTTCCTAGATGAAGATACTAAGGTGACATTAGATCCCCTCTCAAGAGAAGATCATCAACAAGTAGTCAACTCTATTAATGTTATGAATACATAATTATCTATTAGATATCCTTTTATTATTGGACCTCCTAAAATCCCTTTAATTATTGGACCCTCTAAAATCCCTCTAATTATAAGACCTAAACCTCATGGCCATATACTAAGCTTTACAAAACAACTTACTAGTAATCAGGTGTCGAAGCAACCAAGTTATCATATTGTTGCTCACACATACAACACTAGAAACAAAAGAAAACACCAACATTCATCCCATTACCTCAACCATACCTCCCACCCACACCTAGCATTATGCAATTTAGTGTTAAGGAATTTAATCTTGTTGAGAAACTTCGTAACACTCTTGCTAAGATATCTTTGTGGGATTTGATTCAAACATCACCTGTTTATCATGGCATGTTTCAAAATGCTTTGCAAAAAGTTTTTTCCCCTCCTAGTGTGCAACCAAATGATGTGGTAGCTTTGATTGAGAGTATTAATTCACCTAGTATGGGAATTGTCTTTCATCAAAGTGAGTTACCTCCTTTGCAAACACAAAAATAAAATGATGCCTTGATGATAATGGCTAGTATTAACAAGATAAGGATTAGGCATACCCTTATTGATAATGGTTCTAGGCTAAATATTTGTAGTGTAAATATTTTGGATAGTGTGAACGGGTGAAAATATAGGTTAGAAAATGAGCAGCAAACAAAAGAGTGCAAGAAAACAAAGATTAACACCCTACACCTCAATATTGGGAAAATGATTAGCTTAACAAAAAAAAATGGAACATTTCACCTTGTCGAGCTATTCTTTTGGTTGGCCCTTCAATTCGTGATCTTGTATGCTCCTTGGATGGCAAGTAGGTGGGGATGCAAGATAGTTGGAGTTGTATGATAATTGATGCAAATGCTAAGATGTGAGAATATGGCTAAGTGTGGCTTCAAATGATAAAACTACAAGAGTTTGGCTATGGCATGCAAAGGTCCCTAAATGAGAGAAAATAAGGGGTATTTATAGAGAATTTTGGATTCTCTAGAGAAATGAACGGTTGAGATTAAACCAACAAGGCCAAGATGTAGGGCTATGGTGAGTTGAGGACTCACAAGCCCTTACATCTTGACATGTGGAATGTGAAGTGGCTTGAAAATGGTGATGTGTAGGTGAAGTGGAAGGAGAGTACATGATGTGGAGAAAGGACATGTACCTTTAAAGTGCATTGGGAGATGAGAAGATTCCTTGGAGGAATAAAAAGTGAATTTAAAATTCACATGATTGGGGAATCTTGTGGATAAGACAAGGTTCCAAAGGGAGAGGTAGAAAGTACCTTGGATAAGACAAGGTGCCTAAAAAGGTAAGCACTTGTCACATGTGACTTGATGTGACAAGTCAAAGATTCTAGAAGATGAATGGGAAAAGGGGAAGAGTTCACATGTGACTTGATGTGATAAGTCAAAGATCACATGGGGAAGAGAAAAAGGAATTTAATATTCCTTAGAAGGATAAAAGGAATTAAAAATTCCTTGAAAGGTTGATTAGGATAGTTAATGAAGGATTAGAGGAGGGTTAGGTGGCTAAGAGAGATTAGAGGCCAACTTGCAAAATTTGGAGGATGTGACACATCCTAATCAAGGATTAGGCATGTGCACATCCTAATGATGGATGTGGAGAATAATTAGGATTAAGAAAGGGATGTGACATGTGAGGAATTAAATAAATGTCATATTTATTTAATTCATTTGATGAAAAGGAGGATTAAAGAGATAAGGTATTTATTTATTAATTAAATACCTTAGGGATTTGGCAGAATTAAGGATAATAATTAAATAATAGCGATATTACTTAATTAATGCAAATAAGGGGATGCTTAGACGAAAGGGGATAAATTTGGATAAATTAAGTGTCCAAATTTAGGTGTCTACAGATAGAATTGAGGTGGATAAGACTAAAATTAAACCAGTTGATTTGTCTATTTGTGGTTTTGATAATGTGGGAAAAGAACCACTTGGTGTAATAACAGTACCTATCAAAGTTGGTAAGGTTGTATTGCAAACTCCCATCCATGTCATGCCTCATGATCTTTCATACAATATTCTCTTGGGTAGACATTTAATTCATGAGATGAAAGGAGTGCCTTCAATGCTTCATCATTTAATGAAATACACATACAACAATAAGGTTTATGTGATAAAAGTTTATCCTAAATCTGAAAAAAATGTTTACAAACTAAAACAAGAATAGAGATTCCTTTTAGAACATTGATACCAACTTCAAAAGTGGAACCTTTACAAATTGAAGATAAATATGAGTGTCTTTCATCTATGAAAAAATTATTAGATGATGAGTGGGGATCATTGGAATTCACACGTATAATCATGGGAGAATAAAGATCACACAATCAAAATCAGAAAAAGAAAAAGAAGTCGCAATGATATCAACACAATCTATCATTGTATCATAAAAAACATCCACAACTTCTAATAAAGGGGAAAACACAAATTACACACCCACTTATGGTGAAATTGATTATGAAAATCCACCTTCTTAGAAAGAAATGGAATCCATTATGGAAGAGGTTATGAACTTTTGAAAAAAAATGTCTATAATGGAAAAGGATGTGGTATAAAAGAACAAGGCATATGTGTCCCTATAGAGACCAACACAAAAGAAACAAGATGTCTTGGTTATTGTCCTTCAAAAATAATGAAAAAATCAACAATACCTTCACTTAATCATGAAAAATAGCATTTTTTGTTACTCCTTTCCATGTGGTAGGTGTAGTATCAAAACATACTCACTACCATGTATGGCGGTATAAACTAGGATTTATGCAATCATATTTCATCTTTCAAGGAGCAACATTTAATCATCCATCTTGGCTCATATTTGTCCCTACACTTGGGGGCAAGGGGTTAGGAAGCCTTTCATTAGGTGCATTCCTTCTAACAATGGATCCCTTTGTATCTCCTTAAAACATTATTGTAACAAGTACACTAACATTTTAAGGGGGGGCATATGGTCCCCCACTTATTATTTGAATAGGAAATGGTCCCTTTCTAGAGATGATAGAATATATCTCCTAGAAAGTGTGACCTTGGAAATGAAAGTGTAGCCTTCTTGATCTATGATAGTGTCTTATTTGTGGTGATATTAGGCTTGATGTCCCATAAGAGTGTGACCTTTCATCGCATATAACATTCCCCTTGGTGGTAATTCTAGGGCTAGTATTCCCTAAGGTGTGTCTTCTATTCCATGATTAGTCCTCTCTTTATGGTGATGTCATGTGTGATATTCCCTAAGGTATGACCTTTCATGTAATGAGCAAAACCCCTTTGTTGTTTTTTAAATCACCTTTTTTGGTGACATTGTTAGAAATCCCCTTGTGGTTTTGTCCTTATCTTGTTGTCATTTATGTGCCTCCTTAGGCAATTTTGTGCACCTCCTTAGATCATTTTGGCATTTTATTTTTTTTGCTTCACTTTTTTCACGTGTGTTGAGCTTATTATTGTGTTGGCATAGCATCTCAATCATTTTGTATCACCTTATCAAATCTATCAAGGAGTATAACTCTTGGTATGGTTGTTAATGGGTGCACACCTAGTGGATATCATACATCACTAGACCTAGTATATTTCTCATTCTACTACCTTGTCTTGGGGGCTCACCTAGTGAATATCATACTTCACTAGACCGTGGTGCCTTGTATTTGTGGTTCACTTAGAAAATACCAAAATTTTCTATTGTGTGTCATGAACACCTTAACATTACTAGTAAGCATAACAAAAATTTCTTGACAATAGATTTATGCATTTCATGAGTGTCTAGCATAACACAACTTGCTAGCCTTGTGGAACCCATCATATTGCATGGACACCTAGTATAACATAGCTTGCTAGCCTATAGATCCATGTGGCTCATGAGTGATGTGGCATAATGTAACTTTCTAGTCATCATGGGAGCATTCCTTTAACTAACATTTATTCGATGGATGACGTTTGATATGAGACAATTTAAGACTGAAGTATCTTTACCTTACCGACTTGAATCCTTTTAGTACTAACCTCGTGTTTTTTTGTGTCTCTTGTGTGTATTCTTCATGTTTGCATCATGTTTATATTCATTTTGTTTTCATGTTATGTCATGTGTTTTCATCCTCTATGCTTTGTGCTTTCTGACATGTATGTATGTGTATGTTATCTTGTTGTATTTCATACATGTGTGTGTTCCTTTTTCCTTATGTTGTCTTACCATGGGATCTTGGATCCTCAAGGCATGGGAACTCCCCCTTGATCCTTTTTCATCCTATCTCTTCAACATTTGGACAATCAAACCCATCTTCACATATATTTTCTACTTTAGTTTGATTCTAAGTGTAATTTCATACTCTCACTAAAGTGGGGGCTAAATGTAGCGTCATAAATTGCCACCCTTGACAATTTCACACTATTTTTTTCTCCCCTTAATTTATTGAACCTAATTAAGCACCTAATTCCCAAAATTATGCATTTTATGGCCTATTTTTAACAATTTACAATAAATTGCAAACATTGAATAAATACATTTATTTAATGTTTTTCCCTCAAAACCTAAAATCCTAGAAAATAAGGCCAAGGTTGGGATGCCCTTGGGTATCTAAGTCCGCCTATTTTTTTGAGATCCAAATTTGAATATGTCAGTGTTGGAATTTTAACATTTACAATTCAAATTGCAAATATCAGCTATCAGGATCTAATATACGAGAAATTGAATAAATTCCTATAAATACTTGGTTATTGCATCATTTGAAAACTAAGTGAAACGATTGAGAAAATATTATTGTCAAGAGAAAGTCAAGAGTAGTAAAGAGAAAAAATTTAGTGATTTATTGCAGTAATTCAAGATCCAAGCATTATGTCAAATTTTATGTGAGTTTATGCATGTTTATGTTATCATTATTTGTGAAGGCTAACCCTTGTTGTAGGTCTCCAAGAAATTAAAGCAATCAACCAAATACAATCGAAGACCTTGAGGTGATGTGCATGATTTCAGTCATTCAAGGAAGTCATTGAAGGGTGGTGAGTTGCAACACTTTGTTGATTCACCATTCCTTCTTAATATCATTTATCCATGTTTATCATTGGTATTGCCATTTTGCAAATGGAAACACTAACACGGGGTTTGACTAAAGAAAGCCCCTAAATGGCACAACATTTCTTCTCTCTTTGAATGTCCAATTTTTATGTTTGAAGAGGATTGAAGGAAGTGTGAAGATAATTTATTCATTGTTGCATTCAAATCCTTACACCTTGTCAACTCACAGAAACTCACCTACAGAAAATTTTGACAGTGATTCGACAAGTCTACAAGCAGAAATAGGGATCTTCGATCTAACATCAGAGGACTGTAAAAATAGAAAAAAAGAGGCATGTAAGGACTTAGATTCCCTTGGGAAACTCTGTCCTCATATTCATACCAACACCCAACTTTCAAGATAGGTACACAATACTCTTCCCTTCCCAAATTTTCCTACAAATCTTTGTTACAATCTGTCAATTGTCATAATCTTGAATTGTTCGTATTAGGCGCATAGTATAATTAGGTTAATCAAGGAAAATAAATTATAATATATTCCAAGGCTCATGAAAAATATGCAATTCCAAGTCTGACTGACTCATCTTCATGGTTGAAAGTCAATCTAAACACCTTGTTGATTTGTATCCTTACGTACCCTTGAAAAAGGCCCAATTGAATCTTAGGTTTAGACATTAATCTTAGGGTCCCCTTTTTATTTGTTACAATAATGAGCATAGGGAAAGGGATATAGATGAGAGGATAGACCTAACAGGTCATCTCAGAAATAGACATTAAAATATCCAATCCTAGATAGAACTATAGTAGGAACAACTTTCATAAATTCCTAGCAATTAAATTAGAACCAACATGTTTAAAATGTTCAAAATCAGCATATAAATATGTATTATGTATTGCATGGTCAAAATTAGCATATTCATAATAAAAATTTGAATCAATAGGTTAATAACCAAATGAACATGAGACCTCTATTTAAAAGGAATGCTTAGAGATTCCCTCCAATTAGATGGCCTCTTGGAACTAAAATATATAGGTAGCTAGATTATTTTGGTATCCCTAGTTTTCCGAATTTAACTTTGAATGATATTAGGGGAAAAACTTCAAAATTATAATGCAATTATATAATTATAGAAGAATAACATCTTAGACACTTCATTAATGTCATAGATGAGTATGATATTGGGGAGAAGAATGTAATGATGAAATTGTTTGTGCAAAAGAGTAGTATAGAAGCCTTGTAGACAAAAATATTGACCCATGGGAAGAATTCATAAGAGTTTTCATATTATAGTATGGGGATGGAATACATACCAAGTTTTCCCTCCATGATCTCACAACACATTAAGAAGGATGTTTTATCATGACAATGAGGAAGGTGCCACCAAATTATGATTTTAATAAATTCATGTGTCTTGTATTGTATTGTAGTGTATTTGATGCTCAAATTAGCTATTGTCTTAGAAAAAAGAATCCACATGGTCTTAGGGAATCATATGATATTTACATAAACATTGGAAGTAATATGAGATAATTTGGAAAACATATCAAAAGAGAAAATACCAAGATATATCAACCTGATAGAAAATTCCTAAGCAATCCCCTTACTACTAAATAAAAAATAGATAGGTTGATGGGTGCAGTAAAGGATTTATTATATATGGTGGAAGGAATGATAAGGGACTATCATCTCCAATTGTTTTAACTCATTTCAATGAAGTTTATCATTTTCATAATAACTCCTATAGTCAATGTTGGTCTAAAACACCATAGCGACATGACAAGTAGGTGGTTCCTAGGTAAAGGAATTACAAACAATGAGATAAAAATAAATTTGAATCCTTTTCAAAGAGATAATGTGCACTCTCAAGACACATATTCACGGTGTGACAATTTTTATCTTCCACATGATCCAACCAATTGTGTGGTTTCTTTAGCCAATAAAAAGGATGATGAATTCCCTTACAAAGAAGGAAATGCAATATATTGTGATGAACAAGTTGATTAGTTGGATTTATTAATATATGGATCCATATATGAAGAAGATGAATGTACCAATCAAGAGGGTTCTAATCAAGCATTATTATTTAATTATGGTAAAGGTCCAAAGCAATATGAACTGCATGATCATTATTTTGAGAATTTGAGGGAAATAATAAGACATGAGCACATTTTTAGATGAGGATAAAATAATCCTTACTGAAGTTGTAGTAATATATGCTCATAATAGGCATGAACTAAGGAATAGATAAGTACTTGCAAGGGGTAACTCCAATATTGTAGTACCAAGAGGAGCTAAACCAAATACATAAATAAACAAGCATAAGGCAAGTGGAAAATTTAATAATGGTAATCCTAAGGATGAGAAAAATGGAGAAGAAAAATGATCCATTATAACAACAAATGACTAAGAATAAATATTTTCAAAATCATAGTCAAGGTGAAACACCTCAAGGTGGGAAAGATGCTTCAAAAGGAAAAATATATAAATGATAAATACAAAAAAATGCATCTCAACCATTGGGAGGTGGAGTTGAAGATAAAAGAAATAAGAAAGGAATAAAAGGTAAGGGTTTTATCTCTTTTGTTTTAGTAGTTCCTTATATTATTGATGCTAGCTATATCACTCTCCCACATGGTACACCTTACCTAATTTAAACCTATAGATATGTCACAAGTAATAATTAAAATTATGATCTTAATTCCAATAGGATAACTCCTTAAAATCTCTAAACATAGACAAATGATTTTGTCTTACTTTATTTTTGTAAAAGAACTATACTAGTCAATTTTCATTCTTGGTGACACTAGAAATCATAAGGATAAGGAAGAAACATTAAATTATACCTAGGAAATTTCTTATTTGGTAATTGTTTACATTTCATGCCCCCTTCATAACCCATTAGAAATGATCAATTTGAGAGATCATACCTGGTCCATAGTGCATGATATTACTCCTTTGGACCTTTCCTTAACCCCTTTGTTCATGCCTTAATCAAAATCAAAAATCAAAAATCAAAAAATGACTAAGTGTTGAACTTTTTAGGTTTCAAGATGATGTTTTCCCTCTTAACTATATGCCATCTCTTTTAGCCTTTGATTTCACCTTATTTCCTTTAAAAAACCTTCTAAGTGTTGATTTTTTTAGTCTTTCAAGTCGTTGGAGATCCCCTTAATCATTTTCATGCTTTAGAGTTTCCAAGTCCTTGTGAAAACATCTAAGTGTTATATTTTTTCTTATTTTGAGTTTAGAGTTGTTGATATTTTTTTTTCCTTCATAATTTTTAAAAAGGTAATTGTTAAGTCGCATTCCTTATGGCTGACACCTCACAAAGGAAACTTTGAATTCTTAAGTGTAGTCTTTTGAGCTTTCAAAATTTTGCTTACTTGCTTGCCACCCTGCTATCACTATCGGCCTCAAGGCCTTCCTCATTAATTTTGAGGAAATTGGCTAAGGAATCTTCCCTTTTTGTTCTTCTTCTTGATTTATTACCACTTTCAACCCACTCCCAACTAAATTCCTTCCAAACTCTCAATCCCTAAATTCTTCCTCTTTCACAATTGCCCAAGCCATTTTCATTGGATTTTATCCTTTGGTTCTTCTCTTCATGCTCTTTCATATTTCATGTGTGTTTAGTGTCACTCCCAATCCTTGAACCTCGCTTTCTCCCTTTCATCCCATATTCTTCCAAATTTCTTCACCAATATTTTAACCTTTGGTTTCTCTTTTCCTCTCTTTCAACAAGTGGTAAGGTCGACACTCGATGTCTAAGGAAATTTATCTTATGAGGTTGCAAACAATTTAATGCCTCAGGAATTGGTTCAATGGTAGGCTTGAGCTTGAAACTCTGACAATATTCTTAGAAGCATTGTTTTCAACCCATAAACACCATTAATTGGAATTCTTTCTCTACTTCTAGGGCTATGGAGATGGAATTTAATGCATTTGAGCATGGATTCAAGGAAAAATGAAGTGTCATGTTGTTTTTATTATCTAAAAGTGTCCCTTTTTTTGAATTCTCATCCCCAAATTGCATATTTTGTGGGCAATCTTCATCCTTCTGCACTCATGCTCAAAACTCATCACTATAGAGGTATGGCTAGTGCTTAGAGAATGTTCTACACACTTCCTTGGTCACTCAATTTTGATTTGGTGGAGATGTATTCATGTGTTTAGTTTTTGGTGGTGGTTAGGGTCCCCCCCTTGTCCTTTGTGCCTTGGCACATTTTTTGGAGTTTCTCTTCGGAATAAAAGCCCAATTTGGGCTCTTTTATAGTAGTTCTCTAAGTTCTCTAACAAATACTTGTGAATTTTGCATCTTTTCTACTATAATAAGGATTCAAGCCTTTTAATTAATTTAAATTTCACATTTTCCTCTCTTCCATTCCATTGTAATGTGCATAATAATTTTTCCTTCATTTTTGAGTGTATGTTCTCTATTTTTGTGTGCTTGTATGTTGTACTAGTACCTATTATAGGTTTAGCTATGGAATGTTTCTTCCCTCCTAGAATTTTTCAACCCTAACCTTTGCATAAGATCATAAGAGTCAGTAGAATTGAATATTGTACATTTCTATCATCAGCCCCAAGAGGCTTATTTCATTCCTAATCAGCATGCTTATCCTTCAACCCAACCCTAGAATATGAACAACTTGGAACATATGAGCATCAACAAAATATTTTCAAACTTCCAAGAACAGTTGAGGTCTATTGATAGGAAGCATGAATAAAACCTACAACAAGAGGAGATTTCTTATCAATTTCATATTCACCAGCAACATATGCAAGCACAAAAGAAGCAGCATGAGTAATGTCTTACAAGGGAGATATATGATAAAGAGGGGCAAATGAAACTATTGCTTGCTCAAGCACAAAGGCAAGAGATCTAATTAGGATCTTTCATTCCTAGTTTTAGAGAGGAACCTCTTAAGGAAATGGGTTAGCTTATGAAGAAGGGAGTTTCTAAATTGAAAATTCTAATTTTCAAGCAAGATAAGCATCTTAAATTGGTAATCACGTTTTCTAGGCTAAAAATACCAAGTTTTAGGGTCCTTCATCCCTCATAGGAGCATGTGCCTATGTAGGTTCAATCTTCTCCTTCACATGAGTAGCCCCCTCCAGAAGCCCAACCTTCAAGCCTTTCAAAGGCTTTTCTTCTTAACCATTTTTTTTGCCCAAATACTATTTCACTTTATAAAGGTGGACTTATTTTTTGGTGAGCTAGTTGGTCAAAATAACAAAAGAGGGAGATGTCCCAAGAAAAAGTGAAACAAATTGTTGGTTGTGAGCTCTCATATGCTCCAAAAAATAAATATTTTGACCTACTGCAAAAAAAAATTGAAGATAATCAATTGCAATGATAAAACACTGAGCAAGTGGGGAATGATGATGAAGGAGAAGAATTGATCCTCTCATTTAATGAGCTCCCTTGTTTCATTGATAATGAGGAGGAGAGCTTACCCATGTCTATATCAACAAAGGTCTTGGAGTAGTAGGAGAATGTTGAAGAGCTTGATGATCAACAATAACATGAAGACAAGTTTGAGGTTGGAGAGACCATGAGGTCAATCCCATTCTCAGGAAGGGGGAGGTTGATGAGGACCTATTATAGGATGAGTTAGAGCTCTTTTTTTTAGACCTTGACACTCTAGCCATCATCTCCTAAGCTAGAGGACCATGAGAAATAACATGAGGAGAAGGTACATATGCTTCTAGATGAATCATTGAAGATAGCCCCTATTGACCAACCAAAAACCAAAGAGAAAGTACCTAAACATTAGCCCAATGTTAGTTGTTTGGACTTGTCACCTTCAAGAGGATGCCCTATTAGGAATCTAGCTTGGATAAGGATCAAAAATTTTCCTAACTTCATATTTGTTTCTAAGAATGAGGATGAAAATAAAAAGGAGCAAGGTTTTCTTTCCCATTCACTTTAGGAGGACTATTCTCATAGTCATCTTAAATGGGTAAGTTTCCTTGTTTTAAACCTTTGGGAGGTAGTTCAACAACCTATTGAATGCCTATTATTTTTTATTTTTTGGTTAGTTACCCATGAGCATGTGAAGCATCCCAATCTGATAAAAAAAGGTAGCTACTTCAATAAGCCACTCAATAGATTTTTTAAAATACTTTCCCATTGATTAGTTTAGGTTAGGTTAGGTTTTTTATATTTTCCTCCAAGTATAACTTGCACAATTTTTGTGTTCTATGTGTTTTGAGGTAGGTTAGTTGTTGTAGTTTTCCTTCTGATTTTGTTCCCAATGGACTAATAAGGCCCCTACATTCCATTATTAGCAAGCAATCATCCCATAGAGTTCACCAAAAAATTTATGTTTCATGCGCCCCTTCATGGCCCATCAACAATAACAAATTTGAGAGATCTTATCTAGGTCATCTTGCATGATATTACTCCTTTGGACCTTGCCTTAACCCCTTTTTTTCATTCCTTAGTCAAAATACAAATCGAAAAAATCCAAAAATAACTAAATGTTGAGCTAGGTTTCAGGATGTCACTTACCCTCTTAACTATAGGCCATCTCTTTTGGCCCCCCGAGTTTACCTTCTTTCCTTTGAAAAATATTCTAAGTGTCAAATATTTTGGCCTTTTAGGCCATCAATGGTCCACTTAATCATTTGCATACTTCATATTTTCCTCGATCCCTAAAGTCCAAAGTCCTTGTGAAAACATCAAAGTGTTAGTTTTGTTAGTCTTTCGAGTTTCGAGTTGTCAATTTTTCTTTACCTTCATAACTATTAAAAAGGTATGTGTTAAGTCACATTCCCAACATCCAACACCCGATGAAGGAAACTTTGAATTCCTAAGTGTATTCTTTTGGGCTTTCATACTTCTGCTTACTTGTTTTCCACCCTGCTATCACTATTGGCACTGAGGCCTTCCTCATTACTTCTAAAGAATTGGGTAAGCATTTTCCCTTTTTGGACTTCAGGTTTTTGGTCTTCTCCTTGCTTTCTTACTATTTTCAACCCACTCCCATATACATTCCTCCCAAATCTCGATCCATGAAGTCTTCCTCTTTTGCAATTTCCCAAGTCCTTTTAATTTGATTTCAACCTTTGTGTCTTCTCTTCATGCTCCTTAATTTTTTATATGTGCTAGGTGTCATTCTTCAAGATTTTAGTCTTTGACATCTATTTTCCTCTCTTTCGAAAAGTGGTAAGATAGATTCCCAATGGAAGCTATCTTTTAGGGTTGGAAACAATTTAATTCCTTACTCATTGGTTCAATGGTCAACTCAAGCCCAAAACTAAAACAATATTCTCGAAAGCATTTTTCAGCTTGTAAACACCATTAATTCTTAGCAACTCTTCTCATATGTCCTTTCTCTACGTCTAGGGATATGAAGATGGAATTTAATGCATTTGAGGATGGATCAAAGGAATAATGAGGTGCCATGCTACATTTATTATTTGCAGGTGTCTGTTTTGTCAAAGTCCCATCCCTCGATCATGAATTTTATGGGTGATCTTCATCCTTTTACACTCATGCTTAGAAATAATCAATGAGGATGCATGGACAGTGCTCAAATAATATTCTACATGCTTCCTTGATCACTAAATTTTGATTTGGTGGATAGATTTCTTCATGTGGTTAGTTTTTGGTGGTGGCTATGGTTTCCCCCTTGTCCTATGCACCTTAGAAAAATTTTTGGAGTTTCTCTTCACAATAAATGCCTAATTTGGGCTCTTGTGTAGTAGTTCTTCTATGAGTTCTTTAATAGATACTTATGCATTTTACATCTTTGGTACTATAACAAGGCTTCAAGCCTTTGAATTAATGAAAATTTTCTTATTTTTCCTCTCTTCCATTTTGTTGTGTTGTGCATAAGCATTTTTCCTTCATTTTTGAGAGTATATTCTTTAGTTTTGTGTGCTTGTATATTGTGTTAATACCTCTTTCAAGGTTAGATATAGAATATTTCTTCCCTCCTAGAATATTTCAACCATACACTTCACATAAGCTCATAAGAACTAGTAGAACTAAAGATTGTTCAAGATCCTTGGTATTTCACTACTTCTGTGTGCTATAAAAGTGGGAAGAATCACACTCTAATCTTGGTGTATCACCACCCCTTTGTTATTTGTATTCCTCTTTCTCCCTCTTTTCCTTTGCATGTTTTTATTAGTAGGATTATTTTAGAGATTATCTAGTATTGGGTTGGACCAATACTATTGCACCTAGATTAGAAAGGAAGCCATCCTTCTCTATAGGTTTGATCTCAATATCAAAGGTCCCACACTTGAGATCATTCACATTGCGCCATTAGAATGCTAAGCCTATTTCAACAGGGTGTAATTTCATGTGACAACAATAACCAACCTAATTTTGATCCCTTTTATACCACATTGTTGATCAATGGATGTTTATTTCACACTTGTTGGACTTTGATGCTTAATTTAATGCCATGCCCTTCACAGTCATGAATGATCTAGAACTAAAGTTTTCCAAATATTATGCAAAAATCATTCCCATTGGATATTATCATTGTTCACTATCTAGCCGAATGGGGTATATTATTTTCTAAAAAATGGGCAACCTTAATGTATGGTAGTGTACAAATGGATTTATCATATGCTAATATTTCATTACAGGGTGAAGAGGTAAAACTACATTTAGAAAATAAGGTCAAAAAAATTATTGATAACCTATATAAATAACCAATTAAGTGCATTATATTGATGCAAGACCTAACCACTTCATTAGATTTTGTGAAGAAGAAGAATATGAGACTAGTACCAACTTTCCATTTCCCTCCACTTCTATCAAAGAAGCAAATGATTTATAGACCATTTTTTTATGGTACATTCTCTAGAGGTGGCTCAAGGGCTAGAGTTATTCTTGTCTTTCCTAATGATGAATCCTTCAAGTTTGCATTCAAGTTATCATTCAAATTTACTAATAATATTGAAGAATATAAATATATAATTATAGGATTGAAGGTTTCTATCAAACATGGAATTAAGTGCATAAGAATCCTTGGAGAATTAGAACTAATTGTTCTACAAGTAAAGAATGTATGCAACTATAGTGTTGACAAATGTACTCCTTTACCTTTCACACTATGTTTGGGTCCCCTAATTTAATTGTACTCAATTAAGCCTCTTATTGGCCCAATTTTGCATCTACAATCCTAATTAATTACAATTTTTGAAAGGGGAATCATGATTTGATTAATGTAATTATCATTTTTAACACCCTGAAATGAATAGGTCATGGCAATTTAGATCAGGACCCATTTTCCCTTGGGTGAATGGGTCCCCTTTAGTTGCTTAAATAAAAAAATTAATATATTTTTGGTGGCCTATTTATGATCCCAAATTCAATTTCAAATGTTAGCTTTTAATGTTTAATTTTTGGGAAATTAGAAAATTACATATAAAATCAAGGTCTTTTTATCAATTCAAATCCTAGCACAAGAAAGTGATTATTCCGAAAGCTAAGATTATTGTCAAAGGTGTTCAAGAGCATATTTCTCAAGCATTTGTTGCAGCATTCAAGATCTCAAGCATCATTTCAAACTTATATACCATCATGCATGTTTTTGGAGCTAAAATTATGATGTAGGTTTCAAGCATTCAAGTCAAGATTCAAGCATCAAGATCACATCATCAATCAAGCCATTTCATGCAAGATTAAGAACTTGGAGAGATGTACTAAGTTTCAGTCCTTCAAGGATTTAAAATCAAGGGTTTGGTGAGTTACAACATAGAAATTGTTCATTCATCATTCCTTTCATGTTTCATTGTTTCATTTCAAGGTTTGATTACCAAAATGGGGTTTGACCAAGGAAAACCCCCATTCACCAAAAGAAAACAATTTTTCCCTCATGTTTTTTTCAAATCTTAGGTTAAAAAAGGATTGAAGATCTATTAAAAGAACAAAATTGAAAAAGTTGTGAAAGTTACAAAAGTTTTCAACATTATCATCAAGCCATGTAAACTCATTTTGAATTTTTTTTTCAAATTTTAATGTGTGAAACCCAAAGGAATAGGTAGAGCAGACCAAGGATCAGAGGATTGTGAAAGCAATTTTTCAACCCTTGTAGCAAGACCCATTCGCCCTTGGGTGAATGAGTTCTAGGACACTCAACACAACCTTTTTGTTGCAAGTACATAAAATCACACCCTTCTTAGATCTGCAGTTGCTTTGTTGGTTTTGTCAAATTAAGGTTTAATTTAGAGGTTGAATGTGTTACATTGCATCATTGCATTCATTTGGTATTTTAATTCATCTCCCAAAAGTGCATTTCAGGTTGATTTACCTCATCCTAGGTCATAAGGAAAATAGCAAGATCTTCATCAAGGTTGACTCACCTAAGGGCTGAAAGTCAATCTTTCCCCTATGGGATCTATTTTTTCTAATGAAATAAGGAAGATAGGTGCATCATACCCCCATTTCAATTTTGATTTACCCATTTTCTAATGTTTCCTTTTGGTGAACCCAACATTGCACATCAAAAATTTTGAAATTTGGAGTGCATTAAAAAACCATAGATATAGGATTTGCATTACTTTACATTAGGTTTCATATCATTTAGGGTTGTTAAATTTGCATTAGTTTTCCTCTCATTTAGGGTTTTAGGTTTGCATTTTGCATTCTTTAAAATCTAAAAAATCTAAAATTTGCATGCATATTACATTGATTTTGCATAGTACTTACATATTAGTGTATGTTCAATCATTCATATTCACAAATTGAGTCAAAATTGCATTTCAAAAATTTCCATAACTTGTTCATCAATTTCCATTCATTGCACTTGCATTTAGACATCAAAATCTAGAAAAATCAATCACTAAAAGTACAATTTACAATCTGAAATAGGAAACCTAGCTATAAGCTTTAAACTCAAATTTAATTTTTTGCAACCCTTGTGCTAAGACCCATTCTCCATAGGGAAAATAGGTCCGTATACAGGTGTTGTTTCAAAATTTTGGGTAGTGATTTGTCTTTGTTTTCTTCATTCTCATCTATTGTTAAATCTAGGTTTTAGTTTCAAAAATCAGAAAAATCTATCACTGTTTGCATTAGGTTTAATTGATCAAATTGAGTGTATTGTGTGAAAATCAAGATTGGAATTAAAAGACATCATTTTCATGTTTTTGCATAGCATAATCAACAAATTATCTTGTTTCAAATCTGAAAATTTATCTTTTTACATACTTAATTGCACTTCATATTCTAGGGTGTTTTGATTGCATTTATCTAGTGCCTATTCTCTATTTTGGGTGCACTTAGGTTTGGTGAAACTTTTATGAGCTTCACAACCTGTTGTCCTATTACTAATATTGTAGTGAGATGCATTTCGAGACTCATTCCATCCCGCACTACTGCACTCATCTTGGATCTTTAGTTTTCCAACTCTTTCACTTATAGTGTTGACACTAGTCAACCTACTATGGACCATAGCTTTGATACCTCTTTTCCCATGACCACCCTACCCATAACCAATGTGACTTATGTTAACACAATGGTTGTTGATGTCCCTTAAGAAGAATTAAAACAAATGGATTAAGATTTAGAGAAATTGCAAAACTTTGTGAGTTTAGAACACATTGTTGGTGCTACAATTCTTATCATAGATAATATGAGGAAAATGCTTGACAATGAACAAGGAATAGAGATTGTGCATATAATAGCTCACATTATTGATAAACATGTCCCTACAATTGCTATTTGTGCTCAAACTTTGGGTTTCACTCAAATTCAAGGTGGAAATCCAATTCTTCCTTCAACAACTATGACCTCTATTCCTACATACACTAATCCAACATTACAACAACTTAACAACCCACTAGAAATGTCAATATCACCTTAGGTATTTCCACTAGGAATCCCTTTACTTTTGTGCATTCAAATCTCATATCTCCTAATCCATCTCCCTTCACAAACTTACAATTCACTTTTCCTCTAAATACATATACACCTCCACCTTATTCACATCCATCTCACAACACAAACAATGATCTCATCCTTAACCAACTCCTGCAAAATGTTTCATCCCTCCAACAAAAAATTTCCAAATTGAACCAAAGTCAAAATGGCCAACCTTCACAATATGTCAAAAGAAACCCTTTGTCCTTTGAGATATTGAGAGCACAAATTCCACAAGGCACAGAGATTCCTATATTTGAGAAATACGGTAGAAAAGGAGACCCTAGTAACCATGTCTTGGCATACATAGCCTTATGTACTGAATTCATTTTTTAGTATAAACTCTTGGCTAAGCTTTTCCCTAGATCCTTAAAAGATGTTTCCTTGGAGTGGTTTTTTTCCTTACCGAATAAATCAATTAATTCATTCAATGAAATTTTTTATGACTTTCTTAACCATTTCCAAGTTCATAAGGGTCCCAAGATGACCTTAGCTGATTTAATGCAATGTAAACAAAGTAAAGATGAAAATTTCATTGATTTCATAGCACAATACCAATTTCTTTACTCACAAATAAACATTAAGATTCCTAATGTTGACCTTCAAAGAATGTTCATAGTAAATTTGTGTACCAATATTCAAGCTAAACTTGAGATGTTCAAGTTTCCTTCCTTTACACACTTGCACACGGCCCTTTGTGATTATCAAAATTTGGTTAGTCATCATGAAGCAAAAACTACTTCGAACAATCCTAAGAAATATGAAGTTGTGCCCCACAACAATTTCCAACCTTTCAAGAAATAAAACAATGGATTCTTACAAATAAATACACCTCAAACAAGTCAACATGTTAAATCCCAAGTAGCTACTATAAAAATGACAAATCCATTACCCCTTTACCCAATACCCTTCACTCCATCATGTTGAAACTTATAAGAACCTAGTTACCTTACCTCCTATTAGAGCCATTGATACCACTAAGCCCTTACCTCCAAACTTCAACTCAAATGTATTTTTCCATTATCATTGAAAAAATGGACATGATATAGAGAAATGTAACGTCTTAAACATATTGTGCAAGACCTCATTGGTTCTAATCACATCCAAATTGGTGGTGTTAATGATCAAGGAAACAATTCTATTGCCCCACCCAACTAAAATTTGCAAATATTTACTTACCCTATTCCAAATCATAATATTTTTTTGTGAAAGCTAATGGTGCCAAGAATGATGCGATGAATGTTGACAAACTTGAAGATATAGATAATGACAATATAAATTAAAATTAAGGAGACTTAGAATGTGTAGTTAGCTTCATTTATGTTCAACCTTGTAAGGGCCAAACCAAAATTTCTCTTGACATTGCTTTCTCACAAAATGACATAATTATACGTGTACCTGATGGTCCTCTTTACATTGTCAGAAGAATCAATGACAAGCCTACTAATGGGATATTAATTGATCATGTGTGTGTAGAGAATGTCATCACTGAGGAATTCTTATTTATGCATGAACTTTATCAAGATTCTTATGAACAACTGAAAGCATGGATCAAAATTCATAATAGTTTTTCTTTCCCTATGATAGGTTTGATCACTTTCCCTTTACAAGTTGAACCAAAGAAATTGAAGGTCTCATTCTCCATCATCCTGTCATCAAACCAATTCTATGTGAAGCTTGGTTACCCATGGCTACGCTCCATGGATTTCATCCCATTGGTAGTGCATAAATGATTAAAGTTTCCATTTGGAAAGTATATCTTTGTTGGGCATCATAGTGGCTTTAATACTATGTCTTCCCATGGGAATTTCTCATTGGATTTCTTTTGGCCCAAACCTATGGAACCTATTAAGCCTCATGAAGAC
Organism: Sequoia sempervirens; assembly: GCA_007258455.2. Lineage (NCBI taxonomy): Eukaryota > Viridiplantae > Streptophyta > Pinopsida > Cupressales > Cupressaceae > Sequoia > Sequoia sempervirens. The sequence goes on along the minus strand of VDFB02353493.1, from coordinate 72,395,406 downwards.
TTATTTTTCAAATCTTATTAAAAGATCAAAGAAAATTGCATAGCATAATTATCCCTTAGCAACATGCCTCAACCCATGATTGAGTCTCCTATCATTTATGAAACCATGATTGAACCAAAATCCCTTCCAAGTAACCAAGACCAACCAATAATAAATCCTTTGCCTATTTCTTATAAAAGACCAAGAGATAACCAAATAAGTCTTATTGTCCCTTCTAAGATCAAATAAATCTAAAAAGCTAAAGAGAAAGTGGTTGAACAACCTCCCATGGTTCCTTTCGTTCCTCCCCCGCGGGAAGAAAAGAAACCTATGGTTGATAAACCTGCTCCTACACAATCACAACTTGAAAATTGTACAAAGAGAAATAGAAATGCTAAAGAACATAGGTGTAGACATCATGCTATTTCTCATAGATTAAAATAAGAGAATAAAACAAAAAATCAAGATCAAACACCAATTGAATTCAGCAAAGCATAATGATTCTCCACCTTCACCACAACAAAACTAACAAGAAAATTCTATGGAAATTGTCATTAGACCTCTAGTTGTGATTAATTTGGATGATGATGATGAGATTGCTAAAATTTATGAGGAAGTTCATAATGAGATAAATTTACTATTTTCCTCTTTCATGATCTTATATGATAATAGTTGTGATGGTCCTCCTATAAAGAGTGACTCACCACATGTTGAACCTATTGATGTTCCTAGTACAACAGTTGTTGTTGTCCCTTTGGCTAGTTCTCTACCTTTTGCATATGAAGAACAAGATTGGGATGTGGATGGCCTACTATAGGTTGACTCACATGTGCCATACTAGTCTTCTTTTCATGTTCTTTGTGATTGCATGTGTGTAATGTGATCCCCCGTATTTTGCTACTTTGGGTGTCTTTACATGTTTTTGAGCCTACTTTGGATGACCCTTGTCACTCTGTTGGTTCAAGGATATAAAGGAAGAAAATTTATTGTGACATTCTTCTATTTGTATTTACATTCTTCTATTTTTCGTAACCATTTATCTTTTGTCTTGTGTTTTCCTTTTGGGGATGGCACAAGGTGTCGAGACATTTAGGTCTCTTCCATGTCAAGACCCAAAATTTCTTCTTTGTTTTCACTCTCTTTATTTCATTCTTCCTTTGTGCTCATTGTTCCATGAGTCATTTGGGGAATGATGATGATTCCAATCTTGATTATATCACTACATCAATGACAAATGTTGACCCCAAATCCATGGATCCCTTATGTGTTATCTTAGGATTGCATATGAGGGGCAACAGCCCTTTCATGACATAGCTCTACTTGGAAAAATATTTTTTACATAAGGCTTTCCGAATAAAGATATCATGAATTATCATTTATTGTGTTCTACTTTACAATAATTTTTCACAAAATGGTGTTTAGCAATTTCTTTAAAGTGGGGGCATACACGTCCACGCTCAATGTTTGCTTCAAAGTGTGGTCTTCTTACTTCATGTGATGTGTCTTCTTGGTGGTGTCATTGGGTTTTATGTCCTTCAATATTGTGACCTTTCTTGGCATATGGTATTCCTCTTAGTGGTGATGCTACAAATTGCATGCCCTAAGTTGTGAATATTTTATCCTCGACTAGTCCTCTCTTGGAGACATTAGGCATGATTTTACCTAAGGTGAGACCTTTCATGAACTAAGAAAAACCCCTTTGAATATCCTATTACATGTATCAAGGCCACCAAGCATAAAACAACATGCTTTCCAGTGGATTCTTTATGTTTTTCAAGGCCACCAAGCATATCAAAACTTGCTTGCTAATGGAGCCTTTATGTTTTTCAAGGCCACCAAGAATAACACAACTTGCTTTCTAGTGGAGCATTTTTCATGAGTATCTAGCATAACACAACTTTCTAGCCTTGTGACCATTTATGTGGTGCCTTATCAAAGTTATCAATAGGTATAAATTTGATATGGTTATTACAGGGAGCCTGTAGACCTGGCACGACTTCTCAATAGCCACCTTTTGGGGCTCACCTAGTGGACAACGGATTTCACTAGCCCATTTGAGTATATTTTGTTTGCATAGCGGACAATGAGTTTCCACTTATAAAATTTTCTAGACAAATAGCTAAGGCTTGATCCATACCAATTGGAAAAATAATTGAGGCTCGATCCATCCCCTATCTCTCTCTCTTCTCTTTAATTTTGACATTGTATGCTTGTGTATCTTGTCTCGTTGCTACATATTTAACATAGGCATGTGTCTTTTCATGTCTTTGTTGGTTTGTCATGAGATCTTAGATCTTGGGGGCTTGATCATCCTCCTTGACCTTTTTTGTCTTATATTCCAGTAGTTATCCAATTAGACCTCTTTTGATGTTGGTTTGACTACTTTAGTGTGAGTTTGAGTGTAGGGCTCATCCTCTCAGTAAAGTGGGGGCTAAATGTAGTGTAAAAAAATGTACTCCTTTACATTTCACACTGTGTTTGGGTCCTCTAATTTAATTATACTTAATTAAGCCTCTAATTGGCCCAATTTTGCATCTACAAGCCTAACTAATTGCAATTTTTGACAGGGGAATCATGATTTAATTAATGTAATTATCATTTTTAACACCCCAAAATGAATAGGTCCTGGCAATTTAGGTCAGGACCCATTCACCCTTGAGAGAATGGGTCCCCTTTATTTTCTTAATTCAAATTTTTAATATGTTTTTGGTGGCCTATTTATGATCCCAAATTCAATTTCAAATGTCGGCTCGTAATGTTTAATTTTTGGGAAATTAGAAAACTACCTATAAAAGCAAAGTCTTTTTATCAATTCAAATCCTAGCACAAGAAAGGGATTATTCATAAAGCTAAGATTATTTTCAAATGTTTTCAAGAGCATATTTCTCAAGCATTTTTTGTAGCATTCAATATGTCAAGCATCATGTTAAATTTATCAAGCATCATACATGTTTTTGGAAATAACATTGTGATGTAGGTTTTAAGCATTCAAGTCAAGTTTCAAGCATCAAGATCACATCATCAATCAAGCCATTTCATGCAAGATCAAGACATTGGAGATATGTACAAAGTTTAAGTCCTTCAAGGATTTGGTGAGTTGCAACATAGAAATTGTTCATTTGTCATTCCTTTCATGTTTCATTGTTTCATTTCAAGGTTTGACTACCAAAACAGGGTTTGACAAAGGAAAACACCCATTCACCAAAAATAAACAATTTTCCCTCCTGTTTGTTTTGCAGATCTTAGGTTGAAGAGGGATTGAAGATCTATCAAAAGAGAAAAATTGCAAAAGTTGTCAAAGTTGCAAAAGTTGTCAATATTATTGTCAAGCCATAGAAACTCATTTTCAGAATTTATTTCTGAATTTCTAAATGTGAAACCCAGAGGAATTGATAGAGCAGACCAAGGATTAGAGGACTATGAAAGCAATTTTTTAACCCTTGTAGCAAGACCCATTCACCCTTGGGGGCGAATGAGTCCCAAGAGGACACTTAGCACAACCTTTTTGTGATAGGTGCATAAAATTACACCCTTCTTAGATATGCAATTGCTTTGTTGGTTTTGTTATATTAAGGTTTAATTTAGAGGTTTCATGTGTTACATTGCATCATTGCATTCATTTTGTATTTTTTATTCATCTCCCAAAAGTGCATTTCAAGCCAATTTACCCCATCCTAGGTCATAAGGAAAACAACAAGATATCCATCAAGGTTGACTCACTTAAGGGTTGAAAGTCAATATTTCCCCTAGGGGATCTCTTTTTCCTAATGAAATAGGAAGATAGGTGCATCATACCCCCATTTCAATTTTGATTCACCCATTTTCTTATGTTTCAGCAACAAATGAAGTAAGATTAAAAATGTATAGAAATGTTGATTGGGATGCCATTGATCTATTTGATGTATTTGGTTTAAAATGAATCAATAGATCAAAAAATTATGTTTTTGATCCTCTAGCCATTGAGGTATCCAATTTTGACTTGAAGTTGCTACCTTCCCAATATCAATCTAATATTGAGTTTATTGTAAGTTCTGGCATACTTGATAGCATTCATAGTTGGTAAGTATTTAATAATAATTATAGATTTATAAGTTTCTAAATTTCATGGGAATTTGATAGCTAGCTAATTGATTATAAATACATGGTAAAACTAGAAGATGATAAGGTGATGATATTGGGAAATGAATTATTGTAGTTGAAAATTAAAAAAATCCCAAAGGGATGGTGGAATTAGAAAGAATGTTTGGTAGTGTAGATTGTTGTAAGAGAAAGATCCAACCAATTGATGAATATAATGTGGAAGGTGTAAATATGGGTATTGAAGTTCAACCCAAGATGATTTGTATTGGTAAAAGGTTAAAACCAAGAGAAACATTTTTTATTATACTATTGAAAAAATTAAAGAAGTTTTTTGCATGGTTTTATGATGAATTCATAGCCTATAGAGAATATTTTTTCTAGCATACAATTTGATGTAGGAGCACCCAAGCCCACAAGTAATCCTATGTCAACCAAAAAAAATTCCTAGCTTAGTTAGTGTTTCTTCCTTCCTTTTTTTAGGCTTACAACATTTGATGATCGAATTCCAAAGTATTAATATGTGTTCATGGCCAAGTGATAGCATCACCTTGTTAAGAAGCCAATTGGTTGCCTATGTTTCAAATTTGAATAAGATTTGAGTTGAATTGAACAAATTAGGGAATTGTAGAAGTTTTGCACCTATTTGGACATTGTGAAACTTTATCCTATATTTGGATCCCATCCAATCATCCCTTGATTCCCCATAGTATCCTAATCTCTTTAATTTTTACAAACTTTCCCAATTGTGAAACTTTCTTTCATTAATGGATCTTGTCTGATCATACTTTGATTCTCTATAGTTCCCTATGACCTTTATTTATCTACATCTCTTAGTTAATATTCTTCACTATGGATCCCCCTATGTATCCAGATATTATCGATTGTACCTCAAAATCTTGCAATCATCCAAATTTCCCTAGTTTCTCCATAAAATAAAGATAGGTAGAACTTTGTATATTATGTGGATATATCCACATGCCCCTTGAAATCCTGCAACATTCAAGACCCCTACAAATCTATGCAGTTTCCCTATATGTTTATTTTTCCTACACGAAGTCCTTGATAAAAAATTCATATGCTATGTGGACATAGCCAGGATGCCCTCAATTTTTTGCAATTTTCTCTAGAATAACATAAAATTATAAACATGTGGTTAAAATGGCCTTGCGCATGGATTTCATTGGAAAATGAAGGTGTGGCATATGTCCCATAATGTCTGGATGTGGTTGGCCACCACATTTGGCATATTAATTTATGAATTGGAATCTCCATATATTTTAAATGGACTTCTTAATTTCTTCTACTAGTGCGAGAGTTTTGGAGAAGTTTATGTAGTCTGGAGAAGGGTTTCAAGGTGAGTGTTGGAAAGGTTTTTCTAGTTTGAATGTGTGGGTATTGTAAATCCTTAACACCAAGTAATTTATGATACCAAGTATGTATGCATGTTGAATTGTAATATATTAAAAATCATCTACTTCTATTGTAAGTTGTTCATTTGACTATAAATTAAAAATTTAGTATCATTTGAATTTGAAGTTTGTATCTTGGCTTAGTAGCTTGAAAAGGCCCTTGAGTTTGGGACTACACCAAGTTGTATTAGAGTAAGGATTTCTTTCTTGGAGGTGGTGAGGAACTATAAATAATTTGAATTGATAGATATCTCTAAAGTTCTAGAGATTTGTTGGAGGTTGTGAGGAGTCCTACAACTGTAGAGGGAAGAAAGGGACATTGGAATTGTTGGAAAGATAAGTTATATGGAAACTAGTAGAGGTGAGGTACAAAATTTTTGTAATAGGAAAGATTCCTCGATAATATAAATCCCCATGTTGGAATAAATTTTCTATTACTATCATGTTTCCATGAGAAATGATTTAAGGGAATTAGTTGCATATTTGAGGAGAAACCCAAACAATGCAGAAGACCATGCAAGTGGTGAAGAAAGTGAAAGTTGGTGAACATGAAGAATAAAATGAACCACTAGAAATCAAAGGAAAAGAGTGATTACTAAGAGCCATTGCAAGGATTAGTAAGGTTAATTAGATGGAGATTCAAAAAAATCTAGAACTTTAAATCCTGAAGAGTTGATAGATTGGGTAGGTGAACTAGAGGAATATTTTGACTTGGAAGATAGATGTGACCCATAGAGGGTAAAGTTAGGACAAATAAAACTTAAATGGAATGTTTCTCTTTGGTGGAGATATTTCAAAGAGAATGAGTTATAAATGGAGAAATGAGAATAACCTGATGGACCCAAATGGTGGCTATTTTGAATGCAAATTTTATTCCTTGAGACTATGAAATGGAGTTATTTAAAATGTTTCAAAACCTAAGATAGAAAGACATGGGTATAAAATACTATACTGAATAATTCCATAAATTGAGTATCAGGTTTGGAAGATATAAAATAGATAGAGAAAAGGTGGTCATTAAATGGATTGAGATTTACTATTCAAGATGAAATGAGTATGTTGAGAGTTACTATAGTTGAGGAGGCCTACCAATATACGCTAAAGCCTGAAGAGAAGATATCCAAATGGCATAAAAATATTTTTAGAAAAAGTAGAGGAAGAATGGTAAGAGAAAGAGGACAAGCAAGTAGCAATAAAGGGAAACAAGTCTATGAATAAGAATCTAAACCAAAATGGGAGAACAAATCAAGCCACAAAACAAGAGGAAGATAAAACTCAATTATATGATGAGGTTTCAACAAAAGAGGATTATTTGGGAAGTGTTTTTAGTGCGGAGAAGGTATCCATAGGGCCTTTGAGTGCCCACTATTATAGCAAGAAGGTAGTAAAAGGAGTATCACTAGAAATCATCTAGCCCAAGAAGATGAAGAGAGTGTGGCATCTCTGAAAGGTGCAGAAGAACTAGAGTATGGAGAGTCTCATGTTTAGGAGAGTCTTTCAAATGCTAGAAGGGGAGGAGGATGAACCATCTCAAAGAAGGATCACTTTTTTAACTAAATACAAATCTAGAGATAAGTGTTGTAAGGTTACTATTGATAGTGGTAGTACAGATAATTTATTTTTTGAAGATATGGTAGAGAAATTAGGTTTCAAAAAGAGGAAGCATCCAAATCCATATAAATTTTCGTAGTTGCAAAAATAACATGAATTAGTGGTGAATGAGTTGTATTTGGTTAATTTCCAAATGGGGTCATATAATGATTTTTGTGTGATGTTATGCCAATGAGTGCATGACATGTGTTATTGGGAAGACCTTGGTAGTTTGATAGGGAGCTATCTATGATGGAAGGAGAAATTTGTACAACATTGTGAAGGGTTGATAGAAGTATGTGTTGATTTCAATAAAGGAGAAAGAGAGGGAAGTGAAGGACAATAGTCCCATAAGTTGCTATAATTTAGAAAAAAAAAATGAAGGTGACCAAAGAGGTCAATAACATCCCAATGGAGGTTCCTATGAAGAAGAGTGCAAGTGGGAACAAGGGAAGTGGTACTGGACCTGTGTAACAGAAACATAAGGAGTTGAAGAGAATGAAGGCTAAGGGTGGTCATGATGGAAGTAGAGATTTAGAGAAGAAAATCATAAGTCATTGTTGGGACATTTAAAATTTACTCATGAGATTCACAAATCTAATCCACCAAGCATGGTAAGTGGTGGTAGTCTACACAATGCATATGGAAGGCAAGAAAAGGACAAGGGTAAAGGAAGGGAAGGTGGAATTGAATAAATGTAGAATGTATATGGAAGAGACCAATTATATGAGGAGTAAGTTTGGATAAAGAATAAGCATGGGATCACCATCCCATACTCATTCAAATGTTCATGAGCTTGTAGCTCATGGAAATTTTATCACTTAGAAGTGCACCCTTACTAAGTTGTAAAACTTGGCCTACTAGTGAAACATGAGAAATTTTCCAGGTTGTGGGTCACCTATAGTAGAAAATAACCTCTAGAGAGGGTTGATTCCCTTGGTTTTACCACCTAAAATAAACTACCTAATGTTGTTACTAAGAAAAGAGTGAGAGAAAAAGCATAAAATGAACTTAAAAGTAATTAGGAAGGTGATGCACCAAACTAAAATGACCTATGTTTGATGTTCTTTAACTCAATATTTAATACAACTTTGTCTTTATTGCACAACTCTTGATTTTATACCCTATGTTGTGTTTTGCAAGGAGGGAATTTATAACTCATTGTTTAGAAATAAAATGCAAGGTTTTCACAACTCAAATAGTTGTGTATATTTTTGCACAGCTTATAAGAACATTTACTTAGTGTGTTTAATGTAGGAGCACCCGAACCCACAAGTAATCATGTGTCAACCAATTGATGATAGAATTTCAAAGTATTCCTATGTGTCCATGGCCAAGTGATATCATCAATTTGTTAATAAGACAATTGGGTGTCTATGTTTCAAATTTGAAGAAGATGTGAGTTGAATTAAACAAATTATGGAATTGTGGAATTTTTGCATTTGTCTAAATATTGTGAAACTTTAGCCTATATCTAGATCCCATATGTTTGTCCCTTTATTCCCCATGGTATCCTAATCCTTTCATTTTTTTTGTTGTAAAATTTCCCAATTGTGGAACTTTCTTGTGTTAAAGGATCTTGTCAGTTCATACCTAATTCTTTGTAGTTCCTTGTGACCCCTATTTCTACGCATCTCTTGGTTTAGTGTCTTCACTATGGAACTTCCCTATGTATCTAGATCTTATCTGATTATACCTCAAAATCCCGCAATCATCTTGATTGCCCTTATATCTTTGCAAAATCAAGACTAGTTGAACTTTCTATGCTATGTGGATATATCCATATGCCCCTTCAAATCCCACAACATCCAATACCCCCTCAAAATTTCCACAATTTCCATTTTTGTCTAATTTTTCTTGAACAAAATCTTGGGGTAGAACTTCCTATGCATATGTGGGACCCCCTCAAATTTTTGTAATTTTCTCCAAAATGCTAGAAAATGAAAAATAGGCAGTTATAACGAACTTGCACACGGATTTCATGGGAAAATGAAGGTGTGAAATGTCTTACATCATTTCTAAACATGGGTGGATGCCACCTTTGGCATGTTACTCTATAAATTGGGATATTTATTCATTGTAAATGGACTTATTTTAGATTTCTTCTAGCATAAGAGTTTTGGAGAAATTTCTAGAATTCGAGAAATGTTTCAAGGAAAGTGTTGGAAAGGTTTATTTTCTTTGAATGTGTGGGTATTGTAAGGCTTAACACCAAGAAATTTATGATTCAAAGTATGTATTAATTTTGAAATTTAATTTATTAAAACATCATCTACCATTGTTGTGATTTGTTCATTTGACTATAAATAATATTTTCAATATTCTTTGAAGTTGAAGTTTTCCACTTGACTTAGTAGCTTGAAAAGGCCCCTGAGTTTGGGACCGCACCATAATTCCTCTTCAACTTGATGAAAAACCATTCCACCAAAAGAAAATTCCAATCAATATTATTTTTTTCCTAAGATACATAAGGTATTAATTAACCTAAAGGATTGGAGCATCATCAAACCAATTTGATATTCTAAGTGGGTAAATTTGAATGCTAAATCTCTCTAGAGTAATTACCCTCTTCATAATATGGATCATCTATCACAAAAGGTAACTAGGTCAGATTAATTTCTCTGATGGATGGATTCTCAGGGTACAACTAGGTGATGGTTAAGGAATCAAAACAATACAAAACTATATTCACAAATCCTTGGGGAACATATGTCTATGTGAGAATAAAATTTGAGTGGAAGAACATAGGATAATTTTTTTAGAAGGCCATGGATTTCGTATTTATAGGCCTCATAGACAAAATCACGGTGGTATATTAAGATAACCTCACATCCTATTCAAAGGATAAAAAATAGCATTGCAATCATTGGAGTTGATATTCAAAAGGTACCTTAAATATGGGATTCCCTTAAATCCCTCAAAATTCATATTCAACAAAGAATAAGTTAAAATTATAGGGCACTCCATGTCTAAGGATGGGAGAAGGATAGATCCAAAAAGATTAAATAAATTGACCTTATTCCTATGCCTAAAATAGTTAGGGGACTATATTCTTTCTTCAGACCAATCAACTTCATGAGGAAATTCATACCAAATTTTGATAAAAATACCAAGACAGTCTCCAAGATATTAAAGAAAGATAAATCAAGTACTTGGAGTGATGAACCAACTGAAGCATTCGTGAAGATCAAGGAAGCTACCAAAGAATAACCAATTTTGGTAAGTGCTTCCAACTCTTCTCTTTTGCCTCTTGTTATACTATTGTTGGTGTACTATTCCAAAATAATAAGTATGGATATGAGCAACTTATAAAAAAAATTATTAAACATTTTCAAGGTATAGAACTAAGATATTCAATAATGGAAAAATATGTTTATGCCCTTGTTAAATCTAGTAATAATTATAGGTCATATTTGATAGGAGCAAAGATAATTAATATGTGTTGCATATAGCAATAGAGGATATTTTTACTCACCAAGAAGCCTCAAGAAAAATATGTTGGTGGACCAATAAGATCTAAGAATATTAAATTGAGGTAGAGAAAATGATTTTTTTTATAGGTCAAGGCTTGGCCAAACTAATAGTAAATGCATATTTAGATGTAGATGAAGTTAATGTAATTGATTATGATTGTGCATACACTTTTTCCAATTAAAGGATGATCATTGGTATAAGGATATTATATTATACCTTAAAATAATGAATCTACTTGTCCCTTTGAAATTAAAGGTCACCAACAAAGAATTCTCAAACTATATTCCTAGAAGTATGTGCTAGTATTGGATAACTTTATGTAGATTAGATCTCGATGGATAATTTCTTAGATGCCTTAATTAAGAACAATCCAAAAAAGTGATGGATGAATTCCATCAAGGAATTTGTTGGAGACATTTCAAGGCCTAGAACATTGCATACAAGATCATAAAAGTAAGATATTGGTGGCCTACTTTATTCAAGGATGTAATGTCCCCATTTTCTAAGTAATGGCATATAGTGATATTTAGCTTATTTTATTCCCATAAGCTAAATAATGGAGTTATAAGGGAATAATAATTAAATTAATTATTTTTAAGTTGTCTATTTTAAATTAAATCATAAAGATAAATTTATTTTAATTAATTTAAATAAAGTGAAAATATATATATATATATATTATAAAGTCACTTTATTAGATATTATAAAGTTCCTTTATTAAATATTATAAAGTCGCTTTATTAAATAAAGTGAGCTTCTAGAAGATTTGAGGAGGTTATTTTGGATTCTTCTAGAAGACTCGGTTGAACCCTTAAAAAGAGATGAGAGCAAGTCATTTGGACATCTTGGTTTTGGTATTTTTTATCAAAGAGTTTTGGAGAGCTTGTGTATTGCAGGTTTAGCTCTTCTGAGGACAAAAACCCTAAGAGGAATAAGTGGATTGGATGAAAATTTTAGGATTTAGGTGTCACCAACCTTCTAAATCCTTTAATTTATTATTCTCCTAAATTTTTTTGTACATTTACCCATAAGAGGTGAAACTGTTTGACCAACAGTGGTGAAAGAGACAATGTAAATACAGTGTTACCATTACCATTTGTCATTTTTGGAAAAGGACAAAATAGCTAGGCGTCCCACCTTGGAATCTTCTAAAATAAGGTTGTTGGGTCAAAATAGGGTGTTGTAAGAGCATCTATGACATGCATTATAGTTTTCATAAGATGCTATGATAGTATGACAGTTTCCCTATGACAAAATATGCTATTTTTAGACCCTAGGAGCCCATGCATGAAAGATGCCTTATGACAGCTATAAGAGCATCTGTAAGAGGCTATTTTTGTTATTTTTTGACCATTTCAAGGAGGGAGGCATGGGTTTTTCTAGGTGGTATTTCTACCTATTGTTTGGTGAAACCATGGTGGTTTTCATCCTCACAAATCTCTTTATATTGGGGCCTTGAGCTAGAGTTATGAAGAATTCAGTTTTGCAGGGTAACAGGGTGCTGCCAGATTTTATAGGGATTGATAAGAGAATTCTATATATTTTAGATTATTAGGAATATACTTGCCTCTCTTTCGGTGGTGGAGTTTTTTCCCTTCGAGGTTTCTCCAAGTAAATTTGTTGTTGCATGTGTTATGTTTTTCTATCTCTCTCTCTCATTATTTCTTCACACTAAGGCTAAGGTTAATCTACATATTTCAGATTTGCATTCACTCATTTAAGTTCTTATTACAAGCTTTCTTCACCTTTTTTTTCAACATTTGGTAACAGAGCTAACAGTTCTATTAAGGAAGGGACGCTTTCCTTTTAAAGTGTTGAAGGTTTTTTGTTGTAGTGGGAGCTTTTGTGTTGTGGGTTTTGCAGATTTTTGAAAGATTGCATACCATGGCCTCCACCTCTCATCTAGATATTGAGAAGTTCAATGGAACTGGTTATGAGATGTGGAAGTTGAAAGTGGAGGATCTTCTTGAGGAAAGAGATCAGTAGTTACCAGTTTCAATTGATAAGAAGCCATCTACTTCAACCTTGTCGGATGAAGATTGGAATAAGTTAGACAAGAAGGCTCGAGGGACTATTTGGTTGTGTCTCATAGATTTTTCCTCCTGAATGTCTCTTCAGAAGACACAACATACAAGCTTTGGAGGAAGATAGGTGAAATCTGCCAAACTAAGAGTTTGTCTAACAAGTTGTATCTCAAAAGATGTTTGTATTCATTAAAGATGAAGGATGGTGAATCTATTGCTTAACATTTGAATGCTTTTAATTTGATTATAAGTCAGCTTCCATCCATTTATGTTAAAATAGAAGATGAGGATAAATGCATTTTATTGATTTTCTCTTTGCCAGAATCTTGGGAAATTTTAGTTATTGTTGTAACAAGTTGTGGTGTAGAACCTAAGATGGATACTATTATTCCCATACTTCTTTCAGAGGAGATGAGGAGAAAGACCATGCGTAGTGGTTCCCAAGATAACTTGCATGTGCAAGGTAGGCCCAAGGAGAAAGAGCCTAAAGGGGATAAGAAGAAGGATAAGTCTAAAGGACGATCTAAGACCCTTGGAAAGATCAAAGTGAAGTGTTGTAATTGTGGTAAACGGGGACATGTGAAGAAGGAATGTAGAAACAAGAAAAAGAATACAGATTCCTCCACGAAAAAGTCTTCTGATAATAGTGATTCTGATGCTTTGATTATTTCAGCTAACACAATTTTTAATGATGTTTGGCTTATTGATTCAGGTGCTTCCTTCCATATAACTCCTCATAAGGAGTGGTTTTCTACATACAAAGAATATGATGGAGGAGAGGTCTTCATGGGTGGCAATAGCTCACAAAAGGTTATTGGTAAAGGAAAGTTAAAGTTGTGTTTCAGTGATGGGAGGGTTAAAACCCTTGATGATGTTTTACATATTCTAGGACATACAAAAATTTTAATTTTTGTTTCCAAGTTGAATGATTCTAGGATGCATGTGACATTTGACAAGTTTGGTTGCAAGATGGTAAGGGGAAGTTTGGTGGTTGCTAAAGGATCTTAGATAGGGAATTTATTTATGCTACATGCCTCTACTTTTTGTAACTCCTCTCTTGTAACTAGCACTGAAAATGCATGTATGTTGTGGCACCATAGATTGGGTCACATTGGTGAAAAAGGTGTTAGGACCATACTTGATAAGAAACTAGTAGACGGTATTTCTGATTATTCTGTTGGTAAAAATGATTTCTGTGAGGATTGTGTGTTTGGTAAACAAAACAGGTCATCATTTCCTTAAGGAACTAATAAAGCTAATGGATTGTTAGAATAATTCATTCGGATGTGTGTGGTCCAGTGGATACATATTCTTTGGGTAGATCTCGTTATTATGTTTCCTTCATTGATGATTACTCAAGATATACTTGGATTTATTTTATGCATACAAAATCTGAAGTTTTCACCAAATTTAAGGAATTTAAGGCATTGGTTGAAAAGCAAACAGATTATAAGATAAAAGTATTGAGATCTGACCATGGGGGTGAATATTGTTCTAAGGAATTTGATGAGTTTTGCAAACATATAGGAATTGTTAGGAAAAAGACTACACCTTACACACCCCAACAAAATGGGGTAGCAGAAAGAATGAACCGTACATTAATGGAAAGAGCTAGGAGCATGTTAAGTAGTGCTAAGTTAGATAAATGCTTTTGGGTAGAAGCTATTGGTACTGCTTGTTATTTAATTAATAGATCTCCTTGTAAAGCTCTTGTTGATAAAACTCCTTATGAAATGTGGTTGGGTAAAAAGCCTTCAGTTTTGCATTTAAGGGTCTTTGGTTGTGAGGCTTTTGTTCATGTGCCTCAAGAGAAGAGGTCTAAATTGGATCCCAAATCTCAGAAATGCATCTTTGTAGGTTATGGTGAAAATGTTAAAGGTTATAAAATTTGGAACCCACTAACACGAAAGATGATATTTTCTAGAGATATTATTTTCAGGGAATTTAGAGCTAACTCTAAAGATGTGCAACCAAAGGAAAAGTCAAAGACGGTGCATTTTGAAACTAAGCAAGAAGATGCACATGTGGAAGAACAGAGAGATGGACAAGAAGATGGAGAAGAAGAAGAGAGTTCTGAAGAATCTGTTGTAATGGAAGAAGTTGAAAACAATGAGGATGAACATGAGGAGGAACCTCTTACTCCACCTTTGAGAAGATCCACAAGACAATGAAATCTAGTTGACAGGTATAGCCCACCTAATTTTTGTTGTAAATTTGCTTTGTTATGTATTGATGATGAACCTAGATCTTTCAGGGAGGCTCTCTCTTTAGAAGAATGTGAGTCTTGGATGCAGGCCATGCATGATGAGATGATGTCTTTGAAAAATTGTGACACCTGGGATCTTGTTAGTTTTCCCAAAGGAAGAAAGACCATTGGTTGTAAGTGGATATATAAAAAGAAGTTTGGTGCAGACAAAAAGTTGGAATGGTACAAGGCCAGATTAGTGGCCAAGGGCTACTCCCAGAGAGAGGAAGTTGATTTTGGTTAAATATTCTCTCCTGTTGCTAAGTTAACCTCTATTAGATTCCTTTTATCCATTTTTGTTGCTTATGATTTACAAATAGAACAAATGGATGTTAAAATTGCTTTCTTGCATGGGGATCTAGAGGAAGAAATTTATATGCAATAGCCTAACGGTTTTGTTGTGAAAGGAAAAGAACACTTGGTTTGTAGGTTAAAAAGGTCTCTATATGGTTTGAAACAGTCTCCTAGGATGTGGTACCAGAAGTTTGATGCATTTGCATTAAATATGGGTTTTGTTAGAAGTGAAGAGGATCACTGTGTTTATTTTAAAGTTATTGATGATCAGATACTGATTATTGTCTTATGTGGATGATATGTTGTTCATTGGTAACAATAAGGCAATGATTAGGGAACTTAAAACTCAGCTTTCTGGCACATTTGATATGAAAGATTTAGGGGCGGCTAAATATATTCTTGGGATGGAAATCATTAGGGATCGGGTTCACAAAAAGCTTTGGTTAAGTCAAAGTAAGTATGTTGACACTATTTTGCAAAGGTTTAATATGCAGGGCTGTAAACCAGTAAATATTCCATTTCTTATTGGTACTAAGTTGAGTTTAGACATGTGTCCTAAATCAGATGATGATATTGATGAAATGTCTAAAGTTCCTTATGCTAGTGTTTTCGGTAGTTTAATGTATGCAATGGTTTGTACTAGACTAGATATAGCCCAAGCAGTGGGAGTTCTAAGCAGGCTTATGTCTAACCCTGGTAAAGAACATTGTACTTTTGTTAAAAGGGTATTTAGATATTTGCAAGGAACTTTTGATTACTGTTTGGTTTATCATGGTAGTGACAATATTGATAAGTCATTGGACATATAGGATTTTTTTGATGCAGATTGGGCAAGTGACTTGGACAATCGAAGGTCCACTAGTGGCTATGTGTTTACTTTGTTTGGAGGAGCAATGAGTTGGATGAGTAAATGACAACCTATAGTTGCTTTTTCTACCACTGAAGCAGAGTATATGGCTGCTACACATGCCTCTAAGGAGGCAGTTTGGTTACAGAGACTTCGTAATGGTATTGGTTTTGATTTCAGGAAAGTGAGGATCGGATGTGATAGTTAGAGTGCCATATGTTTAGCTAAAAATCCTATGTATCATGCTCATACTAAGCATGTTGATGTACAGTATCACTTTGTGCGAGAAATGATTGAGAATGGGCAGGTATTGATTGAAAAAGTTGACACTTTGGATAATGTTGCAAATTCTCTTATGAAGCCAGTCACCACAGAAAAGTTCTCTTGGTGCAGAAAGGCCATGGGCCTTGATCACTATACTTAATTCTATGTAATTGTATCTCTATGGGTGTAATTTACAATGTATGATGTCAAGTGGGAGAATGTTAGGATTTAGGTGTCATCGACCTTGTAAATCCTTTAATTTATTATTCTCCTAAAGTGTTTGGTACATTTACCCATAAGAGGTGAAACTGTTTGACCAACAATGGTGAAAGAGACAATGTAAATACAGTGTTACTATAGACATGTAAAAAATATTGATTGACATCGTGCATTTGATCCTAACTCACTAACATCATTTCTTCCTAAATCATCCCTCGGACTAACCATTTAATCAAATTCCCCTATCTGATTAAATTCATCAGTATTCATCTCTTAATTAAATAAATCATTTTATCTAATTAAATCAATTCTTTCTGTTAATTAAATCAACCCATGTAATCTAATTATCCCTTTTTAATCAAATAATCAATTTATTTGATTAAAATCTCAAAAGTCTATCCATTAAATTAAATAAATTAAAACCTTATTTGATTTAATTTAACATCATCCCTTTTAATTAAATAAATCAAAATCTTTATTTAATTAGCCTCTTACCATATTCCCCTCTTATTTGATTTAAATAAACCAATAAATCTAAGTCAAATAAGTCACATCATCTAATCTCATGTTAAATTAATTGACCCTTGATTAATTTAATCTAATCTCATGTCACATCCTCTAGATAATGCAAGTTGCATATGAAAATAGATTTAATTCATTTATTAAATCCCTATTTTCCCTCACATGGCATCTTTTGGAATATTCTCTCAATTTGAATTCAAAAATTCCAAGTCAACATGTACATCCAACAAGGCATTTAAAACCTCTTACATGTCCTTTGCCTTGAGCCAAGTGGCATTTATTGCATTTTCCTTCCCTCTTACATGTCATTTCAACAAATTTGAATTTCAAATATTGGCATTTATTGGCACAAACCCCAAATCTTGCACAACCATCATCCATTCATAGCTTGACAAGTGGCACCATATCATTGGATGAATGTTAGTCCCACATTGCTCAAATTTGGGCATTCATCCATCTTGAAATCCTATAAATGAAGATCTCCTCTCCTCATTTGATCATTCACAAACATTGCAAAGTTACCATGCTAAAATACTTAGCCATTCTCATCCATCATTCGAATTCCTAGTTAGGCTTTTTGCAGATTTGGCTTGGAGTTCTCATCTTTTGTCAAAGTGGATCAACATCATCTTCAACACATCAAGATTTCATCATAGGGATTGGTAAAGGGCCAATTTTCACATCAAATTGGCACCAATTCCCCCATGGGATCAAGTGTTTGCTATTTAAATTAGGATTTCATCTTTGGTTTATCATTTTTATTGTGTTCTTGCTTATTTTCTTTCCTATTTTGAGTTTGCAAATGGATTCCATGGGGAATCCTTGTTTATACTTGCAATATCTAACTTAAGGTGTTTAACCTCTTTGTTTTGCAGGTACATAGATTGGGGGTTCACATTTTGGTGCTAGAAGGAGGGCTGAAGTCATAAATTTTAACATTTTCACGAAAATTTTGCACTTTTCTGCACACACAGGAAATTCTAATGCGGGCTCATCAGCGTTGTTGTTTTCACGCCGTAGGCTCATCAGCGTCTCATTTTTAGCACCGCGGGCTCGTCAGCGTCACTATTTTAGCACCACTGGACTCATCCCACCAAAAATTTCAAATTTTAAACTGCGTCGTTGGACTCGCCGATCTACACAAGTTTTCAAAAATTTTAAAACTCCGATGCTTTCAAGAACTATGATGCTAGGTAAAAAGAACGATGCAATCGTGCTCTCTGTCCTGACACAAAGCGTCGCTAACTGGTAAGCGGCGTTGTAAGAGCACCACTGGAAGGAAAAAATAGCGACGCCTTCACGAGTTGCGACGCTGGGAGACAGAAAAAGGGGAAATTTAAATTTTTAGCACGTGATTTTGGTTTATGATTTATTTCTCCTATTTTCTGGTTTTTATTTTCCTGTATTTTTCTAGAATCTGACTTCTTTCTTCTTTGTAGGTTGAAAATTGAAAACGAAGGAAGGAGGAGCATGGTGATGAGTTTTTCTTTAATCAAATTGTTTTTTAACACTTAAGTGTTTTTTTAACACTTCTTCAAGAATTTGTCATCTTCTTCTTTCTTTAGAACACTAGCTTTCATTTGGGTTTAAAAGGGATTCTTTTTGTTTATTTCTTGCAAAGGGATTAAAAAGAATCTTAGGATCTACAACTCACTAGATTTTGTTTATGGATTAAACAATTGAACAAATGTCTTTCACTTGTGATTTGGTGCTCTAAAATGAACTCACATATTGTTTTGAAGGCTTAAAAAGAACAAGTGTAGTTGTGTTTTTCGTGAGGGCTTACTTAGACTAAAGCCATTGGAAAAGGACGTATGCGCTTCTCTCGCACTTTATAGCTATCTTGAGAATCCAAAGGTCTTTTCCATGACTTTGTCTTAAGACAAAGCAATCACCTCCACACTTCAATTTGGGCTTAAAATTGAACAAACTATTGTGCGAGTGTGAGTGAGGACTTTGTTGCGTACATTCTCTTTCCTTATTGCCAACAAGGATTGATCGAGTTACGAATATTGTTCTTCGTTCACTTTTGTTTATCCTAGAGGGCCTGTCTTGTGGGAAAAAGTAATCACCCAAGGGAATGACTCAACCGGTAACACTCTAAAGCCAAGAGTATTTCCAGCCAGGATATAAATGTGGATATTGGACAAAACGCCAATATCAACGGTTGACTCCAACAAGATGGATCCGAAAGGGGACTCTTTCCATGTTGGGTCAACTCCTACAAACGAAAATTTTGAATTAGAACCCTTGTTTTATAGTGGCCTATTGATCCATTGAGCAAGTTTATCAAAGTGGTGCATTGGAACTTAGATTCCAAGAAGTTACCTGCCATGTCCGATCTTGGTTAAAATATAGGGGTTAAGATTTCATCATACCTTTATATTTTTCCTTGGTTGCATGTAAAATCATCTCTTCTATGAAGGGCATGAGGCAAGCCCACCAAGAAAAACGTACCAATCAAGCTAGGATGTTGCATTGCTTGTGAGTCAGTTTGAAAATACATTGCTTGCTTGAAAACATTTCAAAAACAAACACTTAACATCATCCAAATTTCAAACCCTTTTGAGGACAAATATCATTGACTTAATCCATATGTTATTGCTTTCCCTTGGGACTCATGTCCTTAGAGGTTTCTAAACATTGGATTACATCTCAATTTGTCTCCTTAAGTAAACAATAGGAAAACCCTTGTCTTAAGTTCATTGAATTTCCACATAAAATATCTTGTGGGGTTTAAAGAAATTGAGACATTGGACATCTCAGTTTGAAACTTTAATCAAAGATAGTGTTTTTGGTAAAATAAAGTCATTAAGCAAAGCTAAGAAAAATGAATTTTCATGTGTGATTGGAGACTCACAAAATCCCAAAACAAAAAAATCATTGAAAATCCAAAAATGAAAGTTCAAATGAAATCAATCCTTGGTTACAAAGGTCTTTAGGAAGCATTTGCATGCTCTTCAATACCTAGATCTAGGAAAACAAAGTGTTCTTTTTAGGTTCATCTAGGGATCAAAACATATCAAAATCTTTTCATCCATCCCCCAAACATCAAACCCACCATCATCTCACAAAATCACCTTTTGAAAAACCTTGAAATCATCCTTGAAGTGCTAGGCTTTGTGGAAAAATCAAAAATCATCAAAACCATTGAGACCAAGTCCTTGAAAACATTTATCAAAAAACACCTTTGGCTAGGCATGTGTAGATGCATCCTTTTGCATATACTTGGTCAAAGTTATCAAAAATCATCTTGTCTAGCTTAGTGTATGTAGATGAATCCTTCTTCATATACTTAGTGAAACAATCATCTTGTTTGGGTAGGTGTGGGTAGATGCATCCTTCTCCTCACACATATCCAAATCATTATCCTTTGAACAAAACTATCCCTTAGATCATCATCCAACATTTTAGGGTCTTTTTGTTCAAAATCAAGATCAAGGACAAAATCTAAAAAATCCAAAAAATAAAAATCAATCAAAAATCCAAAAATCCTAGCATTTCATTCAAGATTTATCAAAAGCTAAGAACAACATCCATAAACATCCATCTTTAAACATCACCATCATATCATCATTACCTTTGATCCTAAAAGCATCCTAGAAATTTCTACTTTGAGGCATAAGATAAAGATCAATTCAAAGAATTAAAGAGATTCATCTCCCATATCCTCAAAGATTGATCCTTGTTTTATGGTTCTTACTAGATCTCAATACAAGAAGAGTATGGAAGCCAACAAAGAAACACCTGCTTCAAGCGACCTTAGCCAAACAAAAATGGAAATGAATCCCATCGAATCAAGCAATCCATTAACCCTCTCATCATTGCAAAATCCACAAGAAGAAAACCAAGGAGAGGACCTCACTTTTGGAATGTCTCATGAGGAAATGACAGAAATGCTCCAAAATCTAGACAACCATAGAATCATCAACATCATGATGAGACTTAACCCTTCGTTGTACATGCTAGAACTAGAAAAACAAGGGGCCAAGTTGCCTTTAGATTTTGATGTGAACACTATAGTAGAGACATCTTTTCCACCAATCTCATCCACCATCCCCATTTCATCTACACCTCTATCTCAAAACATCACGCAAAACATCCCGCAACTCACAATATCATTTGCTCCAACTCAACCCAACATTAACAAGGGAAACGCATTTCTCAATGCTCTTCAATCACATCCCCTTGTGAATAACCAAAACTTGGACTCAAACACCACATTGGAACAAAACACCCCTCAAAATCCATTGCACAAAAATGTTCCTCCCACCTTACACTATGACCCATCATCAACATTTTTTCATGGAGCACCACAAACACCTCTTCTCACAAGTTCACAAGAAGAGGGGGATATGTCCGGACCATGGGGCATATTCGACACCACACAACAACTAAAAACCCTCACATTTCCACCTATCCCACCACTACCATTACCATCCATACCACTCCTTGGTTTGGGGTTGCCTCCCCTACCAAGTATCAATCAAACCGCTATAAATCAAAGCATCACACCAAACACTCAAAATTTATCATTGATATCGCAACAACAAATGATAAATATGCAAGCAATGGCAACATCATCAAACACCCCCACATCATCACAAAGCATGGTCTCACAAGGACCAATCACATCAATACCATTATCCAACATGCAAAATATCAACACAACATCACCATTCACCACCACCACAAACACCATTCCAAATCCACCACCACCAACATTCACCACATCAAACCAATTTGACGCAACACTACAAGCTGCCTTCCAAAGAGGATACCAACAAGTCCAAAAACAAAAAGTCGTACAACAAGCTGCTCAAGCTGCTCAAATCGCCCAAGCTGCACAAGCCGCTTTACAAGCACAAAAATCACAACAAGCCCAAGTGTTATTGCAGCAACAACAACAAGCCGCTCAAGCATTGCAAGCATAAAAAACCACTCAAGCGCAACTTCTATTACAGCAACAAGCAGCACAAGCACACACAGCACAAGCATAAGCTCAAGCACAAGCACAAAAAGCATAAGCTCAAGCATTGCAAGCACAACAAGAACAAGCACAAGCACAACTTCTTGCACAAGCAGCGCAATTGTAAGCCTACCAACAAGCATTAAAGCAATATCAAAAACAACAAGAAGTAGCAGAACTAGCAGCCCAAGAACAAGCGTTATGGGAACAACAGCAAGCACAACAACAAGCGTTGTTGGAACAACAACAAGCGCAACAACAAGCACAAACCTTAAAGATCAACAACAGGCATTGTTCATACAAAAGCAGGTGGAAGCCTACCTCGCTTGGCAGAATATACACATACCAACGAACAACACATTGACCAATCCACCCATCCAAACCACAATTGCGATACCCCAGAACACCTTCATCCCACCCCCTGATCCACAAGATGATGTGACGACACAACTCAGGTTGCTCTCGCAACAAGTGCTCGACCTTCAATCAGGGCGAACAACCAAAACACCAAGCAACTTGTGTCCCTATCCATTTGATAGGAGCTTAGAAATGAAACCATTCCCTAAGGGATTTGAAATCCCCAAATTTGACAAATATCAAGGGATGGGAAACCCTGAAGATCACATCAGGGAATTCCAAGTTCATTGTATGGAGGTTGCATATGACGATACTTATCTAATGCGGCTATTTCCTAGAAGCTTGGCAGGTCCTGCTATCGAATGGTTCTCTCGCTTACCTTCAAGCATTAGAACATTCCAAGAGATTAGAGATGCATTCATTAAGAATTATGCAAGTAATATTGCAATGGATGTGAGTCTCGAAGAACTCTCAGCTCTAAAATAAGGAAAGAATGAATCTTTTGCTTCATTCCTTCAACGATGGTAATCCAAGGCCAATCGGAGCAAGTGGACCATGCCAGAAGAACAACAAGTTTGCACAATCATCACCAACCTTGAAAGTCACTTGGCATTTCATCTCAAGGTTCAGGGTATCACCACATATGAACAATTGATCTCGAAGGCACTTAGCATCGAAAGAGCCCTTGTGACTCAACCCATCGAGTCAACATCATATCACGAACATCAAAACAATCACCCATCATCCAACTACAATGATAAACCTTGCATGTGGGCGAGAAACAAAACATCACTAATGATGGTGTCGTAGATGCCAAGGTGGTCATTAGTGGTCCGCGTCAAAACACACCCACACAACAAATCCAAACACCAAATCAAAACACTCATCACACAATGCATCAACCCAACAATAATCCCACCATCAATAACCTCAATGTAAAACATACCCCAAAAAAAAAATACACCATGTTGGGGGAACCACTTGAGGACATCATGAAGAGATTGATCGACGAAAAGCTCATCAAAGCACCTACATTCGAGAATTACCAAGAACCCGATGTCAAACCTCCTTGGTACAATGAGAATCAACTATGTGAATTCCAAAAAATCAAAGGCCATACCACAAATAGCTGCATGAGACTCAAGAACATCATACAAGATCTCATCGACAAAAGAATCATAAACGTGGAAGCACCTACAGGGAATCAGGATCTTAAAATCTACATGAATCTGATGCTGAATCATGGCAACAAAGGGAATAACAAGGATAAAGGAAAGGGCAGTGTGAATCATGTGTATGAAATAGTTGTTGCTAACCTCAATGGGGACTACATGGTCATCACCATCAAGGGCGTTCATGCCGAAGATTGTGGAGTCACCACAAGAGGCGGCAAAGTCACCATTGTAGGGTCATCTCAACCAAGTAGGGTCTCTTCATCTAGATCTAATGGCTACAATATCATAGAGCAACTCAAAAGAACACCAGCACACATCTCCATCATGGAGTTGTTAAAAATATCATCAACCCATAAAAAGAACCTTGAGGAAGCATTAGCCTCATCCACCATTCCCGCAGATCTCGATGCAGAGCAATTCCAAGCTATGGTCAGAAACATCATAACACCTAATCTCCTTACATTTTCCAACCAGGATTTTCCTGCCCAACCATCTCACAATCGCGCACTTCACTTGGAAGCCATCGTAAATAAAAGAAAAATCAAAAGGGTCTTGGTGGATGGAGGTGCAGGTTTGAACATCAGTTCTCTTAGCCTCATCAAGCAGTTAAAAATACCAAAAGACTCCATTGACAAAGGGAAAGGCATCACAATAAGAGCATACGATGACCAAGAAAGAGTGTCTCAAGGCACAATCAAACTCCCTATTCAAGTAGGGCCGACGCTCATGGAAACCACTTGTCAGGTCTTGGACCTTGATTTTCCATACAATATCCTCCTGGGACACCCATGCATCCATGCGATGAAAGTTGTAGCATCAACCTTCCACCAATGTGTGAAATTCACACATAATGGACAAGAGGTTACCATCCACGGAGATCCTGAGCCATTCTCATATTGCAAGAATCTTGAGGCCAAGTATTACAAAATCCCTCAAGTGCCAAAGAATGATGAAGGCCCATCCACACCATACATCGACCCCGCCACTCTCACGTCCACTTCTATGACAGAGACACCTGCCACTCCCACCATCCCCACCATCTCCGACATCAAGCTCATCATCCAGGAGGATGGTTGTGGAGGCTATAGACTCCCTAACAATGCTTTTGTGATAGGAGAGTTACCACAATCTCCTAGATCACGGGGATGCCCACAAGAAAACCAAGCTTCCACATCGCAAACATATCCTGAAGATTATCCTGAATTCACAAGCTGGGGAGACCTTGGTCAAGAGGTTATTGAAGCAGATCCATCTCACATGTTGTATCAAGATGAAAGATCGACACCTGAATTACCAATGGATGAGACAAGCAAGGGCCTACAAATGATGCTTGCAATGGGCTATGACAGAAACCAAAGACTAGGGAAAAATGACAATGGTCTCTTAATACCTATCATGCCAAAGACACAACCTATAACAAATCTTGGCCTTGGATGTACCCCTCTGAGTATAACCATATGTGGCAGAAGACCTTTGGTTAGAGCAGTCAATATTCCTCCTCAGCCAGTACTAGCACAAATACACTCCCCAATACCCATAGGGACAGACATGTATAACTTTATAACTGATCCCTATATTAGTAGCGATGACGAAGATCACTTGACTAGTCTACCTAGGTTATTTGAGGATACTACCCTTTGCATGATTAGTACCTTATCTTTCGAATTTGATCATCAAAATCATGAGATCCGCTTAGTCTATCCCCAACTGATCGACTACAACCAACAAGGACCACCAGTTCTTGATACATTCAAAAATGATGAGGCACTCTTAGAATTCATGGGATTGAGGGATAACATTCCAGACAGAGATCATAAAGAAGGCTTTATAATAGAGTTGGACACACACATCTATTATGGGGAGATGATTGAATCCTTCAGTCGTAAAAGTGAGAAACTAAGAATCATATCCAATTCCTTGAGTGAAAACCACACTGTGGCACTCTCTGACAAGAAAATAGTAAAAAGAAAGGACGTATCCAACAGTGAAAACCTCTTTGAGGCGCTTGAGGATGAAGGATTCAATCTTCCCTTAAGAGCTATTCATCTAGAGAAGTCAACAGTATTGGCCGAAAAGTGCAATCCAGTCAACATAGGAATAGAGGAGACCTCACATATCACATTCTATGCGGAATCACTATTATCAGACGAACAGGAACTCCTAGCAGCATTCCTAAAAGAAAGGCAAATAAACTTCGTATGGAGTTATGCCGATATGCCAGGGCTTGATCCAGAGATGGTAGTTCATCACCTAGCTGTGTATCCAGAAGCAAAACTGGTCAAACAAAAGCTTCGTAAAATGCATCCCCAAATCGCTCTACTGGTCAAAATGGAGCTCAAAAAATTGTTAGATGCAAGATTTATCTAACCAATCGATTATCCAGAATGGGTTTCAAATTTGGTACTTGTTTCAAAGCATGACGGAGCCATCAAAATCTATACTAACTTTAGGGATTTAAACAAGGCATGTCCCAAGGATGATTTCCCACTTCCCAACATTGACATGATAGTGGATATGATGGCAGGACATGAGATGCTATCATTAATGGATGGATTTTCAAGATATAACCAAATCATGATAGCAAAAGAAGATCAACATAAGACAACTTTTACTTGTCCATGGGGGACCTACTACTAAAACATGATGCCATTTGGCCTAAAGAATGTAGGAGCAACCTATCAAAGGGCCATGATGTTGATATTCCATGATATGATTCATAAAATAGTCGAAGACTATGTCGACAACATTCTAGCTAAGTCAAGGAAGAGACAAGATCATATAGCAACCCTAAGTGCTATCTTTGACAGACTAGAAGAATACAAAGTTAGACTAAATCCCAAGAAGTGCATCTTTGGCATACAATCAGGAAAATTGCTAGGATACATAGTCTCCATGAGGGGTATCAAGGTGGATCCAGAAAAAGTGAAAGAAATCCTCAAGATGGAAGCACCAAAGACATTAAAATAGCTAAGAAGCCTCCAAGGCAGACTCCAATCCATCAGATGATTCATAGCACAATTGGCAGATAAGTAGAATATGTATTCGTACCTACTCCACAAGGGGGTAACATACAAATGGGCTACAAAGTGTGAAGAGGCATTTAACAAAATCAAGGAATACCTACAGACACCACCAGTGTTAATGCCACCCATCCCAAAGAAGCCATTGATCTTATATGTGTCTACAATAGCAGCAACCCTTGGAGCTCTCCTAGCTCAGCATGATGAAAATGGAACAAAGAGAGCCATCTACTATATCAGCAGGACAATGGTCGGTCACGAGCTAAATTACTCCATCGAAAAAGCTTGCCTCGCAGTAGTGTTTGCATCCCAAAAATTCAGACATTACACGCTGGCACACAAGATAAAGCTCATTGTGAAAATTGATCCCCTCAAGTATCTTCTATCAAAGGCAATGCTCATAGTAGAATGGAAAAATGGGTAATGATACTGTTAAAGTATGATATCAAGTATGTAGAGAGGAAAGCCATCAAGGGTCAAGTTATTGTAGATCAACTAGCAGAAGCACCCATTTATTCTGAGAACCCTCTTGTTTCAGAATTCCCAAATGAATCCATCTTTAACATCAATGTAACTGACCATTGGAAAGTATACTTCGATGGTTCATATACCCAACATGGATTAGGAGTTGGTGTCTTCTTCATCACCCCACAAGGTGACTGCATACCAAAGTCATATAAACTAGCATTTCCTTTCACTAACAACATAGCAGAATATGAGGCTTTGACTATAGGCCTCAAGATAGCAGTGCAATGGAATATCATAACTCTTAGGGTGTATGGAGACTCTCAGTTGATCATAAATCAGGTCAATAATGAATATCAGACTAAGGATGATAAGCTCACTCCATACAAGAAATTGGTGGAGACTCTAAAGGAATCCTTCATTGACATAACATTCGAGCATAGTCCAAGAACCAACAATAGAGCAGTAGACCCCATGGCTACAATTGGGTCACTATTATATATCCCTCATAACGTGCCAAAATATGAATTTCTAATTTAGCAGCTTCTTGTCCCCACATTCGAGGTACCAGAATTGGAATATGTGTGTGAAATCGTTGGTCCAGGTGATCCTTAGTATCATGACATCTATACATATCTTCGCATAGGAGTCACACCCGTTGACCTCCCATTGAGCCTAAAATGAACCTTTATCAAAAAGGCATCCAGATTTGTCATCCTAGGTGATACCTTATACTGTAGAAGCATAGAGGGTACCTTACTGCGCTGTCTAAATGCTGAGGAGGCATTAACCGCTCTAACCGAAGTTCATAACGGTATTTGTGGCTCACACTCAGGTGGAATAACCATTGCCAAGAAATTTTTGAGGCTAGGGTATTACTGGCCCATGATGGAAAGAGAAGCATATGATCATGCTAAAAGATGTTTACAATGTCAGCAGCATGGAGATCTCATCCATGCTCCAGCTCAAGCTCTTCATCCCATCGTCACACCATGGCCTTTTTTGCAGTGGGGACTCAATCTCATTGGGAAAATCACACCCACCTCATCCAATGGCCATAAATTCATTATCACTGCAACGGAGTACTTCACAAAGTGGGTGGAAGCCATACCTATGATGTATATCACCAGAAAGTAGATCTCAAAATTCATCATGAACTATCTCATCTATCGTTACGGTGTCCCACAAGCCATTATCTCAGATAATGGGACACCATTCAAGAACCAGGAGGTTCACGACTTGTGCGAGAAATTCAAAATCCAGCATCGCTTCTCCACCCCGTATTATCCCCAAGGCAATGGCCAAGTACAAGCCACAAACAAAACTATCCTTAAAATCCTTAAGAAAATAGTCAATGATGTAGGTCGTGACTGGCATTTGCAACTTAATCCCACCCGCTAGGCTTATCGAACCAACATCCGCACACCCACTAGCGCCACCCCCTTCTCCTTGGTCTACTGATCAGAAGCCATACTCCCCATTGAGATCGAGCTCCCATCCCTCAGGATATCACTGCAAAACTTTGTCACAGATGAAGAATATCGAGTTTCAAGACTAAATGAGCTGGAGTTACTAGATGAGAGATGCATAGATGCTTTGAATCACCTGCAAGTCTATCAGAATAGACTTAAAAGAAGCTACAACAAGAAAATCAGAAGTAGGACTTTCCAAGTCGGAGGTCTTAAAAGAAAATCAAAAATATCTTGAATCCCAGCAGCAAAGGCAAGTTTGAACCTAATTGGTTAGGGCCCTTCATCATCACAGCAAGCTATAAATCAGGGGCATATCAGCTATCAACACCCGAAGGGGAACCTCTGCAGGAGCCCATGAATAGCTCCCATCTCAAAAAGTTCTATGCCTAAATCTTTCAAGGTATAAAACCAAAAAATCCAAAAAAATAGAAAAAAGTCTTGAAAAAATGGTTACTTCGGTGAAAACCTGGCAAACAGGCATCTTGGTGACAACAAAAAAAAGTCAAAAAAGCCAAAAATCAGAAAAAGGATCAAAAAAATCGTCCTCTAGTGAAAACCACTTCGGTGGCACTTTGGACAAGTACCTTGGTGAAAACCTGGCAAACAGGCGCCTTGTGTAAATAAGCACTTTCCATCCACCAGGATCTTTATGGCTTGATCTGCATCATCATCGATCCATTTCACCTCCATCATCCATTGCATCCATATCTCCATCCATCACTTATCCACTTATATCTACACCATAGCTTGGCCCTGTGTTCATATCATGATCCCTCCTAGTACTACTCGTCCCATCCTCAAGGTCAGTTTGTCTAGCCTTTATTGGGGTAGTCTATTGCATCATGTTGGGGGCACATTCTCATCAGATCGAATTCATGTATGATCTTAAAGTACTTAAAGTCAGAAAATCCAAAAACATTAGAAAATAAAAAAATCCAAAAATATTCAAAACATTCAAAATCCAAAAACAGGTCAAAAAGTCATTCAAAAATCCAAAAACAAGGTTGTCTTGTCGAACTATGTCATCTCTGAGCTTGAACGTAGGCAAGGTTGATCTTTGATCACCCCCCGAGACATTTAGGTTAGTCCTATAGGAGTCTGTCATAATAAACTAGCATCTCATCATGTACATCGTCACCTGTAAATCGGTCAAGTCATCAGTCGAACTATGTGGTCTCTGTGTGTATAACGTAGGCAAGGCTAATCGATTGATCAACCCCCGAGGCCCCTAGGATAGGTCTTTAGGTTAGTCTCTTGGTCAAAATCTCAGAAAATCCCAAAACATTCAAAAAATTGAAAATCAAAACATTTGTAAAATCTCAAAAAACACCAAAAAATAGCCTCAAAACATTGCAAAATACCAAAAACATCCAAATATTTGAAAAAATCCATCCACCTCATCTCGCGTGCACCCGCAATAAACACCATTTATAATAAACTGATCGTCATCATCAACCTTTGGTAAAATAATCGGAAACAAGTCTAGCAAATTAAATGCAAAACTCAAAACGTCAAGTCTAAATTCTAAGTCAGTACGTAAGCAAGCTAGTTATCTCTTTGTATTGGTAACTCATCATCTAAATTGGTCCCATATCAATCATCCCTTATAAATGAAATGGCGTGCCGCCATCCACTAACATGTCCTAGGATGAATCCTTCCTACAATGGGAATTATCTTTTGGTAATAATTTTTGTTCATGATCCTTAGAAAACACATCCTTTTCCGTTAGCGGTATTGAAGAGCATTAGTTTGTTTGTTTACTTGATCTTTATCCTTTTTTGACTTATCTTATTTTGTGCTCATTCCAAGGACATCTCGATGATATCCCAAAATAGCGGATTTAGAGAAATAGGAAGGGGGCAATGATCATTATC
This sequence comes from Sequoia sempervirens, assembly GCA_007258455.2. NCBI lineage: Eukaryota > Viridiplantae > Streptophyta > Pinopsida > Cupressales > Cupressaceae > Sequoia > Sequoia sempervirens. The sequence goes on along the minus strand of VDFB02353493.1, from coordinate 72,365,126 downwards.
TTTTGTCTGTTGTGCTTGTTGGACATTCTAGTGAAATAACCTCGGTGAATACTTGCTTTGTTAGGTATATATGGAAGAGGTCTAGGGAAACTTGTTGACTATCACAGGGATAGGTTTACCTTTCTGTGTTTTGGCCTGAGGTGTCTGAAACTTCTGAAATACATCCTAGCAAGGTTTCCATATGTCAGGTGTGAACAAGAATACTCCTATCTGATTCTCAAATCAAAATCCATCACACTAGGTACCACGTCATCCTGGTTTGCTATACCTTGATGCATCATACCACGTGTGTTATCAAACATAAGAAAATTTGGTCCTTTGAAAATCCCAATTCCTTGGCAAGTAATCATCATCATTATCATCATATGCATTTGTGTAATCTTGCGTCTTGTTGAAATAACTTCTTCTTTTCTTACTAACCACACTAACCAAGTACTATGACAGTTGATCATCATCACCATCACTGTCATTAATCCTGCATCCACAAATCATTAGCATATTGCATAACATATCATATAGGAAACATACACATTAAAAAGGTGCATTCATGTCATTGCATTTCACCCATTACGTGGCATCTCATAATCATAAACAATAGAAACATAAGCATTAATTCATTAGGCATACATATCATCTCATTAACATATCATTGCATCACATACATCATCATTTAGGATAATAACATTCGTTATTCTAAAAACATCTCATAAAACCATTTGCATCATATCATGGCCATCCCATCATATCATATCCATCCATAAATCATCTCATATATAAGCATTTTTTTTCACATCATTGCATATACCATAAATCAAATCATTTCACATATCACATCGGCATAAAATAAATCATCATATAGATAACACCATTGCATAAACATCACTTTGCATCCATAAGAACATCATTGCAAAGCATATAGAAATAAACTATCCATGCATGAATAAAGGTACACAGTACATCTCATCAAAATTGGCTCATACATATATCATATCATTAACTCTCATAGTACAAATAATAATCGGATCACTATACATATGTTTCAATCAGTACAAAATGCCCATCGGGCTATCAAAAATGAGCCCATAAAGCACAAAAACAAATGTGTAAAATCTGGATCAAGCCCGATCTTTGTGGATGCTACCCTCGCCCCTGTCACCGTGACCCTCTGGTGGTCTCTAACTAACCTGCTTTGAGTACTTGGGAACCCAATCTTCTCTAGGTACATGGTCGTGGTAGGCCCAGCGATAATACTCTATCTCTTGGATAGCCTCTTTGTAAGATCGGACTGGCACTGTGCCCTGAGACGAGGAGGTTGTCATCCTCTCAATCTGCTGCCTGTGGCCTAGCTCTGTCGCTGCCTGTAGCTCTGTAGCCTGTCTTTGCTACATAGCCTGGTCTCTCTCTGCTCTAAGTTGATCTCTCTCAGCTCGTGCCCAGTCCCTCTCAGCCATCATTGCCTGTACCTGTGCTTGTAGGTGCAAAATCAAGGCATCCCATGCATTTGTCTACCCTGGTGGTTGTGCGTAAACCTGACCCTCACCCTTAGCTTGTGGTGGTGGGACTGGCAGATCCTGCTGCTGGTCCTGCATGGGGACATCCTCCTAACCTGGTGGAACTAGGGGCACCTCTGGTGGATCTTGATGGATCCCAATCCTCAGTCCTCGCCCTCATCCTCATCCTCTCCTGCCTCTGGGTCCTCACCTGGAATAGTCAACAGTAGAGGAGGTCTAAACCAGTCTCTGTAGGCCTATGTGGTGCCTGGATCTACTAAACCCTGATTGTAAGCCCAAGGTCAGGCCACCAACTGTCGAAAGCTATCAACCACCTCTGCTGTAGGAATACCAAGGCCCCATGACACCTGTGTCATGTTGCGTGCAAAGACGACCATGTAACCATCATCTGGTCGATCCTGCGGCTCCCCAAACTGACGTTGTACATGCCCGATCATGTATCTCTCTATCATAGTGTGCTCTCGGCCCTGCATGTATCAGTCCTAGAGACAATAGAAGAGCTGGTCTGCATCATCAACCCATCCAAGCTGACCGAGGTATGGTCTCCAAGTGAACACAAGCATCTCATCTATGACTCGCCTCCAGTAGGGGATCCCATGCTCTCCAGTGTGTGTAAAGGACACACCACCTCTATATCGTGCCACCAGGGCATCCTCTGCCCCCATCAGAACTAGAACAACCGGTGGACATAGCATAGAAATGTGCTCCCACGCCCAAACATGCAGAAGTGTCACCCCAGCTCCCAGGGCTCTACTGTCTAGATACGCATACTCATGCAAATCTCTGTAAAGTGAAGCCAAAAGTACAAGCCCCCATGCAAATCGAACTGGCCTATCCCAAACCATCCTCTCCCAGCAGTATCCCCATTCAGGACTAAAATATCGCCCTCGTCTGTCTGGGGCAACCAAGCCTGAAATAATCACCGCAACGGCCCAGCGGAAGGGAGGTGCTATGACTCTATACCTCTCTAGCTCGATCTGACCCTCGCAATAAATGATATCCCGAGTGGCGAGGACTCGAGTACAATACTCGCGTCTCTCCTCCATATCGTAGATCACCCGGCGGCCATGAATGGGCAATCGTAATATCTGCCAGACGTCCTCCAATGTGACTGTCGCCTCACCAGTGGGAAGATGAAATGATGACGTCTCGCTGTGCCACCACTCCGCTAGCGCTGACAACATCCCGAGATGTGTGTGCACGGGCGCAGCATATGTAATATGCCATAGTCCTACGGCACCCAGCCAATCCTGGTCTTTGTCGCTAAAATCTCGAAGAACGCTCACTAGATCCTGTGACTGGTGCTCCCAAGAATAAAGCTCCCTAGGTCCGTCCTACATTACGCAAGGTCAGCATGTTAAAATTTTTTTGGAAATTTCCTGACGTAACGCCTCAAACTTGTTCCCAGCGGCGCAGTTTGTGAAGGCATCGCAGTTTGAGTTTCCTCAAACTCTAATGGTGGACCCAAATTTTTGTTAAACAGAGCCACCGCAGCGCAATTTAACCCTCAGCATCGCAATTTGCTTGAAAAGGGTGCCGTTGTGGCACACTTTTCCAAAACTGACCCGCGAGTCAGAGCCTAGCCCGAGCCCAGCAGTGGAGTTTTTAAATTCCATATTGCACCGTTGCGGCACTAAACAGCACCACTGTGGTGCAAAATGGCTAAAAGCGGTCCACTTTAAACACTGAGTGGCACTATAATAGCGCTACTGGAGGTGAGCTCATCCTAAAACAAGTAATAAATACATTAAAATGAAAAAATGAAGCATCAATTAGGGCCACATACTGGGGCACCGATGCCAGGTGGTCGCTGGCAGGTCCAAACTCGGTCAAAAATGTGCAGAGGAATCTATCGTTGCACCATATCGTCAAGAGGTCAGAGCTCGAATCTCAAGGTTTGCTAGCGGAGGTGTGTGAAAATGACTTGAAAGTGACCCCTCGGGCCCCTTTTAAGCCTCAAAATTAGAGTTTTTTACGCCTAATTGGCTGTCATGCTAGGGTTTTGGACCCCTAAACCTATTTTCATTTGTTTAAGGCTTTTTTTTCATCGTTTTATTGCATTTAGACACGTTTTTAGCCTCCCAGACCCCTTTCGGACCTGTCGGGCTCTTTGTCACTTTTTTTCGTGAGATCACCCAAAAATTAAAATTTTCGTCCGATCTCTCGAGGGGACATTATATTGGCACATTCTCCTTCGCCAGGCAGTAGTGGGGAAAGTTCTTTTAATATCAAAAAAATTTGGCTTTGATCGAGATCGTTTATTCTTTGAACCAATGCAACAAGTGCATTGCTTCAAAGAGGGGCAAAATGTAGACAAGTAAAAAATATTAATTGACATCGTGCATTCGATCCTGACTCACTAACAGCATTTCTTCCTAAATCATCCCTCAGTCTAACCATTTAATCAAATTCCCCTATCTAATTAAATTCATCAATATTCGTCTCTTAATTAAATAAATCATTTTATCTGATTAAGTCAATTCTTTCTATTAATTAAATCAACCCATTTGATCTAATTATCCCTTTTTAATCAAATAATCAATTTATTTGATTAAAATCTCAAAATTCTATCCATTAAATTAAATAAATTAAAACCTTATTTGATTTAATCTAACATCATCCCTTTTAATTAAATAAATCAAAATCTTTATTTAATTAGCCTCTTACCATATTCCCCTCTTATTTGATTTAAATAAACCCATAAATCTAAGTCAAATACGTCACATCATCTAATCTCCTGTTAAATTAATTGACCCTTGATTAATTTAATCTAATCTCATGTCACATCCTCTAGATAATGCAAGTTGCACATGAAAATAGATTTAATTCATTTATTAAATCCCTATTTTCCCTCACATGGCATCTTTGGAATATTCTCTCAATTTGAATTCAAAAATTCCAAGTCAACATGTACATCCAACAAGGCATTTAACCTCTTACATGTCCTTTGCCTTGAGCCAAGTGGCATTTATTGCATTTTCCCTTCCCTCTTACATGTCATTTCAACAAATTTGAATTTCAAATATTGGCATTTATTGGCACAAACCCCAAATCTTGCACAACCATCATCCATTCATAGCTTGACAAGTGGCACCATATCATTGGATGAATGTTAGTCCCACATTGCTCAAATTTGGGCATTCATCCATCTTGAAATCCTATAAATGAAGAGCTCCTCTCCTCATTTGATCATCCACAAACATTGCAAAGTTACCATGCTAAAATACTTAGCCATTCTCATCCATCATTCAAATTCCTAGTTAGGCTTTTTGCAGATTTGGCTTGGAGTTCTCATCTTTTGTCAAAGTGGATCAACATCATCTTCAACACATCAAGATTTCATCATAGGGATTGGGAAAGGGCCAATTTTCACTTCAAATTGGCACCAATTCCCCCATGGGATCAAGTGTTTGCTATTTGAATTAGGATTTCATCTTTGGTTTATCATTTTTATTGTGTTCTTGCTTATTTTCTTTCCTATTTTGAGTTTGCAAATGGATTCCATGGGGAATCCTTGTTTATACTTTCAATAATCTAACTTAAGGTGTTTAACCTCTTTGTTTTGCAGGTACATAGATTGGGGGTTCACAGTTACCGTTACCATTTGTCATTTTTGGAAAAGGACAAAATAGCTAGGCGTCCCACCTTGGAATCTTCTAAAATAAGGTTGTTGAGTCAAAATAGGGTGTTGTAAGAGAATCTATGACATGCATGATAGTTGTCATAAGATGCTATGACAGTATGACAGATTCCCTATGACAAAATATGCTATTTTTAGACCCTAGGTGCCTATGCATGAAAGATGCATTATGACAGCTGTAAGAGCATTTGTAAGAGGCTATTTTTGGTATTTTTTGACCATTTCAAGGAGGGAGGTGTGGGTTTTTCTAGGTTGTATTTATGCCTATTGTTTGGTGAAACCATGGTGGTTTTCATCCTCACAAATCTATTTATATTGGGGCCTTGAGCTAGAGTTATGAAGAATTAAGTTTTGCAAGGTAACAAGGTGTTGCCGGATTTTGCAAGGATTGATAGGAGAAGTCTATTGCTGCATGTAATATTTCAGATTATTAGTAATATACCTACCTCTCTTTCGGTGGTGAATTTTTTTCCCTTCGAGGTTTCTCCATGTAAATATGTTGTTGCATGTGTTATGTTTTTCTATCTCTCTCTCTCATTATTTCTTCACACTAAGGCTAAGGTTAATCTATATATTTCAGATTTGCATTCACTCATTTAAGTTCATATTGCAAGCTTTCTTCAACTTGTTTTTCAACAGAAAACCCAACTCCACATTGAGAGGTGGATTCATCCAGGATTCAACATTGAGCTTATTGTAGGTATTTGACATTGAGAATGAGCTAGAAATGGTATTTTATTTGCAATTTTATAGCTACTAGAGTTTTATATAATTTTGTCTAGGGTTTAGAGCAACTTGGGAGAGATTTGCAAGCAAAATTCCAAATTGGTATATGATATTTTGGGGAAGATATTGCAGATTCGACCTTGAGGGTTTTATGGCAATATTTTGGCATCCATATTGATTCATTTGTAGGTATATCACTGATATTATTTTACATGGTTGGGTGCTAGGGTTTTTACACCATATTTTGGTGTTTTTGGAAATTTTAGAGGTCAAAAATAATTTATAAAATTTATCCAATATGGGTGACTAACTTTGGGTACTTTTGAAGGCCATTGGAAGTGGCTTGATTTTTTATCAACTTTGGGTAATTTTATATGATTTTTTGGTAATTTTGGTTTGTGTATTTCGAAGGATTCCATCATTTTACTCCTAGTGCTTGAAGGAGAAAGTGTAGATATATATTTTGCACCTAGGTTTTCACATCATTTGATCATATTTAACTCCTAGGGTTCCTCCAATCCAATTTGGACTTGAGCACTAGGGTGTAGAGGATATTTTGGAGTGTTGGCATCACCAAATTGAAATCAACATTGCGTTTCAGACTTTCTAATTATCTTTAGAAATTTTAGACTTGTTGGAGTTTAGATATGAGTTGTTTTATCATCATATGGTCTTCTACATTGCTTATCTCATTTCCATTGGAGCTATGCATCATTTGAGTATGTTATAATTGTTGAGCACTCAAATACTTAGGGTCTTTACTTGTTACAATTTGAAAAAACACCATATCAGACCTGATTTATTTGTAATCAGACCTCACATTTCATTAATAAAGGGTTCCTTTGGTATGATTAAGTTTTTTTTTATGTTCTCTTATTTGGTAATTGTAATTGCATAAAAATCAATCCAAAATTCAAGCAACAAAACTCATAAATTCATATCAGAAGCAAAAAATTGAAATTCAGAGGTTTACCTGACAAGTGTTTGATAAATTGACTAAGGGTCATGTTGATGGTGTTTTTTGCACAACAACAACTCAAACAGAATATGGAAATCCTATCTCTCTTGAAAGGTAAATCTCTATCAACAAGCCTCAAGAGATAACCCCAAGGTCTCTAATGTCAAGTCTTGAAAATGCATAAACAACTTAGTGATAAATGTGAAAATATTGGTAATCACAAAGGGACCTTACTACAAGCAAATACTAAATCTTCGATTTTATCAGATCTAACAATATGGTGATACTTCAAATCCAAATTCTAACCCAAATAACAAAAGAAATAACAAAAGAAGTAGCAAAAAGATAAGGGTTTCAAAGAGATTTCTAAGATTAATTCTAATCCTAAGATTAACAATGCAAATGATAAAACATCTAAAATGGACCAATCCCTCATAAACCAATTGTTGCTTGACCTAGATAAATCTGCAATCTTACATAAATAGTGCAATCTTCTAAGGCACAAAATATTTTCAAGTCATGAACATTTATCCAAACAACCCTATTGCAATTGAAATGAACAAACATTCACAATTGAACTAAGCACAATGAATATCAAAGTCCAGGCTAACTTTGCAAAGCAACTAACAATCAGATAGCTGCAAAAAGTATGGACTTGAGATTGTTGCAACACTTCAAGCATCAAATCATAAACACCATTAAGTCATCTAACATTAAACCTAGCATGTATCAAATAAACTTAAGCAATTTCAAAAGATAGAATCACGGGAACCATGCCAAATAAAATTAACACAAGAAAGGCACCAAATCACAATGTCTTTACTTGCATTAAATCACCCAAATTAGCAACAATTCTAGTCTTTTGTTACAACACTTGCTTGAAATCAATCCTGACTACCAAATTCTTACTCTAATACTGAATTCACTCCAATGTAACACTATCTAGCCCTTTCAAATGAGGCACTAACCCTATCTATAGAGATTACATCTTATGTTAGCCCAAATAGGGTTACAAAACAATTGGCCCCTAAAACAAGTCGACCAAGAGGAATTCAAAATAAAGCAAAGTGTGCATTAAACACATGTACTTCATCTAGGTCGACCTGGGATCTCCAACATAGCTCGATCCAATGCATGTGAAGGATAAAGAGAAATAATGGGGAAGCACAAATTTTGATGAAGCATTGTATTAACTGCTCTCCCCTTTGTCCTTATCTCGCTCCATTTTATCCTACACCATCAAAAATATCTTCTCCAAGTCAGCTATAGGTGGAATAACTAATACTTTAATTTTCTTTTCAATGGACTTAATGTCCTCTCTTGACTGCTTTACAACTTTATCCCAATCCACCTTCATGGTTTGATACTTATCCATTACTGCAATGTATGTGGTTGCATCATCTAACTGATGTTCAGTGACTAGGTCATCATTGACTAGAGAATATTTATCTTGCCACCATTTTCTCAATTTCTCCAAGTTCAGATGTTTTGGTGTAAACATTTTTCTTCCAGTCATAACTTTGAAGAAAGAAATGCACTTGTTGTAGATCTCAGTCAAGGTATTCTTAATTTGCTTTCCCTGTTTGTGCACCTTCCTCAAGACCCTTTTCCTAATTAGTAAAGCTTCGTGCCATTCCTAGGGTTCTAAAACTTTGGAAAAAGAAAGGATTCCATCACTTATTAGCTTATCTTTAGTATACTCCATGACTATCTTAGTCTTTTGCAATAAGAGATCAATATCCTCCTTGTATTGAGCTAGCACAAATTTCAGCCACTCTATTGTCCTAATGACATCACCACCAACTAAGAGAATCTCCTTGATAGCATCATCTCCTTTTACTCCTACTTCTTGTAACCAATTCAATCTAGCATGTGCAGTGGTTTTCATTTTCTCCAATTCTGTGATAGTTTCCTCTAGTAAGAAACCTGCTACAGATGATGATGAACTAACTTGGCTGATGGATTGCAAGGGCTTCATTAAATCCTCTTGATATTTCTTCAATTTATCATTTTCTTTCTTCAAGTATTTATTTGCTTGCACCTCTTTCTTCAGCCTACTCAAAATAGCAGCACTGGAGCCCTCAAAATTTTCAACCTCTTGCATCAAAGAAGTGGGTCCTAGATTGATGGTTTGTACACTATAATCTTTTCCAGTGACTTCATCTTTATCCTTATTTGGCATAGGGGTGGAAATGTGAATAACTTTGTTGTTTGATTCATCCCTCTCAATCTTGGAGATAACCCTAGCTTTCTTCTTTGTTTTTCCTTTTCCAATCTTAGCTAATAGATCATCCCGATTTGGAGGAGAATCATCCACCACAATCTTCTTACTTTTCAACTCCTTGTCTAGCCAGATAAGAATGGTAGATTCTGACTATAATTCATCTTTTCTAGCTGCTTCTTGTTGGTCTTTGGAGGATTCTATATTAGGAATCTCCTCAATTTTATACTCTTTGTCCTCTTCTAGATTCCCATCCTTTTCTTCCTCATGCTCGTCTTCTACATGAATTGGTGAAGGGGTCTTGGTAGGCACCTCTCTATCTCCCTCATCACTATCAAGTGAATCTTCATATGTCACCAAGGGAGACTACAAGATTCTTTCTATTTCCGCTTTTGTACTATAGAGTTCACCCTCTCGGAATTCTTCTTCTCCTTGATCTTGGTGATGCTCTACATCTTTTGACTACTCTGGTACATCATGTGATTCATGATGAGGAGGAGCATCCTTATGTTGTTCTGCAACAAGGGCTACTAGAGGAGTATCATTTTTCAGTACATTATCTTTGGGAGGAGTCCTTGACCTCCTTGTATATACTTGAGTCTTCTCCCCTGAAATTTCCACATTTATTACTGGCAGGCTTATTTCTTCCTTCCCCTCAAAAGATTCATCTTTCTTCTTAGAATTCTGAGTTACCCTTCTCCTTTTGGGCACAGGAGCACTATCTTTCTCTTCCTCTTCACCCGATTCTTCCTTTGCAGGCCTCATTGTCTTTGAAGTATTAGTCCTTTTCTTAGCAATGGGTTTCCTTTGCTTCTCCCCTTCTTTCGTTTGAGCACCCTTAACATTCATCCTGAAAGGGGAGTCTTCCTTAGCTTTACCTTTAGATTCTTGCTCAACCGATTCCTCAGAGGTAGAATGAGACTCCAAGTCTCCCATCAAGACATAGGTACATTGCACACCTTCACTCTCGAGCTCCCATATCTTGTGTTTGAGCCATAGCTTGGTATACTTGATCACTGGAGTCATGATTTTCTCTAATTCAATATTATCTTCCTCCATCCAATCTATTTCTCCTATCAGTTTATCCTTCATAGGCTCATATTCATGACTCTGAATCAAGTCTCCATCATTCTCAAGCTAATCAGGAATGACTTTGACTCTATACAATCTAACTACAACAACTGGCAGCCTAGAGAACTTATTCTTCCTAACTTCAAATTCATCTTTATTGTTGGCCCAATAATCTTCTATTTCATCATTATGACTATACTCCCTACTAGATTTCCTTTGGGCTTCACCAGTAATATCAAATCTGGATCTCTTGGAATGAAAAGATAAACCCAAAGTTCCCATTTCCTCCTTAGAAGCATATTTTGAATTTATAGAGGGGCAGGCCTCATTACTACCTATCCTAAGAGGGAAATCATTACCAAACCATGTCTTGTGTTTATCTTTCTTGACTATTGCATCAAAATCACAAATCTTCCTTGTGACCTCCAATAGTACAATGTGATCTATGGGGTACCTAGGAAGTATGTATGGGGCTCTTTGGCAGCCATATATCCTGATGTATGAGAAGGTAGGGAATTGGATGAACCAGGCTCCAAACCTCTTGATTAATTCCTTGGATGGTCTGATATTCGAGCATGCTCTACACCTTGAAGTAGCCTGGTTATGTGCATGGTGAATGCATCATTCACCCTCCTATAGCTTGGGTTGCCCAAATGTAGTTGTGGGTATACTTCATAAATCACATCCTGTCCAAACACACCCCTTGTACTCAACCCTTTATATGGATGAAACCTTACAAGTGCATAGACCAAGTAAGAATTCATTGTGAAGGTCTTTGTCTATAGCACGTTGCACATTTGTTCATGTATCATTGCACTTATAATGCTTGCCCAATGGTAATTAATATTCTACTCCATCCTCACAATGGCCTAATACATCCAATTTTCAAACAAGCCTGCACTCTTCAAGCCCATGACTCTGCTGAGTAATGTGATTGCATCATAATATTTTGGCTTGAATTTTTCCCTGTACAGTTTTTTTGGCAATTTGGAGAAATGAGACTTAGGCTTCTCTAGCCAAGAATTAATAACCTGTTGTGATTTGATAGTCTCATCCTCATAGTACTTCTTAGTCATTTCTATGTCAAAGGCCACCACATGGGACTTGTCAGGCATACCAAAATTTTGTGCTATAGAGATAGGGTTGAGATTGGCTAATATTCTTCCCTAAGGGATAATTATTCTCTGGGTACTCTTGTCATAATGTCTAGCACATTCTAGCACCAGCCCATAGTATTGAACAGTAGGAGGGAATCCAGCTACATATGCCAATCCTAATTCCACCAATCTTCTAGCCAACAGTGGAGGATCCCTATGTGCCATCCTAGCCTTAAATTCTTCATAGTCCCACTGACCCACATTGGTATCAATGACCTATGACCATATGGAGGTCAACTTGCTTTCTGGAACCCTGCTCTTTATATCTATTATGATCCTCTTTGCCTCAAAGATAGAAGATCCCTCCACATTTGGATTTTTCTGCTTACCCTTAGCCTTCTCGACCACTGCCCTACTAGATTCAACCTGCATCCAACAAAAGACCATCATAAATTATCTTCATATTATTAGAACCAATATTATTCAATCATAGATAACATATTCATCATTGCATTAGTTCAAAATCATGATAGAATCCCTTTAAATCAATTATAAAGCACAAGTATTAAGAAATTTGGGATTCTGAGTAATCTAGGGAAAACCGAACAGAGAGGAATTCTGGGAAATTCCATGTTAGGCGGACTTAACCAATTGAGCACAAATTTCATCAGTTCATCATCACAGTATGAAATGAAAGCATATAAAATTGTTTAAATTGTCAATATCAATCATAAGATGTCAAAGATCCAACGTTAAATTCATTCATCTCTTGAATTCTTCAACACCGCGAAGTCTTGGGAGAATCCAAGAAAATCTATCAAGAAAGGAATTCTGTGAGGAGCTAGAAATTCCGCAAGGAACTGGAAATTCTGAGCCCTTGGCACATACCTGAGAAAATGAAGGGATGAGGAAAATTGGGAAATTCTAAGGGTACGAAAATTCCGCGAAGACCTTGAAATCCCCAAAAAATGTCACTTCATACGATCTTCGCCCAAAACAATCAAATGATCAGAACTTCAAAACTTTCAGGCTTGAATCCAATTTGTTTCATGTCTTCTATTGATCCTCATAATTTCTCAACTTTCTTGGGAATGAATTGATGAGGATTGGCTATGAATTGATGATACCCTAAGTTCAACTTTCTAAACATCCACCATGAACATAGGGATGAGCTTGGGTTGAGCTTGGATTGAGCTCACTTTTTTTGGTACATCTCAAGATAGATTGCATGGCACGCACTCAAATGAGTTATTAGCAAATGAAATCAGAGGGGAGCTCACAAACTTGCTCAGAGACATTAATCAAACTAGACTTCTAAGAGAAATCCTAAGTCAAATCAAACTGGAATGACAATACATAGAGTCAAGTATGAAGGTGCAATCTAAGAATGCTTGGCACCACAACTAATCGGCTAACTAGGGGAAGGTATGAACTGGGCCCTAGGAACCCATGAAAGTGCCAAACGCAACCCTATTTTTGAACATTCAATCGCCAAACACACAAAATTCAAGCTCCAAATGCATTCAAAACAATAAATCATCACAAACATCAATCATTCAAGATCAAAATTGTAGCTACATACCATGGACGAATCAAATTCAGCTGCAGGAGTGACTAGTGATAAACTTTAATGCCCTAGCAAGCAACTTTAACAATAGCACAAGAAATCCAATCATCAAATCCACAAATCGAGCAATTCAAGCAACAAATCATCAAATACCAAAGACTCTCAAGGTAGTAGATAGCAAATGATGAAAGTAAATGACACAAAATTCCATAAAATCAACCAAATACTCACTGCAGAATTTGTACCATAGTGCATTAATGCCATTGACAAGACATGCCAGAACAAAACCTAGAAACCCAAAAAGGCAACAAAATTTTGGAGAAATCCAGTCTAGGCAGAATTCTGTGAAGGGCTAGATTTTCTGAACTGTAGTGTTGAAACCTCTTTGCCATACCTTCAAGAAAGTCAAGAAATTTCATCCAAAACAAAAATCCCTAAAGAAAAGGAAAAACCCAAGTTTTATCCAGAACTTGAGATTTTTAATGCGTAACTTAGGGGATTATTTGTGTAAGCAAGATGAACATCCAAGGACATCCCAAAGTGACCGAATCTAAAAATCAAAGAGCCAAAAGACACCAAAATCCAAAGAAAAAAGAGGGTCCCTACTTTTGGTGGGGCGTGTGTGCAAAACTGCACAATAGGTCAAATTGAGAAAAAACAGTGAAGAATTGATAGGGGTTCTTACAAAGGATGTGCCTAGAAGAGTGAGAAGATGTGATGCCTATAGAAATTTTTAGTTAATTTTGAATTTGTAGGTGCCCTTTCTTTTACATCAATCATAGTAGAGGCTTCTTACCAACATTGGAGAATTCATTTCATAAGGTAAATGCAAGAAATATCCAAAAATGGATATAAGTGGATTCTTGTGGCCACTAACTACTTCACCAAATGGGTTGAGGCAATCCCAACCCATATTTCTACATCAAAGGTGGTAGTATATTTCCTACTAGATAACATCATAGCCAAATTTGATAATAGCTATGAGAATAATTGTAGATAATTCCATGTGTTTTAGATTGCATGATATTTCAAGTTTATGCACTAAATAAGGAATTAATTTGGTCCATTCATCTCCCTATCATCCCAAGGAAATATACAATCTAAATGAACAAACAATATTCTTATGAATTAATCTAGAGGAAATTGGATATGAACAAGAAAAGATGGGATGAAAATTGAAGTATGTGTTATGGGTTGGTAGGGAGACCTGATCTGGTATATTACTTAGATGTTAAGATGTCAATCAATTTGGGGCTGCCTATACATCAACTATTACAAGATTTTGATGAAGGATAAAATAATGCAATATCTTAGAGAATGATGGAACTGATTGAATTGGATGTGTTGGCAGCCCACATTAATGTGTCTCCTCATTATGTGATTTGTATTCATTTGTACATTTTGAACTTATTTATCCCATCACACATAATTGAACTAAGATAGTTCTAAACGGGTCTCTGTTGGTCAATGTTTGCATAAATTTGGTCCTTCATCCTCCCCCTACGCATGTCATGTGCTAAAAGTTACTGAAATCCATGAAAATTATAAAGTATGGTGTTTTTTTGGTCATTTTCTTAAGGTTTGGTAGGCTATCAAAGTTTTAGAGTTTCCCTTCCTTACATGCATTTTCCTCCAAGTTCAAATTTTCCTTTTTCCTTGTCATCTTATCAAAATTTCCATTATCTAAATACCCTTCTTATGTCACCCCAAATCCTAACTCTTGACTTGATATTTTTACTTACTTTATCAAATTTGGAGGTGCAACATTACCTTTATCTAGGTACCTATTTCATGACATTCCTAAATATTGAACTCTATAATTTCCTTTATACACATTTTTGGAGTTATATTTTTTCTCATCCCCTTACCCAAGTACTTATTTCTGAGCATCCCCAATGCTTGAAATCTACTTACATATATCTTATATATGTTAGAGGTATAGGCAGACCTTTAATGTGGTACATGGAATGAGGTATCCCTAAAATATGATCTTGATATTTTTTTACACTATCTTATCAAGATCATGAGTTCAAGCCTATCCTCACTTAAGTACCTTGTATGAGGTACTCCCAACCTCCAATCCTTATTGTCTTACACTGTCTCCTTTTAAGGATTATGAATTCATAATTCTCCCAATATGAATACCTTAATGTATGAACTCCTTGTTACCCTTAATACTTGACTCCTAATAACTTCTTACATTTGCCATTTTGGGGTCAAAGTTACAATATTTTCACTTTTGGGTTCAAAGTTACAATGTTTTCCCTTTTGGGGTCAAAGTTACAATGATCCTCGTACCTATTTAATTCAAGCATAAATCATGTCTTACCCTTGATCCCTAACACCCCAACAAAGGTATGAGTCATGAGTCACTCCTAACCTTGACCCCACAAACTTTGAAACTTGTCTAATTTTCACTATTTACTCACACCTACCTGGGCATGGATTCTTACCTACTTCCATTGACATAAAAGGTAGAGGGGCCCATAATATTTTTAATATAATGGTTAAAATTCAGTTGCAATATCAATGATTTTACATGCCTTTTCTTGGGCTACATATTAAATGTAGTGGCACCAAAAATATAGATAATATTTGCATATCAAAGTATAATGTTATGTACCCAAGGATATGATATTATAATGTATTTAGGTGGATGGAGATGTTGAAATCTAGCACACATCGCTTAAGTTAGTTATATTGGGTCATGTGGACAAATTGTGTATTTAATTATACTAGGTGATGAGTAGGTCTTCAATAAGTTTACCCCTCCATTGTATTATTAGGAGTTCAATATAAATAAAGGTGATTATCATTGTAAATGTATGTGGACAATGATATTGTATTTGGGATCTCTTGGAGATATAGCACGGAGTGGCTTCTTACATAAGGAGTATTGTAATGTGTTGTCCTATCATACAGGTTTATTCTATTTCTACATATATTGGATATTAGGGCATGTTCGCCAATGACCATCTCTTATTTGGTTTGAGATTTATTTTATTCATCATATTATTTATTATTATATGTGCGAATCTTATCTAGTGATATCAAAGCTACAATTTGGGCAAAGGTCAAAAAACCCTATCTTTTGAAGATTTGCATATTATTACCAAACAACTATAAAAAATTTATCATGATTGGAGAATAAGATAAGGAATCTCCAATCAAAAAATAGGTTTTATCATCAATATTAAGTGATTTATTTCAATTTTGTGATTTTTTCATAAATTCACTTTCTAGGTTACAAATTAGAGAATTTTTCTAAAAAAATTACTTTTCAAGAAACCTCATCAAACTTATTTAGGGTTCTATTAATTTTTTTTTAATTTTAGGATAAATATATATCATGAATTTGTTAAATCAAAGTTCGGCCAATAGATTTAGAAGAATGGTAATCTATTGAAAGTATTTTTTTCTTAAACACTAATCTCAATGGAGGCTCTGATTTTGATAGAAGTGGATATGGATTAGAATGGTGGTACAAATATAAAATAGCTCATGGTAAAATTATGGTATGGAAAGTATATTTTTTGTTGTCTTTAAGTGGTAAATCTTAGCAACGGTTTAGACCATTTTTTAAGTATATTTATTCTTTGGATGAACTAGAACAAATTTCTTAGATACATGGGATCCAAAAGAAGAGGAGGAAGAAAATCAAGAGGAGGAAGAATGTGATGAAGAAAATTAAGGTTGACAAGGAAAATAAGGAAGAGGACAAGATACAGATACATGCACTTTAGCTCCAAGGAAGGAAGATTCAATCCTTCAATTTCATGGATGCATTCAAAATGAAAAGGTTATTTTTGCTATTAACCATATCAAAAATTATAACTTCATCAACATATAATTAGCCAAGAAAGCACATGTACAAGAAAAGAAAATCAAAGATAGCCAAATATTGAGTATGAATATTCAAACTTTTGAATATTTAAATCTCTTTATGGATAAATATATTTTACATTAAAATTTTCATACTTTGGATAGGGATGGGTTGGATATTATTCTTGGTTTTCCTTGGTTATAATATTTGGGAACAATAAGCATCAATGTGCAAAATAAGTTCATGAAACTTTGGAATATGAGGGAAAAAGTTACATTACAAGATATTACACATAATGAAGTCCAAAGGAAATTCAAGGAAGAGAAAGTTTAGGAATTCATGAAGATTGTAATAATTAATTAGAGTAAAAATAAAAGGAGAAATATGTTGAGGAAAAACATGAGACATTTAATTCTATTCAATACTCAATAAAAAAAGTATCAAAAAATGGTGAAATTTTAGAGAAGATTCCAATGATAAAAAGGGTGTAGTATATAGGAATCCACACCATTGTGAGAGGAAATAATTGTGGTAGGCAATAATTATGGAGGAAACCAACATGGAGAAATAATAGTATAGGGAAACAAAAAGCCAATTACTATGGACCTACATGGAATCAAATGAACAACTACAATAATTAGTGGTATCATAGAAGTAATGGCTACTCCTAGAAGAAAAGGAGGAATTAATATGATATGAAAAGGAATAAAATGGGAGTAAAAAATTTGGCTCAAGGATGGGATCTAAGTTTTTGCAAGAAAAACCACTGCGATGATCAACTATAAATGGTTTGATGATTGGTCATGGCATCATATTTATAAGAGCTTGTGATAGTCATACTATTTGGCTTATTTTCATGTTTCAAGGATGAAATATGCAAGGAGGGATGGCATGTTATGTACCTAGGTATATTATGTTATAATGTATTTAGGTGGATGTAAATTTTGATATGTGACACATATCACTTAAGTTAGTTATATTGGGTCATGTGCATAAATTGTATATTTAACTATATCGTGTTGAGTGGCCTTCATTAAAATTACCCCTTCCTTACATTATTAGGAAGTATATATAATGAGTTGATTATCATTGTAAAGGTGTTTAGATTATGATATTGTATTTGGGATCTCTTAGAGATATAGTATGGAGTGGCTTCTTCCATAAGAAGTATTGTATAGTGTTATCCTACCACAAGAGTTTATTCTATTTTTGCATATATTAGATATTAGGGCATCCTTTCCTGTGATATATCTTATGTTAGATGAGATATATCTTATTAATTATATTATTTACATTATTATATTTGTGGATCTTATCAAATTCCCCCATGCTTTGACTATACATCAAGGAAAATTTATAGTGCATTTTAAAGCATAATTTAAGGAAAACCATGCCCAATAGATATGGGCATTCTCTGTAATATATTAGTAATGGATCATGGAATTTATTTCAAGTCTCATGAACTTATCCAAGGTTTTAAGGATCCAAATTAATTCATTATAAAGACATCAAATTTTGAAAAAAAGTAGGTATAGAACTACTAGTAGAAGAGTATCACAAAAAGTCCTAGGTTTTCAATTTTCAATTTTGGGTATTGTGTTTATGAGATTGTATTGATGTAGGTTCATTTAAAACTTTTAATAGAATATTTGTAACCTTTTATGAATAAATTTAACTAGAAGATACAACATTTTTTGAGTATCTCCAAGAATATTTTATGCATCTTTTAAACAAGTTCTTGATTAGTTGGTCAACTTGAAGGCCATGAAATAATTTCAAAGATTTTGTAATGTGTCTTCTTAAGACAAATAAAGGAATGCAAATATTTATTTTGGATCATTAAGTAGACTCTTATAAAGTTATACAACTTCTATTTTGTATACTTTTTCATGCGTAGAACCTAGTTTCCATGTGCATTAGGGTAAACATATTTTTTAGGTATATCTGCATTAAGACAATCCAATAGTTTTGTCATTATATCTTTTGTGTGAATAATACACATTATGTCCAACTAGATACAAGAATGATCTATATTATTTTCTCCACATTTTATTACACCATCACATTTAAATCAAACCAAGCATTATAAATATTTTTAATTATGTTGTCTTTTTTAGCTTCCATGCATATAATATTACAATTAGGGGTTGTTATATCTATATTTTAAATAATTTACTAGGAAATAATTTTCTATTGTGTAAAGGTGAATAAAATTATATTTACAAACTAGTATATAGATATGAAGTGACAACCTATATAGGGGTATAATGTGTATTGGGTATGGTTTGTAGTAAAGAAACTATTCATTATAAATTCATCTAGCATAGCACCTTAGGGAAACCCCCTAGTCTTGTATAACCAAAATTGAAGGAGACCCTACGCACCTCAGAAATTGGTCCTTAGTTTTCTCCAGTTAAATATAGGTTTTATGGTATTCTTCCAAGGTTTGAAACCCCTAACACTTAGGATATTATCCAAATTTAGGGATTTGGGGATTTACATCTCTAGTCACCAACAAGATGAAAGAAAGAGGATTTAACATGAGAACATCTTGTCACATTATCAAGAAAAAAATATCTATTTGACACGAAAGTGTTACAAAAAAAATTCTAGCCTAGAGATTTTTTCCTAATATAGAATGTTAGGTCTGAGGATAAAGGAAAGCATGTGAATTTTGATCCTTTATGGCTAGGGTTATATGAAGTTGTAGTAGGGTTTGGTCAAAATGTGTACCATATTGAGGATCTAGTGAGAGATTTAATGAAGCTACCTACTCATTGTTAGTATTTGAATCATTACTTCATGTAAGTAATGACGATATACCTTCTATATATTATGTCCTTTGTTTCATTTCTTTGTGAAATCCTAGCTCTTGTTAGTCAAGATGAAGTGTGGTTGTCCCAATTCCCCTTTTTTTAATTCCTTTATCAATCTTCTTTTGGAGATCTAGATTCTTGATATTCCTTCAAGAGATAAATGTACCCAACCAAATGCAAGGTTGGGACTCAATCTAACAATGCCTATTTTTTCTTGGGTCCCACCTCCTTTATATCCATTTGACCTCATTTACCCATCATTGATAACCAATTTGAGAAATATCTAGTTAGATCTCCTATATTTAATGTTGTCTAAGGATAATTAATTAATGTGGGGTGATCCCACAATAGTGGTATACAATTTTTGGCCAAACTGGACACTGAAATTATTATTTTTAACTAAATCTTCACTTTTCGGCACCTATAGCGGCTAAACCGCGAGGAATTTGAAGATGATGCAAACTAGAGTTTCATAAAATTTTGTTTGTAGATTCTAAATATATTTTTTTCAAAAATTTTGGAATCATATTGTACTTCTTTTTCCATCTCCCTTAAAAACTTTTTTTTTTTTTCAGAAAACAACATTTTTAAAAAGTGACTCTCATTGTATAACGTATAACTTATTTTCCATGAAGGATAAAATTCTAATTCTTTTGAATTTAGATTTGTGACTCTAATATCTAGTGCTTCCACTTGGTTAGATAGTTTTTTATTGAATATTTTTTCTTTCATAAAGTTTTGAAGTCAAACCAATTACAATTCAGACATAGCGCGACCGTATAACGTGTAAATTTTTTTGTATGTATCGAAAAAAAAAAATTTTTTCAGAACAAGGACTTCAATATCTGGTGCACTCGTATTTTTTAAAATTTATTTTTGATAATCTACTATTTTTCCACGTGTAGAACAGAGAGCTTGATTTTTGGTGAAAAACCTACATTCACAAGAAATAAAAAATAAATATAATAATAAAATTAAATTTATTTAAAATTATACATTTTGGGAAGCTTATAATAAGGAATATATACTTACAAAAAATAAATTTTAAATGAATTCATTTTGTCCCCCAAAAGGTAAATCAAAAGTGGTTTTTTATCAGCATTTTGATAGGTGTAAAGGAGACTCCATTATAGGTATGGTTTAGAACTAGAGGGGTTCTATCCAAGGGGGTTTGATCTAAGGTAGTTTGATCAAACCCTCTTCAATTGGAATCCTTTAAATGGAAATTTTCAAGGCTTAAATCATTATATTTTCTAAAAATATATGATTTCAGCAAAAATCATAATCTCCCAAAAAATGTAAACCAACTTTGTGGGATCACCCTGTGATTATTTCTAAAATCCTTAGTAAAATCATTTGGGGGTAATTTTATGGTC
Source organism: Sequoia sempervirens (assembly GCA_007258455.2). Classification (NCBI taxonomy): domain Eukaryota; kingdom Viridiplantae; phylum Streptophyta; class Pinopsida; order Cupressales; family Cupressaceae; genus Sequoia; species Sequoia sempervirens. The sequence goes on along the minus strand of VDFB02353493.1, from coordinate 72,344,320 downwards.
AATTCCTTGTAATATGGCCCTTCCATATGCAATTTTAGGCGATTTTAGGTTTTTGAATTTTTTAGGGAAATTGGAACCTCCTTGGTTTCTCGGTTCCTTACATCTCCCAAATCCACATAAAAGTGAAAAACTTGTTTAAAATTGGGTTTAATGTTTTTAGGGGTAATATTATGAATTTATGGATGAATATATTCATTATGGGGGTGGTTGTGTGAGATTATTTATGTTATGTATGTGTGCATTGTATTTGGCAAATTCTTTATCTATCTCCCTAGGTTTTTAGGGAACTTTGGAACATTTGTATTTGGTGTCAAGGTTGCAAGTTCCCCTAAGACTTTGAAACCTAACCTATGTAAGAAAATTTATAGTACATAATAGACAAACAAAAACAATAAGCACAAATTTAACATAGTATTTATGTAAAAATCTTGGTGAAATTATACCAAGAAAAAACCACAAGCAAAGATCTCTTGAATTTTATTTCTCAGAAAATTCGCAATTAAAAAATATTCAAACTGTAACAGAAAACATGAATTTGAAAGTGTAATAATGGAAAAGTACTCCCTAACATGGCCTTGATTTAGTGTTGTAATATGTCTAACATATTCACATTAGATCTTGGGCCCTTGTGAACAAAATAAGCTTATTTGTGCCTTATTTAAAGTGTTGTAAAGTTTTGTAACACACTTTCATACTTTTCTAGGGTTCTATTAAATAATTGGGCTTCTTTATGCTCTAATTGGCCTTATTTTGCATCCACGAGCCTCATTTAGTGCATCTTTCTAAGGATAATCCTGACATAAATCAACATCCAATCATAATTCAGGTGTTTTTAGGTTGTGTGGCCCAAATTTAGTGATTTGGAACTCATACACCACCTTGGGCGTATGAGTCCCACCTAGGTTGGTTTTTGGGTCCCGATCTAGATTTTACACCTTTCTAAGCATTTTTGAAAATGGTCCCATAATTTATGCCTAATGGGACTCATATGCCACCTTGGGCATATGAGTCCTGTGTGGACCAAAATTAAAATTAATTCAAATTATTGGCAGGATTTTATCCTCCTAGATCTGATGTCAGCTTGTAGTGTTGTAATTTTGGGAAATATGGCATAATTAAGTATAAATACAAGGTTGTTTCACTCATTTTCACCTAAGACTTTTGTGAGAGCATATATCCTAGCAAATTTGAGTTCACAAGAGCATTCAAGAGTTGATTATCAAGTGTTTTGGAGCATTATTCAATCATCATGTTTATTTTTGAGCTAACATTTTTGATGTAGGGATTTATGATTCAAGCTAGCATTCAACTCAAGATCTATCATATTCAAACAACAGTCAAGATCTACATCCATTGGAGCTATTTCATACATGTTTGTAGCACTTTATTGCTAGGGTTTAGTGAGTTGCAACATTACATTTTGTTCATTCATCATTCTCTTTTCCTATTTCATTTCATTTCAAGGTTTGATTACCAAAACGGGGTTTGACCGAGGCAAAACCCTTTCCACTAACAAAACAACATTTTTTCCTCTCTTTAGTGTGTGGTTGCAGATCTAGGTTGAAGACATATTGAAGAGCAAGTTTGGAGAAAGTTGTCAAGTTTTCAAAGTTTTCAAAGTTGTCACCTTATATTGAAGATCATTGGAGAACATCTATAGGCTGCAAATTGAAGACTCGGATCCATAAATCAAGTGGAAAGAACAAGAAGACATAGAAGAGCAGTTTCAAACTCTGAATTTCCAAAAAACCCTAACTGGACTAATACATCACTTCTAGTGTATGAGTCCCAATATAGGTCGATTTCCTAATTTTTGCATATTCAAACTCACCATTTCCCAGAAACCCTAATCTAGGACTAAATCACCCAGACTGGCATATGAGTCCTAGTAGGCTTTAAAATTAGTGTTTTCAGTATTTTAGGCCTTCATCCAGTCTTCTTCATGTTTCTAGGTGCACACTTTTCATCTCTCAACTTTTTGTTCTGTTATACATGCATTTTTAGGTCATTTAGTGAAGTCTTGCATCCTATTAGGTTTAACCATTTTGATTTACATTTCATTAGTCTTCCCAAGCCCTAGCTTGGTGGTGAACCCCTCATTAGTTTATAATCAGACCCCAAGGAAGCCCTATTGCAAGATCTCTTTCTTCTTTACATACTTTAGATTGAGATATCTAGGGTTTCCCTTCAATGGAATGATTGGGAAATGTGTTGTTATATGTCCTAAACCATAAAGAACCCATTTTCCATCATTTCAGAAAGAGTATAATAAATATGAGTTACAGATTACTTTTCCACCAAAACTTTCCAACAATCTCCCACTTGAAGTCAATTCCATTTATTGTGAATAAATCATCATACTAAAAGACCAATGCCAATGCTACCAATCATAAGTAATATGCAAACCTAGAGAAGCTCTACACTAGATGAAATTATCTCTACTAATGGGCTTCATCAAAATATATGTTGGCTTTATATCAGTGTGTATCTTGGCCAAAGATATATGTTCTCATTCCACCACCTCACACAAAAGTGATATTGAATTTCAATATGCTTTGTTCTAGCATAATATGCTAAGTTTTGTGCTAAGTGTAAAGCACTTTGGTTGTCACAATGCAACACCATGTTGTTCTACTTTACTTGCAATTCACCCAAAATTATATGAATCCAAATTACCTTCTTTCTAGCCTATGTTGCTGCCATATATTCAGTTTCAATAGTAGAAAATGCCACCACTATATGAAACTTGATACCTAGCTAACTGCACTTCCAACTAAGGAGAAAATGTAACATGTAGTGGAATTTATCTTATCTTTGTCTCCACCAAAATCTATGTCCACATACCCATGAACTTGAAGACTACTCCCACTATAATAGATAGCAACATCAAAGTGCCCCTCAAGCATTTGAGAATACACTTCATTGTCATCCAATCCTCAGTACTTGGATTTTCCATTTAATGACTAAATACTCCCACTACTTGTGCAATGTCTATTCTGGTGTACACCATAGCAATCATAATACTACCAACTATTGATGAGTACGGTACATGAGACATCTGTGTCTTCTCTACTTTTGTGCTAGAGCACTATTATGAAGATAATTGAATATTAATAGGAAACAGAGTACTAACTAGTTGTGCATTTTGCATATTGAAGTGTTGCAAAACCTTCTCCATATAATTTTTTTGTGACAATCATATTTTCCTATTATTTTTGTCTTTGTGTATCCTCATATCGAGAATTTTATTTACAATGACTAAGTCCTTTATCTCAAACTCCCTAGCAAGAAGAGATTTAAAATGGATGATTTTATACATGTTGGGACCTTCTACCAACATATCATCAACATATAGAAGAAAAATAATAAAATTATCATCATCATACCTTTGAAAGTAGGCAAAGTGATCAACCTCACATCTGCTAAATCCCAAATGCATCATGAAGGAATCAAACCACTTGTACCAATACTATGTAGCACCTGTTTCAAACCATACAATTATTTTCTCAATGTACAAACAAGATTCTCATTGTCTCTTTCCTCAAAACCTTTTGGTTGCTCCATATAAATCTCCTTTGAGCTATCACCATGTATAAAGGTCATTTTTACATCTAACTATTCTAACTCCAAATCAAGTCTAGAAACAAGAGTTTAAACTACTCTAATAGTACTTCACCGTACAAAAAGTGAAAAAAATTCATCAAAATCAATACCAAACTTTTGTGCATACCCCTTGGCCACCCATCAAGCTTTATACCTCTCCATATCATCATTTATGTCCCTTTTCATTTTGAAGACCCACTTGTTCCCAATATCTTTTCACCCCTTAGGCAATGAAAAAAGCTCTCATGACTTGTTATTCTAAAGATATTCCATCTCCTCTTACATGGAATCTCTCCTCTTGCTTGCACATTCGACTTCATAAGCCTCTTGACATGAACTAGGCTCACCAACATCAGTTAGTAATGCATAAGAAAGATTACAAGTAGGAGAATACCTTTTAGGTGGTTTGGATGTAATCTAGCAGATATCCTTACAAGGGATAATATATTTCCATGTGGCTCATTTGGTTGATTTTCATCTTGTTGGTTTTCATCTAGTACCTGCAGATTATCATCATAACTTTCCACCTCAACTAGAATAACTTATGTACTTTTTTTTAATTTTTTTCCTCTTTGCATTGATTTTTCATTAAAATAAACATCTCAGATAACTATAACCTTGTGGGAAGTAGTATCCTACAATTTGTACCCCTTTGTACCTTCTACATAACCAAGAAAAATGCAATTTGTGGACTTCACGTCTAGATTATTTCTATTATCTTTAGGAATATGATCATAAGCATTAGAACCAAATACATGAAGAAAGGAATAATCAAAAAGTTTACTTGTCCATACTTCTTTATTAATTTTATTATCAAGAGTTGTAGTGGATGATTTATTGATCAAGAAACAGACTATAGAAACAATCTCAACCCAAAATTTATACTTTAAATTAGCAATGCTAAGCATACATTTGGCTCACTCCATAATTATATGGTTCATACATTCAACAACACTATTTTTTTGTGGTGTCCAAGCAACCGTCAATTGCCTTGAAATTCCATACTCACTAAAAATTTGGTTAAACTCTCTTAAACGAAATTATCCTATGTTTTCTATTCTCAAACATTTTATAGTCTTACCCTTTTGATTCTTTGTCAAAGATTTACACTTTTTAAAATAAGAAAACACTTCGGACTTCTTGAAAAGATATATCCACACCTTACAATAAAAATCATATATAAATGAAACAAAATATGGCGAACCCCCAATAGATGTTGCAAGAGCTTCCCAAGTATCTAAATGAATTAATTCTAAAACTTCTTTACTTCTAGTAGTGCTTCTAGAAAAACTCAGTCAATTTTTTTTCCAAAGCAAACAATGTTCACGAAAATTTAAATCTCAACATTTGGAATGTGGGAGAATATTTCTATTTAGTAGTACCTTGATACCATGTTCACTCATATGGCTTAATTGTTGATGCTAGGCTGATATTGAGTCAGTTTCTACATCAAATGTCACTACAACTTCTCCACTGCTAGTTTCCCCAACTAGCCTATAGAGATTACCTACTTTTTCTCCCTTTAGCACAAACAACACACCCTTTGTTACCTTGAGATAACTATTTTCACCATTGAATCAATAACCCTTTTCATCAAAATCTCCAAGTGAAAATATTTTTTTTAATCTTGGTACATGTCTAACATGTAGAATAGTCCTTACCATTCCATCAAACATCTTAATTCTTATGTCACCTTCACCAATAGATTCATAGGGTTTTTCATTTCCCATATAAACCATACCTCCATCACATGACCGATAAGTAGAAAACTAGTCTCTGTGTGGAGTCATGTGAAAGGAGGCACCAAAATCAAGAATCCAAACATGAAGTAAAGAACCTCTTATATTAGCAATTAATACCTCTTCCTCTTCCAATGGTGTTTGAACTTATGTTGTGTTTACAGTCTTAGATGATTTTGAACTATAATTTTATTTTCTTGCTTTTTGCAACCTACAATCCTTTTTGACATTTCCATTTTTACCATAGTTCAAACATTTTACTCTTTTTTGCCCCTTGGATTTGGACATGGTTTTTCCATGCTCAGTATTTCATCTTTCTTGAGTTTTGCCTCTTGTAATTAGGGGTTCATTAGAAGAAGATCCTTGATATTTCTTCCACCTTGAACCTTCAAAAAGTACAACCACCACATCTTCAAAGACCAGTTTCTCACTCAGTGTTGAGTTACTAAGAGCCATAACCAATTGATCCAAAATTTTAGACAATGAGCACAATAATATTGTTGTCTTATCCTTTTCTTCGATTTTCACCCCCACTGAATCCAACTTGCGTGTCAATGTGTTGAATTCATTCAGATGATCTATGATAGATGAATTATCACGCATTCTTAAATTATACAACTACCTACATAACAAACAAAAAAAATTCCAATGTTTTTATCGCATACAAACTTTTGAGCTTAGGCCACAAGTCATGTGCAATTTTCTCCTCTACAACATTGATTATTATTGAATTTTCTAGAGATAAATGGATTGTTGCTCTAGTCATGCTATCCTTTTTAATCCAATATGGCTCGATCATGGCTACAGTTTTTGATGCTACCCCTTTGAGAGCTAGGGCCCATCCATCCTTCACCAATAGAACTTGAATATTTAGCTTCCATAAAGAAAAATTAGAACCATCAAAATTTTGCAACTCAAATATAGTAATTTTGCTTCTTGTCATTTTTTATTTCTCAAAAACACAACTTCTACACAAAAAACCTTGCTTTGATACCAATTGTAAGAAAATTTACAATGCAGAATAGATAGAGAAAAAAAATAAGCACAAATAACATAGTATTTATGTGGAAAACCTGGTAAAACTATACCAAGAAAAAACCACAGGAAAAGATCTCTAATAATTTTATTTCTCAATAAATTTGTAATTACAAAAACCTTCAAACTATAAGAGAAAACATGACTTTGAAAAATATAAGAAATTTGAGTTGTAGAGTCCTTGTCAAACAAAACTTTACAAAAATAGAAAGTATGACTCATGCAACTACATGACAAACATTGTCAAAATTACCATAAATATTAAGTCCCCCAAAAATAAAGCTTCACCAAAAATTCCTTTGACGTCCTGAGGGCTAAAACATCCCCCCTGGGACCCCCATCATTTCAACCTTTGATTGGATAAGTAGGCCTTCAGCCACACTGGGTGGATACCTGAAGCACTTCCTAGTTACTCTATGTCAACCATTCATCACTATTGGAATAAAAATAAAATTAACTAAATATTCCAATGACATACTTTATAGTTTTACCCCTCCATATCAGAGTTACTAACTTCCTTAAACCCCAAGATATTAATCCTTGCTCTCTTCCTTCTCCCAACACCTTTCATTTCCTAAACCTTTTTAGGAACCTTTTCATAAAGTGCAAGGGTTTTGGGTTTCCCCAAAACCTCAAAACCGTAAACCCTTTGTGCCATATCCAAAATTTTCATTTCTCTCTAAGATCCTAAACCCAAAAACCTCAAGTTTCCAATTCCTTATTCCTTGGTCCTCCTAATGTCTTGAAGCCTAAACCTAAGGTCCCAAGCTTTGATGTCCATATCCCCTTTAGACTTAGGTCTTTTGATGGAACTCTTTACATTTGCACTTTGCACAAAATACCTGCTCTCGTCTATGTCTTGAAACCTCAAATATCCATCCTTTCATCCTTGCATCCCTAATCCCTTTAGACCTGCAAGGTTAATTTTAACCCTTAAACCTATTAGACCTGCAAGGTTAATTTTAACCCTGAAACCTATTCCAATATCCATCCTCCCCTTGACTTCTTGACTCCTACATTTTTTCCCATTCACCATCCAAACTTATAGGTCTTATATGCACCTTGACACATATCCTCTAGTTCCATTAAATTCTATATCTTTTCCATGCATCTATTGTGACCAATAAATTTTGACTTGGCTTCCTTCTCCCACCTACTTTCTTGCCTCATCAAATCCCTCAACTACCAAGCATAATGGTGCTCATTTTCAATGGATATCTCTACAAGTTTTTCTTGTTTGACCATGCCCTAACACACCATAAAATAGGTTTCCATTAATGAGAGGACAAGTTACTAATTAAATGGATTGTTTCTCTTACTTCACAAGGTGTATTCGATGTTTGGACGAGCTTGCATGCTTTAAATCAGGAAGGAATCATAATCAATGGGTATGAGTATCCAATGCATCATTCTAGTTCAATTTTTTATGATTTGGTTTAGGTTTCCAATCCTCTCTTTGGTCATGCATATTGTAGGGGTTTCTAGTAGCTTTGCACCTCTCACCCTTGGTTGCAACTTTCTAGGAGGTATAAAAGCCCGAGCTATTATTATTTTAAAGGTTGGACACTTTCTATTTTCATGTGACCATTAGTGTTGAGAGAATTCTAAGGTTTCAAAAGAAACACATCCTCCATCTAAGAAGTTTTGGGAAGTCACAAAGAGGTAGCTAATTGAAGTATATATTTTTAATCTAGTGTCCCTTTAGTGGGCATTTCGGGAGATTGTTGACTAGGGAAGTGTGACAAGATTTTATTTTCTAAAACAAATTATTTATCACATTTTCTAGTGTTATTGTAACCAAAATGTACTACAAATTTATTATTTGTAATGGCCTTTTTCTTGTTACATAAAAAATTCTATAAATTTGGAGAAAGATTATTGAGTAGCTTCAATTTTTGGGTATCATACTTTCCTAGGTCTATATTAGCCCAAAGTGAAGGGGATTTTACCCACTCTTAACAATTCTCCTATTATCCATCATTCTTCTTTGATGAGATAATTTATCCACCTTCAAAACTTAAATCTCCTTGCCTTGAAGTGGATTGATCTCTCCTAAAGTGTGAGTAGTGATTTTGGGACCAAACACATCCATTCCCCCTAATTGATTAAATAATTGATTATACCAAATCCCTAAATACTAATTTAATCCACCATTAATAGGATAATCATATCACATCCATAATTTTAAATCAAAATAAATCCAATCCACCATCCAAAGTCTAATTAACATTTAATCCTAGCCAACAATTTGCTTAACCTATTCTTAGTCAATTATTTCTCAATCCAAAATGAAAAAAAGTTTAAATCTTCACCATCCATTACCTCAAGAAGATATACACCCTTCACTTCACATGTGACTCTCACGTGTGTGAGATCTCTTTTCAAACTCACATGTCCACATGTATGATATCAATCACTTGTCACAATCACACATCCCCACAATTCTTCTCACACATATGCAAGATTTCAATATCCACCCTTCATTCAAATTAAGATATTCTCAACACTCAATTTCTCTTAATCCATGTTTTATCCATTTGTACCTCTCCCAAATTACCACTTGCAAGCCTCTCATTCCCCAATGCAATCAATTCAATCTCCACCATCCAATCCAAGATTGAATTCTAAACCTCCATCTCACTCATCTCAAATCTATGACTCTAGGCCATCCTCAAGCATTTCAAACATGATTTTTTTCCTAGGTATGTTGGATGTTGTAGTTGTGTTTATGATATGTGGTTGTCATTGATGTCAACACTATTGGCATTAATGTCTTAGAAGTTGTATATGTCGAGGATATTGAGAAAATTGTAATGAAATAAGTTGCAGGTTGTCAATAGTGAAGTGAAGTTCAGATGGTTGGTTAGCTTAGTACATTGATGATCAGTGGTTGTGGATTAAAGGGTTTCTTTTTTAGTATATCTAGTTTATCCACATTAATTTTTAGAGATCTGCATGAAGATTTGATCGAGTTATGAGCAATTGTATTCTGAAAATTTTTTTGTTGCTTCAGTTGGTGTTCCTGAATGAAGATGATTTGATTTTAGTAAGTTCAATTGTTGTGTATGCTTCTCTAGTGTTTCATGATGTTTTTGGATGTTTCTAGATCATTATCTATTTGTGTTGCATGTTTGCATTGATCGTTGTGCTCACGATTGGAGATTTTCTCTTGCATGTTCATGTTTTTCGTGTTCTTGGTCGACAGGGTGTTGTAGCGTGTTGTGGATCTTCGAGGATTAATTTTTGAAGGTGGTTCATGTTTGAGAATTTTATTTTGGGTCTCCACTATGTTGTGGCCGACCTTGGTTGATTCACATTAATAATCTTTATTATTTTGGGTCGACAGTTTGTATTCATTTTATTATTTCATTGAGGCCAACATGTAGTGATGTAATTTCTTGTTGCGGATATATATATAAGCAATTGTTTATACCATTTAATGGCATGGTGTGCACGAATAATGTTCTAAATATTTAGAAGGCAGAGCAGAGTGTGAAGAAGAGTGAAGAAGTGTTCATGTGCTTAACCAGAACTGTAATCGGGCATTAGCAGATGTTATTTTCTCAGTTCAAATCTTATGGATGTAATCCAAATCTTTATAAGAAAGTGTGTCTTCCTTTTGTAATTGAGTAGTGAGCTCTAGGTAGTGTGCTTGAATGCATGTGCATTCCCCATTCATATTTATTTATACTTTTAACAAGTTATAATCTTTTGGACTGACCTCCACCATGGTTTTTCCCCTAACAGGGTTTCCACGTAAAAAATATTGGTTTTATGTGTGTTTCTGATGTTTTGTTGATTTATTCTTTCATGGTTATTGATTAGATCTGAGAATAAGGTTAATAAGTTGAATAAGTTTGAAATTATGTGATAATTGATTCACCCCCCTTCTCAGTTGTATGCCCTTGTGTTGATAGTTTGAGGTGATCTGGAATGGTGACATACAAGAAAGATAGTCTGAGATTTGATGGAACAAATTATTCTCTATGGAAGACTCAAATGGAGTGCCATCTAAGATGCATTTGTGAACCCTACTGGAGCATTACAAGCAATAGGTATGTTATTCCTCATAATGGTCCTACTACTACTGCTGAGATTAGGGATGTTGAGTACAATATCAAGGCTAAGGAAGCATTGTTGAGTGCTTTGACTGATTCTAAGATGACAAATGTTATGGATCTGAAGACTACTTATGAGATCTAGAAAAATTTGGAAACTTTGTATGAAGGTGATGCTAATGTGAAGATTGTTGAGTTACAAAGTCTAAAAGGGAAATATGAAATTTTGAGAATGGGTGATGATGAGAACGTTACTACTTTCATGCAAAGAGTGAATGAACTTGTGCGGTATTAGATGTGTTGGTGGACAATTGGAAGAATCAGAGATTGTTGCTAAAGTGCTTAGATCCTTGCTTACTGTATACAAAGTCAAAGCTACTGCTATTGAGGAGCTATGGACTGTAAAAAATGTAACCAAAGACATGTTGATTGGTAAGCTTATTTCTTTTTATTTGAGTGAATTTGGTGATGCTCTTCCTAAGATTGAATCTACATTCAAGGCTACTACTTCCGGAAGAGATAAACAGAGATATGATTCGGGAGAAGGTTCTTCTTGAAAGGTATTCAAGTATGAGGAGGAAATAAGAGAGATTGAAGAAGAGGAGAGGAAACTAGAGGAGCTTGAAGCACTTATTGTCAAGAGAGAAGCCAGAGGAGAGGGTAAGTATAAAGGAAAATTTCCTATTAAATTTTTTTCTTGCAATAAAATAGGTCATTTTGCATCAAGGTGTCTGGAAAGAGTCCCTAAGCCAAGACATAACAAGCCTAGATTTCAAAGAAAGTGCTATTATGTTGCTGATGAAGGTGTGACAAATTATGAATCTAATAAAGGAAATGAAAGTGAAGATGAATGGGTATTTATTGCTATCAAGGAAAATGATCTAGCCCCTACTAAATCTATTAGTTGCTCAAATGTGGAGAAAGCTCTAGCTACTCGAGTTGAAGAGAAAGATGAATGGGTGATTGACAGTGGATGCTCTCATCACATGATAAGTGATAAAAGTAAATTTGTGAGCCTTGAAAATTATGATGGTGGTGTTGTAAGATTTGGTGATGACAAAGCTGGTGTAATCCATGGCAGAGGATCCATTTCTCTTGATGGTAAGAATAATATTGATGATGTTCTTTATGTGGAAGGTTTGAAGCATAATCTCTTGAGTGTCAGACAGATGGTTGACAAGGGATACAATCTTCAATTCAAGAATGGTAAGTGCAGAATATTAGGAATTTTTAGAAATGTGATTGCTTCAGGTACAAAAACAAAAGGTAGCATCTTTCACCTGAATGTTGCTAGTAAAAGTTGTTTGATTGCTCAAGTTGATGAAAGTTGGTTGTGGCATAGGAGAATGTGTCATGTAAACTTTGACAATATTATTAAGATAAGTTCTACTCGGGCAGTGAGAGATCTTCCTAAGTTGGTAAAGCCTACTAATACTATATGCAAGGAATGTCAGTTAGGGAAGCAAACTAGAATTCCATTTTGGAGCAAACAACATTGTTCAAAAGAAGTGTTGGAGCTTGTTCATACTAATTTGTGTGGTCCTTCTAGAGTCAGAATCTTGAAAGGAGATAAGTACTTCATGTTACTTATTGATGATTACTTTAGATTGATGTGGGTTACTTTCTTAAGGGAGAAATTTGAATCTCTAGAGAAATTCAATATTTTTAAGGCTATGGTTGAGATAGAGACAGGTTTGAAGATTAAATGTTTGAGATCAGATAGAGGTGGTGAATTCACTTCCCATGAGTTTAATTATTTTTGTGAAGTGCATGGGATAAAGAGATAACTATTTGCCCCACAGACCCCTCAACAAAATGGATTTGTGGAAAGGAAGAACATGACAGTTCAAGATGTTGCTAGGACTATAATGCTGGAAGTAAATGTTCCTCATATCTATTGGAGAGAAGCTATGAGTACTATTGTTTACATCCTCAACGGGGTAGTCAAAGGTGATACTGGTAAGACCCCTTTTGAGTTATGGACTGGTCATAAGCCTACTATTAGATATTTCAAAATCTTTGGGAGTAAATGCTATATCAGAAGAGATGAAGATATTGGAAAGTTTGATGCTAGGAGTGATGAAGGAATCTTTCTTGGTTATTCTACTAAGAGTAAGGCCTATTGGTGCTACAACAAGAGATTGAGGAAAGTAGTTGAAAGTGAAAATGTCAAGGTTGATGAGGACATAGCTAGACCATCCAGAACCTATGGATATGATGCAGATTATCAGAATAACAGTTCAATCATAGGAAAGAAATTTTAGACTCAAAATCAAGTTCAAATCATTTCGATGATTCAAGAAAATTAAGAGGAAGGAACTAGTGAAAGTGCAGAAGAGAGATCACAAGAGCCAGAAGTTCAAAAACATCCTAAGACTCCAAGGTATGTAAGACTAAATCATTCAGAAGATCATATTATAGGTGATGAGAACAAAGGTGTTCAGACTAGGAGAAAAATCGCAAAAGAATATTGTCTGATTTCAAAGACTGGGCCTAATAGTGTGAATGAAGCATGCAAAGATGAAAATTGGGTGGAAGCAATGAAAGAAGAACTACAGAAAATTGAGAAGAATAATACATGGATTCTTGTTCCTAGACCTAAGGACAAAAATGTAATTGGAACTAAATGGGTCTTTAGAAACAAGTCGAATGAGCAAGGTGAAGTTGTTAGAAACAAAGCAAGATTGGTGTGGAAAGGATATTCTTAGATGGAAGGAATTGACTTTGAAGAAACTTTTACCCCTGTTGCTAGGATTGAAGCTATGAGATTATTTCTTACTTTTGTTGATTACAAAAATTATAAGGTTTATCAGATGGATGTCAAGTCAGCATTTCTAAATGGTGAATTGGAAGAAGAGGTGTATGTTGAGCAATCTGATGGATTTCAATTGACTGATTAGGGAGATATGGTTTTTCAGTTGAAGAAAGCATTGTATGGACTTAAGCAAGCCCCAAGAGCATGGTATGCTAGATTGGACAAGTATTTGTTGAAGCTTGGATTCAATAAAGGTATTGTTGAAAGTAATCTGTATTTCAAGATTGATCATGATAAAGATCTGATTGTTGAAGTCTTTGTTGATGATATCATTTTTGGATGAGATGATAGTTTGTGCATGAATTTTGCTAATGAGATGCAGAATGAGTTTGAGATGTCTATGGTTGGTGAGATGAAATTCTTTTTGGGATTGAAAATTACTCAGTTAGATAAAGGGATCTTCATATATCAGTCCAAGTATGTGAAATAATTGCTAAAGAATTTTGGTATGGAAGATTCAAAGACAGTTGGTACACCAATGGTGACCGGATGTAAGTTGACACAAGATGATGATTCTTTGAAAGCAAATCAGAGTAGATACAGATCAATGATTGGTGGATTGCTTTACTTGACTCATACTAGACCAGATATCATGAATTTTGTATGCACTGTTGCAAGATTTCAAGTTGATCCTAAGGAATCTCATGTGACAGCTGTGAAGAGGATTTTCAGACACTTGAAGGGGACAATTGATTTTGGGTTGTGGTATCCTAAAGATGATGATCTTACTTTGATTGCTTTTATTGATGTTGATTGGGTAGGTGATGTGGATGACAGAAAGAGTACTAGTGGTGGTGCATTTTTCTTAGGTAAGAAGTTGATTTCATGGTTAAGTAAGAAGTAGAATGCCATTTCTTTGTCTACTACAGAGGCAGAATACATTTTTATTGCTAATAATTATACTCAAGTTTTTTGGATGAAGCATATGTTGAAAGATATCAAAGTTGTGTATGATGAACCCATTGCTATATTCTATGATAATTCAAGTGCAACTAACATTTCTAAGAATCTGGTGTTGCATTCAAATACCAAGCATATATCTATCAATTTTCACTATTTGAGAGAGAAGGTGAGTGAAAAGGAAGTCAGATTGGAGTATGTGCCTACTAAGGAACAGATTGTCGATATCTTTACAAATTCATTTCCTAAGGATACTTTTGAGTATCTTAGAGGAAAGCTAGGGGTGATCACCCCTCCTAATTAGAACTAAGATGCATTAACTTGCATCAATCTATGCATTCCATAGTCATAGCTTGATCGGGATTAATGTTGTAGTGGTTGCTACTCAGGGGGAGTAGTCAGATGTTTAGATATGTGGTTTAGAGATTGTGTGGAGAAAAGAGATCTTTGTCATTCATGTCAAAGGGAGAGAAGATTCATGTGAAAAACTATGAATTATCTGAGGAGAAGATTCATGTGGGGAGAAGATTTGAATTGAGGAGAAAAGAGTCAGAACCTAAGGGGGAGTAAGTACTAAAGATAGTTGTGTTGATGGTGTTTTTCACATCATGTGTTGCCATCAATGCCAAAGGGGGATATTGTTGGATGTTTTGGTTGTGTTGCTGATATGTGGTTGTCATTGATGTCAACACTATTGGCATTAATGTCTTAGAAATTGTATATGTTGAGGATATTGAGAAAATTGTAATGAATAAAGTTGTAGGTTGTCAATGGTGAAGTGAATTTCAGTCGGTTGGTTATCTCAATATGTTGATGATCATTGGTTTTGGATTAAAGGGTTTCTTGTCGAGTATATCTAGTTTATCCACATTAAGTTTCAGAGATCCACGTGAAGATTTGATCAAGTTATGAGTAGTTGTATTCTGACAGTTTTTATGTTGCTTCAGTTAGTGTTCCTGAATGAAGATGATTTGATTTTAGTAAGTTTAGTTGTTTCGAATGCTTCTCTAGTGTTTCATGATATTTTTGGATGTTTCTAGATCATTCTCTATCTTTTTTGCACGTCCGCATTGATCATTGTGCATGTGATTGGAGATTTTCTCTTGCGTGTTCATGTTTTTCATGTTCTTGGCCAACAGGGTGTTGTAGCATGTTGTGGATCTTTGAGGATTAATTTTTGAAGGTGGTTCATGTTTGAGAATTTTATTTTGGGTCTCCACTATGTTGTGGCCGACCTTGGTTGATTCGTATTAATAATCTTTATTGTTTTGGGCCGATAGTTTGTATTCATTTTATTATTTCATTGAGGCTGACATGTAGCAATGTAATTTCTTGTTGCAGATATATATAAGCGACTGTTTATACCATTTGATGGCATGGTGTGCATGAATAATGTTCTAAATATTTCAAAGGCAAAGCAAAGTGTGAAGAAGTTTTCATGTGCTTAACCGGAACTGTAATCATGCATTAGCAGATGCTATTTTCTTAGTTCAAATCTTGTGGATGTAATCCAAATCTTTGTAAGACAGTGTGTCTTCCTTTTGTAATTGAGCAGTGAGTTCTAGGAAGTGCGCCTGAATGCACATGCATTCCCCATTCATATTTTTGTATACTTTTAATAGGTTATAATCTTGTGGACTAACCTCCACCATGGTTTTTCCCCTAGCAAGGTTTCCACGTAAAAAATCTTGGTGTTATGTGTATTTCTAATGTGTTGTTGATTTATGCTTTCATGGTTATTGATTAGATGTGAGAATGAGGTTAATAAATTGAAGAAGTTTGAAATTTTGTGACAACTAATTCACCCCCCCTCACTAAAAGAATCTCCAAGATCAACACGTCACTAAAAGACCAACACACCGTCATTTGGAGAAATCAAAAGAAATCATGGAAGGTATAGTACTTCTTTAAGTTCATTGTTTATTTACATTTTCATTTATGCTCTATCCAAGGTAGTAGTAGTGAGCTTGCATTTGCATCCCTAATTTAAACTTCACTCCTTCACATATACAAGAAAATATTATTCTAAAAAATATTTTGCTCCTAAATTTGGTAGATCCCAAAATATATGAAATGGAAAGAAAATTTCTATATCACAAATGTTAAGGTGGAAATATATTATTAAGATGATATGAGACTAATTAGAATCATAATTTGAAAGTGTAATTACAACATGAGATCATTTAGGATATAGATAGATGAAAAAGAAAATTCAAACTGAGTTGTAGCACAACTATTGAGGATGATAATGTGTCACCCCATCTACCAAGGTACAAATTCTTTGAGGTATGATGAAACCAACATTCATCTTTAGGTGAATCTGATGGAATAGATCCTCCTAGCCATGATAGCTTAAACAAAAGAGATTTATAGTATAAGTATACAAGTTTACTTAACATGTTATAATCAACTACTTAAGCACATAGATGACAAGTCTAGGTAACAAGATCATGTCATGGCTTTTAAGATTAACATTATCTTCAACATCCTTTACATCTTTATTTTTAAGCGTGAACAGTTTATCTTCACCTTGATCAATCTATTAATATATATAAACAATAAAACTTATTTCAAAATGACTCTTAGTAAAACCTACCAATCTACTTTATAATAAAAAAATTATACTCAACTCTTAAAAAAAAATCCAAAAATCCAAATTTCTAAAATCTCACTTATAAGAATCCTAAATATGTCTTATTATTTATTCTAACATATTATATAATAAGCATATTCAATATGCATTTAATTGTAAATATTAATTAATTAAAATAAAAAACATTGCCCAAATGTCTATGGCACTAACTTACTGTTCTACAAGTAAAGAATATATGCAACTATAGTGTCGAAAAATGTACTCCTTTACATTTCACACTTTGTTTGGGTCCCCCAATTTAATTGTAATTAATTAAGCCTCTAATTGGCCCAATTTTTCATCTACAAACCTAATTAATTGTAATTTATGAAAGGAGAATCATGATTTAATTAATGTAATTATCATTTTTAACACCCCAAAATGAATAGGTCTTGGCAATTTAGGTTAGGACCCATTCGCCCTTGGGAAAATGGGTCTCCTTTAGTTGCTTGATTCAAAATTTTAATATGTTTTTGGTGGCCTATTATGATCCCAGATTCAATTTCAAATTTTGGCTTGTAATGTTTAATTTTTTGGAAATTAGAAAATTACCTATAAAAGCAAGGTCTTTTTATCAATTCAAATCCTAGCACAAGAAAGATATTATTCCTAAAGCTAATATTATTGTCAAAGGTGTTCAAGAGTAGATTTCTCAAGCATTTGTTGTAGCATTAATGATCTCAAGCATCATGTCAAAGTTATCAAGCATCATGCATGTTTTTGGAGCTAACATTGTGATGTAGGTTTCAAGCATTCAAGTCAAGATTCAAGCATCAAAATCACATCATCAATCAAGCCATTTCATGCAAGATCAAGACCTTGAAGAGATGTACTAAGTTTCAGTCCTCCAAGGATTTCAAATCAAGGGTTTGGTGAGTTGTAACATAGAAATTGGTCATTCATCATTCATTTCATGTTTCATTTCAAGGTTTGATTACCAAAACGGGGTTTGACCAAGGAAAACCCCCATTCACCAAAAACAAACAATTTTTCCATCTTGTGTGTTTTGCAAATCTTAGTTTGAAGAAGGATTGAAGATCTATTAAAAGAGCAAAATTGAAAAAGTTGTCAACATTATCGTCAAGCCATGGAAACTAATTTTCAGAAGAAAAAAAATCAATTTGTTTACTATGAAACCCGAAGGAATCGATAGAGCAGACCAAGGATCAGAGGATTGTGAAATCAATTTTTCAACCCATGTAGCAAGGCCCATTTTCCCTTGGGCGAATGAGTCCCAAGAGGGACACTCAGCACAACCTTTTAGTGACAGGTGCATAAAATCACACCCTTCTTAGATCTGCAATTGCTTTGTTGGTTTTGTTAGATTAAGGTTTAATTTAGAAGTTACATATGTTACATTGCATCATTTCATTCATTTGGTATTTTTCATTCATCTCCCAAAAGTGCATTTCAAGCTGATTTACCTCATCCTAGGTCATAAGGAAAACAACAAAATCTCCATTAAGGTTGACTCACCTAAGGATTGGAAGTCAATCTTTCCCCTAGGGGATCTCTTTTTCCTAATGAAATAAGGAAGATAGGTGCATCATGCCCTCATTTCAATTTTGATTCACCCATTTTTTGATCTTTCATTATGGTGAACCCGACATTGTACATCAAAAATTCTAAAATTTGGAGTCCATTCAAACCCTAGAACTAGTATTTGCATTACATTGCATTAGTTTTCATCTCATTTAGGGTTTTTTAAGTTGCATTAGTTTGCATCTCATTTAGGGTTTTAGATTTGCATTTTGCATCCTTTAAAAACTAAAAAAATATTAATTTTGCATTAGTGTATGTTCAATCATTCATATTCAAAAATTGAGTCAAAATTGCATTTCAAAAAGTGTCATAATGTTCATCATTTTTCATTCATTGCACTTGCATTTAGACATCAAAATCTGGAAAAATCAGTCACTAAAAGTATAATTTACAGTCTAAAACAAGAAACCCTAGCTATAGGCTTTAAACTCAAATTTTAATTTAAAACAGTTTATCTTCACCTTGATCAATCTATTAATCCATATAAACAATAAAACTTATTTCAAAATGACTCTAGTAAAACCTACCGATCTACTTTATAATTAAAAATGTATATACTCTAACTCTTTAAAAAAAAAAAAAAAATCCAAAAATCTAAAATTTCTAAAATCTCACTTATAAAAACCCTAAGTATGTCTTATTATTTATTCTAACATATTATTTAATTAGAATATTCAATATGCATTTAATTGTAAATATTAATTAATTAAAATAAAAAACATTGCCCAAATGTCTTTGGGCTATGTTAACTCTAAATTGACAGAGTAAGATCCTTTGGCATATTCCCCTCATTAATATGGGTGGATTGGTGTGTTTTTAATGGTTTATTGTTTTATTGAACTTTAAGCTGCCCATGGACTCTTAATGAGATGGAAAATGAAAGAACTCCTTTTATATTGACAAGGTGCGTTTGAAACTTTTGTCCCCAACCACTTATACTAATGTGACCCCTAAAAAGGGGTCCAAATCACTTTGAAAGTGACTCCCATGCTTACCCACCTTGTTAGTTGGGAAAGGGACAAAAAGGTTTGGTGAGTAATGGAAAGGGACATTACAAGTGCAAGCGAAGTAGAATGGTCGGATCCATGTGGTGGGTTAGTAAGAAGTATATATGGGTGTTGGTAAAGGGCCCCACCCTCATGTATAAAATGTGATTTAAATATGGGTTGGTGAAACTTTCATTTAAAAAGGTTGTAATTGTGAAAAACTTGTGCACCTTAACTTTGAGCTCACATTGTGTTTACGTGGCATCATTTAAAGATTTGATATTTTTATTATGGTTAGTTCAACATTGTATTTTCTTATATTTATTGTTTGGAATCTTATCTTAATTTCATTTTTATACATGATATTAAAAATAGTCTCTTAGATATTTGATTTATGGTGATAATCATGAGATCTAATCTTTGAGGATATTAAAAATAGTCTTTTAGATATTTGATTCATGGCGATAATCATGAGATCTAATCTTTGAGGATATTAAAAATAGTATTTTAGATATTTGATTCATGGTGATAATCATGAGATCTAATCTTTGAGGTTGATAGTACTAGTAATTAAATTATTTTTGTCAAATCTTATTATATGATTACATGAATATGCAAGTTATTTATTTAATCATATTTAAAAACATTTCCAATATTTGATGATGTGGAGAGGCATCTAACAAATTAAACAATTTAGTCTTAAATATTAAACACTCAATCTAAATTAATTATTTTCATAATATATTGTTATTAATATGAAATCTTAACCATACTACTGAATTGTTCAATCTTGAAAAATTGAACCCTATCTTTAACCGCATTTCCTCTCTATGAGCTACTTCCATTAACCACCAAAGTTTGACACAGACATTTAGAGCAAAGGAGATAGATCACATTTTTCTTTCAATGATTGTTGGTGGGTATCACAATACTCAACCCCATAATTCAATCTCAACTAGGTATTTCAATTTATTTGTTTTTCTTATTTATTTGTATTAAAAGAGCTTCTATTTTTATTTTTGTTTATTTCAAGAGGCTATGAGTGATACCCTACCTTTGTTCATTGTCAACCAAAACCTTTAATTTTTTGTGCAGTCATGGTTATCATGATTAAAAAATTGTGAAATATAAAGTTATTTGTAGAATTTTGTTTATTAAAATGCAATAAAGGTTAACAAAGAATCAATTCAAGTCTAAAATTTATTAAAAGTTGTCATGGATTTCAAATATGTATTGGTTGTTGGGTATTTATGTAGGTATGCATGTGCTTTTTGGTTGGCAATATCATTTATAGTTTCTAACACCCTAAGTTGCAAGGCCACCAAAGAAAATTTTCCCAACAATAGAGGGCCTCTTATTTAAGCACAAGTTATTTAGGACTAAGCACTATTATCTACCCATCTTTCCATAATAATGAATTCAATGCATCACTCATTATCACACAGTTGTATTGAAGGGTGGGACATGGTATTCGTCCTCTATAACAATTTATAAATGCAAGTCAAGAGATTAAGATTGGAACTTCTTATTGAATGAGATGAGAATATCAAATATTTAAGTAAATTCAAATGTAAAATGTACCTTTTGACACTATAATTATGTGAAGAATTTACATTATAGTTATGTGAAAAATTTACACTATAATTAGGCAAAGAATTTACACTATAATTACATGTAAGGAATTTAGTTAATCACTTTTGTGAAAAATTATATCTTTAGAAAAAATTTATAACATAACATTTTCTATTTGATAGGTAGGAAGTATTTTCTGCAAGTGTCAAATTACAATATTTATATCATGATTCAACTATGTAGTTTTTGAGTCTTATTGACTCATACTTAATGAGTAGTGATTCACACGAACCCATATCTCATTAGAATGAATGGTTCACGTAGCATTCATTACATCTAGATGATGCTCACAATGGTGAAGCATCTAGACTTTCAAAGAGATCACCCATCTCTTAAGTTGGTGTAGCACTAGGATGGATGCTAGGAAGTACCAATGATAAAACCCTTGACTTGGAGTAGTACTGGGATATGTGACCTCTTGGGAAGTCCCAATGATAACCCTTGAGTTGGAATAACACTAGAATGGGTGACATATTGAGAAGTCTCAATGCTTCACTCTTGTGAGCATCACCTAATTGCAATAAGTATTAAGTGGACCATTCATTCTCATGAGTGATGGGTTCGTGTGAACCACTACTCAGTAAAAATAGGCTAATGTGCTTTAACTAAAAAACTATGTATTTAAATCCTAATAAAAAAATTCATTCTCTAAAGGATTCTAAGGCCACATGAAAAAGTCATTAATGACATGTAGGTCAATTATGATCTTACTAGGGCTATGACCCATTTTTATTTTCATTGGTCTTGATCAATGTGTGTTGTGTTTTTATTTATTTTTAAGAGTGTAAGTGTTTGTTAGGTTTCATTATTTTGTGGAGTTTAGTTTAATTTTAGGCTAGAAAAAACTACAATATTTGTGTCTTACAAACCACTTTATATATTTTGGATCCATGCCCAAAGCACATTCTTGTATCACAATCCTCTTACAAACACTTTAAAAATCCTTTATAATAAAAAAAAAAATTACATTGCTAACTAGATAATTAGACAAAGATGATCAAGCTCTCTCTCTCTCTCCCTCTCTCTCTCTCTCTCACGCTCTTACATAATTCTCAATTCTCTTTCATAGTTCAATAAAAAATTATAAAATTGGTAATGTTTTATTGAAAATTTCCAAGAATTACTGACTAGATGGTTTGTAAAAATTAATGTATTTCATACATTATACCAAAAATTTTACATGAAATCTATTTTTAGAAGGATTTGAGATAGTAGGTGTAGATGTCGTATTTACCATTATTGATATAATATGACTAAGTAACAATTGATCTGAGAGCCCCAAAAAATATTTTTTCTTTGTAGGGGAATGAAGGGGGCTACTGACTTGGAAGTGGTTAAGTGAAACATAGATAAGACATAATATGTACATATCCCTTATAATTTCATGTTGTTCAATTAGAGGGTTTGAGGGAGTATTTATATGCCTCTTCCTACTTGCATCTTGTGCTCAACTTATATCCTTCACCATTTTCCTCTAATCCTTTTAAATTATTTCTTGTTCATTATTTAATTCCTTCTCCCTTTATTGTTGAACCTTTTCCTCTCTTTTTTTCTCTTTGATTCTCACTCAAGCTTTTGTTTTTTAGTCTTTTTCTTTTCTTTTTTTTGCAGTTCATTGGATTTTTCTTACCTTTGTCTACTCTTTATTCCTTACTTTTATTTCTTCAAGTTTTATCTTCCTTATTGTTGCTCATGCATGATTATATATTCATTTTCTTTAAGGATTTGAGATTTCTTACTTGGCCTAATTGCACCATTTTTTAGGGTCTAATTGTGTTTGTTGCAAACCCTTTTCCTTACTTTTATTTTTTCAAGTTTTATCTTCCTTATTGTTGCTCATGTATGATTATATATTCATTTTCTTTAAGGATTTGATATTTCCTACCTAGCCTAATTGCACCATTTTTTAGGGTCTAATTATGTTTGTTGCAAACCCTTTCAATTGGAAACTTCATAAATTTCTTCTATGGACCTTTGAAAAAAAAATTCTATCTTGAGTGCATCTCACCTACTAGTCTAATATTATATTAGCACCCCAAATCTTCAATTTCCCAATCTGTGATATCTACATAATAATCAAATGCCTCTCTTGGAATGGATGAGAGGAAGGCATGGATAATAACAATTCTTCATTTTTGAAAACAATATGTATTACAAGGTTAGTGGCTCATTCTTTAGCCCAATCTAGTGGATTTCCCCATGTTGGAAAGCTTATACCATCATCTAAACTAATTGTTTTTTTGTGTTTATATTGCATGAGTAGCTAAAATCATGCTTTTATCCACCTCTTTTGTTAGTGCTGATTATTCAATGTCAATATTTCCTCCTAATGAATGTAAATCTACCATTTATGTTGAACATTATTATACTCTAGCCTCTAGATATCCCAACAATCTTAATATATCTAAAATAATTTTCACTTCATCATCTTCTTCAACATGGAATCTTTCACTTGGCTTCATGTCATTTTGATTCATTCTAGTCAAGAGGGCCCAATTAAAGACAAACCTACTTGGTAGTATAAAAAAACACAAAATCATACACCATGTGGAAGCCATAATAATGTTGATTATTGTTAATTGAGAGAAACTCTACCCTCAAGTATATAACAAGCTCAAACTAAATCCAAACTATTACATGTAAAATACAATATTTGGAAACATGTTGATCTACAATTAAAATGGATTAAATATCCCCAATCCAACCTCTAAATGCTCTCCATGATATTGAACACTAACCCATATCTCTAGTCTATACTCAAGTCCATTCCCAATCAACCCAATCTACACATTTGGATTATCCCTTTAAGAGAAAATCACTCACAAAAATGTTTTCCCTTTTCACCCATGAGTAATCTACTTATGTAATGGTTTTCTAATGTTCTTATGGTCCTAAAATAGCCTTCCATTTTTATTTTTACCTAATCCGATCATTTTTCTCACTTCTTGGTTATTATGTCGAGAGACGTCTACAGTGGCATCCAACAATTTGTGTAAAGTTTTTGAAGTTGCGTTTAAAATGACATGTAGGTGGAAGTCATGTGCAACTACAGTAGATTTGATGAAACAAAAAGAACAAATAAATAAATAAATAATATTTTTGATAACTCTCAACATATTTTATATATATTAATATTTAATATATTTATGCTAGTTTATTTTCATTTTTAAACATTTTTTGGCATAAATTCGTCAAAAAATGACCTACCCTTGTTTTCATGAATCCCCAATGCTTTTACGACAATGACGCCTTTTGTTCTTTTCCTAAGTGCTCACAAGAATGATTAGATAAAATATCCCAATCATTAAATGTTGCTCCTTCACCTTCCAAACTTGATATGGCTTTTGTTGGGCCATTTAAAGGAAAATTGGGCCTTCTTTCTAATTCCCTCTCAAAACATGTGACCCACAAATACACGACGGAAGCATGAAATAAAATGAAATAAAAGATAGAGTCAAGTGCCCCTCTAGAGTTAATGCCACCATAAGTTCCCTCAACCAGTTGCCATTTTTATTTTCATTACTAAAGTCTTTCTATTTCTAACAATTTTGTGGATGCTATAGAATTGAAAGGTGTTACTATGTAAAATTTTCCTACATATTCATGTTTATCTCAGAAAGATGTAATTTCAAAAGAAAAATTATCTCATTTTGAGTTTATATGAAGAATTGATTGACGAAGAGAAATAAACTTACAAATTTGTAATAAATTGTACCATAAGTGAAAGACGTTCTAGAAGATTTTATAGTGCTCTAAAATATCACTTAAGGCAGATGGAACACTCAAAGACATCAATATTTATCCAAACTTTTCATTTATTCCTCCAAAACACACACACAATACCAAAATATTCTCAACATCCTTTTATTCTATTTTTGGTAATCTAAGATTTCTCATGGACCCAAATACTTTATGTATTAGACATGCTAGGTAAGAACTTTTGTTAGCATGGTGCTCATAAATTAGAGCTAAGTGGTAGAACCACCCTTTCAAAAACTAGGATATCCCCAAGATTCTCCATTACTATAATAGGTTTAGAAGACCTCTTCATTTTCCTCTTCTAACATTTATCTAGGACAAATATAGTCCTTTTCAAGTTTGGTTAATTATTTTCAATCTTCTAGTAGATCTTTATCCATCATATCCCAACCTCCTCCTCCACATTATACTCGTTTGTCTTCCTCCTCTTGTGTAAGTTAATCCACCACTATCCATCCACGTACAACAAAATTTATTTTTTCTTTATTTAATTTGATTCTTCCACACAATCCTCTTCTACATCTTGTACACAAATAGTCCCATCAAGATGCAATCATACAACATGCACTCCTTCATCTACACCTAATGCCAACTCCTTATGTGTATTTATATTCAACATTCTACATAGTATCTCCTCTTCCTTAGATGCAAAATCTTCCTCTAAACACAACTCTATTTGCATCATGGACTCAAACAATTCCTCCACTAGTTCTTCAATTTCATGTCCATCTCCTTCAACCAATAATGTCCCTTTCTCATCAGCAAATACCTTAGGTCCTATGTTTACAACGTCTACTCCTTGTACCATATGAAGGTACATCTCCTCATATGCATGATCTACTATAAACTTGTTACTAGCATCAATTTACTCTAACTCTACCTCCATGTTTTCTTCTTCAACTACTACACTCATAATTTATTTTATAACTTTTATACCCACATACATCAACATGAAAATCATTATAGAAATCAAGATTTTCAATAAGTGTTTTCTCCAATGGTGCTTTCTCCTTCACTCCACTACATAATAACTCATGATACATAGTCTAATACTACCACATCACTCTGTTGTTGTCTTCCCCACATCATCAAGAAAAAAATTGTTGTTGCAATAGCATTCTCAACCCTTCTACTTGCCTTTGTCATCTGTTTACTATACCTGACAATAATTTCACTCAACTCTTAACTATTAATTATATTCTCATCATAAATTATTTGCAAATTATGGATTTTTTATAATCCACTCTTCTATTTTTCAACTCCACCAAATTCTTCATTACTATATCTTGTTGTTTTACTTCAAAAACCCGTATTTTATTCACCTTTGCATTCATGTCTTTTGAAATATCAACCACTATTGCATTCTCATCATAACTCAGTACCATATAATGAATTTCCAATAATCCATTCTCTATCTTATCCTCTTTTCCAACCTCTACTGTATACTACACCCACAAATTTCCTCCTAGACTAAATTAAGCATTGGTTCCCCAATCTACATCTCTTCAACATCTTCTTCCAATAAAAGAGTTTCTTCACCTTCTATTCCTCTATCATAAATGGGGCTCTTAGAGACCCTTATTTGAGATCCCAAATGTAATTCATCCTCTAAAGGTACTACTATAACACTTATTTCCTTTATAGCAAAAAGTCACATCTTTGTATCATCTATCATAATGTTCTCTTTTTCATTATCCTCCTACATGAGGACTTCTACTTCTAGTGATTTTTCTTAATCATTAACTTCAAGCAATAGAATTTTAGGCAAATCATGGGGCATCTCTCATTGCCTTCGTGTTTACCCCAATGGTATCATATTTTTTCTTACAATAAATTAGTTGTAATTTTTCCTTCTACCTAGTTCTTCATATAGGTTTACATTGTTCATAGGAAAAAATCATTATTTCACTATCTCTGAAGGAAATCTTCTTATCTACATGATTAATTCTTAGGACTTAAATATTATCTAGCCACCATGTGTTTATTTGGGGATTCAATATTTTCTTCATCAATTTAGAAACTATATACCCCCATTAATTCTTAGGACTTAAATATTATCTAACCTTCTCTTTTCCTTTCTACTTTGCTTTCATGGAGAAATCTCCAATACAATATTGAACTACCACATAGTTTAGTGTGTGGTCTATACCTTTCTTGTTGGGAAAGGTGTCTCAAATTTGTATCCTAATGTTTGTATTTATTAGATATTTGTATGTATTCATTATTCTTCCCTCACATGGAGAAGATGGATTCCTACTTTTAGGTGGCACTCTTTTCCACATGAAAGATACGTTGGGAAGTGTGTAAGAAGTTGGAAGAGCATCTAGTGTCATTATGATGTGTAAGATCATCGTATGATATTATGATATGGGAACTACTTATGATATATTCTTTGGTACATAAGAGTGTGATTATAGGGGTGTTACATTGGAATATTGACTAGCATTATGATATTTTATGACACATATTAAGCCATCTTTGAATGGGTTTAAATATGTCAAAATGAGGCAACCAATTTAAGAGTTACATATGATTGATTTTATGGCAAGTTGTGATATCTATAAGATCATATTACATTTTTAGCCTAGAAGACCATGACCAACTTGGGCATTGGAATTTGGGATAGACATGGTGCCACTTTTGGGTCACAATTTTGGCACATGGCTTTAAAAAATCACACTTGGTTTGTGGTTTGATATTTTCCCATCTATTATATACCAAAGGTTGAGGTTTTATATAGTAAATTTTTAGGTAAATTATGTTTCTAGAATCTCCCTCAATCTTTTGATTGCTCATTCTCTTGTAAGGGCATGTCCCTAGACATTGTATTGTAACTATTTCTTTGTTTCTAATAATTCAATTAGTTCATGCTTTCGAGTGTGAGGTTTTTCTCTTGAAAATGTTTTCATAATATAAGTAGATGTGTTGTATATTATATTTGTGTTTATTTCTTTGCAACTATGATAAAAAAAAATTACACTTACCTCCTCTTATAGATTAGTGTAAGAAGCATATTATACACCAATACTTCCTTTCATTTTGAGGGTCTACAATGTTCTCATCTTTAAAAGGAAACTTTGAATTTAATACCCATTTCAAGAATTATTCAAGTTTTACTCTACTTGAAAGTGAAAAAGTATTGCTCTATAGTTCATGTTCCTTGCACTCTCTTTTCTCTTCAATGGGAAAATTATTCTCTCCTTTAGAGCTTCTAATAAGTTAAGGAATTTCTATACAAATACTCTCAACTCTAACCCATCTTTCTCCTTAGAATCCCTTTCTCTAATATATATAAATGAAAATCTCATAGCTCTTCTCAAAACCATTCTAGCCCTCTTTATTGAATAAATATTTACACACTCATAATCACATAGACTCACAAAGCTTGAGATAACTAAAGTCTCATACTACAACACACAAGTAATTTTTCTCTCAAATAATCTACATATATCCTCTACCCAACAATGTCATTCAAAGATGTTGACTCTTAAAACTCCATCTACCTACTTTCCACTCAAAGGAAGACACTTATTCACCTACTTAGCACTCTCTTTAGTTGGAGGAAAATCAAAATACATACATAGAAAAGACCTTTTCTAACACCATTTTCTCTCACTAATATTTTCAATTATAAGAACCTCTCATACTTAGAATAACTTCAATATAATCTCACAACTCATGTCTTAGCAAATCCTTCTCTAGTAATATGTGTACCTCCTCATAGCTCTATATAGTTATAGGGATTCCAACACACCTACAATAATTTTTTATAGAGTCCTCAAGACACCTCCTGGTAATAAAACTTAGCTCTAGTACTATTTGGTGCAATCTAGGAAAGGGGGTGCAATGAAAGACTACCCTACCTAGGAAAAAACTACCATATATGCACTACTAATATCAAAATATTTATAAATAAAGCTTTGATACAAGTGCAAAACAAACTATGCCCACAAAGTGGAAATAAGACATATACATTTTCTACATCAACCCCACGTGGAGAGAAATGTAAGTTATTTGATCCAAAAAAATTAGAAACATGATAGCATGTTATAGACACTTAATTCTCACCACCTTCTAACACCTCGCGTAAAATTACATCCTAATACCATTACCATGGTAATCCCCCTTTTCATTCACCACCACTAGTTAATTAAATAATTTATATTATTTAATTAATAAGTCTAATACTCATCCATCTATTTTAAATTCTCCACAAATAAATAAAAATCTAATTATCGACTTATATTCCATTATAATCCTCCATGACTCCCTTCTACTTTTAACCATGCACAACTAATTCATTAAAATGACTAATTATCCTCAATGATTTTAGAGCCAACAAAAGAGCCATTATAACTCTTCTTGGCTATTCTTAGTTAATAAATGTTCTTCACTCATCTTAATCAATATCTGTCATTCATTCAAGATCAAATCCTCGTTGTTCACATCCTCAACCAAACATCTATAAATTCAACCTAATCCTTCATAAAAAAAATAATCTTCAAAGCTTGACATGTACATGTAGAAATCTTCCACAAATTATTGAGCAACTACATTCATTGCATCTTGAGCAATCAACTTCAACAAAGAGGGTTTTACAATGATAAGATTTATCATGTGTTTTATTTTGTTTGAACTCTCTTTCAGTCAATTAGAGGTATGGTTTGATTTAGAATAGAGATTTTATTATCATTTTATTCTCTTTACATGTTTTAAATATTGCATATACATATGTAAATCAACACTTTAAAACAATGAATGGAAGAAGAAGAATGGAATCATAGATAGAATATAGAAGACGCAAATATACCCTAATAAAACCCATCCAAAAAATAAGCCTCCAAAGCATCAAACCAATGTATTTCTAGCAACAATAATAGTAAGAGCTATAACATAGGGATCAACACCTTACTCTTCTAGAGGTAAACCAGAAACATACCCTTGCAGGATATGTTCCCTAATTCCTCCATCTCATCCCCTCGATATATAGATTCAAGGAGGCCTAAAAAACCACCAAAAGGAATTACAATGAGTCTAAGTAAGGCCCCAAAATATTATTGTAAGAATTCTCATGACCCACACACCATAATGGGTCAATAGGCTATTAATAGAATACTCCCTAAAGATTTCATAAACATGGCATACCTCCTACCAAACTTGGGTGTACCATTTTATCTCTTACCTCAACTAGAAAGGTGGTTTATGATGTGCATCATAAACTGTCATAAACTTGATCAAGATTCTCCTACTTTGCAACTTCCTTCTTACATTTTCTTACAAGAATTACATAATATTGTATGTGTTTATAATGTCATGTATGAGTTTACATATCTTACATGGCATTATGTTCTTACAAATTCTCACATGTTATTCCAACGAATACACGTGATATAATGGCCATCATAAATGGGACGCCCTTTTCTATGAGGGTACATATATTATATAAAATAATAAATAATTAAATAATCCAAACATTAGGGATTGAAAGGTGTAGTACACACCTAATCCCAACATTCTCCCAAATGTAACCTTGCTAGATCCAAGGGCAAATTGTAACAAAATTGTGAATTATTCAAGGGTATAACCATACAATACCAACTACTCTTTTAAGTTTATAGGCTTCACAAAAGAATTTTCAACAATCTCCAACTGACCACCATCTAGACCACAACTATCTCATCCTTCATCATACCCAAGCATAAAAGATAACAACCTTAAGCCAAGATGACACACTAAATGTTACACAAACACACTATTGTGTCAAGCCTCAAATTGCTATTAGAGTGCAAACCCAAAAGAGAAATTGCATCCAAAAGAAGATTGAGTATGCACCAAATACTCAAATTTAGCTAAAATGATTACCACAACTAGTGATGCATGTCCAACTAACCTTCACCATAAAAAGGGTAAACGCGCCCGCTAGTAAACTTTCTACTCATGACATTCTATATCCCACCTAAAAATAATGTCCCTATTTATATATTATTTTTCTATGTTATAGAAAGAAGTGACATGTTTAGAACAAATTGATTCTTTGTTTCCTTGAATTTGGAAAGTTTCCATTCAATGCAAAAATGTACCTAATAGTGATTGAAATGGACATCTAACAAAGGCTCAACTAGAAAGGAAAACCAACTACTAAAGGAGAAGAAAGATTTAGTTGATAGCATGGCATAATCAAGCCACTTAAGGACTCTATCAAGCCTTGTTTTAAGGTTGATCCATATGTACCACATTGAATAATCATGGTAATTTCCAAGATTGGGATTAAAAGCCCAATGTATCATGCATGTAGTGCCAAGCCTCTCTTTTGATAACTATTTGATATATAGGAAAGGCCCTACATTTATCATTAGCCATCTCAAGCATATTAAAATCCTTGCACATAATCAAAGAGGCAATATACATTAAATCCACAATCCATCTCCAAAGGGTAGATCACTCAACTCCATCATTCAAGGCATACACATTAATAACACCAAAGGAATGATTACCAATGTTGAAAAGATCCCAAAATGTATAATTAGTAGGGTCGCGTGCTTGGTCAACTGAGTGTTGGTGCCACATAGGAGAGAGGAAGGTGAAAACGCCATCTTGATCCAATTCATGATTTTTGCATTAAAAATTATAGGTAGGACAAATAACATGGCATGCAACAAAAAGCAAAAAACTAGAAATTTTAACCTCTTATCAATAGAGAATTTCTAGACCTAGATATCTTTGTCAAGTGCCTCACATGGAATACTTTCATGGGACGTCCATCAAACCTCAAACATTCTAGGAAATAAGATTCATGAGTGGTTATTGAGGCTCATATCCTCATTGTCCAACTCGAATTTTATGTGCTACAATCTTTGAGGTTTGATGGACCTCCCATGAAAGTATTCAATGTGAGGCAATTGACAAAGATGATTTTTTTGTTTTAAGAGATTAAAATTTCTAATTTTTTTTCTGTTTTTTGCATTCCATGTTATTTGTCCTACCAATCATTTTTTATGCCACAATCATGAATTGGGTCAAGGTGGTGTTTTAAGCTTTCTCTCTCCTATGTGGCACCAACACTTAGTTGATCAAGCATTTGACTCCACTAACTGTGCATTGTGGGATGTTTTCAACATTAATAATCATTCCTTTAATGTTATTAATGTGTATTCACATAGATAAGGAAAAATATAAACATTGCCTAATTTAATATGACAATGATACATGCATCTTGCGATAAACCCAAAAAAAATACATGCCAAAACAAAGTAACCAAGAGAAAATTCTAAAGGTGTTACATCCTCGCCTAAGGACTAAGCTTACTCCTGGAATCCTTAAAAAAGATGGGGATACATAATCCTCAACTACATTGTATCCTCCCAAGTAGCTAACATCTCATCTATAGGGTCCCACTAAATTCTTGTCTAATCTAGTTCTCACCCCTAAAAGGCTAACTTCTAATGATGCAAAACACCATTGGAATCCAAAGAAAGCTACTCACCCTTCTTGACCTACAAGGCACCCTAATCAAGAACATGTGTTGCATCTAGTATATATTCTCTATGAACATAAACATGGAACACATCATGAACACACAAGAGATCGAGCGACAAGGCAAGGCGATAGGCAACTAGATCAGTCCTCTCAAGGATCTCAAAATGTCCAATAAAATGTGGTGCAGTCTTAGAACCTTTCCCATGACGGAGGCAACTCCCATTTGGTCACTCTCTCAAAAACATGCAATCACCTACCAAGAAATGCCAATCCAATGTCTTAGCATCAACATACTTTATTTGCCTATCCTAAGTAGTTAACAATTCCTCTCTAATTTGAAACACCTACTACTCCATCTCTTGGAGCATCTTAGGAACCAAAACAAGACAATCCTCCAAACTATTCCAACTCAACGAGATTTGACAAGGTTGACTATATAAACCCTAAAATGATGGCTTACCAAGAGAGTTGTGATACCCATTATTATAAGCAAACTTAACACGATACAAGTAGTCCTCCCACTTGGAATGTTGGTTCATCACATACATGTGAAGCATGTCTTCAAGCACCTAGTTTTCCATCTTCGTCTAACCATTCGTCTCAGGATGGTATGCAAAAAAAAAATTAAGCTAAACACCCAAAGCATGTTGTCCAAATGTCCACAAAATTGAAGTGAACATTGGATCATAATAAAAAATGATCTAATGAGGCACTCCATGCAAGCACACAATCTCCTCCATAAAGACATGTGTCATGAATGCAACATTATAAGATGATCTCGTAAGTGAAAAATGGGAAACCTTGGTCAACTTGTCCACCATCACCATGATGGCATCATGACAACATGAAGGCATAGGTAACCCAACTATGAAATCTAAGGAAATCATATCCCATTTACCCTTGGCAATAGCATACAGTTGTAGGAGACCTATCAAATGTCGATGTTCTGACTATGCTCTCTAACACTCCAAGCATCAAACCACAAAATTAGCATCACTCCTCATCCCTAACCAATGAAATAGTTGCCTCATATTGGCATGCATTTTTTTCACTCCAAGATGAGTTGCATATGGGGCATGATGTGCCTCTCACATGACAACCGTGTGAATATTACCAAAAACCATGACATAAATACAATCGAGGTGTCACAACTATCCATCTAACTCTAAGAATAGCCTAAAAACTATCCCACCAGGTATCTTTGAGACTCAATCTCTACCCAAACCTCTTGATACCAACGATCCTCTAGAAGTTTCTCTAAACTATGACATTGCAAATTTATGCTCAAGGTCAAAATCAAGAATTCATGATGCCTCTTGCTCAACACATCTATGACCACATTCTCTTTCCCTTGATATTCTCAACACCAAAGTAATGCTCACAGAGAAAATCCATCTAATAAAACTAACAAGCATTCAGATTCAAAAAATATGCTACAAGTTGAAATGATCAATAAGTAGCTCAAACTAATAGCCCAATAGAAAGTGCCTCCATAACATAAGCACATAAAAAACTACTAATTCAAACCATAGGTGGGGTAACTCAATTCATGATCCTTGAGTTTTTCATGATTTGTAGTCAATCACTTAAACCTGTACTACTATTGCAACTTGTGCCTCATTATCCTCTCCACTTGTATGGGCTGCCTCCACATGTCCATCCTTACATTCAACCCTTACCAAAAGGTCGCACCACTCTTTCTTTTTGCTCTTACTTTTAGTGTCCCCTTTCAAGAGAACGTTCTTTTCCTATATCTCTCTTCTCATATTCTCATTTCTTTCTTAATCTTTTTTTCCATTAGATCTACTTCAGCCTAGAGTTTTTCAAATTCTTCGCGGTACTTCCTATTTTCCACTTCTTCCTAATATTTTTCCAAAAATGGAATTATCAAGGGTCTCATGACCCATCTCATTCTTCCTTTCTAACACATCTTGTTTGATGCAATCTTTCACCATTCACATCTCATACTCTACAATCTTCACGGCTTTAGCTCTCGCTATTCAAGACTTATCTCTCATACCTGCAATAGTCCACATGAGCTCTTCTTCATTGTGCTTATTCTATCCACCCACTAGTTCTGACATATACTACCTCACATTTGACGCTCTGCCTACACACTCAAGAACTCTTGCTCAGATACCACTAATGTAGGGTACTCCCCTTACTATCTAAAACTTACAACCACAACAATAATTGCACAAACAAATGCAAGAAGGAAACAATCAATTATATTATCTCAATGATGAAATGACATTACAATATACAAAAACTCACAAGCTTCTTTACAACATGGGCTTTTGATTACAAAAAACTGCAACAATGGAGTCTTCAACCCTATGCTCAATCCGGCAGCATCCGGTTATGTAAACCTGCAACTCCTCCAAGTCCAACTTCTCACAATGACAAGGCATCAATATATAGAAGTTTGTGAATGAGAAAACCATTGTGGTTTCCCAAAACAACATGCAATTATCACCTTGGAAAAACCACGCCTCGTTTGAAAAAACAAATCATAAAATAATAAAAAAAATGCTCACATAGCCTTCACATGGGCGCCTAAACCTCATCCAATCAAATTTGATCAAACTAGATGTTTCCTTAATCTCTGACAGCTCTAATGACTCCATGTAAGAACATGCACCAACATGCAAGCTTGGGCACCCAACATGCAAGAACATGCATTGTAAAGTGGTCCCCACCTTGAAATGGACACCTAGACTGGAATATTCCTCTAAGATGCTTTTGTAACCTTTACCAAAGTTAATTTACCTCCAAAATTACAATTACAATTTGCCATATGGGAAAATTATAATATTTTGAAAATTGAAATTATTTAATTTCCCACACATTAGCCCATATTAACTCTTATTGAAAATAACAAAAATAAGAAGCAATATTTTTGGTGATGCAAGATTGCCAATCTACCCAGATGCTCCTGCATCAGACACACCAAATAAGAAGTTTGTGAGCATAGGCTCACAAAATGGAGTTGAGTAGTAGAACTACTCTTTCAAGTTGCAAGCAACTTGTAGCATACTCCAATGCTAAGATGGTACCCTAGAAAAGTGTATTTCTTCTTTTCCAACACTATCGAAATGCTCGCCATCTTCCTTCAACAAATCTGCATCCTCTTCTTCCTTCCTCTTGTAGACTCATGTCCACCATGAACCGTCCTCCACTGCCAATGGTTCTCTCCTCTCTTCTTCCAATTACTCACTTACCTTCTCTCCTCATTCGTGGGATCAATCCCACCACAAACCAACCACCTCCAAATCTCAGATGCACATCTCTCACAAATTCTACATATAGATATGCAACATTTGTATTTCACTCTATCACTACACAATCCTCCTCTTAACTCTTTACTTATTTCAACATGCAAATTCATTGCAAATTCAACATTACAAAACTCAATAAACTTTATCTCGATGACGTCACAACTCCCTCTTCCTTTGCTGCAATTTGTCTCTCTTTTTCAAGGTTTACACCTTCAAGCTGCTCCTCCACTGCTACAAATTTTAATTTGCTCTCTTCCTCCGTGCCTCCAACAAGGCATGCTGCAAATTTTCCTTTACCTGCAAATAAAATATTATAAGAAGGGTTATTAAAATTATGTGCCTCCAAAGACTCTTCACCATCACCATCTTCTCTTGGTACAGCAAATTGCTTCTTCTCCATCAACTTTTCATTTTTAGCTATCAACATTTCGTTGATTTTCAACAAGGTGACATCCTTGTCCTTTTCAACCTCTTCATCAAATTTTGGACCACCATTGTTCACAATTTCAAATTGCAAACATTCTCCATTTGCTAGATTTAATTTACTCCATCCACTTGATATTGTTGCAACGTGTGCCTCATTATCCTCTCCACTTGTGTGGGTTACCCCCACATGTTCATCCTTACATTCAACCCTTACCAAAGGGCTGCAACACTTTTTCTTTTTGCTCTTCTTTTCATTGTCCCCTTTCAAGAGAATGTTGTTCTTCCCATTTTCTCACTTCCTTCTTAATCTTCTTTTCCAATACATCTACTTCAGCCTAGAGCTTTTCAAATTCTTCATGGTGCTTTCTATTTTCCACTTTTTCCCAATATTTTTCCAAAAATGGAATTATCAAGGGTCTCCTCATGACCCATCTCATCCTTCCTTTCGAACACATCTTGTTTGATACAATCTTTCAACATTCATGTCTCATACTCTACAATCTTCACAGCTTCAGCTCTTATTGTTCAAGACTTCTCTTTCATACATGCAACAGTCCACAGGAGCTCTTCTTCTTCACCATGCTTACTCTATCCACCCACTGGTCCTGACATAGATTGCCTCACATTTGGCACTCTGACTACTCTCGAGAACTCCTGCTCTGATACCACTGATGTAGGGCACTCCCCTTACTATCTGAAACTCACAACCACAACAATAATTTCACAAACAAATGCAAGAAGGAAACAATCAATTATATTATCTTCAATGATGAAATGGCATTACAATATGCAGAAGCTCACAAGCTTCCCTTACAACATGGGCTTTTGATTACAAAAATTTGCAACAATTTCAATCTTATGCTCAATCCGGCAGCATTTGGTTATGTAAACCTACAACTCCTCCAAAACCAAATCACAAGGCATCAATATATAGAAGTTTGTGAATGAAGAAACCACTGTGGTTTCCCAAAACAACATGCAATTACCACCTTGGAAAAACCACACCCCATTTGACAAAAAATCATAAAATAATTAAAAAATTCTAAATGCTTACATAACCTTCACACGGGTGCCTAAACCTCAACCAAACAAATTTGATCATACTGGATGTTTCCTTAATCTCTGGCAGCCTCATTGACTCCATGCAAGAACATGCACCAACATGCAAGCTTGGGCACCCAACATGCAAGAGCATGCAAATAATGCAAAGAACGCATTGTAAAGTGGTCCCCACCTTGAAATGGATGCCTAAGCTGGAATATTCCTATGAGATGCTTTTGTAACCTTTACCAAAGTTACTTTGCCTCCAAAATTACAATTACAATTTGCCATATGAGAAGATTACAATATTTTGAAATTTGAAATCATTTAATTTCCTACACATTAAGCCCATATTAGCCCTTATTGAAAATAACAAAAATAAGAAACAACATTTTTGGTGATGCAAGATTGTCAGTTTGCCCAGATGCTCTTGCATCACTTAAAGGTATTACATGTTCAAAAATATTTGGCAATAGGGAAAGGAAAGAGGTTTAAGGAAGAAATGTGCAAAGCACTGGCTTATATTCAATGGTCCTCCTCGTACCAACAAGTGTTTAAAGGTTCTTGCGTGCTAAATGGTCTCCCTTGTAATTATTACCATCTACTTTGTCTTGCTTTTACCGATATACATGAGGAAACCTCCAACTAAGAAATAATAAAAAGAGATTGTGTGCCAAGTGGTATTAGGGACTAAACAAGGAAAAATGTCATTAGGATAAATGATTAGTCATGGATTTCATCTTGTGAGATTAAAAACTTGTTCAAAACCCACAAAAAATTATATTCAAATGTTGAGAGGTGCTTGTGTGCTAAGTGGTTCCCCTTACCTTGTAATTGCTGCTAACATCCGTTCGAAAAATATCATTAGAGTAAATGACTACTCATGGAGGTCATTATGATAACATAAAAAGCACACATCAAATACCACAAACATTAGTCTAACAAAGTGACCAAACCTAAGAAAAATAACCAAAAAATTCTCCTACAGCCATATATTACACATTGAGTCTGATCCTAAATTCTTACCTAGGGGAAAGCTTTTGTTCCAAATTAAAGATGAGAAACCAAAGACTAAGGACACTCCTAATCCAATTAATTCAGAAGGATCAACTAAGATATTGTGTAGAGCATACAACGCCCCACCTACAAGATCACTATCAACTAAAATATTATGTAGGGCATGCTTCACCTCACTTACAAATTAAGATATTGTGTAGAGCATGTGGCACCCCTTACATGAACACTATCAACAAGAAAGTGTAGAGCATGCAACAGTCCACACTATCAACAAGGAAGTGTAGAGCGTGCAACAGCCCTGACTTACAAGTTCACTATCAACATGATATCATGTAGAGCATGCAATGCCCTTCCCTCACAAGATCGCTTAAGGGTATAAAATCATGCGACAAGTATGTTTGTGGATTATTCTAAAAAACAAAGAAGAATATTCTAAGAGTTCTGCTCAATAACATGTGCTAGCTTTGGGTTTTGTATTTCAGGAAAAGGTAAAGATCATCATCCTAATTATCAATGTATCTTCAAAAGCCAGGTTATTATATAAGTTAAGCAGTGACTTCACAATATCAAATCTTACAGATCCAAGCTCGCATGGCAACAGAAGTACAAATTACTTATAATTTGATAAACAAAACAATTCCATCTAAGGACATTAAAGGAGACCAATCAATCTAGGCATGCCAAGATACCTCCCAAAAAAGTCTGTAAACCTAGTAATACAACTGAAATCTGATAGAAGAAACAAGGCCATGCCTCTAAGGAAGTTATGGCATCCTGTACTGATAATTAAATCAGTCGTGAAAATATCCATCTTAACTATGATTTTGAACAAAACTTTAGCAAGTTGAAGCTTACCATACCTACGGTTGAAATCTTAAAATGCCCTACCCTAAAAGAAAGATATGAATCTAATTGACAAGTACTCCTCAAAACCTGACTTTAAACATGATATTGAATAAGCCAAGAGCCCCACTCCTACAGGTACATGAAAAAATGGGGGACAAGTGCTCTCCAAGGTTTCAATGTTTCTAAAAATTATAAGTTGCATCCTGCATAGACAAGTCCATGTGAATCTTACCAATAGTTCTCAAAAATTCAAAAACCACCTCTTGGACAACAAGGCTAAAGCCAAACTCAGAAAAGCTAATTCAGAGGAGTTGATGATATGGAGAACCCTTAACCCAAAAACTATGAACCACAAGGGTGAAGCAAAAGTTAAAGAAGAGCAAATCTACCCCCTGTTCTTCAATCTAATGGTACAAAACTCAAACAAGTTTATCTACTTCTCACAATCCAGGAACTGCAGAGTATGGAATGGGTAGAGACCATTTAACGTGAAGTTCAGTCTGAAGATAAATAACCTTGTTAATATCTCAAGTAGATAAATAGTATTATAACAAAGCTAATCTAAATAAGGATTTAAGGGCAATTTTGTGGTATTGCATTGTCTCTTTTTGTAAATATGCCAAAGGAACAATCACAAGTTCTGGGATCACTTGAGAAACTCTGTAGCCCCAAACCTCCATTTATACACAGCAGGTGGCTTAGGATAGTTCTTGAAATGTCAATGGTTAAAAATATACTCCGAATTCATTTAATTAATTTTCTGGGAGGTGAAACATCACTTACATCCCTCTTGGAATTTATTCAGTTCTATTCATAACTATTAGAAACAGAAATTTTCAAATTTTCTGAAAAGCATTTGTTTGACAGCAGAAATCATGAACCAATCGTACTGGACATACAAATTGGATTGACTGAAATCTGAAAAACAGAGAGCCAACAGTCTCATTAATATATCTCAATATTTGCTTTAAAGATGCATAAACCTGTCATGACAGTTTGTTCTGTCGAATCCCCAGGGAGTTTATTATTGTTATTAGCAATGAAGCAGCAAGAAGTTAAAGAAATTCCACACCTAATATTACTTTGCTCTGTTTGTGTGTAGACATTATTAAAAATCTGTCTGATGCAAATAGCATATTTTTAATTCCAGGGAAACGTGTACCCATGGTATGACAAAAAGATGACTTGATTGCATCCGGATACGGCCCCAAAGGCACCTGCTCCCAATCAAATAGATGCTTTGAGCATGCAAAGGGGCTGAATCATCAATGGACTGGAAACAGGTTCAAATAAGTTCATCTTCATCAAGTCCAGGCACCATTTTAAATTTCCTCTTTTCGGCTCATCATAACAGCAACACTCGAGTTCAATGAATCCAAAAAGCTTGGCCCATCATTTGCAAGGCTTAGTTCTCAAAGCATATCAGACGAGAAGAGCTTCAGAAGTATGAATCAATACCTGTGGATTGTTTATGAGATAGAAGAGGCAAAGGTTGTGCACAGGAGAACTACATTGATTTGAATGATAAAGTATGGTGAGCAAAAGGAATTAGGTATCTAGCAAAGAATGGTCATCATTTACTAAATCTTGAAAATTACCAAAAAAATATGGGAAGACTTTATTATGCAAAAACACAAATGATATATTGTCGTTAGAGTCCAAGAATTCATACGAGGAACTAAAACATAACAAGAGATTTCTTTCTCTTGCTGTTCTTGAGGATATTATTAGGAAAAAGAAGTGTTTATGATGTGAAGCCTGTGAATACCAGAAACTATTTACAACCCCTTGAAAACACATTTCTAGAAATAGGCCACCTATAACAAGAAAAGAGGAAATGTTTTCCGTCACTTATCACTTTAAGTGTTTCTAGATTTGCCCAAATGAGTTTTCTACCATTTCAGCATAAAAGTTACATTTTAAAATCTACTTCAGGAGAATGGGAAGATTCTGATGCAATTTCCAATGCCAATTCTGGGTTCTAACTTCAATGGGAAGATTCTGAGTACTTGTGATTTCTGCAAGTTTTGAGTTAGTTTTTGAAACTATGATTGAAACAACCAAGCAAGTGATTTTCTGGCCCCTTCAAATTCACCTGATAATGTATGGATGCACATTTAAATAAAAAATTGTTGTCACCACTTTCTTTCAGAAACGTTTTTGTAAGTTCCCCTCGTGAACGTTTTCCCGATAACATATGTGCATACGTAAATTTGGTCGACCAGAGAGTTCTTTGGACAGAACACTTAATAATTATTATTGTGGGAACTTATTTATGTACAACACATGATGCAACAGGTGTCATAAGGCGTTATAAGGCTGAAAGAGGATCTGGAATAATACGGCATGCCCCTGTTGAACCTGCCAACACAGACTCCTCACAAGTGACAAAGGCAGGAGCTCAAATTTGGTTAGTTTTGTACATTAGTTGCTATTTCTGGCCTGCAGAGGCTTTGCTTCTAATGTTGTTATCACCATTGCAGTGCCTATTTGAATTGTGTCATTGTGTACTTTTATAGGAAACACTTGTATTCTGATTTGATTGAACAGACCATAAATTAGAGCACATGATCTATGCTTCACATCGGAGTATTCATCTAGATATAAACCACAGAAAAACTAGGTAGAATTAACTATAGTATCCAAAGCAATCCAAAATTCGTTTTATGCTCTAAAAGATTTAAATGAAGAGAAAAAGAAAAATACCTGGCATATGCAAATATTTGCACTGGACAAATGACTAGCATAAAAAGCATGTACCAACATGTAGTTTATAGCTAATGATGAAGAAACTTTAAAAAAAAAAAAAATTGGTTTAAATAGGATTCAAACCTGGTTAATTTCCTTTTAAACCCAACATATAGCATGGATGGTTCTTATCCATAAGAAAACTTAAGGGGAAAACAATAACTAGATCTGAAACTAACATATAACTGATTGGAAGAAACTACTACCCTGCATTCCTGTATGCAATAGTTTCTTAAATGCACAGATAAGTCTCTTAATCACTTTTATTCACCTCAGCCAACCATACAGATTAGCAGTAACAAGGAACACAAAATTGCATGATCACTCTATGGGCCTTAGCCTTTACAGAGCATTTTACTTGAGTAAATCTCACAATTAACAAAATGTCCATTGTAAGAGATCCAGCAAATGAAATCAAATTTTTATATTCCATTTCAGGTTCTAGA
This sequence comes from Sequoia sempervirens, assembly GCA_007258455.2. Classification (NCBI taxonomy): domain Eukaryota; kingdom Viridiplantae; phylum Streptophyta; class Pinopsida; order Cupressales; family Cupressaceae; genus Sequoia; species Sequoia sempervirens. Next base: position 72,302,341 of record VDFB02353493.1, on the reverse strand, counting down.
AGAGGAGCTTGTTGAGAGCCTTTCTCTCCGAGCTTTTTCTGCTTTGTCCATGTAATCTTGATGGGACTGGTGTTTTTTACCTGTCAATGGATAAATAGATTAGTGTAAGGGAACTCTGAAATTTACTTTCGATGTTTGGCCATATATGATCATTTCATAAATTGAGAATTAACTTCATAATGAAGATTTGCATTGATGATTTGTACATGAACCAAGCAAGACAGCTTGAAAAGATCCAGATAATTTACCTGAGAATCAAAGGCAATTTCAAAAATGTAGCATAAAATTGACAGACAAAAAGAGAAAAATTTAAACCCTATCAACTTTCAAGGCAACTATTTACCATGATGGTCAACCTCTAGCATGTGGACATCATTATGAAATAGGGGGGAAATAACATTGAGATATATTAGAATTAAAAAGTTGACTTCCCACGTTACAATTGGTAAAATGTTATGAAAGTAACTATTTAAAATTACAATAACAAGAATTATCTCTAGAGTAAGACTAAAATCAACAAAGATACCAATCAAGTTATTAAATGGGCAACTCTAGTAGAAAGAAATAAAATTAACTCAAATAGAACCTCCACAACAGTCCAAGACTGGTCAATACCAGTCGTATACGTAGAGGGAGTAAAGCCAATGACATTCACTCATATTGATGTCCAACCTTGTAAATATCCTGCCTCATTGCAAACATCCACATGTAAAATACCTAATTAATGTGCATTTTTATCCCCAATTCTTCAGCAATTTGCATGTTCCTGGGATGCTTTCTAAGAAAAGAAAAAAGCTTTTTGATTTGAAATTTTTTTAGCCATGTGAAGGCAATGGTGGCAGAAACTAGAAACATACAAATGTTCATTTACAACCATCACACCTCGCTTTGTTCAAGACTTTGATACTAGATATGCCACCTACTCTATTTTGTTAGAGAGGATGTTTGAGGTGCAAGAGCCTCTACAATTAACCTCTACAGTTAATAATGGTTAATTTAGAGTGGGGTAGATGGTCAAATGCAAGCAAAACTAAAGGAAAAAGTGTGAAACAAAAGATCCTTGACAATGATTGGTGGTCCACAATGAGGTAAAATTTTGTTGATTTTAATCGTTAAATTTTTAAAAAGTTAATTTATCAATGTTTCTAACTCAAATTATTTTCATTCTTTGTAATAGCATTCACTCTATCATTTGAGTTTTACTCTTTTTTTGAAATTTTAATTTTTGTAACTTGCTTGTGCATATCTTTGTTCCATAGTTCGCCAACTCACCAAATTGTCAAGTACTCACAATTTTTCTATAAATGAGTTTTTTCAAGTTTAACTTGCAAGTCTAGATTCCAAATTTTTCAAAAAACAAACTTGCTCAATTTCTTCAAAAAACTTGCCCAATTTTTTGGCAAATGCTTGCTAGAAACTCAGTGAGTCCAACTGTTTCACTTGCCACTCCAAAAAATGCACAAAGTTGTAAAAACACGTGGTTTCTTTGGCCATGTTAAACTCTCCAAAAATGTTTTTTTGGCTTTTTAAGCATTGTTTTATGCCTTTCAAAAAAAATTGAATATGTTGTGCACCATGAAGATCTGTATGGTTTTGAAGGTCTTCATTTGGGCTATCCATCGACCCCATTAGGAGTGTTGCCCACAGGCCCCCACCAAGCTCATTTGATACATTTTGTAGTTGTATATTGCAAAAAAATTATGTATTTTTCAAAAAATTAAGTGGTTTTTAAGTTGTCAATTTTTTGTTGAGCTTTCACCAAATCAAAAAACATTGCTTGCCAAGCATTCTTCAAGTTTGAGTATACAAACCATGGTTTGCTTCATCTCACTTGTGTGAATCATAATATATGCTAATTACAAACCCTCCTAGCCTTGGAAAGGTTTATGGGACATTTGACAGCATGCTTGGTCACATGAAACAAGCCATTGATAGCAAGGTTCGTACTTTGGGATTTTATGCATTAGACCTATTGTGATACGATGGTGGAACACCAAGAACACCCTATTGCATATGGTGGCAGATGCTCTAAATCCCAAATGGTATGTAACTAGGCCTAAAAAAGCGCCTCCATCTCATGATGAAGAGGTGAAAGAAAGGCTCATTAAGGCCCTTCAAAAAATATATACTAATGAGGAGTCTACTTCACATACAATAGCTAGCCTTTGTCAACTCCGAACACCTAAAAATGACAGCTCCCTCTAGAGTCTTGTTCTTGAACTTCCCATGAGGGCACCTATTTACACTGTACATAATATAGTTGCATGCCTTTGCCCAAAGAAACATGGATAAATCTAGATCATGAATCATAGCCTTTGTTGTCTCTATAATGGACTTGTTCTTCCTTTCTTCAACCCCATTGCACTAAGGATTATAAGACATAGTCAACACCCTTTCAATCCCTACATTTTTATAAAGGGCATCAAAGTCCTTGATATACTCACTTTTGTTGTCACCTATCTGATTCTCCACAAGAGTTTTGAACTCTAGAAATTTCCTAAAGATTTCTTCTTTGGTCTTCATGAAGTAAATCTAAGTTTTCCTAAAAGAATCTTCAATACAATGAAACATAGTAAATGTTTCCTAACAATTAAGTTGCTAACATGTGTTCACAAGCATCTGATTGAATTAGATCAAGAATCCTTCTTGCTATGGGCTCAATGCTAGAAAAAGCAACATTAATGTGCTTGTCAAGTGTACAACCCTTTCCTACTTCAGCCTTCTCCACTTGAAGTTAGGCAATTCATGCAACATATCCCTAAAAATAGGTAGAGATCCATAGTGCAAGTGACCAAATCTCTTGTGTCAGCTCACAAAGTTGTTATTGTCATGTATCAAGGCTTCCTATTTAGTCAGATCAGCAATTAACTTGTAAAGACCTCCCTCTCAAATACCTTTGGCCAATACTGGACCAAGTTCCTTGCTATGATTTATGGTGATAACTTGTTGATCATCAAACTCAACCACACACATCAAATATGTCATGGCTGAAACTGAAAGTAGACTCTTCATTAACCTAGGAAGTGACCCAAAGTTGCATGGAGATGGATTTGAATACAGTATCCGATATGGATACAGCTATTTTTCAAGACCTCCTAATATGTATACAGCTTACAACAATTCTATATATATAACTCTTAACTATTATTTATTATTAATGTTTAAATATTAATATATTTTTAAATTATATTTAGGTTATTTTATTTTAATTTTTATTTAGAATTAAATGTTAAATATTTAACTATTAGTAATTATTGATAGTTGCATTATATTTATATTATTTTATTTTTAAATTTAATATAATTGTAACAGTGAAAGTATTTAACTATTTAAAAAATATTGAAATTTATATAAATTTTAATATTAAAATTGCCTTATGTATTTTACATATTAATAAAATTATAAATATTAATTAAAAAATCTAAGAGCTGAAAACTTTATAATTCTCGCTCAAATAGATCATTCTAGGTTCCATTTGAGGGCTCTTCTAGCACTCCTCTAGGGGCGTAAGGATTAGTCGAGGGAGAGCTATTCCTTTCTGGCAAGATGGAATAGAGTGTGGGCCAACCAAAATCATAGGATTGGATTCAAGGGATCTATTGAACGCAAGAATCAAAGGAGCTCATAAGCTAGCTATTATGAGATCTATTGACCCGCTTCTATCTACCAAACCCCATCCCATTAAGTCCTACTCCTTGATTGGTCCATCTAAGGGTTCAAGGCAACACATGAGATGATCTCTCCCTCACATGTAAAGTCACCAAGGTCATTCTCGTTTCCATTGCCATTGTTCACCCCAACAATCCATCATTCTCATCTTTACATGCTTCTACCTAGAAAAGACAAATTTTTAGAAAGTTGAATCTAGATATATCAAGCACAACTCAAAAATTACCCTAAATTTCGGTACAAATAGGCACAACTTTCATGTTGTATCGTACCTGTATCTGTATCAGGTACACCAATACACGAATCAAGGGAGGAATATCGTATCCTGCAACCTTGCTAGGAACATGATATCATGAAGTTCAAAAACACCCCTTGAAGGCATGTGGAAAGATACAATTCTAATCCCTATAACATGATATGTAGCATCATTACCAAGCTCTGCCTATGTTTGAAAATCTTTTTATTGAAGGTTATGTGCACCATTGTCCACATACCACTCTACATCAAAAATGGTGTTAGTGAATATGTTAGAATTGTGAAAAACACGAGCCACGGGATCAAACAACCAACAAGACACCTTCCATGCAAGAGATCTGCAAACAAAGAATTGCTATATTTCTCAACAAGAAAAATTTATAGAATAAACCTCAAGAAACTTCAAGGAAAACAAGAGTCTTCAAAGGCTGAAAGTTTGAGAATACAAAAGAGTTGATCTCAAGAGAGACAATACAATGAGGGTTGAGTGCTATATAGGAGCAACCCTAAATGGTAAAGGGATTAGATCAGGAAAAGTGTCAACATCACATGCGATGAGATAGAATGATTTAATAATAGCTCACTTCAGTTAACATAGAAAAGCACTTAGTTAACATAATAAAGAACTACTAAGTTTAGCTTAAGTGCATGAAAATAAATTAAACTAATAATCAATTAAAGATTAATTAATTATTAGCTAATGCATGATTACTCTAACACCCCCACTTAAGATGAACTTAGGGAGTAGCTAAAAACCCTAAAAAAATAAAATGCATAATAGGTCCCGACAAACAAGGCTTGGTGAGGTACCCATGTACAAACAAAAAATCTCTCACAACTGGAGAAAACGAGTAAACCACAGTGGGAGAGAACTCTTCAAAAGAGAGAGGCAAATTAAGAACTGAAAAAAGCCTCCAAATCAAGGTGTGAAGGACTAAGAAGCCTCCAACCAAAACAATGTCCCAAAAAAAGAGGAACATGTAGAACATCACTAAAGCACGAAGAAGTTGTAGACTGTTGTCGAATGATGACTGATATAGTGTTGAAATGAAGAACCTTCAGAAATAAGAATGCAAGAATGTCCATAGAGTCAATGCTCCATCTCACCGAAATGCAATGGTAACCAGCTGTTGATGTATGCTACATCCGAAAGTACATAGGAACAAGAACTAGATATGTAGATCACTCAAACGTAAAACCAAGGAAGTATTAGCACTAAAAGTAGAAACCCCCCCCATAATGCTGAAAAAGGGAGAGCCATGACAAGTACACTGAAACTATGTGAAACCAAGAAGTGCATGAAGGAGAAACAACCTGTAAATAAAAAAGTGTGCAAACTAAGGCACACATGCATGAGGCAAGAATCACTGGGATTCACTACTATCGTAGAAGGGACACTCACTTGACAAAGATGTGATGGCAAACCAAAGGCAAACATTAACCCCCCCATGGCACTTTATATCATAGTGCGATTACAAAAGGCACAACAGGATGTGCAAAATCCCCAAACAATATAAACTAGAATGGCACTTTCTCTCAGTGCGTCTACAAAAGAGAATGTGCATGAAAAAGATGTCTGCAATGCCCAAATAGGACAGAATACTGGAAATACATATAGAAAAGCCAAAAACGAGTCATCCCACACAAAGAAAAAGTTCCCATGAGCTAAGATGTCCAAGTAATTCACTAGAATGTGAAAACACAAAAACCTAAATAAAATTTACCTAAAGAGAAATATGGAAAAAGTGCATGGATGGTTGTGAAGAGCCGTGATACCATATTAGAATTGTGAAAAACACGAGCCACGGGATCAAACAACCAACAAAGACGCCTTCCACACAAACGATCTGCAAACAAAGAATTGCTATATTCCTCAACAAGAAAAAGCTATAGAATGAACCTCAAGAAACTTCAAGGAAAACAAGAGTCCTCAAAGGTTGAGAGTTCGAGAGTACAAAAGAGTTGATCTCAAGAGAGATAATACAATGAGGGTTGAGTGCTAGATAGGAGCAACCCTAAATGGTAAAGGGATTAGATCAAGACAAGTGTCAACATCACATGCGATAAGACAGAATGATTTAATAATAGCTCACTTCAATTAACATAGAAAAGCACTTAGTTAACATAATAAAGAACTACTAAGTTTAGCTTAAGTGCATGAAAATAAATTAGACTAATAATCAATTAAAGATTAATTAATTATTAACTAATGCATGATCACTCTAACAAAATAAGCATGACACTATGAAGAAGGTTGTCTCAAGTCTAGATGAGAGCTCACCCATTGTTGAAGCTTTTGCATTGCCAACAAACTGCTACTGCTTGCCTTACCCTTTTTCTTCTCGAGACATTGAGAAACAAGATGGAGAGAACACATTTAAGGCTATGGACACCAAATCTTCATCTTCCACCTTTACCTTCATCGCAACAAATTGGTTATGAAGTTATGTGATCTTTGTTAGATAGGTGGCTACCATATCTATGTCACTTATACATGTGGCACTAAGCTTGTTCTTTAGTGGCATCTTATGGGAGATGTTCACACTCTAATACAAAGTGGTCTAGGCATCATACATCTCCTCTGTTGTCTTCTTCTTCGCAATGTCATGGATAAAATGATCCTTCACAAAACCTAAGATGATTCACTTTGACATGGCCGTCATTTGTTATGTTCAGCCAACTGGACAGCATCAGCATGGAGTGCAACCTTGGTGTCCACATTGACCTAAAGATTAACTTCTTCTAGTAGCATATGCAGTCTACACTTCCTAGGTGTAAAGTTGGAAGTGCTCTCTAGGCAAACACACTCTATTAGATTGATACTAGTCATGTTTGCAGCTGCTAGAACACACTGAAACTAAACAAATTAAATGAAAATAAATCAGATCAACAACCTATCACAAGTGCAAATTCCCACTCCAACCACAAAAGCAATTGGGGCATCACACGTTACAACCTCCCACATGTCCAAATTACTTCAATTGTTGAAGAGTGCTAAAATCTTCGAGCTACTCCTTTTCACAAGTAGCAGGACACTCCATTGACGGACTAGAAGATTTCAATTATCATGCTCTGATACCATGGTAAGCAGATTTTGCGCTCAGAAAATAACCTAATCAGCAAACTGAAACATCAGTCAAAATTGTTGTCTTCTAAATACATTAACCTGCAAAATAAAATTGTTGAAAGTACAAAAGCAATGAATAAAATGAAATCAAAAATAAACTACTTGATATCTAAATATTCTTCTTATTCTTAAGTTTTCTATATTACAAATGTGAGCACCCATGGTCATTAATAAACTTGCTGACTTGGGTGCACAAAACAGAACTAAACCACTTTAAAGCTAGAGATATCTGAATATTCTTCTTATTCTGAGTGTTTCTGTGTTACAAAAGTGAGCATCCATGGTTATTTAATAAACCTGCTGACTTGAGCACACAAAACAGAACCAAAGCGTTTTACAGTTGTAGTCTTATAACCTTTTTTCCATCACTTTGAATCTCTCCAAAAATATGACAAAAAACTGCTCTTGCACACAAAATAATAACTACAAAGAAAAAACAATAATAAATAAACAAAAAAAGATCAAAAAGTTGACTTGACAACTGCACCTAGAATTAGAAATGCCGATGCTAGTTATAAGCACCCATCTATACCAAATAAATTTACTAAATATAGGATATTTCTGCATCAAAGAGTTGACTTGACAACTGTTGCTGTGCCAGCTGGAAAAGAACAGCAGCTGAGCAATCAAAAAGTAAAATTTGTAAACATGAAAAACATTTTGGATTTGTTGCAAATGATTGACCCTATCTATTAACTTCAAATAAAATCCCTCCGCATAGAGACAGTTGACCAAAAAGTCTATCCTAACAAAAAACACACAAGTAACTACTCAACGCCTTGGAGGAAGAAAGGTTCTAGAATTAGTAAGTTCAACTATATTGCCCCATATTTGAACCTTGGACCTCATAGCACTTACTCTTTATTAGGAGGGAAATAATCTATTAAAAATTCATCATACAAAAAAGACTAGAAATTTAAAGTGAGACGAGAACATTCAACTTACCACAATTTGTACACATCTTCATCAAGCATATCTGAAGCTATGCTTGTAAATAATGATTTAATTTCCCAATGCACATACATTTGGAAATAATAATAGCAAATCAGTTGATCGAGTTCAGTATGTGAGTAAAACAGTGGTACTCTTTGCTTTATTGATATACTAAAGCTGGAATTACTCATCCATGTATACATAGTTGGAAGAAAGAAAAAAACAGAGAGAGAGAGAGAAAGAAAACACAAAAGTAATTTCATTGAATTGCAAAGCAGGATACATCATAAAAAAATTAGGCTCAAGATTCAAAACTGCCCATGCACCATGGCTGAAAGTTATGCAAACTAGTATAAATTTAAAAATATTAAACTATAAATACGTTTTAAAAAATTTAGTTTGAATACTGTGAATACTAAATATATTCAATTTAAAATATTAATAATTAATAATCAAAATTAAATATTTCAAAATATTAAATTTTAACATACTAAACTAAAACTAAATTGATACATTTTTAATATGTTAAATTTTATAATTTAAAAAAAAAACCTAAAACAAAAATAAAGAAAAAGGAACAAAACCTAAAAATAAATGAAATCCTCCCTCAGCATCTCCTACAAGTTTACAACTCACAAATTTCAATTGGCTCACATCAGCAGCACAACAAAGACTCCCAACTCAGATGTCAACAGCACAACAAAAGACATCAACAGAACGACAAAGGCTTCCGACTCTTGACTCAAACATCAACAACAGGACAAAGACCAACATCAATAGCAAGACAAGATGTCAAACTGAGCCACAACAACAGCCATCACATCTGCAAGAGCAAGCAGCGACTACATCAAGACTCAACACTAAACATTTAACACTCTCACGCCCCATAGAGCAGATTTGCAGAATTAACAGTGAAGCCCACAATGAAGCTCTAGATACATTTTTACTCTGAAAAAATCTAATCAAAAACATGATTTTAAAATCAGAGTAGCCGGATACACCCCTGCCCCTCCCCGGGCATGCGTATCCCCGTATCCGATATGGATACTTGTGTGATACACCATGGATACACGTTGGATACCATACCCACACGTGCCCAAAAAATCTTTATTTTCCAGCCGTGCCGGACACTGTGATTTGATTTTCAAAAAAGCTGACGTGAATCTTCCAAAATATTATCTTAAAAAACTTCAATCATACAATTTTTTGTTTTGTTTTGTTTTGTATAAATAAAACCTACACCAAATGAGGAAAACAAATGAAATGTTTTTCTATTTCAGCAACCTATTTTTCTAAGTCTTCTTCCAATACAACTTTTCTATTTTTTTGGTGTTTTAATTTTTACAAATTTAAAAAAAATTGTTTATAATTTTATATTTATATTATATTGTTTAAATGTTAGAGATTTTTTAAAAAATTAAATATAAATAAAATTTATTAATATATATTTAACTATTTATTCTTTACTAAATTATTAATATTTAAATTTTAATATTATTTTAATTTATATTTTCTTATTTGCTTTTAAAGTAATGAAAATCTCCTCTAATAACTTAGAAAATATGTGTATGTTTTTTTTATGTATGTCGTATCCAGCAGTATCCATATTGGGGATCTTAAAAAATGGCCGTATTCGTATCCGTGTCCATGCAACTTTGTTTAAAATATAATTTAATAAAAAAATCCTAACCCATTTTTCTGTCTGAATGTTAGGGCAAATTGGAACAAAGTTTTTGGGTTTTCTAGAAATTCACCAGATTTTGAACTTGATAAATCAAATTCAGCGAACCTTGTAACACAGGCCAAAAGCATAGAACTCAGAAAGATCTACCACTTTCAGATGTGAAACTAGCTAAGTGTTCTCTTTATTGTTCACACAAGCAGCACACTTAAGAATTAATCTCACAAAAAAGACCATATAACATTGATTTTTCTCAACTTCAAATTTCAATGATAAGTCCTGCAATGGTAAGCTTTAAACATACATTCATTCCACTTTTCCCATCCCTTTACCAGTATTGCTATTTTTCCATGCATTTTGCTCCATAAGTACTTATGCCACTATGATTTAATTTTCCTAAAAATATGAAAAGAATTGATCAGTTTTTAATAGGGAGTCACCATATAACTATGATTTAAGTACTATTGTTGTTCTGGAACTTTCTGCAGGAAATCTCCATAAGCTTCTATGATATGATAAAGGCTTGCCAGTTGTACTACTGTTAGCAGGGGAGATCATAGGCCAGTTCCAGCATCCACAGGAAGCAGAAGAGCTTTTCAGACTTCATTGGTGCTGTAATATTGTCCTACAACTTGCTGCAAGGCATCTTCCAGCCTGCTACAGGACTGTGCAACAAGAAAAGGGCCATAATGGGAAATTGTTGGAATGATTCCTTAAGCCCCTGGCAAGTCCAAATGCCTCAGGTATATGAATCGTGTGCCAGCTCATCCTTCAATTACCAAAGGATAGGCGAACAAATTGTTTTGATTACACAATGCAACCAACTTTAGGGTTTTTGCCATATATGTTTTTCTCTTGATAGTTGTTCCACAAGGACTATTATAGTAATTTTTGGTTTTCCTTTCCTTCTTATTAATAATAAATAAAACCAACAGGCTAAACAATGTAAAAGGAGAAGATATAGAAAAGAAAGAAAATAGGAGCAGGTTGACTGAAGTGCAGAAATCTATTGTCCTACAGAAATCTTTAGTTGTTGCATGACATCTGTAACAGCATTTTATGAATAATTGAATAGTGTAATTCTAAGCAAATTTAGGTAGAGAGCTCAGGTGGTGAACTGTTGGAGTCGAGAGAAAGGGCCTGCTCACTGAGCAGGATTGCTTGTCTATCTACTCTATTTCATTTTAAGTATGTGTGCGTGTATCTTTAATTTTCTGTATATGTGGTTTATTTCTGCAGCACATATCAGCAGTTAACCTCAGTTGTAGTGTGTTAAGGTTCTGTTCATTAGAAAGCATATGAGTGTGTGCTAGATTGGTAAGTAGTCAGCACACCTAAAGCGATTTTCATGCTTTGCAGTCTTTATTCTTTTTAAGCAATTCGGAATTCAGCAGTTAGACTAATCTGCTTTCAGCATCCTCTCCCTTGGGTTTAGTTATTCTTCTTCTCCTCATCATTCTTCTCTCCCAATCTTTGTCCCCGCTTAGGACTGCATTCATCTTAATTACACTTAGTCCAACACCTGTGGCTCTGTGCATACGCATTGCCATGACACAGTCACAAGCTTACATCCTTGTTTTGACAAGGAAATAATTTAACCCAAACATTCAAGACCTCTAGAAGATGCTTGGTGAGAATCATGGTAGTGTGGAGCACTTATAACTCTTGTCATTGTCGCCCGATGAGCTATCTCTCTTTTATAGGACAAACAGGTTGAAACAATCTCATTGTCCAAATATCAAGTCAATATACTGAAGCATATGGTTCCAAGACCTTGAAGAGAATGGGTTTGTATGTGAACGTTCTTTGGGATGTTATTAGTCCAGAAATCTCAAAATGTTGATCAGTCCATGTTTATCAATATCAAGTTGTTGATCAGTCCAGCTTGTATCTGAGCATTTGAGTCAGAGATCACAAACTATAATTATCCATTATTACATGTGCCATATGATGACTTCTATCTGTGCCCACTTCTTTAACTACCTGCAATACATGTACCTCAGTTGTCAGTATAATCAACAATGTAGCAGGAAGTATGCCAAATGTTTCACACTAATTCTGATGCAGGAGAACTTGGGATCATATGCAATCCTGCACCACCAAAAATATTTGTGAAGTTTCATTTTGAGTATTACCTGAGTTGTAGCTTGTAGTTCATGTGATTTTGCTTCCCTTGTGTTTGGTTCAGGAAGATTTCAGGCTTGTTTTTGCTTCTGTCATCAGGTGAATGTCATTTAGGATCACCATCATGCTGTAACAGAACATATTTAACATCCTATGGGTCTATCTTTCAATTAAATAAGCTGCTACAGAATGGTGACAGAAGCTATATGAGCACACAGCAAGATTTTATATATGCATCAAGAGCTGTACTATGTTGGAGTAATTAGGATAATCACTCAATAATTAGTTATTCATTAATTAATTGTTAAGTCCCTTGTTACTTTATTCACTTAAGCTAAACTTAGGAATGTTTTTTATTATTAGATTGGTCTAAATATAGATTTAAGTTGTCTCATTGCATGAGATTAAGACACTTGTCAAAATCTAATCAAATCCTCATCTAGGGTTTTCTTTTTATGTTTTTATAAGCATTCACCTTCATTGTAATCATAATCCATGTAATCCAGGTATTCATTATTCAATACAAAAGGCATATTAGATGTTTTTATGGATCAATTCTTTCTCTCTTGGTTGCAAAGCAAATCAGTTGCTTTGATCTCTCGTTTGTGATAGGCATTGTGATTTTCAAGAGCTATGGGGTTCACTATCAACTCCAACATACTATATTCTTAGTGATAGCAACAAAAATCTTTTGGGAAAAAAATTGGATTTAAAAAGATGTAGAAAAGGGACAAAAACTTCTTGTTTTTGAAATTTAAAGGCATTTCAATAGCATGGTGACATAGAGAGCAAATAAAATTGAGAGTTTAGACCATGAATTGTCAAATATAGATTTTTGTTGTTTATGTTCATATTGCATAGAGATGTAGTACATGGAAGTCAAGGGAATAGGAAAATGTTGGCACCCCTTACAGACATTTTCTTTGTACCTGGAGATAATTTTTTTGGTCAATCATTTATGATTCCTCGGTTCTAGTTTTCTTTAAATATGATTTTCTATAATATGAATGAACTAAATATTAAATGTTTTTACTTGATGCTAATTGCAATGAGAATCAGAAAAAGGAAAAACTGTTAACAGGACACTTATTTTTGTCAAGATAAGGCTTGCCAAGTTCATCCAAATTGTCATCTTCTTCTTGATATTTACAAAGCTCAAACAGCTATTGGACCCCTAGTCATTTAATTGTCATTAAATATCATATCAGGTTATGAAGTAGCCAGCCTATGTGTATTGTCCCAGGCCAAAACAATAATGCAAATCTAATTCTTAACCTTCCACAAACACTTATTAGTTGAATAACAATACTATTGGGCCCTATTATTTAATCAGATCTGAGACAACTCAGATATAAATTACTGTTTATACATCAGCAATTTCATTACACTCCAATCAACAACGGCAACCTAACATCCAATCTTCTCATTATAATGAACAGCAAATACAGATGTGATTCCCTTTCTCTTTCTTGCTACAATAATGACTATCACATTCAAATGATTCTGCAACAGCAGCAATTCATACCAACAGCAATGGCAAATCAGATCAATACAATACAGCTGGAGTCTGTGTCCAATGAAGCTCAAATGTGAACTCTGGGTGAGATCACCCTCCGAAATCACTAGGGTTTTCATCCTGGGATTCCCACACTCAAACACAAGTGCTCAAAACAGATTCTAAAAGGAATTTGGTTAAATGTGGATGATGATCCACTAATAGAACAGGTCAACCACCATGCACACTTGTGACTTCAAATTTGAACAATGATCAAGGGTGAGAAAGATTCCACTTTGAAAGTAATGGTACCAAAAATAGACTAATGGAAACAATATGACACATGCTAGGAAGTTAGAAGGGGAACAAACACATACGCGAAAATATTAGAGATCAAAAGTCAGCCATATCACAAGACCCAAAACTATAGAACGAGGTGTTGCAGGTCAAGAAGCAAGCATGCTGGTAAGGGAAAATCCAAAAGTTTGATAGGAAAAAGGGAAGAGTAGAGTTGGAAGAAAAAGCATACTCAAGAAGAGAAAACACATAGTAGACGGAAAAAAGGAAGAAACAAGAACAGACCTAGTATGTACAAACTTAGATTGACTGGAAATGGGACATTACAAGTCCATCCTAGTCCAAATTGCTTGTCCTCAAGCAATTGGAGGTTCGGATGTTCCAATATCTGTGGGCCTCCCATGTTGCATCCTCCACCGAAAGATCTTTCCACCAAATGAAGAACTCCTTAGTGCTTATGTTTCTCAACTTCCTCTCCCACATCCATGACTACTTCGGAAATCAAAACCAATTTCCTGCCTTCATCAATTGAAGGCAACTTATATGAGGGTTCAATACGTTTGCCTAGTTTCTTTTTGAGGCAAGACACATGAAAAACATTGTGTATCTTGCTTCCTTCGGCAACTCCAACTCATAAGTAGAAACACAATTTGATATTTTCCAACCCACTTGCCTTCAAGGAAGATTGCTTGTACAACTGCAATCTCACAAAAACCATTTCTCCAATCTCAAATGTTCTCTTGATCCTTTGATGGTCTACATACATCTTTTGTTGGTTTTGAGCCTGCTGGAGATTATTATTGACTAGCTTCAAAATGTCTTGGCTCTATTTAATCACATCACTTGCTCACGATATCCTGCTATCTGCTAGAATGAGATAAATGAAGCTTCAAGTTTCATACCCATGCAAGGCCATGAACGGCGTCATCTTGATTAATATGTGGTAGGTGGTGTTATGAAAGTGCTCCCCCAAGTAGAGCCACTTGATCCAAATCTACTGCAAATCAACAACATAATTTCTCAAATAACCTTCCACCCACTTGTTCAAAATCTCGTTCTAGCTATTTGTTTGTGGGTGGTAGCTAGTGTTGGGAGTGAGCTTAATTCCTGCCAAAAGGAAGAAATCTTGCCAAAACAAACTCATGAAGCAACTATCTCTATCACTCACAATGCTACTTCATCACTTCCTTGAAGAACAAATCAGCCACTTGTGGTGCCTTACAATTTGAAGAGATGGAAAAAAAAAAGTGCATACTTCGTTAGTCTATCCATAATAACATATATACAATCCTTACCTTGGACTTTACAATGTCCCATGATGAAACCCATCAAAACACTTTCTGATTTCTACTCTAGGATTGGTAAGGCTGCAAAAGATCTCCTAGAAATATTTGTTTCATTTTATTCTTTAGACAAACAATGCATTTTTTTATATGAGTGAGGACATCATCCTTGAGTCCCTTCCATGTGAACCTTTTTGTAACTTATTTGTAGGTCTTCATTTACCCGGGGTGGCCCACCAAAGGGAGTACCACGAATTGCCCACAAAATCTTTCCCTTCATCCTTGGTTTTGGCACCAAGTAGGCTCATCTCTTGTAGAGAATGAGTTCATTACAAATGGTGTACTTGTCATCCAACAACTTCCCTTTCAACACATAACTATGAACGCATTCTTAGCATGCTCTGTTATGATTTCATTCTTCCAATCTGTGGAGATATGAGAAATGGAACACAAATTCAGCCTTCTGGACAGTGCATCAACAACATCATAACTGTGAACGCATTCTTAGCATGCTCTGTTATGATTTCATTCTTCCAATTTGTGGAGATATGAGAAATGGAACACAAATTCAGCCTTCTGGACAGTGCATCAACAACATTCTTCTTCCCTTTGACGCACTCAATATCAAAATCATATGCTTGGAATTTGCTCACCCACTTTTGTTGCTACTCATTTAGATCCTTCTACTTGAAAAAATATCTCAAAATGTTGTGATTAGTTTTGACCACAAATTGACAACTCACCAAGTATTGCCTAAATTTGACCAATGCATGCATGATGACCAGCATTTCCTTATCATATATGGGGAACTGTCTTTCCGCCTCTATGAGTTTCCAACTATTAAAAGCAATCAAGTGCTTATTTTGCATGAGCATGGCCCCAATTCCTTCTCCTGATGCATCACATTCTAGTGTAAAAGGAAGAGTGAAATCCACAATCGCTAGCACAAGACACAAGCTCAATCCCTCTTTTAGTATGTCAAATGCTCATTGTGCATCCTCGGTCCACTCAAAAGCTCCCTTTTTTGTTAAAAGTCGGTTAAGGACATGACTAGTTGGGAGAGACTTGTAACAAAACGCCTATAATAGTTACAAAGGCCCAAGAATTCTCACAACTATGTCAAGGTCCTCGAGGAAGGCCAATCCTGAATTTCTTTTATCTTCTCCATGTCCACCTGCACTCCCTTTGTGTCGATGATGTGAACTAGAGACAAGATCTCTATCATAGAAAAATTACACTTTAACTCCTTGGCAAATAGCATGTGTGCTTCCAAATTTCCCAACACTTCATCAATGTATCATAGATTTGTAGGTTCTCCTCACATGTTTTGTTGTAGATCAAAGTGTCATCAAAGAAGAAAAGGACGAACTTTCTCAGTTGCTTGCCAAAAATCTGATTCATGCATGATTGGAAAGTTGGATCATTTGTCAAACCAAACAACATAACCAAAAACTTAGAGTGCACATAATGACACCAAAAAGCTATCTTACGAATATCCTCCTCTCAAACTCTAATTTGATGGTAGCCCAATCTAAGTTTATTTTTGAGAAATAACTACTCCATGAAGCTCATTTATCAATTCATTGATCCTGGGAATGGGGTATCGGTTCTTGATAGTCTTCTTGTTCAGTGCTCTGTAATTGATCCACATCCGCATTGTGCCTCTTTCTTCTTCTCCAAAACCACAAAGGAAGAAAAGGGACTTAAGTTGAGTCTGATGTGCCCCATATCCAACAGTTCCTTAATGGCCTTTTCAATTTCCTCCTTATGTCTCCTAAGGTGGCAGTAAAGAGTAGCGATGACAAGTTTAGCACCTTGGAGGAATGATGTCGAATACTTTACTGTTGTCCAAGATGCTTTGTGCATCCACATGATATCCCTTCTTTCCTTTTCAATGTGTTGTTATAGTCACCAAACACTGAGCTACCCACACAGATCGTCATGACGGAAAATCATCTCCTATCTCTTAACCAATACTATCCTTGGCATTTATTTGTCATTCCCCATAGTACCACTTCTTTTTCTTCCGATTGAAGCTTCAATTCCATGGTCTCAAGTTTTGTGAGATCTCTCGTAATGAATGCAGCCACTAGATACCTAGGACCATATTTGTGTTTCCTATGCTGACATACACCAAAAAAAGACACCTTGTAAGGGTGTCATTGTAAGAACCTAGGTTCTTAATTCACAAAATAAACATAATTGATATAGAAACTACACTCAGATCTGAGACAAATAATGTAAACAGGAATAGCAAAAACCAAATCAGCTCAGACAACATCTAGCACTGCACATAACAATAGAGAAGAGCCGCTCAGATTAAAATAACAGCAAGCTGGAAACTTGCAAATACTATAAAGAATGCTCCTGCAGTAATAATCAAATAAATAGTATATTCTCAGCCTCTAATCAGATATCGACTATAAAATACATATATGCGTTAAGCAAGATAACTCCCAGGTTGACATATGCGACTGTAAGGAATCCGATTCTATTCAAGCAAGATTCTGATATAAAAACTACACTCAGATTTGATAAACCTCATGCGAATAGAAATAGAACAAATGCCTCAGATTTCACAGAGTCTAACAGCTGCGAATAGGAAAGAAGAGTCACTCTCAAGGTTTAATTGTTGACAGCGATACCTACACATTTGTCTCAGATTGTCAAATACAATTGATTGCAAATGTCAAGACACCCAACACAATGCACAATCCAGAAATGGATAGCGCCCATGAAGTAAGCAGGGTTTTCATCCCACTTACAGAATTCTGGAGTGAGGTTTTCATCCCAATCCAGTATATGTGAACAACAGATCTAAAATCTCTAAATTCATGATGATGAAACAAAGCCAGCGAACTCCTTTAAATAACAACTCGAACACCAACCAAGAGGTCGGCCACAACAAAAAACAATTATCATTTGGGCGCCAAATTAGAAGGTTGGCCAGATATAAAACATAATTGAAAACTTTAGAAGGCGCTGTCCAAGGGGTCGGCCCCAGATTAAATTTAAATATTATTTATTAATAATTTAAATTTATTTTAATATTAATTAATTATTATTATAATATTATTTTAAATATTATTATTATTTATCTATTTATTTAAAATATCAGGCTGGCCGACCCAGCCCTAAATCGGGGACATGACAGTCATCAATGTGGATAAACGATTGGCAGCCTATGTGGTATTAATGAAGAATTTAAAAAACAGATTGTACATACCAATTACTATGTATATAATTTCTCTTTAAGTGATGGCCGTCCATACTAGTGGAGAATTTTTGTTTATATAAGGAAATTAAGGTGTAATTATAACTGTCACGGAACAAGATATGTGCATTTCATACACGGTGAAATTTTGGCTAAAACTTCTAGTTCCAATGTATCTCTAATGCAATGGAAACTAACTATGAAAAAAAATGATGTTTGTTTCCCACATTTGATAGTTTTCTTTCAGTTGATTTTACTTAGTTAGACACGATTAGAGACCACCATCTTTCCCCTAAAAGTTGTTGACATACTGCAAGTAAGTTCTTTAGCATTTCTTTGAAACATTGCTCTAGTGATAAGTATATGGACCATATAGATCAGTTCACTTTCATAAAATGTTAAAGAAAACCTCCGTTCATACATAGGTAGAAATTCTTCTTTCGAGCCCTAGAATTAGCATTTGCTCTGGACAATCGTTCGTAGTATATAGGTTACATTTGAATGATGAAATTTACTGTTGAGGGAATAAGAGATCAAATTAAAGGTGGAAAGAATATGTCACTTAGCTTGAAGATCAAGAACTCAATTAACAAGACTAAAACAGAGGTGCAATTTTCAGAAGATGAACAGGTGGTGTTTTAAGCAAGACCCCATTTGTGAAAACCATGCTTTAAATGTGCATTCCTTTTCTCACCAAGTCCAATTTGCTATGGATTAAGACTATTAAAGGAAACATCTATTGATTGAAACGTTCAAGCTCTATATAGGCTGGGAGCTTGCTTTCCAAAAAAAAAAGAAACAAATAATCGATCAATGCGGTAAAAGGAATGGCTTGAAATGGTTTCGACTACAAAGTAGTAAGCCAAGGTCCTACCCTGAGAATTGAACCTGCTGAACATGAGAGTGAGAGTCACTACTACACAAAACATTTTTCCCACGCACCCTGTAAACAAAAAGAGGGAAACTTGAAAAAGACTCCAAGAAATTCAAAATCGACGTAGAATTATTCCCACTAGAAGACCCTGGACGATTTGATGCAAAAAGGGGAAAATGCGGAGGAAAGTTGACTCAAAAGAGATGAAATTTAAAATATGCAAAGAAAAATATTATTGAAATATTTGGCCTTCTTTTTATGACAATCGAGTCAAGGGTAAATCGACAATAGATTAAGAATACGATCCCATTGGAGGGGCTTGGGCTCCTATTCTATTACGAAGACAGTCCCATGAAATTGGATAATTGCAGCTATAGGGATGCAATGAAACTTTCCCTATAAAAAAGAAACCCCACACATTGGGTAAACTTTACGCTGGTGCTGAGCAGAGGCGGCGAAAGTTTCCCCACCAGCTTAGAGGCTTTTATTAACAGCTAATATGACATCTTTTTAAATTTCTCAATTTTGAAAAAAATATGGACCGTCTATTTGGGTAAGGCAACCTTCTTTGCTGGGAATGAAGAGGTATTATATATATAGGTAGAGATGGCAGCAAAAATTAACCATGCGAAGAAGAATAAACCCCCTCGTAACGAGCTATTTACCCACAAATTCTTATATGGATTGTTTGTTTCTAATCGAACCAGTTAAAAATAGCAACGAAGGGTTAGTAGATGCATAAAAAATGTGTGACAAAATGTGTCAATGGCGATTGTTAATTTTTCTTACAGAATATTGCCTTTTCACATCCAATGAGTCACAGAAACAAAATAACTTACCTCTGTTCATGTAGAACCAGGGAACACTGAAAACAGCGGCAAATATTGCAATCCCGACGGCTACATGTTTTTTGTCGCCGCTGTGCATGTAATAATGTAAACGAGCTTTGAAGCCTTTTCCTTTGAAATCTTCTGCTGCTCCATTTTCAGAACTCATTCTTGTAATTGCGTTATAATGAAGAACCTAAAATCAAATTCCTTTACACAGAAGCTCAAAACCCCTCAATCTCACCAGCAAAAGTACTTCCCTGCTATTTTCTTTCAAATATTTTTTTTAAAAGAATTTCGAGATTTAAAATCAAGTTGTGTGATCCTCCTAAACAAATCTACCAAAAAACAATTTTGTTAGATTTTGGTGAAAATATATCATTATTGTTTCCATTTAGTTTTGTTTGCCCTTCGATGTGAGTGTTCTTCTAATGTAACAAGAGACGCAGTTGCGTCACGTTCCTGCCGATTGGTCATTTGGGTTGAAAATTTGATGAGAATAAAATCCAAAACTTTGTCTTAAAATTTGTTGAAAAGGGCTTGATTTATTGTCATATGGATATTAAAAGGGCTTGATTTATTGTCATGTAATTAATAATAAGCTTTAAATTTTTTGTAATTTGTAAAATTAAAACTCTATTTTTATCACTGACTATTCACAGCACCAACCAGTAGGAAAAAAGATAAAAGCATATTGTATTTATTGAAAACCTAACAATTTAATATAGACTATATAGATTCAGTGGTCAACATTTAAATTCCAGTTTTTCATTGGTGTGGTTGTCACTGTCAAGACAGAAAAATTGAATTGAATGAATGCATAAGTTATCCTGCCTGTCGGCAGGAACTAATAACATATAAGTGATATATTTTTGTGGTGGATTTAGTTTATAACCCATTTTCTATTCATCTTTATTTAATTTTTAATTGTATGAATTTTTATATATTTTATTTTATATTTCAAAATTAATATTTGATGCAATACATGGAGGCTTTGATCAAAAACAACTCAACACAAGTTATCTCAAACAACATTTTGATTCTCAAACTCTAACTAGGGTACTCCTTCACACAAACTCTCTTTTCCTCTAGTAGGTTTGCAGACCTAAATTATTGAACTTATCTCACACTAAACCCTCACAACCAACAAACTCTTTATACTTTCAAACACCCATTAAAGCATACTAAAACATGCCTCAAAAACTCCATGGATCATTTTGAACCAACCCCTTCAAAATTTGGCAACAATGTTGTCCCACAAGGCCAATTAGGCCACTTTTACAAAGGAACCTATCTCCAAACTTCTTCCCTACCTCAAAACTCAATGGGGTAGCATTAACCATGTCTCAAAACCATGGATTCCACAATTTTCATTAGAGGAATTGGCCTCCAAGAACCCCAACCATGAAACTCTCCTTTATCACAAGTTTCCCAAGGGTTTATTGAAAACCCATGCTCCAAACTTCCACACAGGCAACCAAGGCCTCAAACACACTTAGATATGCCTAAACAAACTTAAAAGTTCACCAAAACCTGTTGCCCCCAAAGATTTATACCATTTCCACTCTTTAACCACCCAAATTCATCAAAATTTCACGAGTTTGCTAACTAGGGCATCATAGAAAATCATTCAACTTGTTTCCCTTGCTTCTAAGACTCCATGGACACCCTAAACACACCCAATGGAGCCATCCTACTGAGTTACAGAGGTTTACAATGGGTGGAATGGCTTAATCCATCATTTTACACTCTCAAACCCTTATTTTTGGGTTTACACTGGCAGTTTCAGACAATTGAATCAAACTTCCTTCAAATTATATATCAAACCCTCAAACCAAGTGCAAAATGAATTTAATGCATGTCTTCACTCAATACAAATCACTTTGGATCAAGATTTTGCAGTACGGGTTCCTACTGTACCCTGCAATCACAGTTTATCAGAAAAAGATACAGAAAATGCAAGGAAAAATAGAGTATTCTTATTGTGCAAGCTCCAAGAATGCTTCACCAACCCTTAACATCGAGCTTTTCAACATATTTAAATGTTTTCCCACCAAAAACAAACCACCTAAACTAATTCCAACAGCCATTCAAACCTCCTAACCATTGGTATTCCTTGACTTTCCTTTTTACAACTTTACAACTTTTTAAAATGGCATTTGCATGTTTTACAATATTTTGCAACTTGAACCTCCTAATCACCTAATGGACTCATTACATCATCAAATGGTCTATATGACCTTATTTAATGAAAGAAAAAAAAAATGACTCAAAACATGACAAAACTCATTAAACCATATAAAACCAAACTTGCTCAATTGGTGCCCCTACACCAATATTATATTCTTTTAGATTGTTTCCAAATGGCATGAGATTGATTTGAATCAATTTTGAGGAGTGCAAAATCATTAAAATTAAATTTAAGTTTTTTCACCTTTTTTACTTGTCATTCTAAGTCAACTTAGCACATTTATATAATATGTTGTTATGTCATATACGTTGTTATGTCATTGTATTTAAAGGCGTTCATTGAGCACTTAAGTTTATAAGGTGGGTTCTTATAACACACTTTAATTTGAATGGGTAATAAAATAATTGAATGCATGTCATCGCATAGACCATTTACAAGTCTACAAATGTTATCTTTTGTTTATCTCATCATCATTAAATCAGTCCACCAAAAGGATTTGACTCAGGAGAACACATTCACCTCTTGAGTTGGCAAGCTTCTTAATAGTGTCTCTAGACACCACCTTAATATATTCAAATATCTAGAAGGTGAAAACAAATAGAAATACTTGATGTATTTTCTATTAGATCATTGTTGGACATCGCAATTCAATTCATGTGTTGCATTAGTTTCATAACAATTAATATTGATCGAACAAGGTAGTATATTAATATGTATAATTTTATATCCTAGTTCAAACTCTTAGATATTCATCAAAACAAACAATTAATTTTATAGTAGTGGTGAATCATTCTTATATAGTGTTCACATCATTTATCCATCGTCAATCCCAAAGTTAAGTGCACCTATCCTCCTATTTAATTATCGCATTTACTTTGGTTCAATTATCTATCCCGACTCTATTGTCTAGGTTAAACATTTGCTAATTGATTACATTTTTAAATAGCTTACGTAATTTATGTATGTCGTATTTTCATTCCATATTTTTGGTGGACCCAATATTTTTGTAAATTACCTAGGATTTCTTCTCCTCCATTAGCATTTCAAATCTAATTTTCTATTTTCTTGTTGTTCATACTAGATTTACATAGGTTTTGATTACATCCTTGTGTGACCATTCATTACAAGTTACTTTTTAAGGGTTTTTCTTGCATTACTTGATCTTATATTTTTGCCACCACACCCACCCATGTTTTGGCCTTTAGGGTTTGTATTGCCCAAATGTTTGAGTTGTAATCCCTTGTTGACCTTTTTTATCTTATAGATTCTGTTATATTTTATATTGTTTCATCTATCTATCTAGTTATCTCAGCCATGTTATTTAGTTTATGCTACAACCTACTTGGGGTCCTAATATTCCTTTATGAAGGAATGTTCATCTAAACCCTAACATGGCTACTCAATCCAATTTTAATAAAGTTCTTTTTTATGATCATGTTGAGAATGATTTAAAGGATCTTGAAGAACAAATGTAGTTTTGACCATAATGCATATGTAGTTAAGCAAGATGCACTTACAAATTCTAAATCTCCTCAACAATTTTCTACCCTTTTATATAAATTATTAATAAGTGTTCAATTTAGCATATATATTATTTATGGTATTTGTACTTTGATGACTTCTTCCAATGGTGTATCATCTCATTCTTCACCCTATTTCAAGCATTTTCCTTCTATGACTACTACCACTCATGTTGTCTCCCTTGTTGTTACCCCTACCTCTTCCATTATTTCCTCATGTTTCTTCCTCTTTCCTCTATTAGTGTTCCACTCACATCACATCCTTCAATGTATATCCTTACTAGTGTTATTCCACATACTTATGGCTCTCATATGATTTCTCCCTCTCACCTTGCATCTACTGCACTTTATAATGTGATTCCTCCTTCCATAGCCATGACCTTACTTCATATCACATATCCTCATTATACTTTCTTTGTTGTTTCCCACACTCTTTATATCACCATTATCCTTACACTTGCACTATCTGTACCACCATATCCCTACCCCTATTTTGGATACACCGTTGTAAGAATTTATTAGTGTAGACACTAAAATATTTTTCTAAGTATCGAGTCTTAATTTATCATTCATTAATTATTTTCATATAGTCTATTTACCATATCATCACATTTATTATTTTTCATTTATTACCATTAATCATATACTATTAATTAACATTTATCATTTATCACATTTAATTTATCATTAATTATTACAATTACCATTTATTGCCATTAGTTATTTATCTATTCATTAAATATTATTTTGTTATTTAATTAATAACAGCTAATTATCTCCCCCGAGAGGCTCCACTATATGGAATTTCATTCTAGAATGTAAGGACATTATATCTGACCATGTCACATGGGAAATTCGGGATGGACAAAGTGCCTCCTTCTGGCATGATTCTTGGGGTGGGAAAGCTCCAATTTGTGACACGTAGGGTCTGGAAGAGATAAAAGAAGAAACAATTAGATTATGGGGTAACAAGGTGGTCGATTATAGTATGAAAATAAATAACACTGGAAGTTTAAGTTGGGCTTGGCATGATCTTCAAAACCTTAATGCCCCTCGATCTCAGAAGGAAATGTTGTCCAAAATCCTCAAAGATAGTTTTTTTATCCCATCTAATGGGATAGATCAGATTAGGTGGTGTGGATCGTCTGATGGTGCCTACAAAGTGAAGTTAGGTTACAAGGCCAAAGAACTAGCGGTAGCACGTCAGGATTGGCCAAGTAAGCTATTATGGGGAAACAACTGTCTGCCTAAGGCAGGAGTTTTTGCATGGCTGGCAGTTCAAAAATGGATTCTCACAGAGGACAAACTGGCCAAGTTCGAGATACAAGGCCCGAGAAGATGTAGCCTCTGCAAAAACCACTGGGAATCGGCAAACCACCTGTTGTTATCCTGTCCATACGCGACAAAATGTTGGAACCGTTTAAGAAATAAGCTCAACTTTCAGAGCCCAATTCCTTTCGATCTTGCAACTTGGTTCAAAATGTGGCCTCAAAAGAGTAGCAAAATAGTGTTCAACTGCATATGGCAAATAACCCCTTCATTAGTAATTTGGGAACTGTGGAAGGAAAGGAACAGGAGAATTTTTCAAGGTCAGGAACTGAACAAAGATAGATTATGGGACAAGATTGAAAGAGCAATAGTAGAACTGGTGAATGAGACTGCTAGGTGCAAAGAAGGCAAAAACAAAATCTTCACTAGCTGGGATGACTCTTTGATCATACAATTCCCGGGCCTTAAACCCCCATCCATTTGTGGGCATATCTCCCTTCAATCCAAAAAAGCAGCAAGAGAGACAACTAAGTGGCAAGCCTTGGATCCTGGTTGGCTAAAAATCAATTTTGATGGCGCTGCTCAAGGCAATCCTAGCCCAGGTGGGGTCGGGTGTGTAGCATGGAATGCTGAGGGCAAAGTGCTAGCAGTGAGATCAGTCTCCTTGGGCAGATGCACAAACAATGAGGCAGAATTTAGAGCAGCAACAATTGGTTTGCAGCTCAGTCGTGAGTTATTGTTTAACCAAATCCATCTGGAAGGCAACTCCCTCATTATGATCAATGCCATATGTAAAGGTTCCACACCAAATTGGAAACTAAATCATTTGCTTCAACAAATAAAAGACATGGTTGCTAGCTTTACAGCCTTCAAAGTTAGCCACATTTATAAAGAAGGTAACACCGAGGCAGATGTGTTGGCTAAGGACATCACGTCCATGGCTAGCTAGGAAATAGAAGGACTAATGACTAGGATAACATTATGGCACCGGATGTCACTTTGGCAGCCCTCGAACTGTGGTTGGTGATGTCACCTCTACGTCATCCCCATCAAGTATTATCATGTAGCTGCAATCATTTTCTAAAAAGATCAAAAAGGAAATTATTATTTCATATGGGCATCGGATTTTGCAATCAATTCTCACTAGGGTGTTGAGTACGCCTCATTCTAAAGTAGCATTCAACTCATTCGGTGGTCGCACCAGGTACATCAGTGTTTATTCGCTAGAATGCAAATTAGTTTAAAATCACTAATAGTTGCCTCCTTACCACAGAGGATCCAAACGAACATTGAATAGAGGCTTTTGGAAGGTGGAAAAAAGAAAAAGGCAGTCATGGAGACACCATTGTCCCTAGAAACAACCAAGCAAATGCAAGCTTTTCGCAGGGAAGTCACGGATAAGCGGCTGCAGGGCCTCCTTCACTCCTCTCATCTGCTCATTTTGGTGGCTACTAAATGTGTGTTGGGTCCAGAATTCTTGAATGCATACCATAGAGCGCATGCCAACACATAAGTTTTGACAATGTTCCTAGCAGTTCTTCTTCATATGGGTGTATCCAAAGCTTTAGGTAAGAAATTGACCCAAATGATGTTTGTTCATACTTGGCTAGGTGAGATAGACGCATCGCGGGATAATGTGGATGAGGACAGGAATATTCCCATGCCACAAAACTATTACATGTTGCATGTGAGGGGCCGCGAGGTCATGAAATTTCTGCTGATTCGCACCATAAACCCTGAAGGCTTTGAGAAACTTTGGGCAGAAAGAGACAAGAGCATCTTTTTCCTTCTCAGGGAGGCAAAGCTGACAACAAATCTACCAAAGGGTTGGGTCAGTAGGTATGTTGAGGATGAAGAACTAGAGGAAGATTTCGACATTGATGACGTTCAAGAATGGGACCTGGGTGATGGTGAGGAGTGGTTGGCGAATGACCAGCGGGACCCATAAGAGAAAGCAAAAGCCCCGACTCATAGGAAGTGTGGCCCAAATTGCCCCACAATCACCAGCTGTAAGGCTTACCTTAAACACTGTGAAGTCGTTGATGCAAAGGAAGGTATCTGAGGTCTGGACCTCTTCAGTATGGTTTTTGATTACTTTTGTAGTATAAAGATTTTTTCATAGCTCCAAACCTTTAGACTAGGTGTCAGTCCCAAGCGTGGGGTTTCTATCATGGTTTTTTGGGTTTGGTGGTTTGCCTGCTATTGTTTGGATAACCATTTTTTGGCATGTAAATGTGATCTTCAAATAGGATGATCTGGAGGTCATTATTACAGAAAAGACCTGCCAGATCCTCAAACTATCTCTACTGTAAATTTTTTGAAATCAATATATGGGTATTGCCCCTTGCAGTGTTTATCGACCAACAAAAAAAAGAAGAAGAGCTAATTATCAATATTTAATAAATAAATAAAATATATATTTGTCATCTCACCAATTAAATTCACCTTCTAATTAGAAACTTATTCTCCTCATTATCTATTTAATGAATTTAAAATAGTTCAGTATTATCCTCCTAAGAGCTCGAAATGGTAATTTTTCATTATTAGTTGAGTTATCTTCTCCAATTTCTCAACTTGACTCCATAATCAATTCAATTAACTCCTATTTTTTTAATCTTATCTTCATCCATCCATCTAGTCTCTTAGAAAATATTTAAATATTATGTCCTCTCATCATTTTCTTGAATCAAGTCTTTATGTGAGTTTACTTTGTCAAATTGTATTATCAAAATTCAGTGTCATGTTGTTAAGTTGTGTCAACATTTGTTCATGAGCAAGTCACTACAATAATCTTGATCTTGAGGTTTGTAATTAATTTGGTAATTAAGATTTTTTTTTTGTTGCTTTCAAGTTCATTATTTTTATGTTTTCATTCAAGTGAACCTAATATGAACATGCTAACCTACTAACTAATCGTGTTGTGTGCATTTTTTCTAGTGTCTCTTATTTTGCAGGTCCCTTGCATTATTAGGTGTTTTTGGAGATCAACATTTTTTAGGAGTCTCTTGATGTAAAGTGGATGTCACAATTGCACCCGAAAGGGTGAGAAACAAATTTTGACATATAACACCCTATAATTTTATTGCAAGAATTCATTTTTTCAAGGCACTTGACATTTTGACGATACAAAATTTGTATGTTTATATTGTACAAATTATACTATACTATTCTATATTTTCTTGAATTTTTAACATATATACATTATATATTTTATATTTGATTTTTCTAACTATAATATATATAGTCAATTAGATTTTTAAACACTTGCACAAAGGTATACACAATAATAGACACCCATATACTAATGTCATGGATATATACATTATCTTCTATAATACATACATAGTGTCTTATGTAGCATACATAATTTGTAATATTATATAATATACAAAATAATATACTTGTATTCCCTTGTAATATACATATTAAATTCCTATGATATACACAATCCTCTAGTGATATACACACATTTCAACTATTGTATACACATGTGCATATAAACAACATATTATGTATATATACAAGACATATTTGCAATCATGATATTGTCGTAGGGGAATAATGGGAAATGGTTAGAAAGCATAATCAAAGCAATCAAGGTTAGTAAACACTAAAAACTAAAGCAAGAAAGATCAATTACACCCATACTCAATGAAATTAGAAAACAATGCTTCAAAGATTCAAACAAATGTTGTGTTCAAACCAATTCAAAGATAATTAAACCAATTAAAATATGAAAACCTTATAATCCCATTATGGAATTATGACAATTTATGATGTGGATTGCCCTGCAAAAGCTTTTATGATGAATGTGACTCACAATTGATGCTCAGATTGCCCAAGAATGATGAATTCTCAAGCTCATGAAGATTGTAAATGATTTTGATGAAGGTGAAGGCTTCTTTCATAGAAATGCAAATATTTGATCAATGGTAGAGATTGAAGATGAAGATCAATGGCTAAGAGTAAATCAGGGAGATAAAGGGTGGAGGATTAATGAGAGCTCAAAATATCCCTAATTTCAAGGAAATTAATTAAAGATATTTTGGAGGAAAGAAGATATTTCCAAATTTGAATTTGAATTATGGAATATTCATTTTGGAGGGAATATGCTATTTAGATATTTTGGAGGGAAGAAGATATTTTGAAAAGGGAATATTCCTTGTTTGACAATAGAATATGCTTTGCGCAAGTTAGAGGAAAATTAGTAATTAAATAATTAAATAAATTATTTAATCATAAGGTGAGAGGAAATTCAAGATTTAACTAAATAATTCAAGATTATTTAATCATGTGTGAGAGGGAAAATTAATATTTAATTAAATAATTAGAATAGTATTTAATCAAAGTTGGAAGGTAGAAATTGAATTTAATTAAATAATCCAAGATTATTTAATCAATGTGAAAAGAGGGAAAATGATGAATTTGGGTGAATTAATCAAATAAAATCAATTATTCAATTAATAGAGGAAATTAGGATTTTTAATCAAATAATTAGGAATTATTTAATCAAAACTGAGGAATTAGGTGATAATGAGGATAATGATGTTAATTAGACAAATATGAATGTGTGACGTGCTTAGACAATTTTAGGTGTCTACAAATATATACAGGACAACATTGAATGTACAGACTACACATGCACATACATAGTTCATAGGGCATAAATGTTTTAATTTTGTTTTTTTTTTTTTTTTAATATCTACCCATGGCCATGTGAGTGACCAATGTCTCCACCCAAACCTATCCTAAGGCCTCAATCCTCCCTTTGCCTAGGCCTTGGTTGCAAGGGCTAAAAACCCAGCACCCAAACTTTTTCTAAAGCTAGCTTGTGGCACTTGGTCACATTAGTGACTAGGAGCCAAGAAAAAGGGACTAAACACCTTGCTCCCCCCTTTGAAATTTAAAAAATACCTACCTACAGTAAAATTATTATAATTTTTTTAAAACTAATTTGATTTATGACTTTTTGTAAACATGGGAAAGCTAGTTTTAAGCCCTATGCAATGGACCAAACCGTTTTTCCAAATCATATAAACCAATAATTAGATATAATTATTCAAAGTACATATTTAATTTTAAAACTCCATATGATCATAACTCAAGTATACAAAATCAAAATTTAATGTTTTTTTTTAATTTATCAAAAAATCATCAATAACCTAATAATGCAATCTTTTTTTATCTTGAGATATTTTATTTTATGTTTTGACTAATATTTTAAATGCAACATTATTCCTTGGCCAAAGACTAAAACTTTGAAAAACATCCTTCTCACAAGCCAAAGAATAAAACTCTAAAACCTCTAATCCTATGGTTTTGCAAAATGACCTTAAGAAGACTTTTCTTATAGACCATTTTTTAATTTGCTTTATCTATATTGTGTGTTTTTTAAATCATTGTTTTGTGGGATTAAAATACACCTTCACATTTCAATTTGGTTAATCAATAAACTAGTGTATTTCAATCCTAAAGAAGTGAGTGTGTATGCTCTTCTCTTGCATGCTTGTGTGATCTTGAGAATCAAAAACACCACTTCTTCTCAAGTCTTTTAGGATTCCTACCTTATATTTCATCACCAAGGTGTGACCTCAACTCTAGTATTCCAATGGAATTACTTGAGCAAGGGGTGAATTGAAATACATGCCCTCAAGAAGTTGATTTTTTTCATTTGGGTTAAGCGCCCAAGAAATTTATACCTTGGGGAAGTGAATGAGAATGGTGGTTTACCATTTTATCCCAAATTTTTTGACATTATTTACCTTTAAACTTCATAAATTAAGCCTTGCGTGCCCTTGCAATATATCAAAGATTCTCCTAGTAGCATGTATAGCCTAGTCTAAAACTTGCAATCATCCTTCTTTATGGTGCATCAAATATTGGTTAGGCCCAAGAAGTTACTCACAACATGTTTTCAAAGTGGGGAGGTAGTTTTAACATTGGGGAAGGCTTTGGCCTTTAAGGAAAGGGGTGCATAGGTGGTACATAACCTTGAATTCCCTATCTATCCATCACTTGATAAATAAAGCATATGTGAGCTCACAATATTAACGCTCCCTTCTAAATAATTTTACAATTATTCATGTCTTCTATTTTATTCATTGTTAGATTAAAACCTCCCACTTTAAGCCAAAAAGGTAAATTATCCTTTTGATCCAAGTTTTTTTTCTATCTTTTCCTTAGCTTAAGCTTTAAAAAACACTAGTCACAAGTCCATGCTACCCATCACTAAGTTGCAAGAAAATACTTGAGAAAATAGTTTAAACCCCTTTACAAATAGTCAATATACCTAAGTAAAAAATGTACAAGTCCACCTTAGGATAGATGAAGAAGATATGGTGGATCAATGAGAGTATTCTCTTAGATTTGTTGAGTTTATCAAATATGACCTTACACAAGCCTATCTAGATTGCCTTGTAAACTTGAATAGGATGTGTTTCCTGGAGTAACTTATAAAGGAGGGAACCACACTCTCCCATGACATTGGCCAATTTAAACTAAGTAACCTTATTAGGAAATAAATTGTATTTACCTCCACCTTTCAAAACCCATTATATGATCAACCACAAGATATAACCACAATCCCCTCTAACATTGATCAACTTAATCTTAATAGCTTTGCCACACAAGAACACGGTTATTTCCATATTCCAAAATCCATTATACAAATATTCATAAAAAATAACCACCTACCCCTTTTACAATTATCCCACTATAGAGGAAATATTTAGCACTTATCCCAGTACATCATCATCAATCTTCATACTTCTAATAGGACCATGAATTCATATGTGTTGCAACAAAACCCATCCTCTGACCCCATTCACCATATAATCCAACCCAACTTAACCAATAAAATAGTTTCCACCTCAAACCAGATTCCCATCCATGACACAACTAATTCAATCTTTACCACAACTATCCAAATTCTCAAATAACCACAATTTTTCCTACATCTCATCACAACAAACTACAACATCTTATCTTCTGTTAGAGTTATCGTGTATTGAATAATAATTAATTAATCTTTAATTAATTGTTATTTTAATTCTCATGTGCTTAAGCTAGACCTAGGTTTGCTTTATTAGTTAAATCAATGCTTTATTTATGCTAACTATTGAGCTAATATTAGATCGATTCAAAGCATCACACGGGATGTTGACACTTGTCATGATCTAATCCCTTTATCATTAGGGTTTCTCTTATAAAGCATTCATTCTCTCTTGTATTATTCATTTTGTAAGTATTTTCTTTTTAAGAAATAGCAAATATTTGTTTTGCAAAGCTCTTGAGTAGAAGGTGTTTTGTTCTTTTTTGATCTTGTGTCTCATTTTATTCACAAATCTAACATGGTATTAGAAGAAGCATTCAACGAACCTTTCTCCATTTATGATTTTTTCTCATCTAGGATTATAGGATTGAATCTAGCATTTTTAGTTTTTTTTTTTTGCAATTTTTGGAGGTGGGTGAATTTTTAGAGCACTTTGGTGTAAAACGGACCTCTCCATCGCGTCTGGAGCAACCAAAAACCTAAATATTGACTAACATTTTGCAAAAATTCAAGCAAAAACAATTTGGGATGATTTTTGGTGGGCATGATTTTCAAGGCAAAAAATTATGTACGTTGTACTTTGCAGTGCCATTGATTGCAAATTGGAAAAAAAAATTCACGTAGGGTTTTCACAAAAAAATTCACAGGTTCTTAATTTTTTTGTAGGTTCTAAACTTTATTACATGCAATTTTTTTGCAAAAAATCCAACCGCACCTTTTTTAAAATAGTCAACATTTTTCAAGAGTGCATTTTTGGAATATTCTCTCAAGAATATTCTACACACTTTTGAGGCTGAAAAGAAGAAAAATAGAGAAGGGGGTTATGGGATCAATGTGGGGTATGATGGACCTATTCTTCCTTAGTTCATTAGGAAATGAGATCCACACAATAAAATGATTATCAAGCCTTAGGTGAATCAAGTCAAAGTGTGAATCTACATATTTCCTTTTTGTGTTAGGATGGGGGTCCTGGTCAAACAACACTTTGGGGAGAAAAAACTAAAATAGTAAATCAACACCAAAATGTAATCTAACACATGGAATAGCAAGATTAAACTCAATACTGACATAACCAGAAAACAAAATGTAAATCAGAGAGAGGTAGATCTGAATGTACCTTTCACCAAAAGTCAATTTTTGAAGTTGATCTCAAACTCATTTGCCCAGGGGCGAATGGGCCATGAGTTAGGGTTTGCTTGCAACTTTCGGGAGCTTCTACTACAGATCTGAATCTTTCAATTTTCTCAAGTTTCAAGTTTGAAAAGTCAAAAAAAAATTTATAGATGAGTTTTTGTGAGAAGATGACAACTTTAACAACTTTTGCAACTTTGACAAGTTCTTCATTTTTTCTCTTCAAGAGATCTTCAAGATTTCTACCACCTAAATCTGCAAACACAAATCAAGAGGGAAAAATGTTTTGTTTTTGTTGAATGGGGGTTTGCCTTGGTCAAACCCCATTTTGGTAATTAAACCTTGAAATGAAATGAAAGAATGAAAAAGGGAATGAAGAATGAACAAAGCAATGTTACCACTCAACAAACCCTTGAATAAAACTTGGAATGTAAATCTACAACTTGCCTGAAATGGCTTCAATGGATGTGGATCTTGAACCTTGGATCTTGTTTGAAATAATGCTTTGAATACTTGAATGGATCATGAAACCTACATCATCATATTAGCTCCAAAGGCATGCATGATGCAAGAAGACTTTGACATGACAATTGGATCTTGATTGTTGCAATAAATCTGCTCTTGAATGCCTTGAATTTCTCTTGAAATGCTCTTGAATTCTAACTAGATCTCATGAAAATATTCTAGGTGAAACATAGTAGAAATAACCTTATATTTATAGATATGTATCCTTAATTTCCCGAAATTCAAATATCACAAGCTGACATTTGAATATATATTTGAAAATGTTAAAATACCACCAAAAACATAATTTGAATTTACGTCCTAGGTCTAAGGGAGGACCCATTTTCCCATGGGAAATGGGTCCTAGGTCCCTAAACCTAGAACACACATTGTTCAATGAGAAGTGATATGTTAAGGCATTAATGAATGTTGGGTTTCATCTTTGGAAAATGTAATAAAATAGGCTTGGTAAATGAATTAAAGGGGCCAATTAAAGCAAATTAAGCTCAATTAATTAAAGGAGCCCTAAATAAGTGTGAAAATGTAAAGAGGTACACTTTAAAACACTAAACTAAGGCACAATCAAATCCAAATTAACTTGGAGGGTCTAAACAAGTGTGAAAATGTAAAGGGATACATTTTCCATCACTATAGAGGCTTTAAAAAAAACATGTAAAATTTTATTGCAAACATTTGATTTTTTTTAAATCAAAATTTTGTGGTCAAAGTCTTTTTGAAGTGCCTCTTTTTAGAATATTCCTTTGGAATATTCCCTTCACCAGCCCCATTCATGCAACTACTGGGCCTTCATGCGACGAAGGGCCAAAATTTTAAGCCCTTGTTTAGACTTCTAGGCAAATTGTGCAACTTTTACAAAATCGGGTATATCTTGGGCACATGAACTCCGTTTTTCAAAAAAATTATATCGTCAGAAAGCTAATTCCAAGCCCATTCTAGATCTATAGGTATTTTTTCCTAATATTTTTTAAAAAAAATGCTACTACCAATTGAAGATAGCCCTTTTATTCTGCACTTTTGGGGCCATAACTTGGGAAAACATACTCCATTTTTTGCAAAAAAATAGGCGTTGGAAAGCTCTTTCAGTGCTTTACACATCCATGTATTCAATTTTTCTAGAATATTCACCAAGTACATAGGTATATCTCTAATGTGATTTTTACTTTTTTTAAGGTTTTCTACTCTCAAAGTTGTATTAAGGTTTTGTTTTTCCTAATGTGGGGGGGGTATATTTCTCGCTTCCAGTATCTATATACATCAGAGATCAAAAATCATATACCATACATTATTTTTAAACCACAACCATCATGGAAGACACCTCTTCATTTGAACTTCTTACGCCACACAACTATCATTCTTGGAAAGCTCATATGACTAGAATGCTCGTGTCTAAAGGTTTATAGTCCATTTTGGATGAAGTACAACTAGCATTGACTCATTAATTTGAGATATTTTAACATATGAACAGGATAGATGAGGCTATGGGTTTGATTTCATTGCATGTTTCATATAGTCTCTTGTTTCATTTGGAGTCTTGCAACACTCCTAGGGCTATGTGGATGAGATTCAGTGATCTTTTTGGTAGCATTAATGAGTATAGAGCTCTCCAAATTGAGGAAAAATTAACATCACTTGTATTTGATTCGTACCCTTCCATTGAAGACTTCTTGCAGAGGTTTAAGTCACTCAGATCTCTTTTGCAAGGTTATGGAAAGAATAAAACTGACAAATAATTTATTTTCTTGATTTTGTCTAAGCTTCAAGGGTCATTTCAGGTCTTCTCTTCTACTTTATATTCTACTATGGATGCATTGGGTGATGTATTTACCATGACTACTTTTGAGGTTTTCTATGATCATTTGACTTGTGAACAAGAAAATTTGGTTCATTTTGAATCTCTTTTTGGTTCTAAAACTAAGGCATTGGTAGCATAGACATCCAAAGGAAAATACAAGAAGAAATAGAATCCCAAGACATATACTTCATCAGATAGTGGGAATTCCTCCAAAACATCTTAGAAGTCAAAACATAAACCTCAAACCACTCCTTGGTATGATAAAACTTCTAAGTCTGGTGAGTCTTCCTCCAAGATGAAGAGAAATCAAGTGAACCTTGTAGTTTTTATGGTAAGGAGGGAATTCTAGTCAATCGATGCTGGAAGAGATTAGAGGCTTTGGAGGAATCCATGTAGCAACATAACATCTCCACCCCTAAATCTTCTTCTTCATCTATAGGTAAAGGTCATGCTCTTTTTGCATGGGCCTTACCTTCTATAGCTTCACGGGTACTTGATTCTAGCACAACACATCACATGACACATTCTTAAGATTTGGTCTCATCCTTTTCAGATTGTAATACTACTTATATTGCAATTAGGGATTCTACACAACTTTCATTTTTGGGCTCAAGAACTGTCACACTTGATGGTGGTTTTCTGTAGGAGGTACTTGTAGTTCCTGATATCTCCACCAACCTTCTTTTAGTGTATTGAATTTGTCAATCTACCACTATTAGGACAGTCAATTTTACCCCTCATGATGTACTTATTTGTGACCTTCATGATCTTGATATTATTGTGGCTATCGAGAGTGTTGATACTTCTTCTCATTTATACCAATTTGATGGTTTTGAGATTTTAGTTGGTTCAGGTTCATCCTTCATAGCACATGTAGACACTATGAGCATGTTGTGGCATGGAAATTTTGGTCATGTCAATTACAGATATCTCCAGCAGATGAGTACATAGGAATTAGTGTTTGGGCTCCCTAAAATTTCTTATACTGATGGTGTTTGTCGAGGATGTGTTATTGGCAAGCATCATTTGGATTCTTTTCCTATGGGTAGAGCTACACATGCCAAGGAACCTTTGGATTTGGTTCATAGTGACCTCATGTCATTTCTAACTTCTTATTTTTTAGGGGCCAAATATGTGCTCACATTTATTGATGACTTATTTAGGCGTACATGGGTGTACTTTCTTAAGTACAAGAGTGATGCCTTTGATTCTTTCAGGATCTTTAAGTCATTTATGGAGAAGTAATATGGTCTTTCTATCAGACGAATACAAAAAAATAATATGGGGGAGTATGTTAATTAGGCTTTTAGGGACTTTTGCATTGAGCATGGTTTGCAACATCACCTTACAATTCCATACACCCCTCAACAGAATGGTGTTGCTAAGCGAAAGATTTTTTTTTTACAAGAGATAGCCAACTGTATGATTCAGTCACAAGATATGCATTCTTCATTTTGGTTTGAGGTAGTTAATTGTGCCAATTATAATCAAAATTGTATACCTCATAAGGCATTGCAACATTGAATCCTAAGGAGGCTTGGTCCCATGGCAAGCCTGATGTATCTTCATTCAGAGTCTTTGGTAGTGAGGCTTGGGCATTCAATCCTAAAGCTCAACAAAAAGCCATGGAGAGGAAGAGTTGACCACTCATATTTGTTGGTTGTTGTGAGGATGTTAAGGCATATAGGTTGTTTGATCCTGATTATAAATAGGTCTTATTTCGACAAGATGTCCATTTTGATGAGCACTTTCCTTTGATGGATTCTCCATCCCCAGCTTCTCCCTCATCTCCTACTACTCACTCTTCATATCTCGAGGATTATTCATCTCTTGAGG
The DNA here is from genome assembly GCA_007258455.2 of Sequoia sempervirens. Classification (NCBI taxonomy): domain Eukaryota; kingdom Viridiplantae; phylum Streptophyta; class Pinopsida; order Cupressales; family Cupressaceae; genus Sequoia; species Sequoia sempervirens. The sequence continues at coordinate 72,265,247 of VDFB02353493.1, read as the reverse complement.
ACGAGGATGATGCTCCAACTATCCCACCACCTCCATATATTCAACCTTTGCGTAGGTGGTCCTGTAATACTATTGATGTAGTTGGACCTTTGGCAGGTGATTGTTCGGACACCCATCGCACACATGCATAGACATCAGGTGTTAGTCTCTTGAGTCATACCATTTCAGATGATCCTCAAAAGTTTTCAGAGGCAATTGGTATTCCTGAGTGGGATAGTGCTATGGTAGACGAGTATTCTTCTCTGATGAAGAATCATACTTTGGATTTAGTTCCTCTTCCTAAGGGAAGAAAGTTGGTTCGACACAAGTGGGTGTACCATACCAAATATGTTGTAGATGGTTCTATTGATAAGTATAAGGCTCGTCTTGTTGAAAAGGGTTTCTTTCGGGTCAAAGGTATTGATTATTCTGAGACCTTTTCCCATGTTTCCAACATGAATTCTATTAGCCTTGTAATTTCCCTTGCAATCTTGATCAAACACAAACAAACATTAGTGTTGTTAGTAAATTAAGCAAATCAAAATAAGCATCCATATGAGATATTCAAACATACTTGATAATGCAAACAAAACAATAAAATATCAAAGAAACTAATTGAAAGCATATAAAAAGCATGTGCAAAACCTATCCCATAGTGGGAGTGGTGCTCCTTTGATGTGGAAAGGATGCCCTTTCCCACCCCCTTGATAAGCTTCCAATGATAATGAACAAAATGTGATGCAAAGAAATGAGACGTGCCTATAGTGCAAATGCATAAGATTGTGGATGAATTTCAAGTAGAAGTGACTTCTATTTATAGGTTGAAGGATTGAAGAATGGAGAGATGGGAGGAATGTGGGACTAAAAGAGAGCCCGTGAGATTGGGACACTTGTCTCAATGCTAATAGGCGAGGATTGAGCACATTTTGCATGTGGTTGAGATGTTTTGGAGGGAAATTGTTTGGGTAAGAAAGTCAAATAAAGGGAGTCAGTGAAGGAATATTCCCTAGAATATGCTTTTAAGAGGATAAATGAGGTAATTAGTTAATTAAAAGAAACTATTTTCATGTGCAAGTGGGTTAGTTAATCGGGGGTTGATTTAACTCTTGGGGAGTTAAAAGCTAGAGAATTTATTAATGATGATTAGAAGGTGATTAAAGTTAATTAATTCAAAATTTAATTAACTTTAAGTGGATTACTGAATTTATGATATTTGATTTAAATCATTTGATTTATTTAATCAAATAAGAGGACTTTGGGGATTTAATTAAAAAAAATGATTTATTTAATTAAACATGATGGACATTAATGAATTAATCTAATAAATTACTTTATTTGATTAATAGAAATTAGATGCACTATGTTAGTTAGGATTATTTTCATGTCTACATTTTGACCCTCTTTGAAATAATGTACATGCTATGTTGGTTCAAAGAATAACCTTGCTAAGATCAAAGTTCAAAAAATTTCTAATTTTTTAGATGCCCTAGTCGAAAGTACACTGGTACACTGCCCCCTTGAGAGATCGGGCAAAAATTTTGATTTTAGGGTCGATCTTGAGACAAAGAGGTTCAAGATGGATGTATGGTGGTTAAATTAATAGATCTATATGATAAGATGATGCGAAGGAGATGGATTAAGATGCTGAGAATATCAAATCTATATTATCCTAAACACCTTAAATGATGATACAATGCATGTGAGATGAATGGCGTGCCCTATTATGATGATATGTATGAGTATGTAGGATGGGTATTCTAACATTTTATGAATGCATGATGGATGCATGTCATGATATCATGCTAGCGTGAAAGAGGATAGAAGAATGAGAGGGATCAACCCTTGATTCCAAGAAGATGTAGAAGTCCAACAAGTCTATGAGCCATCGAGACTTTATTAGATATGATGATGAATGATGATGATGATGTATTTCTTATCCATGGATTGGGGATGTAAATAGCATAACTTTCCTTATGTTTGATACAACACATAGATGTGATGTATCAAGGTACAAACAACCAGGATGGTGTGGTATCTAGTGCGATGAACTTTGACACAAAAAATAGATAGGAGTATTCTTGTTCACACCTGGCATGTGAAATCTTATTAGTATGTACTTCAGACATTTCAAACATCTTAGACCAAAACATAGAAAATAAAACCTTCCATGTAATAGTCAACGAGACATCTAAAACACCCTCCCTACAAACCAAACAAAGTAAGCATGACCAGGGTTATATTGCAAAAATATCCAACAAGCATAGTAGAAAAAAGATAATGATCAATGCCCTATTTCTTTCTCTCTAAATCATTTTGATAGACATCATCGAGAGGTCATTGGAATGAATGCAATAAGATAAATCAAAAGAAAAGATCAAGTATGCAAACAAGCCAATGTTCTTCATACCTCTAGCCAAAAGGGATTTGTTTTGAGGATAAGAATCCAAAGTGTTTTGCCAATAGATAATGCCCATTGTAGGAAGGATGCATCCTAGGACATGTTAGTGGATGGTGGCAAGTTGATAGGTTGTTTGAAAAGGTCGTTGATATAAGGTCAATTGACATGTTTGCTAAAAAGATCAAGAGATTGATTTTGCGTTTAAAAGTTTGTTGTTTCGATTTTGATTTTACTTTTGAAGTTTGCTTTTGTTGATTGTTGTGATTGTATCTATTTGTATTTCCAAAGGATGAAGGTGATGATTGATTATCGTGGGTGAAGCAGAATGAGATGGATGGATTTTTTCAAATATTTGGATGTTTTTTATGTTTTTGAAATGTTATGAGGTTGTTTTTTTTATTTTCAGGTTATTTAAATGTTTTTGTGTCTCGGGGGCTCATCAATGATGGCCTTGCCTACATTTATGCTCAAAGACGACATAGTTCGGATACCATGTTTTTGATGTTTTCTATTTTTATGAGTGTTTTTGGATTTTGATATGTTTTGGATGTTTTTAGATTTTCACATGATTTTGACGATTTGGATATGGACATGTGGGATGATATCAGTGATCTGTTTTGGGATTTTGTTGAAAACCAAGCTAAGGTTGATTGATCTGATTGATGGATTAATGATGATAACATTGTTGAGGATACACAACCATGCAAGGATAGTGTTAAGCAACACGAGGACTAGGAAGGATATCTCGAGATGATGATGGATTTGATTGATCAAGATTTTGAAGGTCGGTTTGGAACAAAATGTGTTTGGATGATTTGATGTGATGTTGAAGGATAAATTAGATGCAACTGATATTGATTGTTTGGATTGATGTTCGATGAAAGATATAACTTGATAAGGAACATCTTCTCGTCAAAATGTGCCATGGGATAGTGATTTGGATTTTTGGCTCACAAATGCTTTGACCAATTTGATTTCACATTTGCCAATGTTCGGATCACCACATAAGTTGGAGGATATAGATCAAAAAATTTTCCCGAAGCAAGATGTAAATATCTACCCCCAGTGTCTAGTAATGTATGGAATGCCATGGGTGGATGCTTGGATAGATGTATGGATGGATGGATATGGAAAGCACACAAAAGGATGCCAAGGATTATCTTGTGATAAGATAAGGTGTTCGAACAGAGGATGATCATTTGGATAATGCTTCGTGGCTTAGATAATGTTGGGTAGGATAGGATCAATGAAAATGACTCATTTCAAGATGTTTACCATAAGCAAGTGTAAAGTGTACACCAAACTTTTTCAAGATCAAGATAATGTGGAAGATGGATGGAAATGGATGAAAATGGATTGGATAAATGGTTCATGGATGAATTCATTTATTATGGATAAGATGGATGTAATTTTGGATTTATTATGGATGAGATAAGATGCTTTCACTTAAACTAGTGCACACAGATGCTTAATTCTACACACGATGCCTTTTTTCCAGGTTTTCATCATGGTACTTGTCCAAAGCGCCACCACAGTGGTTTTCACTGGAGGACAATTTTTATCTTTACTATTTTCATGATTTTTTTTTTGTGAAAGATTTTAGGTTCATGCCAAACCACTTGGTGGTGTCGATGTAGATGATTTTGTCATAATGTCCCATTGATATCCTACTTAAAGAAGTTGTTTTGCTAAGATACGTGCACTTGAATGCGACTTTTGAGATTCTCGATCTACTTTGTTGATAATGAAGTTAACTTTGTCTTTATGCGCACATCGCAATAGAGTGCCTTCTAAATCCTTATGATGGAGGGTTGCTACCGATACATAGTTAATGTGAGAATTGGATATCATGCATGGAGGAGTGGATGGTGTTGTGTGCTTAAGAATAAGAGATGGATTGGTTGATAGTTTGGAACCTTTGACTCTCCAAACTTGGGAAGATGAGTAATGATGGGTGGATGTGAAAGTGTGTGTGGAATTAGGACCAACTGCTTGATATACTTTGTACGTTGTGTGAGAAACTTGTTGTTTCTTTGTGGACATCTTTGATGGATACTTTTCCCTTTTTTATTTTTCCCCATAGTTTCTTTGACTAATGGAGTTTGATAGGGAAAATCTTTCTTTGTATTCTTTGGTATCCATGTGTATTTGATTTGCCATTATGCTTCTCAACTTCTTTTTCTTTGATAACATTCTTTGTGCTTTGATTCAAATATTTCTTTTGATGTTGGTCCCAACTCATGGATGGTGTGATGGGTGGATGAAGATTCATGATGTGGCTAGTTGTAGTATTGGAATTGGTTTCATCATAAGGATTCTTCGTGCTCCCTATGTTGACGTTTGCTTGAGATGAAGTTGCCCCCGGTATTGTGGTAGTAACACCTTTGTTCTTTGATTCTATTTTTTTTAAGATGTCATGTTGAGCAAGCATCCTTTGATAAAAGACCAATGTAGATGATGTTATTTCAATTTGCTGCTCTGCTGACTTCAAAATATCCTGTTTGGTCTGACTTGTTTCCTTGAGTGGATAATGTTGGATATCTTCATACATGATATCCTCAATCTAAATTTGGGACATATTTGATCCTGATGTTGACAACTCAATTTGACTCTAGGAATCAATAGCCTACTATTTTTGTGTAATAATGTCAAGAGTAAAGGAATTTTGTTCTAAATGAAGATCATCTATGTGTCCATCCAAAGGAATCATCTCATGGGTAGATGGAGGAGTATGTGCTATATGGATATGTTCATTTGCGACATCTTGTATAGATTGAAGAGTGTCCATTAGATCATTGTAGTATCTTGGAGATACAAATTCTTGATCTTGATTAATTTTGGAATTGCTTTTGACATGCTTTGGATCAAGTTCTTGACATGGATCAGTTTCAAAGGATGGATTGTTTATAAAGGGTTCTTAGATGTCTTCATTAGGCATGTGAAGTGGCTCAATATCCTCTTGATATTTGAGTGGATTTGGATCAAGTGTGGAGTTGAGGATTCCTTCAATATCTGCAACCATGAGGTCAAAGGATATCAATATGTCTTAGAAAGGACCATTGCTAGATTTTGGTGAAATATGATGATCATTATTTGGAATAAATTCTTGAGATATGTCCTCTAACTCATTAGGTGATGTAGAGACATTTTCAATGTGATCATCGGTGGATGGATCTTGGATTATGTCAATAGGATCAAATAATTCTAATACTCCTTGAAATAGATCATTGCTAGATATTATTGGTGAATTTTGATTACGATTAAAAATTGACTCTTGATATATGTTGATTTGATCATTGGATGAAGTAGAAACATCTTCAAGGTGTTCATTTATGGATAGATATTGATCATTATTTTCAACAATTGTGGTGGAGAGACCATCACTACTATCACTAGTGGTGGAACCTTGATCATTGTCCTCAATAGTTATGGTGGAGAGATTGTCACTGCTATCATTAGTGGTTGAATCTTGATAATTGTCATCAACAATTATTATTCCTTGATCAAGAAGGTCTTGGATGAGATTTTTGAGTCGAATACAATTTTATGTTTTATGACGATTGTCTCTATGATACTCACAATAAGATCCACCCTTATTCCAAGGGAAGTTTATGATAGAGTTGAAAGCACTTACTTTTGGAAGAGTGATGAGTTTTGCATTAACTAACTTTTTTAATGTTGATTCAATTGGCTCTCCCAAAGGAGTGTATTCATGTTTGTTACCTTGTGAGATTTGTACTTTAAATTGACCTTGTGGTGATTGATTTTGGAGATGTGGTGATTGGGCTCGTTGTTGATGTTGTTGATCTTGATATACAACCTCTTGATATTGGATATATTGTCCTTGATGTGGTTGTGTACACAAATCAATGCTTTGATGACATGGTTTAACCAATGGAAGAGTGTGTAGATTTTGGGGTGGAGATGTCTCTTGGTGATATGAATCAACAATTTTTCTAAGTATAGCAATTTGATTTCAAAAAAATTGATCTTGGTTTTGATCTTGACACCCTTGATACAGTTGATTTGGTTGTTGAGCAAGCATATTTGGAATGTATACTTGTGGTGTTTGCATGGGATCATGGACAAATTGATTTTGGAAAATGTTCTAATTGGGGATGATGTTTATATTTTGCATTATAGGTTGACATTGAACATTGTTGTGGTTGGGAATCACATTGCTTTGATTTAGGTAACCTTGATTTTGCATGGTGTTACCTTGACTTGGATCAATACATTGAGTTGTTAACATTTTGTTTGGACTTTGAACAACATTGGTTTGATTTGCAAACATATCTATCCCATAGTTTACCAAGTGTGGATTTGATATGTTCATGTTTGGTAAGTTTGCACTTGGTATATTCATATTTGGCATGTATTGATTTGATGGGATAATGTTGTTTTGTTGAAGACTCGTGCATTAATTGTTTGGTTGATAGATTTGTAGGTTTTGAATTTGATTTAAATCTACCATTGGGAAAGGTGTTCCAAAATTTAGATTAGGCATACTCACATTTGTTGTATTATTGAGGTTTGTAGGAGATAATGATCCCATGTATGGATTGTATAAATGTAAGTTTTGATAATCAATTGGTTTTGTAAGGCTTGGATAGTTTGGTTGACCTAGATCACTCATAATGTATGAATCAAGTTTATATTCCATGTTTTTCTTTTGTTTTGACCCTGATGACCTCTAAGGAATTTAGGACCAATGACAAGATGAAGGATGAAAGGGGTGAATGATATGGGTGTTTAACTTTTAGGAACTTTGGATCAATGCTAGAATTTAGGATTTGATTTTGATTGGTTTGATTTGGATAATGAACTTGTAGATCCCAATATGTTGGATGTAACCTTAGGATGAACTTGTTCAAAGGGGTGCTAATTTAACTAGAGGTATTAGAAAGGATGCGTTCTCACACTCCTAACTAAACAAGGTGATTTTGATGTGTTTTAAGGATCAACCTAAGTCTAGAATTTTGATTTTTTCCAAAGCTCTAAAAGTTGTTTGTGGGATGGAGATGATAAATGTTTGGGATGGATGAAGTGTTTGATTTGATCCTAGATGAACCTAAGAGGGACCTTGTTTATAAGGCCAAGATAGTGAAGAATATGCTTTACCCTATCAATAATTCAAACCAAAAGACCAATGTTTGCATGGAAAACCATAAGAAAAAAGATAAAAAGCACATGTGTGGGGTTCAATTAATTTAATCTTGATTAATGAATTGCTTTTACCACATCCACTTGTCTTGTTTAAATTTCAAAGTAACCTCCATTTCTTAGGTCTCTTTCATTCCACAAGGTCCATTATGTGAAAATCAAAGAGTCAAGGCCATAGTTTCCCTAGGTTGACTTTGGAGAGAACAAATTGAGATATGGGACCAAATATTTAGAAGCCTCTAAGGATAAAATCCCTAGGGAAAAGAAACAATATTTGGACTCTTCAAGGATATTTGATTTTTCCAAAGGGTTTGAAATTTTGATGACTTGTTTAATGTTTGTTTCAGAGTTTGAGATCCAAGCAATGTATTTGATTGACTCACAAATTGCACAACCCTAGGTTAGAAATGGCAATACTTGTTGAGTTTGCACTTAGATTTCTACAAACATTGAGACAAAGCAAATAGTTAGAGATTTGGTGACACTGGCTCCCCTCCATAACACACGTTTCTTGGGACCACCAAATCTCAAAATCCTGAAGATTCGAAGACCTTAAGGATTTTTTTGTTTCTACTTTGAATAGTACAAATGTGGGGCAGCTTCAGAACAATCATTCTTGCACCAACAAGTATTAAGGATTTTTGGTCTTTTAAACAAAGGGTTGTAGTAAGGACATCTGGTTTAGGGGATACTATGATAAACTCTATCAAGAGGTTTCCCAACCCTTAGAACAAGGGCTTTACGTATCATAAAGATATTGGGGAGAACTATCATGTACCGCTTCTTGTTGATTGCAAACTTTCCTTATAATCACAAATTTGTATAACAGTTAGGAAGAGCTTGGCGTTAGCTCATTACCACTTGGGTCATTCCCTCCTTTCAAAGTGGGGAGGAAGGCCCTCTAAAGATAAAAAAAACAAAAAGTACATTTGTAGTTCGACTGCCTAGATTGTGCAGAGTGCTACGAGGGAACACACACAATGCCTTTCCTTCACACTAGCATGAGGGTTCAATTTTAGATCCAAATTGAAATGTGTGGGTGATTTTAGACAACCAATGCCAAAAGGAATGCTTTTGATTCTCAAGATCGTCGAGTGGCACGAGAGAAGTGCATACACATTCAAATGAAAGGAATTGAAAAATCACAAAACAAAGGATGCACAAGTTCTTTTTAAACCCCAAAGCAATGATGAGTTCGTTTTAAGCACCAAAAACCAAGTGTGAAGTTGTTTGTTCAATTTTAGTCCAAAATCAAAGTCTAGTAAGTTTATAATGTTCAATTTTAGTCCAACTTTGAAAAAATCAAAACAATGATTGATTTTAAACCCAAATTGATCTAGCTGGCCTAAAACAAAAAATAAAAGCAGCAAATGGATGTTCTAGACTATTACAATAAGCATTTAGAAACACTTTTTCAATTTCAATGCTCGATTCTCCAACTCAAATTTTCTTGTTATTGCTTAATTCCAATGCCATTGATACTTTATGCAACCAAATTTGTCCCTTCAAATGCCACACCATGTGAAACCAAAAGCAATTTTGACTTTTTTAGTTGTTGGTAAAAAATTGATCATACTTTAAGTGCATGGAGTACTTGTATGATGTGATGATTATAACTTGAAAAAAATATAAAGACATGTGAATCCTTTAGTTTTAATGCATAAATCAAGACAATTTTTCTTCATTAATGCACTTTTTAGGAAGATGATTTGTAAAAGTGCATCATTTTCATATAGTTCTCTGTGATGAAATCCGCAACTTTGCAACCTTAATGCCCATCATAAACATCAATAGAACCATATATAAAAGGTGATCATGACAGGTTGAGATAGCAGCTCAGAGAAGCAACATGATTGACTAGTAGAGCTAGCTCAACAAAGAGACAAAACAAAAGGTTGATGGCATGCAAAGCTGGAGGTTTATTTGAACAACAAACAAATTTTATGGTGCACACAAACATTTATGAATTTATTTGCACAACAAACAAAGAAATACTAGATGGCATGTATCATTTACTTTGAGCACCAAAACTTGATTTGGGATATTAGCGTGGGGACGAGCGCCTTCATGTGGCCTGCTTCCTAGAAACACAAAAATAATAAATGGTAACCCTTTGATCATTAAACGCAAATGTACACATTCATTATTATTGAAATATTGCAACCACAACCTATAGTATAAATTTTGTAAAAAAAAATAGAACCTCGAGATTTACTCAATCACACCCAAAAGACAACAGTATAAATGCGCAAATCTTATTTCTCTGCAAAAGACAACGAACAAAGATCTCAATCACATGCAAAAGACAATGAACAAATATCTCTTTTTCTCATTAGATGCTACCAAACACAATAGGAGACATTTATTCTTATTGACCTTTCACTTCTCCAATTTGGTGAGTTGCAGCCTGAAAATAAAGATTATGTTTGATCTACATTTGGAAAGGACCACTAGATCAACGTTTGATCTAAATATAGAGCATTGATTCTTATTTGTAATTTGTTGGGTTGTGGTCTATGTCTAAATACAAAGTAGCTATCACATTGATGTTCTAGGTGAAGAACCCAAAAATGTCCTCACATGTTATGAATTATCTGAATTAAAGTGGCATGGTGTATGTACTAGAGGAATTGGGATTTGACTAATCTTTGATCTCATGGTAAAGTGACCAAGAATCTCTGCTATGGATTTGATTATAACATTGGCTAGATTTTGAGACAAGGATAAAAAGGTATGTTGGAGTCTGGCCTGTGTTTCCAAATCTTTAAAAATATTACTAAGATGGCAAATTTGTTAGAATGTGATCTAACTCTAAATACAAAGCACCTACCATACATGTGACCTAGGTATAGAAAATGATGAACGTCCTCCACTTACGTACTCTCTGAGTTAATGTGGCTTGATGGATGTAGCGGAGGATATGAATTTCAATTTAACATTTGATCTTATACCAAGGTGATTGGTTTCTTCACAAAAAGAATCCCTAAAAGGACAACTAGTGGAATGTTGAATCGGTTGTAGCCCAAGGATTTTAGAATATAATAGATTGCGCCTCATGTATACAAAGCTAAAAGAAACTCTCAGTTTACAATTCATTAAGAATCCACCTAATCTCACAAATCTTCATATTGGCTAAATTGCAGTCTAACAATACATTGGAGAGCGACCCATTATTGCAAAGTTGGAGAATATTTTTAAAGTAGACAAGTAAAGATTTCAAAAGGTTCCAACAATTATGATAACAATCAATATTCCAAATTCAACAATATCAAGCATAATCCTTTGTGCAGTGGTTTGAAACATCTATGTGTTGTTATTACCTATTTAAAATAAAGATTGTGGATTATGCTAAACCAATACTGGATTATTGGAAACAAGTGAGCTCACACAGGCCTTCCTACAGAGAATACAATGCCACTAGTTGTAGATTCGTAATCTACATACAGAAAAGTCTTGTAGTGTATGTGGAAAACAAAAAAGCCACTTAAAGATACAAATTGAAAAGCGCACAAAGTTTGAAATTTACAATGAACATAAACAAAGACATTTACATTCTCTATTTAAAGCATTAATCGATCTTATGTAAATAGAAACAAAGATAATGCTTTAACAAAAATAGGGACTCTAATGCAACAATCGATTTAAATAGCACAAAGCATAATGAACACGCATTTGAACCAATACATTAACTATCCACTCATGGATTGTGTATCTTTCAGCCACTAGTGTTTTATTTATGAACAAAAACAAATATTTGGCAGGGTGCATAATACTTAAAGTTTATTTGAATAGAGACAAAACTTTGCATCCCTATTTGAAGCATTTATCGATCTTATGTAAATAGAAATAGAGAAAATGCATGAACAAAAATAAAGACTATATTTTTGTCTAATACATGAAATAAACGAAGGTGAACAGAAAAAAAGACTTTATATTTTTGCCCCACGGTGGGTGCCAAAATGTGGATGCTTTTCCTGCAATCTTGCTTAAACACAAACAAACATTAGTGTTGTTAGTAAATTAAGCAAATCAAAATAAGCATCCATATGATATATTCAAACATACTTGATAATGCAAACAAAACAATAATCAAAGAAACTAATTGAAAGCATATAAAAAGCATGTGCAAAACCTATCCCATAGTGGGAGTGGTGCTCCTTTGATGTGGAAAGGATGCCCTTTCCCACCCCTTGATAAGCTTTCAATGATAATGAACAAAATGTGATGCAAAGAGATGAGATGTGCCTATATTGCAAATGCATAAGATTGTGGACGAATTTCAAGTAGAAGTGGCTTCTATTTATAGGTTGAAGGATTGAAGAATGGAGAGATGGGAAGAATATGGGACTAGAAGAGAGCCCGTGAGATTGGGACACTTGTCTCCATGCTAATAGGCAAGGATTGAGCACATTTTGCATGTGGTTGAGATGTTTTGGAGGGAAATTATTTGGGTAAGAAAGTCAAATAAAGGGAGTCAATGAAGGAATATTCCCTAGAATATGCTTTTAAGAGGATAAATGAGGTAATTAGTTAATTAAAAGAAACCATTTTCATGTGCAAGTGGGTTAGTTAATCGGGGGTTGATTTAACTCTTGGGGAGTTAAAAGCTAGAGAATTTATTAATGATGATTAGAAGGTGATTAAAGTTAATTAATTCAAAATTTAATTAACTTTAAGTGGGTTACTGAATTTATGATATTTGATTTAAATCATTTGATTTATTTAATCAAATAAGAGGACTTTGGGGATTTAATTAAACAAATTGATTTATTTAATTAAACATGATGGACATTAATGAATTAATCTAATAAATTACTTTATTTGATTAATAGAAGAATTTGATGATAATTGATCGGAATTAGATGCACCATGTTAGTTAGGATTATTTGCATGTCAACAAGTAGATGCCACATTATACAAGCAGTTGGTTGGCAATCTTTTGTACTTGACACACTCACATCCTGATCTTTCATTTGCAGTTGGTCTTGTCTCTCGATTCTCACATGATCCACATGAGAGTTATTGGCAAGCTTCCTAATGAATTTTGAGATATATTCAAGGCACATCGCATTATGGTATTCACTATACATCAGTAGATCCTCAAATTATTGGCTTCACTGACTCAAGTTGGGTTGGTGATGTCAATGATAGGAAGTCCACTTCTGGGTTTGTTTACTACCTTGGTTTTGGCCCTATTACATGGTCTTGCAAGAAGCAATCTGCTATTGCATTATCATCCACAAAGGTTGAGTATCGTGCGGTAGTTTTAGCCATCCAGGAGGCTTTGTGTCTTCATCAATCTTTGACTGAGTTTAATTTTCCTCCTAATAGTCCCACTATTCTTTGGTGTGACAATTAGAGTGCCATTCACGTTTCTCACAATCTAGGATATTTTTCTCACCTTGGCGTACATGTCTACGAAGGAGTAGGTTGTAAACATCTTCATGAAACCTTTGGCATTGCCTTGCTATCTTCAACTGTGATTGATGCTTGGGGTGAAGGAAGTTGTCCTTGGGGGGTCTTCACAAGGCCTTCCTTCATGTTTTTTCATTCATGCTTTCATCTCTTTTTGGAGTGGAGTTTTTCCCACATGGTTTTCTCCATTTCTCCACTTTTTAGAGACCTTTTATTTGTACTAGGGACCTCATCAAGCCTAATTATCGAGACCCATTCATGATTTCTTTGCTTTTTTAAGCATTGGTTTTTAGAGTTGTTTAGCTACTTCCTAAGTTACACCTAAGGGGGTGTTAGATTTATCATGTATTAGAGAATAATTAATTAATTTAATTAATTATTATTCTAATTCTCATGCATTTAAGCTAAACTTAGGTTTGCTTTGTTAGTTAACTCAATGCTTTATTTATGTTAACTACAAAGCTAATATTAGATCAATTTGTCTCATCACACAAGATGTTGACACTTGTCATGATCTAATCCCTTTATCATTAGGGTTTCTCTTATAAAGCATTCATTCTCTCTTGTATTATTCATTCTGTAAGTATTTTCTTTTCGAGGAATAACAAATATTTGTTTAATAGAGCTCTTGAGTAGAAGTTGTTTTGTTTGTTGTTTGATCTCGTGTCTCGTGTTATTCACAAATCTAACATCTTCCACCCTCTATATTTCAACACATTTATCAATAACAACTATTATCACCCATAAACATATCCCAATTAATTCATCAACAATAAACATCCCAACAACAATATATTCCAACCCATATATTAAAAATCACCTTTCCAACAATAGCAATAGTACATACCACCTATATTCCAACCCATGTATCAACAACCATCATTACACATACCAAATCCAACTTTTAGGAGTCCCTTTTCCTAAGAGTGGCTAGACATTGATGAGGTGGGAAATAAGGTTTACCAAAATGAAGTGAATCAAGATGATAAACCACTAGAATTTTCCCACACACAATCACTACAATTTATGTAATTATGAGGGCCAAAATATGCAAATAATAATAAAAAATTGACCCTAACTATTATAACAACTACGGGGGGAGTTTTTAGAGCTTAAAAAGGTGTGTACCTTGCTACAAGAAGCATGTTTTTAGGGCACAAAAGACTCATTTTCCTTTAGTGGCTAATGGGTCCCTATTAGGGTTTCTAAAACTAAGATCTAGGTTATTTTCCTTGATGTCTGCACTCTCAAATTCCTGATTTTCAGCTCCCAAAAACTTGTACTTAATTTGGTAGCTTCAATTCTTTGTTCTTGTGCTATAAAGTTCAATCTTGCAACTTGACAACTTTGACAATTTTGGCTTCAAACTTCTTCTCCACTCAATCTTCAACCTATAAATCTACAAACACACATTCATGGAGAGAAAAACTTGTTGATTGTTAGTGAATAGGGGTTTTCCTAAGTCAAACCCCTTGTAGGTAATTAAACCAAGTGATGAAACAATGAAATTAAAGCATGAACATGAAATATATAATTGATGATACCTTGGGAGATGTCTTGGAAGATAAATCTATAATCTAACATGTAGTGGCCATGAAGAATGTAGATCTTGATCCTTGAATAAATGTGAACAATGCTTGCAATAGATCTTCAATGCTACATCAACTTTCTTAGCTCAACAACATGCATGAATGCACTAAACCCTTGACATGATGAAATGATCTTGAATTGATGCAATAGACTCTTGATAATCTACCTTGAAATGCCTTTGAAAATTCTCTCGAAGTTCTCTATAATGCTCTCTTGAAATTGCTAGGAGAAACAATGTGGATTAACCCCTTATTTATACTAAATTAAGAGATTAACCCTGAAATTCAAACAATTCAAGCCAACACCAGATCTGGAAACAAATATTATTAAATTCCCACCAAAATGAAATTCAAAAAAGGGGTCCTCATTAAGGGAGAACCCATTTTCCCTTGGCACTGTTTTCCAAGATCATGCCTTCGGGGAGTGGAAGAATATCAAAAACCCATGTAGAATATGACAGAAAAGGGGGTTCCTATAGGAGGACCCATTCGCCACCTAGGGCGAATGGGTCCTAGCACCAATTTCTAGGACCTTGATTTTTCCTAATTAAATGTTATGTAATTTGAATTATGGGTGTCGAGATAGATCTTCGATAGGTGTCACAAATAAGGCTTAAATTTGAATTAAGGGGGGCTAATTAACTCCAATTAACCACAATTAATTAAGAGGACCCTAGATAAGTGTGGAAGTGTGTTACAACACCATAAATAGGGTACACATTAAGTACATTTTATTAAAAGAGGGCCCAAGATCAATGTGAATGTGTTACAATAGATTACAACATTAAACCTAGGCAATGTTAGGTTAATTCAATGACAATTAATCCCAAATCAAGTAAGGAAAAGGGATGCTTTTTCCATTACTACAAACATAAAGGGGACACTTAAGGGGATCAAGGACTTAACATTAATAGAAAACATACAAATTTGAATAACTATGTCCTTGCCCCTTTGATAGGTCAATAAAACTAGTGTCTTTCCCTCAAAATTTCAAAATCCCAAAATTATACAAATACAAGGGGAAAGGAGACCCACATGACCATGCAAAATAAATCTTCATGACATGTCAAGAAGTGGCCTGTAGCAATATATACCTCATGAAACCTTTTCCTCAAAGTTAGGGAGGACAAGATCTTGAGTGGTTTCCACACCTACCTAATGGGTCCATTACCAATTTTGCACAATTAGTTGAAATTTTTTTAAACCATTTCTCATATAACATAGAACATGAAATTTCAATGCTTGACCTTTGTAATGCCAAGAAATGAAATGGTGGCAGCTTCACTTCCTTTGTCCAATGATGGATAAGTCTCACTAGTCACTTCCCTTGGAATATACTAGAAAAATAACTCATTAATATTTTGTTGCAAACCTTATTCTAGAAATGGATTTTCACTTAGAATTCCATTGTGTCTCAACCTTTTATGAAATTGTTGACAAAGGATTCACCATTGATAAATCCCTTTTTTCCAAGGGTTTGGTAAAAATACATAACAAGGACAAGATAATGCACTACCTAAACTAATGATAAATCATGATTTTGGGCTAAAAATAAGAATTTCGTAAGTGATAATGTCATTGAATCCAAAGTTGTCTAGATTGCACTAACAACCCAAATCAAACAAACTTCATGTGAAAAATGTCTTACAATAAACTCCCTTTTTTGAACCAAGACCTCTAGTAATCCAAGATGCAAACATACTCCTTTAGGGTAATCTATAGAAATATTATTTCAAAAACTTGTGAATATAAAGATGATTAAATATCCATGTACTCAACCCTTTTGTGATAAATTTTATACCCTTTCCAAATGCACAAAACTTAAAAACCATGTCCAAGATCTTATCGATTGTGGTGAACTTATGGCAGAAGATTCTTCATCATCTTCATATAATGAGCAATTTGGTATTTATCATAATCCATTTCTAAAATATGACCAAAAGCAATCCTTGATGTCAAATAAAGGCCCATCCAAAAATACCCAAATGAACATTGTCAATATCACATCCACCTCATATGACTTGGTAGTTGGTCATATTGAAGAAGTCTATCCACAAGCAAACATTATCACAATAAAAAAATAAAATTATGTTGATATTACTTGATGCGATTAGGTGAACATATGAGGGACATCCTCATCCTCTCGAAAAGCCACCTTATATGGCTTCCTTGAGCATATTGAGAAGACTCCAACACATATATCCATCTTGGATCTTCTTAGATCATCACCTATTTGTAAGAACATATTGGACCATGCTTTAAGAGAATCATGAGTTCCTAGTGATATTATTCCTAATCAATTCCAACCCTTGGTAGGTCACATGTATTCTTTGTATCAACTTGCATTCACTCCAAACAAATTCCCTATATTGAATCATCCCATACCAAAGCCCTCCATATAGAGGCTATTTCCAATAACTATAAAGTAAAACAATTACTTATAGATGGTGGGTCTAGTTTGAATTTTTGTGCATACCAAATTATCAAAAAATTAGAAAATCTAATGTTGTATAATTGCACCCTAGGAGCAATTTCACATTTGTGCACTTTGCCTTGCATTTATTACACCTAAGCACATTTATGATAAGAACTTCATGGGTCAAAATTTTGTGATTCCAATCTTGTGAAAACTAATGATGAAGCAACAATGGTTTGCCACCTCATTTTCTGAAAATTGATGAGTTGGATGCCTGCGTGATGCATGGACATCTGCATGGCGCACTAGTTTCCTAGCAGTTTTACTAGTTTGAAATGAGGAATCTCAGAATCTTGACTTGTGTAACATATCTCTATAGTCATATTTCTGAGTGTAATGACTCCTCTCGCCCTTGCAACAACAAAACTCCCTTTCTTGCTCTCATTTTTAGGGTTCTCTCATTCATTTTAACGCTTCTCCTTCAATCTCATTATATTATATGCTTCTCCTTCCTGCAATGTCTCTTCTACAAGCGAAGCTCTACTAGACTAAGGTCCTTCCAACAACCAAATCTCTCTAGCAAGCATTCAACGATGCATCTATGTGTTCAAGAGGGGGTCGAGGATTGTTGGTAACACTCTTTTTTTATTATCTATTTGCGAATAGATTACTTTTTTTACTTGTTATTTTGTGGTGCAGGTTCGCCTCCTCAAGCGGGGATTGTTTTCACCACTTCCTATTTGTCTACTTTATTTACTCCCTCTATCTATCTGGTTGTCTGTGGAGGTGGGAACGACAAAACAGGGGTTTGACAGTGGCAAGCCTCAAAATAGCCCCGACATTTTTCCTCATTTGTTTGGTGTGCAGGTTGTCGAAGTGAAGCTCAGAAGAGGGTTTCAAGTGTACAACCACTTGTAAGTCCATCCTTAGCCATCCCTTGTATTTTATATCATTTCCTACATTTTGTTCATTTATTTTTCCCAATAGACCTCAGATCTAAGTATGTTAGTAGGGATTTAGTATCTCTATTCAAGGTTCTAGTTCTTTGTTTGGCTGGGATGCCAGTGGGTCCCTTGGACTCCAATGTACCGTGCTAGCATCCTGATATCACATTGTAGTCCTCTGGCCGAGAGCTATTCCTTTTGAGATAGATATCTTGAAACCCTACTCTCTCAAACTCTGAAGCAATCTTTCTTAAATAATTATCCTTAAAACAACCTTCTTTACAATTTATTCATTCAGTAACACTTGAGGTAGTTAAGGGAAGTTCGCTCCTTGGGAATCTCTTGAGAATGAAGATACTCATGAGCAACGAATCCCCCGTATCTTACATTTTTGGTGAACTTGATGTGAAGGATGTTAGATATTTTTTGCAATGTTTTAGTGCTTATGATGATACTTTCTCTAAGGAAGATTTTGATATGCTTGATGATGCTCTAGATGATTTCTTAGAAGCATCTTCCTCTACCTAAATATCTTTCAAACAAACTTCTTCTTCACAAGTTGAAGAGTTGGTGAACGTTGTTGTAGTCTTCGTGGCTTCCCCAAGGCCTAACAAACCCATTTTTTACTTGACTCCAGGTAGCCCCTCTTTGAAGAGGATTCATTCTATCTATGAGATTACATACCATAGTGATTCCTCATATTTGTAGACAAAGTTTGTTAAAGCCATAGACTCTACTTCTTATAATGTTGTTGGGCACACATGTAATACTAGAAGAAATCAATAGAACTTGAATCAACAACCTTTTGTTCCTACACCTCAACCTACTCAACTTCCTACTTCTTTACTACCTTCTCAATCAACTCTTCCTCCAACAACTAAACTCGTAATTAAAGCACTTGGAGACTATAATCTTGTCGAGCAACTTCGTGTTACTTGGGATAATATCTTGCTTTGGGACTTGCTGCAGACCACCCCAATTCATCAAGGTATGCTTCAAGAAGCCTTACAAAAGATCCTCTTTCCTTCCTTCACTAGGCCAACGGATTTTTAATGCATTGATGGCTCATATTCAACCAAATTCGTCGAATATCACATTCTATCTGCAAGAACTTCCACCCCCAGATGTGCATAAGCAAGCGAACCCTCTAATGATCATAGTCAACATTGATAGTATTGGTATTAGATGTACCCTTATTAAAACCGGTTCATCTCTTGATGTTTGTGGTATGGATATACTACCTAAAATTAAAGTTGATTTTTCTTCTTTAGCTGCTTCTCTATATATTTGTGGATTTGATGTTGGTCGACAAGCCTTAAGTATGATAATCTTGCCTTTGCTTCTAGGCACCATTACCTTACCCACCTTACCTTATGTGATGCCTGACCCCTTACCTTATAATATTCTCTTGGGGAGACCTTGGATTCATGCTATGGGAGTTGTAACTTCTATTCTACATCATTCTCTGAAATTTGCAGCAAACAATCAAGTGGTCACGGTCAAAGTTGACCCCAAAGTTGTTCACCTTTGTGAGTTGGCAGCTATTGGTCGGGCTTCAGTTGTTTCCACCCTTAAGAATTACATTCCATCTCTAACCTATGATGCAATGACATGTTCCTTGGTGATACCATTTGTGGAGATTGTCTCTGAAGTGGACGTCACTAAAGAGGAACAACCTAAAGAAGAAAGTCCTAAGTCTTCCTCATCTACTTCTTCTTCTAAATCAAATACATTTCTTGGTGATGATTGGGGATCCTTAGAATTATTTGAATTCCTCATCAGAGAATAGAAAGTGAATCTCATCCACCTTGATCTTCCAATAACTTCAAATACCTCTGCTAAGAAAGCTGATCAACCTCTTATCGAGGAGGAAAGTTGTGATCCTATCAAGGAACTCGACTATTACCTCGATAACGAGGATGATTGAAATTCTACTAGGGAGGTTAATGTTTGTGATTTTGATGAGAAGTATGGTTGTTATCTTGTAGAAAAATTTGACACTCATTGGTGGAATCACACTCTCCACGTGAAACCACCTCCTTCTAAGACTTTGCAAACACGTTATGGCCCCGGATATAGGCTCGTTTCCAAGTATGGTTACAGGCATAAAGGTCTTGGGAATATTGAACAAGGAATTCAGGTCCCTATCCAATTTAAGCCTCACAAGTGTCATTTGGGTTTGGGATGCTCTATTGAACAATCTAGACAAAAACTATGGTGGAGTGTTAACATGATTTCGGTTGAACCTCTCAACTTAGTTCACCCTGAACTAATAGAGGATAAAGTAGAACCTAATGGAGTTCCTCTAGATGTCTTTTCTTTAGAATAAGTGTTGGAAGAATTCTTAAGTTCCTATTCCCACTTACCTTCCTTTCACCATAAGTGACGATTCTCGTATCGCTTGAATAAGCAAGCATACTTTGTCGAAGAGTTTGTCTTGAATATGGATTAGGAGGCTCCTCTATCTAATGTTGATGATGGTGTCCCGATACCTCATCCTAAAGACCATAGTCCCCTCCTTAAGGGGGATACTATTGAAGTTTTCATTGACCCTAAATCTTTTGAAAAGGTGATTAAAATCACAAAGTTCCTTTCTTCTGAAGAAGCTAAGGAGCATTCCGACCTTTTACATTCTCATCCTGATATATTCACTTGGTTATATGAGGACATGCCCAATATTGATGAGTCTATATTAGTTCACAATATTATCTTATGTCTCGATACCAAGCTTGTTAAGCAAAAAATCTGAAAGATCAATCCCAAGGTTGCCTTGTTGGTTAAGACTAATATAGAGAAGCTATTAAAAGTGGGCTTTATTTTTTTGATTGACTATTCATCTTGGATTTCAAATATTGTTGTCATTAGTAAACCCAATGGCCATATTTGTATATGCATTTATTTTTGTGGCCTCAATAAGGCTTCTCTTAAGGATGATTTTTTATTTCCTAATATCAATATGATTGTAGACTCGACTGCAGGCCATGCCTTGTTGTCCTTCGTAGATGCCTTCTCTAACTATAACCAGATTTGTATTAACTTGAAAGATCAGTATAAGATAGCCTTTACTACCCCTTGGGGTACCTTTTGTTATGTGCTGATGTTGTTTGGGTTTAAAAATGCAGGTGCAACTTACCTATGGGTAATGACCCTAATCTTTCATGATTTCATTCATAAAATCCTAGAAGACTACATTGATGACATCTTGGAAAAGTCCATAACTCATCAAGATCACATAGCGAATCTTCATCTTATCTTTGAAAGGGTTCAATTCTATAAGATGAGGCTCAATCCTCTTAAGTGTGTCTTTGGTGTGGACATGGGAAAACTTTTAGGATTCATAGTTTCACACTGGGAATCAAATTCGACACAAACAAAATTGATGCAATTGTTAACATGCCTCCACCTAGGAACATTTTTGAGTTGCAGAGTTTACAAGAGAAGATTCAGGGGATTCCCAAATTTATATTTCAATTGGCTAATTGTACCCTTCCTTTCACTCGTTTATTGAAAAAAATGTTCACTTTATATGGGATGAGGAGTGCTAAAAAGCTTTCAATTCAATTAAAAATTATTTGGAAAATCCTCTCATATTAATGCTAGCTATGTAGGATAGGACAAGTTATTGCTTTACCTTGCCACATCACTATACGCTTTGGCAACCTTTCTTGCTTAGTATGATAATGTCAAAAGAGAAAGAGCATTCTACTACATTAATTATGTCCTAGTTGATTTTGAAACTCATTATTCCTCCATGGAGAAATAATTCCTTGCTCTTGTCTTCGCAACGTAAAAGTTAAGACATTATCTTCTTCATGCTGAAACACATGTTATTGTGAAAACTGATCTTTTGAAACATTTGTTTCCTAGTGCTGACCTTGTCAGGAGGTTAGCGAAGTGGGTAATGTTGCTTTCTAAGTTTGACATAAAGTTCATAACTCATAAGTCAATAAAAGGTTAAGCAGTTGCCGATCAACTAGTAGACACTCCTTCACCTTGCTCCTTCCCTAGTCTGGACTTGATTCCTGATGAAGATATTTTTGAAATTAATCATAATCTAGTATGGGAGATGTATTTCGATGGATCAAGATGTCAGAGTGGCTCCAAAGTAGGCATAGTTCTAATCTCACATGAAGGTAATCCAATCCCTCTCTCCTTTCGATTAGAGTTTACTTGCACCAATAACATCATTGAGTACAAAGTGCTTATTGTTGGCTTGCGTGTCACGATTGCATTAAACATAAAGCATCTTTGTATACATGGTGACTCTGAGCTTACTGTGAATCAGATTACGAGAACCTATCAAGCTAAGCAAAGTAAGTTGTCTCAATATCAAGACCTTGCTTTGTCCTTACTTGATCGATTCTCCTCTTTCACAATAGACAATGTCCCTAGGAGGGAAAACCGACATGCAGATGCCATGGTGAGCACTGCCTCCTTGGTACCTTTGGATAAGGATACAAAAGAATACCACTTTGTGGTTCATATTCTTCGGTCTCTTTCCCTAGGAGGGAAAACCGATATGCAAATGCCATGGTGAGCACTGCCTCCTTGGTACCTTTGGATAAGGATACAAAAGAATACCACTTTGTGGTTCATATTCTTCGGCCTCCCACTATTTTCGATCAACTTGAATCCGATGCTCTTGTGTGTTCTCACGTTGACTCAGGAGAATGGTACTTTAACATCTACAACTATCTAAAGACTGGAAATTTTCTCGATGATGCGACAAAGAATGATCACACTCAGATACAAAAAAATTCAATCTATTATGTTGTCTTATCGGATGTTATTTATCAAAAAAATTATAATGGTTTAATTCTTTGATGTCTCACTAAAGTGAAAATACCCCTTGCCCTTAAGGAAGCCCATTCAGGTTTCGAGGGTGGACATTTCAATGGTAAATACCTGGTGTGAAAATTGATTCACATGGGGTACTTTTGGAAAACGATGGAACATGATTCTTTTGATTTTGTCAAGAATTGTTCACAATGTCAACAACATAGTCGTCTTATTCATGCTCCTACTCAAGACTTGCAAAATCATACCTCTCCTTGGTCATTCACAAAATGGGGGTAGGATATTATTGGGAAAATATCACCTCCTTATTCTAAAGGACACATATTTATCATTACAACTACCAATTACTTCACAAAGTGGGTTGAAGTTGTCCTGCTTCGATCAATGATTGTTGAAGCTATCTATAGATTTCTTCTAAACAACATCATTGCTTGCTTTAGATTACCTTCCACCTTTGTTTCTGATAATGGAATGCCATTTAAGAATAAGGATGTGAAGTAATTCCTGGAGAAGTTTCACATTCAACATAAAATATCTACACCATATTATCCTCAATCCAATGGTCAAGCAAAAGTGTCTAATAAGACACTTGAGCTCATTCTTCAAAAAACAGTAAATAAACATGGCAAGGATTGACATATTCAATTGATGTACGCTTTGTGGACCTATCATACGAGTGTTCGTACAATGAAAAGAATGATGCCTTGCAACCTTGTGTATGGTGTTGAAACTATCATGCCTTTAGAGTTGGAAATTATGTCATTGTGGGTTTTACTTAAAGGGTTTATTGATGACGAGACTTACCAATCTAATCATTTGAATCAACTTGAGATTCTTGATGAGTATCGATTGCAGGCCCTCAACCACCTTAAAGCTTATCAACAATTGTTGTCTTGACAGTATAATCAAGGTGTTCTTCCTAGGACTTTCAAGGTAGGGACCTGGTTCTCTATGAGAATCAAAGAAATGTAAATACGTCACTTGATCAAAAGGGAAAGTTCAATCCTAATTAGTTAGGCCCTTACATTGTCATCTTTGTGTATGGTTTTGGTGCCTATGGATGGGACACCTCTAAAAAAACCTGTTAATGCAATGCACCTTCGTTGATACTACGCGTAATGTCTATGTGTCACATGTGTAACATTCACCCCCCCCGGCGAGGTTGCAACATCGCATATGTTGACATTCCTTCATTAACACATTATAAAAAAAATGTGTTATGATGTAACCATGTGTGTGTGACACATACATGCGTGTGTTTTACTATGCTATGTATCCATGCATTACATTCCATCTTTTGGTTAGGTAATTAGGTCATCATTATATTTAATTAACATACATCCATGTGTGTTTATTAAATCATGATAACATCTAATTTAATAAACATCCATAAATACAACATCCATCACATAATCATACATGAAAGAAGCATACTCATAACGTAAAGAACACTATGATATCAAAATCAATATCTCATGTATATATATATATCTATCTATCTATTCTCATGTACATGTATCTTGCCACTATCATAAAAAAAGTGGTGGTTGTATATATGTATCAATGTCTATACATCAAGAATGCTCTACAAAATGTGTATCATCACTACAAAAATGATATACAAAATGGGATCTCTACGTCCTGGGCATGTGGACCCCTGAGCCCTTTAGGTCTGGAGGTTGTTGGCACTGTGGTTGGACAATTGAAACAGAGTGGGACCTATACAATCGAGAGCCAGATACTACTGTGCATAGCCCTCTAATCTCTCACCAAAGGGAGGCTATCTGTAGCTTGGCTCGCCTCAATGCATCTTGCAACTGCTGGTCTCCTGCTGACATCATAGTTGGCGCCTACCTTGTGAGGTCATCGAGCTGGCTCTGAGGAGTGTCACGTTCCTACTTGACACTATCTTCTCTCATCACAATTGCATCTCTCTTGGATAGGGCGACCTGTAGCTCCATCAAGACTTGGTTTTTCTATGATCTAGTGGTGGTAGCATCAGTAGTTTGTTGCATGATCTCCACATGTCCATCCTCCTAGGCTGTCCTTAGATGCACAATTGACTCAAAGAGGTGGGAATGTCACCCCGCTAAAACTGGTTGGTAGGCGTCTAGGATGGACCCTTGGATTGGCACGACAGGAGTGTTGGTGGTTTTTCTTATAACTAGGTTAATCTCCTATTCTACCTATGGAGTAGCCATCTCCAATCAAGGGAAGCTCGGAGGACCGAGACCAACTAACAAGATCCAGTCAAAAATTGAGATCTTCTGCACTTTAGACTCTGTAGAACCAGGGCGGGTATACCCACACAATGCCTCAAATAGGACTAGACATTGCTTTTTATAGCAGATAACTCCTGATGCCAAGTATTGAGAACCTCAAATATGGCTTGATTCTCTTTAACACAATACTTGCAGCAACCAGGGGGTAGGGCAAGACATCAAACAAGTTTGATTAAATAAAATGATTGATCTTGAGCAAGAAGACTAGAACCCTAAAGATATACAACAAATATCATATTAGTGCCATTATTCTTGGGCTAGGAGTCACAATAACCTGCAAATAGAAGGAACCATTACTCTGGACATTAAAGTCTATGTGAAACTAACCTTACTAATCCCACAGCTAGTGATCAAATCTTAAAGACTACTTATCAAATCCTTCAATCATACATATAAATTTCTGAGATGATAAAAGCAATTTAACCTGTTCCTTGAACATGAGCTATTATCAAAACAAACAATGCAAGAAAGTATTACAAAGGCTAATGGAATGATCCTTGAGCAGTTTCATTAACAATTCACATGTACAATCCAAAGGAGAGACTCAAAGACCTAAACAAATACATTCAAGTTCATACATGTGTCCAAGACCTTACAATTTACAGACTACAAAACCTAGACCTCAAATTCTGACAATAATTTGACACTGTGACTCAGTGCTCTTTCCTTCAGAATTGGTTCTAATTCCTGGCTGAAGACCTTTACAAATGATTCAGAAATTCCTTTTAAATAGTCCAGGGATCGCCATCCAGCTCAGAGCCACATCAACATGCCACGTCAAACCCCAACTACATCGTGACCAATCAAAACCCTCGCTGTGACCTTCAACAAATTCTCTGGTCACATAAATGCCTCTGGTCAGATCTCTGTTAGGAGAGACATTCCTGCACGAACAAAGATCAATCAACTTGCACCAAATCCATTGCCAAATCCGTGCGTCCAGATTCGAGCCATGTCATCCTTGTCCTAGAGCTGCATCACCATGAGTGCTAACTCGGCGGAGCCAGCGACCAACTCACTGTCGCCATGAATGCTCCAGGCTTATGTTTTTCACGCGCACCATCAATACCAAACCCTGACTGTGGTTTAGTTTGAAACTCGACCGTTGATTGTCCATGATCAGACGACCGCCTTTTAAATCTCCATTAGCCGTTGAAGCAGGCTACCACCTATGACTCCCGCGCCCACTGTCGATCACCCGAGATCGGACGGCCATCGCATTCCTCGCAGGATGTATTGATCGATCACCTTGTATCGACGAGCTAAACGAGAGCCCTTGATCTCTATCATCAGCCACAATGGGCCACTAATCTATGTGGTCCTTTGCATGGCATACCTGACATTTTTCCATTGATAACCATCGAGCACCTGTATCATTCTGATTAAAACATCACCGTTCACATTTGGCACATGCACATTTGCGGCTTTTAAGTTGCTTGGGTTTTACCTTACCACATCCTGCAGCTCACCCCGGACTGGACACGTGGCACAATCTCACTGAAGGTAAAACCACAACCGATAACAGTCGCGTGGAGGGCAAGGGCGGAGAAGTTGCGAAGAGATGGCCGTGTCGGCAAGAGATCATGGCGAAGTCACTCCCATATAGGTGAGAGATCACAGAGTCGGGCAGACATCTCATAGAACATTTCGTATCTTGTTGAAACATCTCGAGTTCACAATAGATCGCCAAGACATTAATGATCTCACACCGACTGAAACCTTTTTCCTTTTGTGCATTGCTATAACATTAAGATATCAGGAAGACCTCCTATAGAGCACACCATGTCTTTTTGAAAGTCTTCATTCACTTGTGTGTCACTGAGACAATCAAAAGCTCATGCTGACAAAGACCCTTTCTATTCCATCGGCGAGACCGAAGGTCACTCGCCGAGACCTCTCAAATTTGACAAGACGTTATATCGATAGCCACAACTCACGCCGAGAGACTTCCATATGCTCTTGTCGGTGAGACCAAGAGGAGTTCGCTGAGATGTTACACCGAAAGCTCCAAGTCTGGCCAAAGTGAATCCCATATGTTATGTTGGCGAGACAAAGACACTTCGCCGAGACCAATTTTGAAAACCCAGACTCTTGCCGATACGCTTCCATCCACCATCGGTCGGTGTGACCTTGCAAATTCGCTGTGACTTCACACCGATGGCATAGCGAGGGGCGGCAAAAGGATTTCGGGGAAACCAAGGGGAGTCGGGAAGACCTCACCCCGAGCGGACTCCGACAACCGAAGGGAAAATCCCATCGGCGAGACACAAAGGAGTCGGGGAGACATCTCCCTGACACAGCCAACATAGGCCGATGGAAAAGAGACCTCAGGGAGACAACACAGGGTCGCCGAGAGGTAATCCTGAGTGCCAAAGGTCACAGCGAAGGCAACGCGGGGCCGATGAAAATGGTAGCTAGGGGCTGGTAACAAATGGAAAATGGGGCTTGGGGGAACCATTTAAGTTAAAATGAACTGGGCGGACATGAAAGACATGGAGTCAGAGACGGGACAAAAGGAGAACAAGGAAGCCATGGAGTCAGAGGCAAAATGGAATTAGGAACCTCGCAAAAAGTTCCAAGACAAACCCCCGACCCGGTTTTGCCCCCGCCAAAAGCAAAAGGAAAACAAAGCGAGCGGAGCCGGGGTCGGAGCAAAACCCGAAACCATAAGCATGAGAAAGGTTCCAAAACCGGTTTCCATTCTGATCCCGTGCCCGCCAAAGGAAACAAAACAAAAAGACAAGTGAAGAGGCGGAGCCGGGGCCAAAATGGAACTCGAAAAAGAAACCAAAGGCAATATCCTGATTCTGATTCCATTCCAGTTCTGCCTTCGCCAGGCAAAGAAAAACACAAGGAAAGGAAGAAAAGAAAGATCTAGCCATCTGAGACATGAACACTTAGCACGTTGAGCTCAACCCTGGTGGGAGCCCATTTACCTCACGTGCCAAAATGATAGAAAATTCCCAAGCTAAAGATTTGTCAGAAAAATCAAAGGCAAACAACTAGAAAATGAGAGACAACCAAAATAGGCACTAACAAGGAGCCACCTCTGATATACAGTGATATGTAAGTCCAATCCATCCCTATCCATTGCAACTATAGAGAGAAGAGACCCATTAGTATCATGAGATGTAAAGAAAAAGCTAGAGCATATACATGAGAATAAAAATAAAAAATACTGCAGTGAAATGACATTAAAATAAATGTTCTACTTGGGTCCCCTAGATGCCAATGTGGATCTGGAGGTGGAGCGATGCAAGGAGATGCACCGCTTGCATCAGGTGACACTCCCAAATCCATTAGAGTCACTGCTAGATTGACGGAGGGTGCTAGCACCGCTGCTGAGATTGAGATAGCAGGTGGAGGAGAGGACATACTCCATTACCACCTCAGCCTCGCCTCTGTTGTACTCGCCTCCTCCTCCTCTTATATTCCTCCATATCCGTCTCTCTGCCTTTGCCTTTTCACTAGTGGCGCGTCGCCCTGAAGGCTGCGATCCCCCTTGGGGCATCTACCAAAAAGACTAATGTAGGAAGATGTGTGAGCCACCAGGTCCTGAAGCCTTTGGCCATGCTAACATCATTGATCGTGTGTGTCGATGAATGGTCTCAATCAAACTCATCATCATCTAAAGGGATGATGTCTGTGATTGACGACCACCGACAGTTACCCGGTCTCATCGCACTCCTCATGGCTTGTGCATAGGAAGGGACCATGGGAGGGATGGTTTGGATTATGTCGAACTACCACATAACCCTCCTCCAATAAGAGGGAATAATGAAAAATTTGTGCGACCTAATAAGAATGGTCACGTTGCAGGTTCCTAAGATACCTGCTATCATTGACCCACCAAAACCATTAGTATGGCTGCCATATAACCTGATCTAATCTCAAAAAATTGAACTGTAGACACCAAAACTACAGGTCCCCATGCCTCCACTACTAGATGAGCTCATACCAGTGGGCCATAGGGACTAAATAATCATGCGCCTGGGGAT
Organism: Sequoia sempervirens; assembly: GCA_007258455.2. Classification (NCBI taxonomy): domain Eukaryota; kingdom Viridiplantae; phylum Streptophyta; class Pinopsida; order Cupressales; family Cupressaceae; genus Sequoia; species Sequoia sempervirens. The sequence goes on along the minus strand of VDFB02353493.1, from coordinate 72,236,266 downwards.
ACCCCGCTGGCCATGTGCATGTGATATGGGCGAAGGCCCACACCTGTAGTAGGGTGCATACGATCAAACTCTAAAACTCATAATGCATGTACCTGCCTAGCTCATGGTATAGGTGTGCCATCATACTACGCCACCATGCGAAGATCATCCTATTCTCTTCCATCTGTCTAATAGTATGCACAAGGCCCTCGTGAAGGTGAGATCCTCATGCATCTATCATGATTCATGTGGTCATGGTGATGACCATGATGCGTTGTAACAATGGCATTGTAGCACTGCCTTGCTTGAACCAACGGGTATAAATATGGTTAGTCTCGTTTTTGCCATCAGTATGACCTGAGCAATACTGGACCTTGTCTGCCCACTCCTGAGCAGAATGTGTATCACCAATGGTGACTCTCTACCCACAAATGGGAAGACCAAGGATGCAATAGAAATCCTCTAACGTGATGGTCATCTCACTAGTTGGGAGGTGGAAGGTCGACGTGGTGGAATCCCACCACTCCAAAAGTGCCATCAACATAAGATTGTGGTAAAGCATCTCCAACATGCAATAAAAATTCCATAGACCGAACCATTGTAGAAGCATCTCCTTGCCATTAGATAAGTGTTGATACTAGTATCAAACAAGGCAAAGCACCTGCTTGTTGGGATGCTACCTGATCTTTGAATATTCTTGTAGAAGTAAAAATGATTCAAGTTAGACCACCTGATGGAGAAAATCCTTAAAAATTCTAAGTAGCGCCTTTGGGACATAGGCACATCACATAGACATCTATGCAACACGATGTTGTCCTAGAGTCCACCATTAAAGTTGGTTGGATGCCAATGCAACTAGAGGACCCTGGTGCGTGTGTGGGTCCCCAACGCACCAACGAGATGTCAGCATACGAGGACACATGCAAGAAATTGGGATGCATACGCTGCAAATTTTCTAAAATCTAGCTAAAAATTTCAAAAAATGCATTAAAATGAAGTTTGAAGACTCACCTGGTTCGGTTCGAAACCCTTGGTGACATCCTAATATATTTAGTCCAATAAAGGCTCCTCGTACTCACATCTGCATGGCATTTTTCTGACTTTTCTCTCACAAAAGTGAACAAAACTTACACGATGAAAGTGAAAATGACCCTTCTGGGACCCTACATGGGTATATATAGGCCCCTCGAGGCCAATTTTTCTCAGCAATTGTGGTCCCCCCGTTTCTCCCAATTTTACCCCACTAGGTTGGGGGAAAACTTAGGAGGGAGCATATAGTCACCCCTTTACCATATTTTTCTTCTAAACCATTACGTTTTTTCTTGATCATTCTTCTCGCCTTGGTAGGTTCCTCCAAATTTTTTAGATTGACTTAAAATTTAAGTTTTTTAGAATCAAATTTTGTGCACATTTTAATGACAAATGTTGTATGTTCGTTGAGTTCAACTACTAGGGGCATCTTTCGTACATGCCTTCTTAACCTTTGCATCCTCTACAATATCCTTTTTAGCATGAAAATCTATAAAATTCTCAATTTTTTGGTGTTTCATCTCTTTTCTACTTTAGTGCGATCGATTTTCCAAAAATCAAGCCCACTAAAGTGGGAGAAAAATGTAATATCGCAAAATTGCACCCTAGGGACAATTTCACATTTTCACACTTTGCCTTAAATTTATTACACTTAAGCACATTCATGATAAGAACCTCATGGGTCAGAATTTTGTTATTCCAATCTTGTGAGAACCAACATGATGAAGTGACAACAGTATGCCATCTCATTTCTTGAAAATTGATGAGTTGGACACCTGCACAACATGCTAGCATCCTAACAATTTTATGAGTTTGAAATGAGGAATCTCATAATCTTGACTCATGACACATGTCCCTGTAGTCATATTTCTAAGTGTAACGGATCCTCCTTCCCTTACAACAACAAAAATCCCTTTCTTTCTCTCATTTTGGGGGTTCTCTCATTCATTCTAACACTTCTCCTTCAATCTCATTCTATTCGCTGTTTCTCCTTCCTACAATATCTCTTCTACAAGAAAAGCTCTGCCAGACTAAGTTCCCTCCAACAACCAAAGCTTTCTAGCAAGCATTCAATGGTGCATCTATGTGTTCAAGAGGGGCCGATGACTGTTGGTAATGTTATCTTGTTCTTATCTATTTGCAAATAGATTACTTTGTTTACTTGTTATTCTATGGTGCGGGTTCTCCTCCTCAAGCAAGGATTGTTTTCATCACTTTCTATTTGTCTACTTTGTTTACTCTATCTATCTAGATTTTTGTGGAGGTGGGAACACCAAAATGGGGGTTTGACTACATCCAACGCCGAAACAACCCCAACATTTTTCCTTGTTCGTCTTATGTGCAGATTGCCAAAGTGAAGCTCAAAAGAGAGTTTCAAGTGTGTAATCACTTGTAAGTCCATCCTTAGCCCTCCTTTCTATTGTATATCATTTCTCACTTTTTGTTCATTTATTTTGTTGAATAGACCTCAGATCTAAGTAGGTTAGTAGGGCTTTAGTATCTCTATTCATGGTTTTGGTTCTCTGTTTTGATGGAACCCCATCATGTCATGCTGGCGTCTTGATACTATGTTGTAGTCCTTTGGCCAAGAGTTATTCCTTCTGAGATAGAGATCTTGAATCCCTTCTCTCTCAGACTCTGAAGGAGTCTTCTTAAATAGTTATCCTTAAAATGACCTTCTTTACAATTTCTTCATTCAGTAACACTTGAGGTAGTTAAAGGTAGTTTGCTCCCTAGGATTTTCTTAAGAATGAAGAGAATCGTGAGCAACAAATCCCCTTTATCTTATAGAAAATTTTAATGATAACATGGAAACATAAAAGAAAATAACTATCAGAGCTTATTATGGCGTAATTATAGAATCCCAAGGCATCATTTGTCTTCTGATCTTGGCAAGTCTAGTCCTACAAAATTGTAAAATACTCAATTCTTAATCTATAATTTTCACCTAAGTTTTGACTCATTAAGTGAATAATTCAAAGTTTCCAAAACAGGATAATAAATTTTTCTTTTCCTTTAATATCTTTTTGCATGCTTCATAAACAATTTCACATAACATTGCATAATTAAAATAACATAACATTTAGCCGGTATTGGCATGGTGTGATGGTTTATAGGTGGCATTGTTGTTCTTGCCACCAAGGTTCAAACCCCGTTGGGGTGTTATTGTTGAATGGTTGTATCCGGTTCATAGCTCCGGTCAAAAAGCGTTTACCCCTTGAATAAAATAAAATAAAATAACATAACATAAAATTGATATAAATGAAACTCATCTTTTCCAATATAGATTACAATAGATTTAATGATCATATAAACATTTTTATAAATTGCAAATAGTACAAGGTCAAGGTATCCTTCTTTGAATTACATTTTTATATCACAAGTCTTGATGTGTCATCTGCAAGAGGGAGAGCATCACCCAAGTGCTTTACCTCCAACCACAGATTGACGGTCCCCCACATAGCTTCCAACTAGAAGTGGCCCTACCCTTCATAAAGAGTCTAGTATTGGAACCCCTAGTATTACCATCTGAGTATCTAGTGTTGTGTCCTACATAACAAGTATAGTCATACAACTATGGATACCTTCAAACTATGCACGATGCTACTGAGAAGCTATGCAAATCTAGAGCATAGTGAACTGACAAGTGCAAGCAACGACTATTACACTTACATTGGCCAAAGTTTTCATATATATAATTAATTCCACTTTCTAAGGAAGTGGTGTCATAAGTTCACCCACCTTGAACTCGACTTGGAAATCCTTATTGACCTATGGTTAACTCTTCTTTTGGTTTGACCCAAAAGTTAACTAAATTAAACATAAACTCTTTCAAAAGTGATGACACACTAGTGTTGATTATTTGACTAAATGGTTTAACTCATCTAACTTGAATACCTTATTATGTACTCATATACTCTAGGTCTAGCAACTACCTCTCATTCGATTTCTTTCTTACTAAGCCAATAAACGACTTGACTATTTATGTTTTCCTGACTAGATTTTTCCAGTTATGTTCATGTAAAGCCTTGGAACTTGACAACTGCCTTTTACTCAAGTCCTTAGTTTTTAACCATGGGAGTAACTACTCTCCTATTTTATGCATAACTAGTTAATATTGATGACACAATGTCACTGACTAGACACACTTGGTCTCAATCTAAAAGTAGTAGCAAAATGTCAATATATATATAATAATATATTATTAACCTTAAATTGAAGATTACTTCTTCATATTAAAGATTTATATGTCCAACATTTATTCTTATGATTTTGTTCCTAAAGATCTTCATATCGAATAAGGTTAATATTAAAGTGGTCATAAATAGATAATCATTTTCTTCTTAAAATAATGGTTCAAACTCTTAGTTGTTGTACCAAGTATGGTTTCGTTCTTCTAGAGCACCATAACTAATTTGGTTAATCATGATATTAAATATCATTTAACTTGTTTCAATATAAAAATTGATATCCAATAATAATTTATCATATTAAGGTGTTTAACTTATGATAACTCAATTGAGATCCATTTGACTAATTTCTAGATTCATCGCAAGTTTCTTCCAAGTTACTCTTTGCATAATTTATATAAGATACCTGTGTTTATATGTATATAGATATTCATATATCTATCATTCTATATGACCCATATATTATCATATTTAAATGTATGATAAGTCTATGGCCTCATTGGAGAATATTTTCTACTTGAGAGTTATCTATGCTTTTGCACGTTAAAATCTCTTAGCATTATCGCTTTGGTATTGTTAAGAATTTAAAGTCCTCTTCTCAATCTTAAATTAACGTGCATAGGTAATAATAGATAATCTTGGTCTAGTATATAATATGATAACTTTCAAAAGACGATAATGACATATTCACTTCTAATACATTTTCATACCCTCTTACTGATATGCAATATAAACTTGTTTAATAACAATATAAATAAGACATTGTCTCATTGGGATAATATAAAATTCCCATACTTTGATTTAACAAGCTGGTTATTTGGGTTAAACATAGCTTTTGAGAGATTCTTGTATTTTCATTGAAGCTCTCACAAATATTTATTGACTCAGTATTATGTGAATCAAACACAATTCTAACAATGTTTTTAGTATAAAACTGATTTGAACTAACCATTTGGTTACACTAGTTCATATTAACTCTTTGCATGATTAATTGGCTTTTTACCTAATTAAACTAAGCTTTTCATACAAGCATATATATATATATACTTTTCTAACAGTCACTCTTTGCACATAGCAAGGGCAAGCAAACTCATATAGATAAAGAGCTTTAACATAATTTGAAAGAGAAGGAAAGATAATTATTTTAATCATGTCTAGATTAAAGTAACTTGACTTGATTCTTGATAATCCTTGCTTCAAATCTGTACTATAACTCAACTTTAACTCGATGTATTCTCAATTTCTAGCTCCCTGCTATGTTTTTTCACCTTTTATTGCTTCTTAACTATTAGACTACATCTACCAAGCAATCTATAACTGAAACTAGCAATCTATCCTTACTCTTTGATGAATTGTTATACAAATTTCAAATACCCTTCACTCTTCTCTCAAACTTAGAAATGCACTATCTCCAAATTGCCAATCAAATGAACAACCAATGATGAGAAACTACCCTCTATTTATACTAAAAATGGATAGAAATTCTCTATTTAATCCAGACATGATTAAAATAATTATCTTTCCTTCTCTTTTTGTACAAGCATATATATACTTTTCTAACAACCACTTTTTGCACATAGCAAGGGAAAGCAAACTCAAATAGATGAAGAGCTTTAATCAAAATTTGAAAGAGAAGGAAAGATAATTATTTTAATCATGTTTGGATTAAAATAGCTTGACTTGATTCTTGATAATCCTTGCTTCAAATCTGTACTGTAACTCAACTTTAAACTATTATCTTCTCAATTTCCAGATCTTAAATCTATTCTTGCACCTCTCCTTTGCTTCTAAACTATTAAACTACGACTAGCAAGAAATTTATAACTAAAACTAGCAATCTATCTTCACTCTTTGATGAATTGATATACAGATTTCAAATACCCTTCACTCAAAACTTCACTCTTCTCTCAAACTCATGAATGTACTATCTCCAAATTACCAATCAAATGAACAACCAAATGGTGAGCAACTGCCCTCTATTTATACTAAAAATGGATAGAAATTAGTTGTAAAAGGAAGCTCAAACAATTCTAACGCTATCACTACTTAGAAATCTACCAAGTGTCTGGATTGAGCTAGTCAACTTAGCCTTTGGAATACCATGATTGATTTTTGAACCAGTCAATATTGCCACTCACACATATTCATTGATATGCAACACCAAATATTATAGATTTTAGTTTGCAAGTTGACTTCAAAACTAAGTTGAATACCTCTCTTACCTGCCATGGCTAGCTAGGCATAGCCATACTATGTAGTTGGTTGTTTATTATTACAAGAAAACCTCTCTGATTGGTGTTGGAAATGTGTGCCTCAATCCCATAGGTTGAAACCTCTAAGAGAGCCAAGTCGGTGTGACATCTTTTGTGTCTAGCCAACTAGCAGTTGAAACCTTGTTGAAATGATTCAGGTTGCTGTGACCTTGCTTCAGTCTTACCGAAGGAGCCTATTGCTATGACATTTTGTTCGGTGTGACTTTTCTATCTCTCACCGCCCATGGAGTTCTCTTACCGACTGTTGGTGTATATCAGACATCGAGGAGACTCTGGGTGACAAGCGGTTTTGGGGAGAGACTTGGTTGTTCGGTATGTCTCATATTGACAAGGGAAGTCTTGCCGATAAGTATTCATTTGAAGTCATCAGGGTGACTTGATCACTCAAGAAGAACTCTTGGCATCTGTTGGTATGTCTCACCGACAACTTTATCTTGGAGGAATCGGGGTAACACTAAGGGTTCACTAATAACTCAGCGATGGAGAGAATTCTTGCCGACTGTTGTTTGGTGCTCGAAATGACTTAATACTTTGGAGTAACATCTCAATGATAGCGATAAGTCTTGGCGATAGATGAACACTTTAGAGTAACTTTTGAACCTCGGTATGATCTCTTGGTGAAAGCGATAAGTCTTGCCGACTGTTGAATGTTTTGGTATAACATAAAGGATCGGTATGATCTCTCAGTGAAAGTGATAGGTCTTGGCGATAGTGATACAAGTGATGATCATCAATATGAGGTCTTGGCAACATGGCGAAGTCTTAGCGATAGCTCTTGGACTTGGTGTAACGTCTTGCCGATAGTATGGACTCTTGGCTATATCAAATGCTAACTTCGTGGCATCAAGGAGACACGGTTAGTGTCTCACTGACATGCCAACATAGGGTGAACACCTTTGACCGAGTGAAGACTATCCTATGTGGCTTGTATTTGACCAATCAGAGAAGCTGAATGAGAACCACTAGCAGTTGGACTGTTGCAGCCATTACTGAGAGGAAGATCGATAGACCATGGGTGTCATGGATATAATCAGGAATTGTAGATTGTGATCGGTTCAATGGTGTATTGTAACTTGAGTGTTCTGTAGCAAGGTTGATCATTGTGAATGTTGCTGTAAACTGACATCAGAAAGATAAGTCTAATCTCTGTATGTAATCTTCATTACTGTAATACAAAGTGACTTCTCTTGGTGTGGTGGGTTTTTCTCCCGTAAGGGTTTTCCCACGTAAATATGGTGTTCATATGTGTATGTTTAATTCTTTGTTTCTGTTATCTCTTTCAAGTGCATCTTAATTGGACTATAATTGTAAAATTTAAAAGGTATCTCTGCATTCTTCCCTGAGGTTTTGACGTTAGGAGAGTTGTTCCACACCTTTTATTTCCTTACAAGTGGTATCAGAGCCTGGCCAGTTGTGTTATCCTTGTGGGTACATTGGGTTTTTTGAGTCAATTCGGTTCAGTGGGAGTCTTGTAGAAGTTTGTTATTTCGAATTATAGATTGAGATGGCTAGCATGTCAGGAAAGATTGAAATAGAGAAATTCAATGGTAGCAATTTTGAGTTGTGGAAACTCAAAATGGAGGATCTCTTAGTGGATCATGATCTGTGGCTTGCTGTGTCTAGAACGAAACCTACAGGCATGAAGCAAGAAGATTGGGACCTTGCAGATAGAAAGTCTAAGGGGCTGATAAGGCTCTGTTTGGCAGACTCCATTCTTCTGAATGTGCATGAAGAGAATACTGCATCTTCCTTGTGGAAGAGACTGACATCTATTTATCAGGGGAAGTCCTTGGTGAATAAATTTTTCCTGAGGAAGAAGTTGTACACTTTGAGAATGCAGGAAAGAGGGTATGTAGTTGATCATTTGAACACATTCAACATGCTGATTACACAGTTAACAAATTTTGGTGTGAAGATTGATAAAGAGGATCATTGTATGCTTTTATTGTGTTCTTTGCCAGACTCTTGGGATCACCTGGTGATGGCTATTGGGAGTACAACATCCAATTTCAAGATGGAAGATGTTGTTGCTTCTTTGTTATCAGAAGAGATGAGAAGGAAATCCTCTGAGATGGCGAAGGAGGCCCTTGCTGTTAGAGGAAGATCGAAAGAAAAGGGAAAGAAGAAGGACAAGAAATCTAAATCGAAATCAAAGGGGAGATCAAAGTCTCGGCAAATCCAAGGTGAAGTGCTAGAACGTGACAGGTCATGTCCGAAGATTGAGAGAAAAGAAAGAAGAAGAATAATTCTTCCGATATGATGATTCTTCTGAGTGATGCAAATGCCTTCATTGCGCCCTTGGCTACTCATGCATGACTTTTGATTGATTCTAGAGCATATTTCCACATGACATCTCATAGAGACTAGTTTATGAAGTATGAAGAATATGATGGTGGAAAGGTGTACTTGGCAAGTGATTCAACTTTGGAGATTGTTGGCCGTGGAAGAGTGGAATCCAATTCCCGATGGAAGAGTGAAGGGAATCAAGGATGTGATGCATATATACAGGTCTCGCTCGAAATCTATGTTTATCAGTAAGCTGAATGATATTGGAGTGCAAGTTACGTTCTCTGGAAATGGCTGCAAGATGACTAGAGGCTCAATGGTGCTAGCAAGGGTGCTTGTATTGGTACCTTGTACAAGCTGGATGCACATCTTTCATTGCAACAGTGTCTCTGTAAAGTCACATAAAGCTACTCATGGAGGAAAGAGGAAATGTTCCTAATTGTGTAAATCTATAAAGTTAAACTTCCAGTAGAAAAGACTATGCTCTGGCATCATAGGCTAGGCCACATTAGAGAGAAAGGTTTAAAAACCTTGAAGAATAAAAACCTGGTTGAGGGATTGAAGATTGTAACCTTGAATTTGAATTATGTGAACATTGTATATATGGAAAACAACATCGTGTTTCATTTTATTCCAGTCCTCATAAATCTTCTAGTTTGCTAGATTATATTCATTCTGATGTATTTGGTCTAGTGGATGTTCCTTCTTTGTCTAAGTCAAGATACTATGTGTCGTTCATTGATGATTATTCAAGAAGAGCATTTGTCTATTTTTTGAAAAGTAAAATTAGAAGTATTCAGTCGGTTTAAGGAATTTAAGAACCTTGTAGAAAATCGACTAGAAGAAAAATAAAATGTTTAAGGACTGATAATGGCGGTGAACTTTTTCTGATGAATTCGAGGAGTCTTAAAGAACCATGGGATTAAAAGACATAAGACCACCTTATACTCCACAACAAAATGGAGTTGAAAGGTTCAATAGGAGACGATGGAGAGCACAGTATCTTGAGTAGTCTTGGCTTGGAGGAGGATTCGGTCATTTGTTGCACATGTTACTTGATAAATCATTCTCCAAATTTTGCTCTTGTTGAGGAAACACCTTTGGAAGCGTGGTCTGGTAAGAAGCCCTCTCTGAGACACATTCGTTTTGGTTTTGAGGCATATGCATATGTGCCGAATGAGAAAAGATCTAAGTTAGAGAACAAGGTTGTCAAATGTATTTTGATTGGCTATAGTGCTGGCATAAAAGGATACAAGCTTTGGAATTCTGATACAGAGGAGGTTGTATATAGCAGAAGTGTAATCTTTCATTAGCTGAAGCTTTCTACCTTGGATCTGCAATCAGAGACAAAGTCAAAAAAATAAGGATGTAGTTGAAATTCCTCTTACACCAAAGAAAGAGGAATTGAAAATTCAAAATGTACCTAAACTGAGGAGAGCTCAAGCAGTTTTGAAAGTTGAAGAAGAACAACAACCTCAACCTTAGCAAGTGAGGAGGTCAACTCATGAAAGAAAAGCAACCTAATAGGTATGGGTTCTCTTTGATAGATTCTACTTGTGCCTATGCTTTGATTACTAGCACTGATGAGCCCAAGACTATGAAAGAGGCATTTAGAATGTCTGATTCAAACTCTTGGTTGGAAGCCATGAATGAAAAAATGGCATCATTAGAAAAGAATGATATCTAGAGTTTGGTGCCCTTGCCTGAAGGCAAAAAAGCCGTGGACTGCAAATGGGTATTTAAGAAGAAAATAGGTCTGGATGGCAGTGTGGAAAAGTACAAGGTGAGGCTGGTTGCGAAGGGTTATTCCCAGGTAGAGGGAATTGATTATGGGGAAATCTTTTCTCCTGTAGCTAAGCTGGCATCTATCAGATTTCTTTTGTCACTTGCAGCGTATGACTTAGAGATCGAATAGATGGATGTGAAGACAACATTGCTTCATGGTGATCTTGAAGAAGAAATCTATATGTCCCAGCCTGAGCACTTTATTGAAAAAGGTAAAGAAAAACTAGTTTGCAAGTTGAAAAAGTCTTTGTATGGGTTAAAGCAGTCTCCTAGAATGTGGTACCAAAATTTTGATACTTTTGTATTGTCTTTAGGATTTGTAAGATCAAAATCTGATCATTGTGTGTATTATAAAGCTGAAAGTGATTGAGTGCTTATTATTGCTCTCTATGTTGATGATATGTTGTTCATAGGCAATAGTAAGTTGATGATTTCTTATCTTAAGTCTCAGTTGTCTGCTAAGTTTGAAATGAAAGATCTTGGTGCAGCAAGGTATATTTTGGGGATGGAGATAACTAGGGATAGGAAGAATAGAAAAATTTGGCTCAGTTAGAGTAAGTATATCAAGACTGTTCTAGAGAGATTTTGTATGAATGACTGCAAGCAGCTAGTTGTTCCAGTGTTGCAGGGAATGAAGCTATCTATTGAAGATTGTCCAAAATCTCTTACTGAGATGGAGGACATGACCAGTGTACCCTATGCTAGTGCGGTTGGTAGTCTTATGTATGTAATGGTTTGTACAAGACCAGACATTGCCCAAGTAGTGGGAGTACTTAGTTAGTTTATGGCTAATCCTGGAAGGACACATTGGGATGCTATGAAGAGAGTGTTTAGATATTTGAAGGGAACTTCACAATATGCTTTGTGTTATCATGGGAACTTGGTTGAATCATAGAGGACTCTCAACATTTGAGGTTATGTGGATTCTGATTGGGCAGGGGACATTAACAGTAGGAGGTCCACCAGTGGATACATTTTCATGATGAATGGTGGTGCAGTGAGTTGGATGAGTAAGCGGTAGGCTATGGTCACTTTATCTACTACAAAGACTGAGTACATGGCAGCTACACATGCTTGTAAAGAAGCAGTTTGGTTAAAATGTTTGTGTTCTAACATTGGTTTTGATGCAGGGAAAATAACTATTTTCTGTGATAGTCAGAGTGCAATTTGTCTGGCAAAGAATCATACTTTCCATGCTAGGATGAAACATATAGATGTACAGTACCATTTTGTATGAGATATGGTGGAGGATGGAAAGGTCATTTTGAAAAAAGTTAATACTTTGGAGAATGTTGCAGATGCATTGACGAAGCCAGTGAGCACATACAAGTTCAAGTGGTGTGCCAATTCGATGGGCCTTAGTGCCCATGAATGTTAGTAGTTTTGTTGTGATCTGGAGGTGTCTGTGTGATCTTCGTCAAGTGGGAGATTGTTGGAAATGTGTGCCTCAATCCCACAGGCTGAAACCTCTAAGAGAGCCAAGTCGGTGTGACATCTTTTATGTCTGGCTGACTAGCAGTTGAAACCTTGTTGAAATGATTCAGGTCGCTATGACCTTGCTTCAATCTTATCGAAGGAGCCTATCATTGTGACATTTTGTTCGGTGTGACTTTTCTATCTCTCACCGCCAGTGGAGTTCTCTTACCGACTATTGGTGTTTATCAGACATTGGGGAGACTCTGGGCGACAAGCAGTTTTAGGGAGAGACTTGGTCATTCAATATGTCTCATACCGACAAGGGAAGTCTTGCCAATAAGTATTCATTTGAAGTCATCGGGGTGACTTGATCACTCGGGAAGAACTCTTGGCAACTGTTGGTATGTCTCACCGATAGTTTTATCTTGGAGGCATCGAGGTAACACTAAGGGTTTGCTAAGAATTCTTAGCGATGGATAGAAGTCTTATCAACTGTTGTTTGGTGCTTGGTATGACTGAAGACTTCAGAGTAATGTCTTAGCGATAGTGATAAGTCTTGGCAATAGATGAGCACTTTAGAGTAACTTTTGAACCTTAGTATGATCTCCTGGAAAAAGTGATAAGTCTTTCTGACTGTTGAACATTTTGGTATAACATAAAGGCTTAGTATGATATCTCAATGAAAGCGATAGGTCTTGGCGATAGCAATACAAGTGATGATCATCGGTATGAGGTCTTGGCGACATGGCGGAGTCGTAGAGATAACTCTCTGGACTGGGTGTAACATCTTGCCGATAGTATGGACTCTTGACAATATCAAATACTGACTTCATGGCATCAGGGAGACACGGTTAGTGTCTCACTGACATGCCAACACAGGATGAATGCCTTTGACCGAGTGAAGACTATCCTACGTGGCTTGTATTCGACCAATGAGAGAAGCCCAATGGGAACCACTAGTAGTTGGACTATTGCGGCCGTTACTAAGAGGAAGATCGATAGACCATGGGCGTCGTGGATGAACTCAGGAATTGTAGATTGTGATCAATTCAATGGTTGCATGAACAGTTGGATGTATAGTTCAATGAATGATCAGAGTGAATTGAATTCCAAGTGTATTGTAACTTGAGTGTTCTGTAGCAAGGTTGATCATTGTGAATGCTGTTGTAAACTGACATCAGAAAGATAAGTCTAATCTCTGTATGTAATCTTCATTATTGTAATACAAAGTGACTTCTCTTAGTGTGGTTGGTTTTTCTCCCGTAAGGGTTTTCCCACGTAAATATGGTGTTCATATGTGTATGTTTAATTCTCTATTTCTATTATCTCTTTCAAGTGCATCTTAATTAGACTGTAATTGTAAAATTTAAAAGGTATCTCTGCATTCTTCACTGAGGTTTTGATGTTAGGAGAGTTGTTTTGCACCTTTTCTTTCCTTACAATTGGCACGTTGAAAGTCAATACCAATTCAAATTTTATTTCATCCATTTCTCTCATGTCATAGGCTTGCATGATAATAGTAACATATGCCAAATAACTTCCCATGTCGCCACTTTCACGTGGCTATTATAATAGTTATAAATAGTGTAAATGCTTAGCCACTTATGTGGCAGTAATAACCATTAATATATGCATAGTGTGGGCCAAAAAAGATCATCCCATCACTTGATTATAACAACCATTCAAGACTGCCATTAACCTTACATTCATGTGGCATATTTCCCACTTAATATGGCTACCAGATTTATTAACTATAATATATATATATACATATTATAGTATATATACTATAATATATAATAATATATATACACGATAATTATTTAAATATAATGATATATATATATATATATATTAAAATATATACACGATAATATATATATCCATCTCATTTAATTACCTACATTTATATTACGTATATACGTATGAGTATATGTAGATATTATTATCTACATATATTCATACCTACGTACACACATATATATGCATCATATTATATATATTCCCGATATATATATTCAAATATACATTACAGGTAATATGTGCTATTTATAAGAGTTTTAGCATTTTAATTCAATTTGATTAAACGGTCAAGGAGAATCAAAGATGACTAAAACATAGCTTTCCCTAACAACCAAAAATCCTATCAACTTAGGTTTAGAACTCACCAAAATGATACTCATATTAAATCAACAAGGTTCCTCTAACATATACAAGTGAGTGTGTGTGTCTACTCAGATAGAAATACTAATGGTTCCAATACCAACCTCCTCTCTTGGGTGATACTCTCCCTCCCCCACTAGAGGGTTTGAACCTTTTCTACATCTAACTTAGAGCAACATGTTCTTAGTTAGTTGATTACATATAAATCACATTCATAATATAACATAATCATCATTAAAGCATTTAAAAATAGTGTCATCATATTGCATATTCATTTCATTTAACCGTTAAATATTATAATGACATAATCATGCATTAAATCCATATTTACACATAAAGTTAAAAGTAATTTGGTAATTTAACAATGGGGTGTAACATATCCTCCCCCTTGAGAATCATCGTCCCTAATGATTTGAAGTACCATAGCATATATATCAAATAAAGGTTTTACCTTTAGTTTTAAAAACATGCAAGAGATGAAGAATTTTTGTTTTATCTGATTATAATCTTCCCTCATAGCACTTCCCTTTGCAATCTAGTCCTACCGGACCTTGCATTGAGTGACCCTACTCACACATTGGAAGAACTTGCATGATTTAAGCATTGTTTCTCCTCTAAGAATTGTCTCAATATACTTAGCGTCAATATAGCTTCTTTTGCCTATCATTCTTCTTCACTAATTTCTCTTCTTGATCAATTTGATCTATTTTTCCATTCTTAACAACATTTTCAAACCAAGGTCAATCCTATCTTCTATCTTATCCTAGCTTATAAGAATTTGACACTATCTTTCATATAATATTTCAAATGGATCTAATTTTTATTGTAGAATGATAAAATTGGTGTAATAAGAATATTATATAAATCCACCATGATCTAAATTATGATCTATGACAATTGCTAATGAATGCTTAACTATTACAATGATTGATTCAAGCTTTACAAATGGAATTAACATAACAAAAATACTTGAACAACATAGCATAATAAGGAACAAAATGAAAGAGAGAAAGAGATAGAAAATAAAACACAATTGATAACATAGTTCACCAAAAGGCTATGTCTCCGGGTCCCTCTCCAATAGAGTGACCAATACTTTTATGCTCTAAGAACAAGATTACAATTGCAAAACAGATCCATTCCCTTCCAGCACTTCGGCGACATAACGTTCCTTCGACATACAAGAATGGCTTCAAGTCTTCAATGTACTTCTCCCAATGTCATCACCTGCTTGATTTCTAGATGCCTCACTCTCCCAATTTCCACCCTTTTTATACAAAAAATTTACCCAATATGGTCTTTAACCATATGATTACAAAATCATACATATCTGCCTTTTTACAAGTGAAAATCCCACATAATCCCCCCTATTACATAGATAAATCTATAATTATCCTCCTTTTTACATAATAAAATCATTTAAAATCCCCTTAATATTATCTCAACTTTATTTAAGCCCTCCCAGATCTTCATTCCAGGGCTTAAAATATCTTGGAGATTTTTTATTTATTTTTAATTAGGGATTATCTCTTTAATATATAGAGGGTCAAATCTTTTAAATAAAGGGGAATCAACTTTAAAATCTTTAGCAAAAGAAACTGAAGCCCGTAATATGCTTAGAGCCACATGATGGCTCACTGGTGGCTATCGATTTTGGGGCCAGGGAGGTCAGAGGGTTGACCCCCTGACCATTCTATTTTTAAAATAAAATTTTCCCCCAATATTTGTCAAAACACACTGGGCCTCATCTAGGGGTAAACACAATGTGCGCAGTGTAACGGTGAGCTCGTTGCGTGTGATCTGAGTGGTGCGGGGATCGAATCTCCCCGTCTTACTATTTTGGAAAACTGTTGAACATTCCAAGCCAGAGGAGGAGAGAGAGAGGGGTGCCACATGGCATATCGAGGAGGCACCATGTGGCACAATATGATTCGTTGTTGGAGACACATCAACGCTGATGAAGAAGCAAGCCCATACACTGACTAGGTTGTCTCGTTTGCTGACTTTGTTGTACGACCTCACCACGTCACCTATATGGCCTGTACGATCAGCTACCATGTGTCACCCACCGATTGGTCCACCTCAACGTCCGTACAGTATAGACCAGGCTCATCATCATGCTGATGTCATTAGTCATACCACCTTGGCCCACTTGGTCAACCCAACTTTGATTGGCGATATCTCGGGCATACGATCTCAGATTTCGACGAAACAAACATCGTTGCGTTTGTGTCATTGAGCTCTTCGATTTGATGTCAATTTTTGTTGATTTATAAGACGATCATTTTTTCCACTTTTCTTATGCCCTCAGGTATGAGTTTGACCAACCATAACTTGAGCATACGAGCTCCTTTCGACTCTGTTCAAGTTGCGTTGGAATCAAGATTCTAAGCTCTTTCTGATGGTGTTGAATTCTGGAGTGTTGGGAACACTTCAATTTTCACTGAAAAAGTATCCCCCTGGATCATGCCAGGATTTGGTTTACCCCTCTCGTCTCACTATCTATCTCAGATTGATAAGCTAAGATTATATTTAATTGAGTTTTCAATGAGGTGAATGTGGTTTACTAAACCTTAACATTACCTGTGCATCCCTATATGAGATAACCTTCTTAGGAACACCATGCAACCTAAACACTTCTTTCACAAATTTGCAGCTCTGACTGGTGCCCTACCCTTCAAATCTTTTGGTACAAAATGGGCTACCTTGATGAGCTTGTCCACAACTACTATAATAACATTATGCCTATCCTTTGACATAGGAATACCTTGTACAAATATCCAAACTAATGATCTACCACTTCCTCTCTAGAATTTCATGAGGATATAAAACTCCTACCAATGATGACATCCTGTCTTCACCTTCTGGCACTATGACCACTCTCTACAAACCTTGTAGCATATATCTTCATTCCTTTTCAAAAATATAGTGGTTTCACATTGGTCAAAAGTTTTGTTACTCCAAGATGTCTTGAACATGGTGCATAATGAACTTCCTTCCACACAATATTCCTTAATTCCTCAGAGTTTGGTACATACAACCTTCCTTTGAATCTTAACAATCCATCTAGATCAAAATTAAACCCTTCATACCTCAAATATTGAGGATTGTTCATGAGAGCTTATTTGACTTGCTCGAATTTTTCATCTCCCTTGGACTTCTACTGCACTTGATTCTTGAAAATAAAATTAATATATATCATCTAGGGGATATGCCTTCTTCAACTTAGGGGATTGGAAAATCCATTTTCTTTGCCCTTTATATAATTGATTTCAAAATCATAATATGATATTAGCTCTATCCATCTCCTCTGAAGAGCATTTATACTAGGTTGGATATTCAATACTTTAGACCATGTTGGTCTGTCTTTAACTCAAATAGTTTCCCAAGCAAATAATGTCTCCACATTTGTAATGCTTGAACAACTACTGCTAGCTTGAAATCATGTGGAACATAGTTTTGTTCATATATCTTCAATTTCCTAGACTCATAGGTGATAAATTACCTTTCTTGCATAAGCATGCTACCTAATTCCTTTTCTCAAGGCATCAATGATAGCCATAAATTGGCCTTTTAAATCATGAACTTATATAATTGGTGTTGTGGTTACTTCTCTTTTATTTGGTCAAATGTCTCTATTTTTTTTTTACCATCCAAATCCTTTGCTAACAACTCTTGTAGCTAAGCCTTCAACTCCAACAACTTTGTTATGCTAATTTGATAAGAAACTAAGATTTTGATCCAAGATCTACGTCTATGGAGAAGTCAAAAGTTTTCTTAGGAAGTAGTCCAAGTGATTTGAATGGGAATGCATCATCAAATCTTGTTGAATAGGGTACTTATATGTATTTGATCTTTTCTTGATCCATATACTCCTCTTCTTCCCTTCCTTAGTGTTTTCGAGATTCATAATACATTAAATCATCTTAAAAGATGAACTCTTTGTAATCATCTTAAAAGATGAACTCTTTGTAATCATCTATTTTCTCTATTTTGTCCGGTCCGCAAGAAGTTGACATTCCTTTTTTAGGCTCTCTCTTGAATTATATGTTTGTTATTTTCCTTAACTTACCCTCATTAGGTATTCCTTGCAAATAAACTTCATTTTCAAGGTTGTCTAGTAGTTCTACTATCTTAGCATAATAGTCAATCCTTGGCCCTCTGCCTCTATAACCAATTTATTCCAAGAATGATATCACAAGATCCTAAAGGGGATACTCATAGATTTAGTCATGTTGAGAAACTTGGAAGTTGAATCTTAGCTTCAACCAAAAATTGATCTCCCTAATCTCTTGTCTAGTTAAGATGCTTTATTTATAGAAATTTTTCCTTGCAACCAACTTTTCTAAGAAATTTTATCTATAATTCTTGGTGACTTCACCTTCTTCATATCCTTAGACACTCCAAGGGCTAATCAATTTCTTTTCTTATTAATAATATTTGACTCAAAATTGTCCATGCCCACTTTGGGTGGTGTGTTCACGATTATTTTCATCTTTAACTTCGTGAGATGTTTCCTTTTCTGACCTACTCTAGTCTTTGACCTTTTACTCTAAGATACCAACTCTCACTCTTATTTCAATTATCATTGCTAGGATTTAATCTAGTTTTGAATCAAGGTTGTCAACCATCCAAAAATATCGAAATGAACAATGTCAATAACACACCCACTTCATATGACTTGGTAGTTGGTCATATTGAAGAAGTCTATCCACAAGCAAACATTGTCACAATCAAAAAATATAATTATGTTGATTTTACTCGATGTGGTTGGGTTACCATATGAGGTACATCCTCATCCTCTCAACAATCCACCTAATATTATTTCCTTGAGCATATTGAAAAGACTCCAACACACATATATCCATCTTGGATCTTCTTAGATCATCACCTCTTTATAAGGAAATATTGGACCATGCTTTAAGAGAGTCACGAGTTCCTAGTGATATTATTCCTAATCAATTCCAAGCCTTGGTAGGTCTCTAATATTCTCTGTATCAACTTGCATTCACTCCAAATAAATTCCTTATATTGAATCATTCCATACCAAAGCCCTCCATATAGAGGCTATTGCCAATAATTGCATAGTAAAAAAATTCCTTATATATGGTGGGTCTAGTTTGAATTTTTGTACATACCAACTTATAAAAAAAATAGAATATTTTAATGATTGTTGGATGTTGTGGCTATTTTGCTGATATGTGGTTGTCATTGATGTCAACACTATTAGCATTGATGTATTGAAGGTTGTATATGTCGAGGATATTGAGAAAATTGTTAAAGAAAGAGTTGCAAGTTGCCAGTGGAACAATGAAGGTCATGAAGGTGTCTTGCTCAGTACATTGATGATCAATCATTGTGGACTAAAGGGTTTATTTATGAGAGTATCTAGTTTATCCACCAGAAGTTTTAGAGGTCCACGTGAAGTTTTGATCGTGTTATGAACAATTGTGTTATGACAGTTTTTCTGTGGTTTCAGTTAGTATTCCTGAGTGAAGTTTATGTGATTCTAGTAATTTCAGTTGTTGTGGATGTTTCTATGTTGGTTCTTGTTGCTTGTGGATGCTTCTAGATCATTCTCTATCTTTGTTGCATGTCCATGTTGATCTGTGTGCTCGTGGTTGAAGATTTTTCTCATGTGTTCAGGTTTTCATGTTCTTGGCCGACATGGTGGTTATAACATGTTGTGGATCCTTGGAGATTAAAACTTGAATGTTTTTCATGCTCAAGGATGTTTTTTTTGGCCACAACATAATATTGGTCGACAGTGTTTGATTCACATTGAAAATTTATTTGTAAAATTGGGTCGACATTGAAAAAATGTCTTATATTTTGGTTGACAAAGTTGTTGATGTAAATCTATGTTGTGGATATATAAGAGCAAATGTTTGTGCGAAGTTATGCATGTGTGTGGTGTGAAGAAGTGCCAGAGAAAGTGAAAATGTGTGAATAATGATTTAATCATTTGATTGCAAAGCAGAGTGTGAAGAAGTTTGAGCGAAGTGTTAAGGAGTGTTTCTGTGCTTAACCGAAACTGTAATCAAGCTTTTGTAGAAGCTATTTCTCAGTTCATACCTTGTGGATCTAATCTGAATTTTTGTAAGATAGTGTGTCTTCTTTGGGTGGTGATCCCTCTTGTATTTGAGCAATGAGCTCTAGGTAGTGTGCTTAAATCTATGTGTATTCCCATTATTCTTCTTTATACTTTTAACATGGTATAATATTGTGGACTAACATCCATTGTAGTTTTTCCCCTAATAGGGTTTCCACTTAAAAATCTTGGTGTTTTATGTGCTTTTGATGTGTTGATTGTTTATAGTTCATTGTTCATGCATCAGATTTGAGATTAAGTTAAGTTAAGTTTAAAGAGTTTAAATAATCTGTGACAACTGATTCCCCCCCCTCTCAATTGTTTGTCCTTGTTTTTCCAACAATGATAACATGGAAACATATAAGAAAATAAATATCAGAGCTTATGATGATGTAATTAGAGAATCTCAAGGCATCATTTGGCTTCCAATCTTGGCAGTTCTAGTCCTACAAAACACCTTGTTTCACATTATTGATCATGAACTTCCATATAACATCCTTCTTGGTCACCCATGGATTCGTGCCATACATGCAGTTCCATAACATATCATAAGTGTATGAAATTACCACACAATCGTGTAAAAATTATAGTTCTTGTTGATCCTAATCCCTTCCAATAAAACAAATTATTGAAGGGTCCTTACAATAAATCCCATCATTTTCCTAGTGTGAATGCTACCATTCCTCCACCTTCATTACCATCTTCATCCTATGTTGATCTTGCAACTTTGGCATCAACATCATCCACCACTCTTACCTCCCAAATCAAGGTCAATATCATAGACAAGGTGTGTGGAGGATATAATCTACACAATGCCTTTCATATGGCACAAATCCCTCTTTTACCATAATCCTATAGAGAACCTCAACAACATAAGCAAAGATATCTCAAGGTCATCCAATGCAGCAAAATAAAATTTATTCAAAATGGCTTCCTTGATGATTAGATCATAGATAGTGACACATGTGTCTGATTATATATGGATGAAGAGTATGAATCATGATTTTTTTTAAGAAGAATATCCCAAAGCACTCAAAATATGCAAAAATATGGGCTAAAAGGATAAGGATTTGGTATACATAAACAAGGTCCTCTTGAGCCACTCACTATGAAAGTTAACTATCATAAATTTGGCTTAGGATACATGATATTAATGGAAGAATCATATGATACTAATTACATCTTTAATACTACAATAGGAGTATTTCTTGTTGTTAAACATGTCAAAGGACAAGAGTTCAAAGACTCCATTAATTTCACCATCCTCTTCAATGATCTAACATCTATACCATTACACCCTCCATTGAGAATTTTAACTTATCCATCTATAACTCATTGCTTGACACAAAAAAGATCCAATGCATTTGGACGTATTTGAAAATAAGTTATGTTTGAATTCACAATACTCGATGAAGGTATTCAAACTAGTGACCATAAAAAGGTTTTGACATAGAATTAGATGTGACAACTTATTTTAGAGAACAAGTTGAGTTCGTTGGTCCTACAAATACAAAAAAACGAACAAAAAATAGAAAGAAAGAAAGAAACCTAAATCCCCTAGTGAAAACATCTTTGAAGCACTATTGGATAAAAAAGAATAAAAAATGGAATGTCTATTGATGAAAACCTCTATGAAGCATCAACAAACAAGGAACTCGGCCTTCACAATGTTCACAGCGGAAAGATCAGTTAAAAGTCCTAGTAAAAGAATAACAAGAGGTTAATTTAGGTACAAACACTAATCTAAGAACAATCTATATGTCAATAGAAGAATAAATAACCAAAGTCGATAAAAAATAAGTATATGCTATGAATATTATTATCACTTTATGCCCCCTTTACAACCCAGTAGTGATAACCAATTTGAGAAAATATACTTGGGTTTTTATGCCCGAGTGTGCCTCTAATTATTGTGATTTCCCCTTTCTTTGACTTAGTTGCCCTAAATGCAAACCCAAAATTGGGTATGTAATGGAAGGAATTTAGAGGTTTATTGGGAACTAGGAATGAAAGGTTCCAATTCCTAGTCCTAGCTTAGGCTCTAACAAGGGTCTACAATAGTTAACACGAGGAAAAGGGGGCAACCCATGAAAAGGAAAGACAAAAAGAATGTGATTGGAGGTTCCATAGGAACCAGGAACCAATGGTTATTAGTTTGTATGGAACCCCCAACAAGTCAAAAAAGTAAAGTAAATGTGTGGGTGATCAAGGTGAAGTGAAATAAAGCTAAGACAACGAGCAACCAAGATAAAATCAAATGATGGGAAAGTTTAGGTCAAAATTGATTGTTATTACTAGCGAGAAATAACCGAGGCGTCATTTTCTTGCACCCACCTTCTCTATAGCCTCATGAATGTTGTGACACCTCTTGTAATTGCCTAATATTGATCCATGGAGCTACAAGGATGATGTTTAATATATTTCCATGAATTTCAAAGGAATAAGTACAATGCATATGTCTTATTTTTTATTTATGATCCTCTTTTGTTAGATGACAACACTTGGGTCACATTTTAGGTAGATTTCAAGGGGTATTTTCTGTAGTTTTCCTTCTTTTTCATCAATGTAGGTACTAGTGGGAGTGTTGGGAATGTTATTCACGCTTATAAATCAAATTTATTTTATAGATATAGCAAGGTTTTGTAGGATGATGGCTAGGGTTTTCTCTCTACCACATCCTTCTCTCTCTCTCTCTTTTCACTTGATGAGGATAAAAGGTAGCTTGTTGCTCATTGTAAAGGGTTCTTCCCTTATTTTCAAGAGAAAATAATTTTTTGTTTACTTTTGTAACTATAAATTCACTTTAAGCATTCGATTGATGAATGTTGTCATTTTGACCTCTCATATATTTTTTGTGTAAATTTTCCTCACCTTCATGCTTGAATGAATGTTTGTTCTTGTATGTTCATACATTGTTTTCAATTCACTTGCAAGGCTAAGAGTGGATCATATCTTTCCATTTTAGTGTCTACAAAACCTTAACATGCATATAACCTTTTAGGAACTATTATAACAAAGGATTATGTAAGTTCCTTTAAATTTTCATTCTTTCTCTATGCTATAATGAGCAAGAGAGAATCATGTTCTAAATATTGGTGCATTACCTTCATTTCATGTTTTCTCCTCTCTCTTTTCTCCTAGAAGATTTAGTTGTAGGACGAGGTTTTAGATATAAGTATTTGATAAATGGATTGGATCAATACTCTGCACTTAGTCTAGAAAGGGAAATAGCCCTTTATTTAGAGATTTGGCTTCATTCTACAAGGTCCCATACCTTGATCCATTCCCATATTTACATTGAGCATTGAATTCATCATTCAATAGAGGGTGTATTTCAAATTAACAGTTTTTTGCACACATGGTTGGACCAAGTCTTATATAATGAGCTATACATCATATACTAGAGGGTTTTGGTTTGGTATTTAGTCCATATTTCCTTTCAAGGAAATTATTCAACACCGTGACAACTGTCTTGGTCAAAATTTTTGGTTTGAGCAGCCCAAGTGTTTAAAGCTTTCAATTAGCGACTCTACAAGTATTTTGGTGACTCTGTTGGTATGTACCCAATTTCTTTGGTTGAGAAAACCTAATTTCTTTATCTTGAGAAAATTTTATGACTTTTTTCTAGCTTCCTTTATGCTTAAACACATTATATATTATGGACATAACATTTTCTCCCCTCCCTTTCATGAAAATGCAAGCCATACACTTCCTTAATATTTTCAAATTGGAAATGTCGTTGGTTTTATTCCACACAATATTGCTATAATAGGTTATAAGTATTTTCATTATACTTTCCTCCCCCCACCCCTCTTCAGTCTTATTTTTGGCTTGCACATGCTTATCATCAGCCTCAAGTGACTTATTTTATTCCTAATCAACAAGTGTATCCTCTTAGTCAACCCCAACATGTTAACAACTTGGAAAAGGTAGCATAAAGGATATGATGTTAAACTTCCAAGAATAGTTAATGGCTATTGATAAGGAGAAGGAATTCAATCTATAACAAGAAATAATTTTCCATCAGACTCATACTCATTGAAAAGAGATGGAAGCACAATAGAGGTATAAGCAAGAAATGGAGATGCAAAGAAAATAATATGAAGAATGTCCTGCAAGAAAAAATATTGATAGGGAGAAATAATCTATCCAAGATATTCAACATGTCTCTCCCAAGCCTAAATTTTATAAATCAGCCTTCTTCTTTATATGATTGAATTCATTCACCTTTGTTTGAATCAATTATAAATTTTGATTCATTCGCGAATTTAGAGTCATCAAGTGCCCAAGCTAGCTATTCACGTGTGGGGATGAGTGGCGGGTTAAGGGTAAAGAATGAATTAGAATTTGTCCAATTATAAAAATACATAAAAAGGAATGAGAGAATCTAGAATAATAGTCTAACCCTCTCTGAAATTTGGACACCGTTCTTTCACTCACATAGTCCCAAAGAAGGATCAAACTTTACTCCACGACTGGTCTATTTGGCTATATTGTTATTATTTAGAGAGTACAGTTATGAAAATTTGGAGATAGAGTGGCCATGCCCTAACTAATAAAACCTACCTACTCAAGGGGAGGAGGGAAGAATAAGCACTACTAGCTATTCCTATATCATCAACTATAATAAACTATCTACTCCTCACCGAATGAAATGAGTGAGAAAAGGAATAACTAAGCAATTTTATTTATCATGGATAAATGGGGTAAAACTTCACTCATAAAGTAATTTTCGTTTAATGGTTAGTTAGTGGTTAGGGCATCACCTAGAGTATCCAGAATGGGAACATCATTCGACAACCAACTATAAAAAAGGGAGGGTTGGTCCGTTTACTCTAGAGAAGTGAGGGGCCTATTCCTTCGGAAGCCATATTCCTATTTATTCAACCAAAATGATAAAAAGGTATTTAATTCCCCCCACCATAGAATTTGAGTTACAAGGGAAGAGAGCCTAAAAAAGATGCAGAGGGGGCTTTAGGATTGAGGTCTAGTTAGCCAACAACTTATGCACCTCCAACTAACATTCATCCATCGATCTTCCCCCTAGGAATTTTATTGAGCAATATTCAAGGCTAGAAAATATTGTGAGGCCATTATACCATGCGCGTAGGGAACTATAATTCCCCTTGAGCAGGGGGAATTCTAATAGGCGGTTGTTGAAAAAGTATCATTTTGATCGTTTTGAGCATCCAAATTTTTGAGACTCAAAATCAATTTAGAAGGATATTTTGATGTGGTATTCTCTATTCCCATAGCACCAATGGGCAGGAATTATAGTGTGGACATGTTATGCCACTATCTCCTCCCACTCAAGAACTTTGTATTCCCGCCCAACTCAGATGATAGTTGGTGTATTAGTCAAGCATCTATAGTTGAGTATGTTATAGAACATAAATAACAAGAAACCTATGAAGCAAGCTAATCCTAATCTATGAAGTGTATTGATCAAGTAATATCCACTTGATTTTTGTTCATTAATACACTTCAAACTAGTGTGCCACATACCAGGAAAGGGTAGCTTTAAAAAGAGTGATTGAATTGGTTATGTTAATGAGTTGCTCTTCTATATTTCACCCAACTGATGCAACAAGAACAAGAAGTGGATTAATAAATTGGGGTTCCAGTCCAGTGTGTTAGTGCAAAATTTTATTTCCATCATCTATCAAGTTGGGTGGAGATTATAGTTGCTCAATTGAGGCAATAGGATAATTTTATTTAGATGAGTACATCCAATGACAAGATCCAACAATGGGAAGCAAGACAAAATTTAGGGTAGGGAGATGTGCAATTCGACCCATTTATCAGACTGGATGACCTAACCATCGATTAACTATGCCTAAATAAGGAAATGGCTACCTTGACATGTGAATTGTAGTTGGAGGAGAATAGTGGTAGAGAAAAAACTATAATTAGAAGAAAGGATTTCCCTCCAAATGGGCTATCAAACATGAGACATCAAAATCAATCAAGAATGATAATGCCAATACAATAACATTTTTTTCCTTGTGGATCTAATGCAACCAACCAATTCAGCTTCCATATGGACTTTTAGTCCATACTGAAAAGTTTTCCAAATCTGATGTTTGGAACAAAGGGGCCCTTTCTCTCCTATCTCATTTCATTCATAAAGTATCTCATTTTGCTTATTCAGTCAGAGCTGCTCATGTAGTAAAAAAGAAGAACCTATGACAAACCTTTAGAGAGGTGAGGGAACAACTATAGAAGAGAGGGGAATTAGTAAGGCTTGAACCTACAAAGCGTATCATTCATTCATGTTTCATCCTCATATTTTTTTGCGCTCTTTGTTTAAGAGACAATTATAGCTGAAGGAAAAAATGATGAATGAATTTGGAATCAACTTGTGTATTTTGATATTAATGCTAAACTATAAATAAAACTAACCCATAGGAGCAAGAACCATGGAGATCTAGGAATATTAACCATGATGAATGGATCTCAATTGAAAATGTGATTTAATGTGAATCAGATACAAAATTCAAGATCATTTGTTGTAGGCTCTTAATTTGAGACACAAATTAATGTGAATCAAGATGTTTAAAGTCATGAGCAAGAAGTAGTGAAGAGAGACCTAGAGGATCTAGATCATATTATGTCTTGTTGTGTAGAAACATTGAAATATTTTGCATAAAGGACCCGAGGATGGAACTTTATTATAATTCATGATTATAAAATTCCCATGTATAAGTCCCCCCACTAAAAGATAAGTACATGATACGATGACACTTTATGATTGAGTGCATCTACTTGTCACACCTCGTGTGTTATTATTTATTCACTATTCTAGTTTGGTAAATTTCTTCAATAAATGTGAATGTGTTTTATTTATGAATTCTAATGGACATATGTTGAATGAATGTTTGGTTCAATTAAATGCTTTATGATTCAATATATGAAATATATAATGTGAATATGACATGTATGTGAGGTATATGACATGCATTGCTTTGGATAACTACTGTTATGGTGAACTAAGTTGAATGTAGGAATAGGTTCAAACCTCCAGAAGAGAGGGGAAGTATCACTCAGGAGAAGAAATTGGTTTGGCAACCTTTAAAAATGACCTTACTGAGCTTTCACATACTCACATGGTCCTAGTTGGTCTTAGTTAAGTCAAGTCAGTTTGGGTAATGGGTAAGTGATTTTATATTTTGATTATGAATGTTTATGTTGATTTGCAATCTTGTTTTATGATCATTTGGAATGAGGGAAGTGATGAAGTCTTAAAGTTGTGTTGAAGTCCTTACTCGAGTGTTTATTTTTATATCACTAAGATATATGCATTTAATGTATATACATGTACATATGTATGTGTCTAAGGTAAACTCATACATGTGAGTAAATACATACATGAGTATACGCAGGTAGACGTACCTACACATGCTCATGGACGGATTACCCATATGCATGGGAATACCGATTGAACTAAGGTGACATATATATATATCCATGTATGTATATCTGTGAACCAAGATTCCTAACCTACACAAAACACAAAAACAAACACCTATTAGATCAAATGCAAGTTAGTATCATGATTCCCCAAGAAATCCATTTGAATTGCAAAAGAAAAGGAATGAAATGAAGAACATAACAAGCATAAACCAAAGATACTAAATCCTATTCAAATTCCAAGCAAACTCTTAATCTCTTGGGGGAGTTGGTGCCAATTTGATGTGGAAATTGGCCCTTTCCCAACTCCTATGCAAGTTTTGATGATTTGATGAGGATGTGATCCACTTTGTTGAAGAGTGAAGTGTGCTCCAAGATGAAAATATGCATAACCTAGCTAAGACTTTGATGAAATGGATGATGATTGCTATGAATTTGAGTATAATAACTTTGCTCAAATTGTGTATGCCAAAATGAGGAATGAAACCTCTTATTTATAGAATGAAAAGTTGAAGAAATGCCCAAAATGAAGCAATGTGCGACTAACTTTCAACCAATGGCAAGGTGCCACTTGTCAAGATGTGAATGGATGGAGGATGTACAAATTTTGATGAATGTGCCCATAAATGCAATTAGGTGATATTTGAAATTAGTGAGATGACATGTAAGAGGGAAAATGAATGTCTTAAATGCCACTTGGCTCAAGGAAAAAGGACTTATTAGGTGAAGTTAATGCCTTGTTGGAAGGACAAAGTCCACTTAGATTTTGAATTCAAATTTGAGAGAATATTCCTCCATTATGCCATGTTGAGAAAAAATAGAGGTTTAATAAATGAATTACATCTATTTTCATGTGCAAGTGGAAAAAGCTAGAGGATGGGACATGAATTAGGATTAAATTAATCAAAGGTTAATTAATTTAATGAGGGATTAGATGATGTGACAAATTTGACTTTGATTTATGGGTTATTTAAATCAAAGATGAGAAGAATATGATTTTAGAGATTTTATTAAATAAGGACTTTTGATTTATTTAATAAAGGGGGATGATGTTAGATTAAATCAAATAAGGTTTTAATTTATTTAATTTAATGAGATAGACTTTAGAGATTTAATTAAATAAAGGGGATTATTTAATTAAATATGGACACAGGGTTAACTAGATCGGGTGAATTGATTTAATTAACAAGAGAACAAGACTTAATTAGATAAAATGATTTATTTAATTAAGAGAGGAAAATTGATGAATTTAATCAATTAAGGTATTTGATTAAATGGTTAGATCGAGGGATGATTTAGGATGAAACAGTGTTAATAGTTGGGATCAAGTATGTCGGTATATTTTCCATGTCTACAATATCATCAATGAAATTGAATGCACGAGTGTTTTATAAAGATATTGAAATGGAATTACACACACACACACACATATATATAAATATACGTTATATATATATTATTCTTTATATTTATATATTATATAAATATATTTGGTAAACTTTATGAAATGAATATATATATTGATATATAAATATATGTATATATATATTGACATATACATATATACATATATGTATATATATATATATTGACATATACCTATATATACATATACGTATATATATATATATACATATATTATATATTATATATATGATTAAAAGCTATTGATATAATTCCCAAAGAACATAACATAGTGTAGTTAGTCCATGGTTGGCGGAAAATCACTTAGAGATGCTTCTCCTCATGCAGTTGGTGGCCAAGATTTGGGAGAACAATTTGGACCATTTATATTTCTAATTCTTGTAAGATTTTTGAAGCAATGTATGTAATCATGTTCCCATCTATGTCAAAATTATAATATGAAACGTTATCTTGAATATATTTATGTAAAGTTAAATTAGACTTGTATTATTGGAATGATTATTTGATGATGAAATGGAAAAGTTTGGATAAATTTATATTTCAAATGATGCATTTATTATTGAATAGAAAAGAAAAAAAATGTTGCTTTACATTAGACACATAGACAATTACATGTGGGTAAAACTTAGTAGATTTACTAGGTAGAACAATGGGAATGTTATGCGTGGTATCATAGCTACTAGGTTTAGCTTTGGAACCTATGTACTCCCTATGGTTCCAATCCAAAATTATATGAGAATAATGTTTGGAAATTCTTGTGCCAAGATGTTGCATCTCAAGATGACTGCAAGAAAGTTAGTAATCAGAAATGGGCGCTACCTATGGGCCAAGAAGGAAAGAGAAGCCCTTGTTCGTACAATTGAGGGAACTAATTATGATAACACCATTTAGCCAAGTGATACTGAGACTTTTAGTCATGCACTTTCATGAATTAGTCAAGAGAAGAGAAGGATGATAGATGATGCCAATTTCAACTACTTACCTTTTGTCTCGCCGGCTAAGTCAGATTCTGCCACTTTCCAAGGATATGCCCTCAGAATGTAGTGTTAGTCCAGTCATGATATTTAGGGATCCTCGAGTTCTTCCCTTAGCGAAAGTCATTGTAATAACCACAAGTGGAAAATCAGAGGGTTATGTACCTCAAAACTATGTGTCTAAGGAAAAATCTAAGGGTTATTATCCTTTCAAAGATATAAATGAGCAAAAATATGAGGGTTATACCCACGAAGTTATGTATCAGAAAGTGAATCAAAGGGATATAATCCCTTAGACTATTTAAATAGTCATTCTATGTAAACTCAAGGAAATTGAAAATCCTTTTTTATTATAATAAAAATCTTATTTTGGAAAAAAATATGAATGAGTTCTTTAAATATAAATTCTTATTTGAATCTTAGATCTTTTTGGAATATTGTTAGCATTGAGAAAACCTTCATAGATCTAACTAAAATGAGACCTTCAGGTATAACTATTCTTGGAAATATGGTTAGGACAAGAACTAACTTGGGGGAGAGTCAAGAAGTAGGTCAAGGCATTGAGAATGCTGAAGCTAAGTTGGACCGCATTCTGGTTATCACAGATGAAACTAGAATAAGAATAGGAAACCTCAAACAAAAAGTTAGGGGAAAGGAAAGAGTGGATCAAGAAGTCCCAAACAATGAAGAATAAGTTCCCAACAATGATGAAGAAGGGGATTCCCTTAATCATACTAAATTTAGTGATCAAGAGAGTGATGGGTAGGTGTAGGATCATCATGTAAAAAACAGGCCCTTAAGTGGCGAAAAATTTAGAAAAATCAGAGTTAGGCAACTTGACATAAAAATTTGAATAAGTTATCTATATTATTTCGACGACATGTAAGAATAGAATCTGTAGCAAATTGAATGTAGTTTCTAAACTACTAGGTTTATTTTAAAAAAAAATCTATTTGGTGAAAATTTAAAATTTCAATGCAATAGTACTTAAATTTTAGGGAAAAAATAAGTAGGTGTCTGTCTAACCACCCTAACCACAATACAATGATAATATTTTTTATGCTAAAGGCATATCCAATGTGAAGTTTCCTAACCCAAAATGTGCAATTGATGGTTCACTACGTTTAAGGGGATGATCAATTTGATCACGGTCGTTAATTTTTTCCACCACTTTTTTTTCTATCTAAGAGTTTCTGGTCATCGCTGGTCTTTTATCTTTTCAATAAATGGTTCAGCTTGTTGGATAAAGGATGCAAGACAATCAACACATAACACGGTTGCGTAGAGACATAGAGCAAGAGAGCCACATATAGAACAGTCAATAGTAATGGCAGAAGAGGAAATAAAGAGAGAGCAACAATTGCTGGTCTATGCCATTATAAATTACCTATTTATTGCTTAGTTTGAAACATTCAAAGCGTCTTTATTGAGGCTGAAGCAAAAAAACCCGGCCCTGACGGTGGCCATTCTCCATACAGTTATAAAGAAGGGCACAAGACTGGAGGGCATAGCATGGTCGAGTCACATCAGCTCCCCTGCCCAGCTAACCTGGCTTTCAATCGCTGAATTACTTAACCTCGAAACCTCAACATCTACTTATCTACATCCATTTAAAATTAAGGTTGAATTCATCCTTCCAATAGAATCCATTAAATCTCACATTATTCCCCAAACCCTAATAGAAGCACCCCAGGGAACGTCAAATGACTGAAATGGAGAATTGGCAAAGGCACTAGCACCAGAAAAGGCCACGCCATCTAAGGGAGACATAAGCTTTTTATTTTTTGAGTCTCTCTCTTCATGTGGCTTACAAAGACTGCAGGTAGAAATATTCAATTCTACTAACAATTTACCTGAATCCTTAACAAAATCAAAAGTAGAATCCCTGCGTCGAATAGCTTGCAATCATCCAGAGCTTATGGCAACTATCTGTGATAACATTCAGTGGTAAGTGAATTTTCAAAGGAATTGTGCATCTGAGTTGGCAATTAGTTTATATGATCATGACAAAGCTTTGAAGGAGGTTGAGGATGATCACTTGCAAAGTTCAGGGGATTGCTTGTTGGTTTGCTTTTCCATCGTTTTTCCATTTTGCATATTTTCATTGTCGGTTTGCTCTTGCATTTTACTTTGTGAAAAATTTTGTCATTAATATCATCATTCTTCACATATTCTTCACATTACCTACATCAAAATCCTAATTTTTAATCCCTCTTTTTGAATCTTAGGATGAAAATAATGCCCTGTTCAAATTCTTCAGAGCCCATTTGTGCCCCCACTTGCCCAATGATCTCCTCAGAGTCCTGAAAAAATGCAGTTCCACCCACACTACAAAACATATATTCGTGAAGTCTTTAGTTGGGCCAACGAAAAGGAAGGTTTCAAGCATGACCACATGAGTGGACAAAAGGATCTTGGCATTGCAGTATTGATTCCCATAGATGCAAAACATCCTTGCCCATATGGCCGCATCATCGTGCCTATGCTCCCCAGGTACTTTTGTGTGCTCTAGGATAGATCCCATTTATATCTCTATAATTAATTCTTATTCTAGGGTTTGTAGGATGGAATAAGGTATTCGAACCTTCGAGAAAATGAAGAAATTAATCCTAGTTCCCCATGCTATTGTGAGAGGGTTCTGTGATCGAATGCCACTACACAAAATCTCCCAATATGAGAGAGCCATTTTGATAGTTGCTGGAATCGAGCTAGAATAAGCATATAGTTGGTGGGTGAGAAACTATAGTTCCTGTAGGGGATTATAGTGGTGGGTGGGAGGCAATAGTTTCCCCACACATGGGGTTCGGGGGCCTCTATTCTCTCTAGCTGCCTCTCAATTCTTTGCTCTAGGCGCTTCAACTTAACCTCAGACTGGGATGAGTTTTCATTTGAAGATCACATATATCCTCTAGTATTTGAGCAGCAAGTAGGTTTTACTAAGTTTTTGCATAAACAATGCATATTCTATGAAGTTGCTATGTATTATACTTGTATGTGATCTTTGTTTCCTGTAAACATACAACTTCATATTTTATATTTTTGATTTATGCCATTGAGTTATAGAAGTTATATTTCATGAGTTGAGTTTTCATTTGAAGATCACATATATGCTTATCAAAAACCTTGAAAACTGAGTGTGTTATTCTTGGTTTATAGTCAACAAATTCAAAAGGATCTCTGGTGGTTTGAGCAAGTTTTTGAGAGTTATATTTGTAGAGTAAATTGCATATAATTTCTTTTGTCCAATTAGAACATGTCAGTAGAAAGGTTGGGTGATTGGCATCTTTCTATCATTCTTCATTTTTTTTTTTTGGTGCTATTTATTGTAGAAAAAGATGGAAGGATTTTTTTATACCAGGACACACTTGAAACCATGGCATACAGTTCAAAATAGTAACAAATATATATAAGAAAACAGTCTAGGATCAGTGTTGTGAGTATTTCACCCATTTACAAATTTAATTGACCAACATCTTGTACCAATCTAATCTAAGGTTAATTGTATAACTAATTCTTATCCCGGTTGCAAAGCTATTATTGTTTCAAGAAAATTTGGAAACTGATATCATCTCTTGAGTGATAGCTGAAAATATAGTGCTAATTCCTGATGCACTTAACAAAGTTCATTTTTTGCATGTATGTTTTCAAATATTCTGTTAATAGCTTTCAACAGTTCTTCCCTAGGTTTTTGAACAAATTCAAGATTTTAGGTTCTCTTTTTCTTAGCTACGGTTATCATGGACCATGGTGGCACATGCACAATTCATAAAAGTTAAAAACTATTAAGAGAAAGATCCCAGGGATAGTGATTTTATCTTTCAGGACTAATTGCACTGACAATGGCACAACAATTGAAAGGTTAATCTCTATGACCAGTGTCGAACTATGATTGTTCACCAAATTGGAACATGCATAGTGAAACTACAAACAAAACTATGTTTCTCTAACTGTTAAAATAATGAGCAAAAATTTGCTATTGTTTGACTGAATTGCTTACCTACTAGTTGATTGTAGGGTCATTGAATATTTTTATATGTTACAAATGTCTTTTTGGGCTTGTTTTGAATATCCGCGTGACCATTTTCTCAGTTTTTCATGCTAGAGATCTAGATTTCTAGGCTATGCAACCAACCTGAAAGTGATTAAATTGTGCATTTAAATTAATTGGATTTCATGAAAGTAGTTAATTAAAGAACAATTTTGCTTATTTAATGGCATTTACAGTAAATGCTTCCATGGAAATGTTCGGTTCACATGGAGTTACCCATTGATTATCTTTTCCCTACTTTAGTAATTTTTAACTCAAAAGTGACCTATCCAGCTTTAGAAATTGCTAGTGTTGTACCTATTTATAACATGAAGTAATGTCATTAAAAGCAATATTATTATACATGCAAATAGTTTGAAAAGTTGATAATTAGATTTGTTAAGAACTTAGAATGGATTGCTTATGGACAATGCAAATGTGTACCTATTTTATCCCTTGTTTTTTTGCAGCATTTCCAAGTTCAAAACATATCAAGTTTTAAAGCAAGAATTTGATATAGTGCCTTTTGAAATTATCTTCCCTCTTATGTGCTTCAATAAGAATGATGAGACTCTCTGGAATGAAGAGCCTCATGAATATGTTAGGAAAGGTTATGGTGGGTTGCTGCCTTTGTTTTTCACAATGCAGAAATCATTTTTTAATTGTCCAGAAAATGCAACTGTTATTGTAAAAAATATTTTAAAATCTTTGTGAGCTTAGAAACACTTAACAACTAAGATTTTTTTCAAATTTATTTCTTCTATATTGTTTGTTTGGTGAAATATTTCCTTCCTTACAATGTATGGTTGTTGCAGATACTATTGAAGATCTGTACAGTCCCCATATTGCATCCATTGATTTCACTATAGAGCTAGTGTGAAAACATGAAAAAGAAAACTTCCAAAGATTTCTTTCCTTTGTTAGAAAAAAATTTCAAGTGAGGAATCCTTGCTTAGAATAGGACATATTGAAAATGTAACTTTCCAGCTATTGCACAAAATGATTAGAGCAGATTTTATGGCTCCTAAAAGTGGTACTATTTTGACCTCTCTCTGCAGCTTTAATGAGGCACCTCTAGGTTGCAAACCATATAGGCAGAAAGATGGTGTCTTTTAGCCATTGGGGCCTAATGTAATGAGCTAAAGCAGATTGAGCCATGCAATTATTAGCTCGAACAAGTGCTAGTGCAATATGTGTTTCCTGAGTTTAGAAACCAAGTTGGTCATTAGAGAGCAAAGGTTTGTGTGTTTATTTTACTCTCCTTATTGAATGTGCAAAATTAATATACAACAAAATCTTTGTGTTGCTCTTGAATTTTTCTTAATCGTAGAACTTAAACCTTTTCACTCTTCTGTTAACTCAATTTTGTTCTTGAATAATCTCAAAATTGACTCATTATTCATTACAGTTCTAGATGAGGTATTGTAAAGTATTTTCCATTACACGGGTTTTGGAAGTTGGTGGAAAATTTGAAGTTGTCACCTATTCCCTGGAAATGAAATTTCATTTCTAAGTAAAATTTCAGCTTCATGATAGTACTAATATGATGCTAATAAGCTTGTATTTTCACTCAATTGCATAGTTGGTGGTAATGCATCTATCAGTGCTGAATATGCTGTCAACATTTACAAACAAACTTGGGTTGTTTGAGGGGTTTTGCATCTTGGTTTTTGTAAGCTTGGATGCAAAATTGAAATGTAACTCAGAGGATGGCTCCTTACTCAAGTAAGCTCCCATGAACTTGTCTTTGCATAAATAAGTTCAAGTGTGCCTGAAAATTTAGTTAGAATTGATGGTAACCA
Source organism: Sequoia sempervirens (assembly GCA_007258455.2). Lineage (NCBI taxonomy): Eukaryota > Viridiplantae > Streptophyta > Pinopsida > Cupressales > Cupressaceae > Sequoia > Sequoia sempervirens. The sequence continues at coordinate 72,200,415 of VDFB02353493.1, read as the reverse complement.
TGTTGTCTGAAGGGTTGAATAACAATGCCCTTATCTGCCACTATTCGTGGGCAGTTATTATTATTTCTGCCATTGTTGCAGCTAGAATGCTCCCATTTTTTGCATCTGAGGGAGCATTAGAGAGATATAATCATCTTGCATTGTATTGTCATTTATGAAGTGGTTCTCTCCATGTTGTAATTTGCATGTTTGTGAGTTCTTATTTTAGTGCAATATATGTAATAGGTTTGTAGAGTCTTGGAATTCCATTGTTTTTATATTGGTTGAAGAGCAAATCCTGGAGCATGTAAGCTATTACAAAATATATGTAGTTCTTGTCTCCATTATGTTGTTTCTGTTAGTAATCTACAACTCATAATTTGAAAATCCATGGTTGTAGAGTCAATATATGTAATATGTTTGTAGAGTTCTAGTTTTCCATATAATTTTTCGGTATTGAACAACAAATTAAATATAATTCCATTCTATTATTTGTACCGACTGCCATAATTATTTGATGGCATTGTAAATTTTTCAGGTAAAAAATCTAACAAACATCTGATGTTTTGGACATTTTTATTTTCTTAATTAAAAATTAACTAATGACTGAAGGGGTCTAAGTTTCATGGTTGGTCTTTCCTGTCAAGCAATTTTTATGATGGGTATCTATTTAAAATTGCCTTTCAATTGTTAAAAAAATACTGTCTTTAAAAAATTATCATATAAATTAGAGATACATAGCTATCATAGAATGATCTATCCAAACTTCCAAAGTCTTTCTTTGCATATGATCATTCTTTTTAAATATTTGCTTGTATTTAAGGCTAACTTAACAGGGCAATACAACCATCAAATTTACCCTCTTTGAAGCTTATATCCCGAGTGCTGTGGATTAAGAAAAAATAAAATATCAAAAATTGCAAACAAATTTTTGATTTTACCATTCTAATGTTTTTATTAAATAATATGGTAATTGCCACATTCTCTCCTAAAACATTAGGTACATGTTACATAATTTATCTCTTTTAGTTACATAGAAAATATGTGAATTTTTTTTCTTGCCAAAAATCTTAAGGTTGTCATTTTTGTTTTTACAAGTAGTTCTAATTTGCCTATCTCGTTACATCGAAAATATGTGATTTTTTTTTTCTTACTATCTTAAGGTTGCAATTTTTTTTTTTACAAGTAGTTCTCTATATGAAAATTACTGGCTGACTTTAATGATTGACGATTGAGAATGTGGTAGAATGATGTTTGACCATTGAAAAAGATTTGACAGTTTGATGAATCCAATATAAAATAAATAAATAAAATATTAAAAGAATAGACATTTTTTCTACATTTCAATTAGAAAATATGTTTTACTTTCATATTATAAACCTCAAAAAAAAAAAAAAAAGAAGCAAAAAATTCAAAGATATTGCTTCTAATTTTTTCTAATTTTTCACTAATATGCGAAGTGTATAAATTATATTATTATTATTATATATAATACTTTATATAATATAATTTTTTATAATTTATATTTTCTATTGTTTTTCAATATATATATATATTTATGGTATTTTTTTATTTTAGATTACATAACATATTTTTTTATAATATTCTAATTTAATTTTATGAAATAAAATTACATTATATATTTAAATATTTTTAGTAAAATATGGAATATATAATACAATTAATATTTATCTATATTTATTTTTTAATTAATAGTTTCTATTACTTTTCAAAATAATTTTTATAATTAAAATTTTTATGGTATTTATTTTAAATTATAAAATATAATTTTCTAGAATATTCTTAATTTAATATTATGAAATAAAATTACATTTTATATATTTGACTATTTTAGAGCATAATATTATAATATTTCAATATTATATATTTAATATAATATTTGTTATGGTAATTTAGCATGAAAATCAAATAATAGTTAGCATACAACAATCCTTATATGGGACCCAAAACTATAACACTACACTTCAACACGCTTCTACAAACAATAAACAAACACTGCCATTAGTATAAACACTAAGATCGGTCGCTACCCACATAAACACCAGTAAAATTTTAAGTGCACAATTCCTTTGATCTAACAATTCATGGACAACAAATGTCACCTGGACACAATCTAGAACATTCCACAATTACCTTGGAATCCAACAAACTCCTTTGCAACAACTTTCATTTGAGGAATGTATACATCCGGTACACTCAAACAAATTTTCCATTCATTGTTACTTAAGAAACTGACTTCCAAAGCACCAAACTTCAAACAACTTTGACTGAAGAAAGATAGCAACACTATCAACACACCTTTAGATATGCAAGGCCTGAAGCCACTCTATAGAGAAACGCGACGCGAAGACATTTCTCCCAAACACCTCTGCAATACACAACTCACACACTATTGAACACAATTTCCTCTACACAAATGATCCAACATGCCAAAATTTGGATATAACACCTCAGAACACCTTTGATCAACATATCCAAAATGGATAAGCAAATATTCAATCTAGAAGAAATGTGGAGCAACATCGAAATTAACACTTCAACACACTATTTCCTCTTTTCATCAAATTTTCTCAAAAGCACTTGGAAACCAAGCACCACAAACACATCCATCTCTCTATTTTTTTGTCTATCTATACCTCTCTTTATTACTTATCTTTATCACCTTATTTCTCTCTCTCTTTCCCCCTCTATCTCTATCTATATCTCATGTAGATACCTCTATCTCTCTCTCTCTCTCACTCCTCTCTCTATCTCTTTCTATCTATATACTCTCTACATTTATCTCCCTATCCCTCTCCCTATACACCTATACCATTTCCCTTCACCTCCGTCTCTCTCTATCTTATTCACTCCATATCTCCCTCCATATCTTCTAATCTATACCTTTATCTACATTTCTCGCTCAATATCCCCCTAACTCATCTCTCTATCCCTTTCTATCCATATCCTTCTCTATGTATATCTCCCTATCTATCTATCTCCATATCTCTTTATCCCTTTTCCTATCCCTCTCTATCTCTCTATATCACCCTCTATATCCCTCCCTCTCCCATTCCCTCTCTACATATATCTCCCTCTTCCCCATATTCTCTCTCCCTCTACCTATCTCTCTCCCTTTCTCTCCCTCCCTCTATCTCTCCCCATATCTCCCTCTCTTGCTCCCTCTTTATCCCCCTATCTATCTTTATATCTCAGCCTCTCGCTCCCTTTATCTTCCCATATATTTCTATGTCTATTTATTTCTCTTCCCATTTATCTCTCTCTTTCTCTCTCTCCCCTATTTCTATCTCCTTCTCAATCTCTATTTCTCTTTCTCTACTTCTCTATATTTTTCCCTCTTTATCTCTCTCCCTCTCCCCCTCCTTATATCTCTATCTTTATATCACTCATCCCATCATCTCTCTCTCTCTCTCCCTCTTCCTCTGTATCTCTTTGTCTCTTCCCCTCTATCTATCCCTCTCTATCTCCCCCCTCCATCTCCCTATCTCTCTCTATCTTTATTTCTCCCTATATCTCTCTCTATATATCAATTTATTTCTCCCTCTTCCTCTCTCATTCTATATTCATCTCTACCTCTATCTATTTGTCCCTCTTCCTCTATCACTCTATATTCATCTCTCCCCCCTCCATCTCTAGAAATGTCTTCCTCTCTCTACCCATCCATCTCTCTCCTTATCTCTCCCCCTCCCTCTTCATAGACCTTCATTGACTTCTTGATTCAGAGGTTTTCTTTCACTCATTTTTAGATACCTTTGTTGCACAAACAATATCAACCAATTGAACTAATGTAATACACAAATTTATGCAAAAAATAGGCTTAAATTTATCCTAATTGACATTTCACACCTCTTCGGCGTACCCATTACACACCAAGGTGCGATTTCTAGTTTTATAAGATTTTGGATATAAGTAGAGGACTCATGTTCGGATGTGATGCATATTTTTTTGTAATTTTTTTCCAAGTAAATAATTAATTATGATTTTTTATTACAACTTTTAAAAAATATTAAAACTCGTATGTCTGACCACCTTAACTTGGTCAAAATTTCATGAAATTCATTTTTTTTAATCCTATAGTATGTGAAGCATAAAATGTGACACATGTTTCAGATTCAAAAAATATGATACCATTTGAAAGCTATAGATGTTTTTCAATCAGCCTATCAATGAAGACTTTAGTCGTAATTCAAATAGAAAATGAATAATAATTATTTATTAAATTCAAAGTAAATCATAATTTATATTGGTGGAAAGCTGAGAATTTCCTTTAAAAACCCTTTTCGTTTCATCAATTTTGGGAAAAAAAAAGTCGTCAGCCACATACCCTACACATACCCATCATATCGCCACTTTTTGGCCCATCATGATCCTACACATACCCTGATAGGTCACAATCATATTCTAAGGGAACCAAAAGGAAGAATTTGGAAAATGAGTTATCACATGACATGAGGAAGATCACACCACAAAATTTGAAGGTAGTGCTATTGGGGATATGGTGGAAGCATGGCTTACAGAGATGGAGAAGTTTTTCACAATAAAAATTACTCTAAGGTCACTAAAGCTGTATGGGGAGCATTTCAGTTGGTTGGTGAAGAATCTAACTAGTGGATGAGTAAGAAAATGGAGCTAGGGCTTGGTTCTTTAAGTCTCACATGGAATGAGTTTGTTGTGATTTTCCAAAAATGATGGTTTCCCCAACTCTTCTATGACTAAAAGCTCATTGACTTCCAAAATCTAAGGTAGGGTGATTCCTTAGTTAATGAATATTGGGAGAAGTTCACTCGACTTCTAAAGTACGTACCTATATACCAAAAAGACGAGTGATTTCCTATAAGAAATTTTATCATGGGTCTAAATGTGCAAATTAGTGGTGAGGTAGATGTTCGTGGTCTAGCTACAATGGATTTGGTGTACGAGAAGGCAATTAAGCAGGAACAAAGGATTTTGTCTATCTCAAACTACCAAGAGAGAAAGATAAAGAAGCTTGTTTGGTTGTAGAACAATCAAACTCCAAGGAATCTTGGTGAAGGTAAAAGTTATCAAAAGCAAGGGGATAGGATACCCCAAAATAATTGGAGTAAACCAAGGAGATATTGAAGAGGAAATAACAACAATTTTAACAACTACAAAAGTAATGCTGGTGGAAATGAAAGTAATTCTAGAAGACCTATGAAAAGGAGGGGACCAATGAAGGGATGCTTTACATGTGGTGGCGATCACTATGTGAGTAATTGTCCAAGCAAACCATCTAGGACAAAACCACATGGAAATTATCTTCCACCTCAGAAATTTGTGTTCCGATGAAGGATTCATGCTGTTGTAGATAATCGACAAGTAGAGTACCAAATAACTCCAATAGAAGTTTTAGGTACTTTGTCTGGAATTCCAATTTTAATTTTAATAGATATCGGTGCAACAAAAAATTTCATTTCTCCTAGAGTAGCAATTCAAATGTCTAGAAAATATGGCTACATGAAAAAGTATTGGGTTGTAGAATATGCAAACTAGATAAGAGCTGAAGTGAGTCAATGTCTATTCAAGGCAAGAGTTGAACTTCCAAGTTTCTCAATGAAACTAAATTTGTACATAGCTCCCTTAGGTTCTTATGGTGTCATCTTAGGGATGAAATGGCTATGGAAACATAGGAATGCTTAGATGATCTAGGTAGTTGGGTGTCAATACAAGGAACACCTAGAGAGGTTAAGTTATGACAGATATTTGTTGTGCAGATGCATAGGGCAAAGAAGAAAGGTTTCCAAATCTTTGCGGTAAAAATGGAAAAACTTGAGGAATCTAAGGAGTTCATTTCTCAAGATGATTTAGTATATTATGGACCTCAAGACTCCCAAGATGTCAAAGAAGGTGAAGTATTGGAATTTGGAAAAGTAGATATGGAAAAATATCCTATTTTATGGAAGTTTGAGGATGTATTTCTAGAAGAATTTCCTGGATTACCACCTAAGAGGATATTTGATTTCTCTATTGACATAGTACTAGGGTCATAACCTATATTGAAAGTACCTTATAGGATGACCACAAAAAAATTAATGGAGTTAAAGACACAACTAGAAGAGTTGTCTAAAGGATTGATAAGACCCAGTGTTTCACTCTAGGGAGTGCCAATGATCTTTGTTAAAAAGAAGGATGGTACATTGCGCTTATGTATTAATTATCGGTTGCTTAATAAAGCAACGATAAAGAACAAGTATCAATTACCACGTATCAATGATCTTTTCAATTAGATGCAAAGAGTGGTGGTATTTTTAAAGATTGTTTTATGTTTTGGATATCACCAACTAAGAATCAAGGATGAAGATATTTACAAAACTGGTTTCAGAACTAGATACATACATTATGAGTTCACAGTTCTACCATTTGGACAGAAAAATGCACCGGCCACATTCATGAACCTAATGAACAATGTATTTAGAGACTGTTAGATAAGTTTATTTTGGTCTTCTTGGATGACATCTTAATTTAATCCAATAATGAAGAAGAACATCTCATGCATCTAGAGATTGTTCCCCAACGATTGAGAGAGAAAAATTTATATGGAAAACTCTCAAAGTGTACCTTCTTCCAAAAAAAATTACAATATTTGGGTCACGTAATTTTAGCATATGGTATTTCATTTGATTCAGCGAAGATAAAAGTAGTGTTGAAGTGGCTGGTTCCCAAGAACGTGTTGGAAGTTAGAAGTTTTATGGGTTTGGCTAGGTATTACAGTAAGTTTATTGCAAACTTTTCAAGGATATATTTTTCCATCACATCATTACAAAGGAAGGGGACTAAGTTTGAGTGGTCTGAGAAGTGTCAAGCAACATTTGATCAAATTAAGGATAGATTGACCACCACACCAATACTGAAGGTACCAGATCCAGATGGTTACTTTATAGTTATTACAGATGCATCTAGAGAAGGATTGGGTGGAGTATTGATGCAAGAAGGGAAATTAATCTCTTATGAATCTAGGAAACTAAAGCCCTATCAATAGAATTATGCTTCGCATGATTTAGAGTTAGCAACAATTGTCCATGTGTTACAGATGTGGAGACATTATTTATTAGGAAAACCATTTGAGATGAAGACTAATCACCATGGTCTAAAGTATTTATTTACCCAACCCAATCTAAATGCATGACAAGGGAGATGGTTGGAGTTGATATCCAACTATGATTTCATTATCAGTTATATCAAGGGAAAACATAATTAGATTTTCTATGCATAAATCATAGGAGGCATATCTCCTCTATGATTTCAATCCAAATTGACTTTAAGGAACAAGTGTTGCAAAAATCTAAAGGTGATGAGTTCTATAAGCAAGTTAAGCAAGCACTCATGGACGATCCACAAGATCGAAGGTACAAGGGATATCACTTTGAACCTAATAGATTATTAAGATCTAAGGGAAGGATTTATGTACCTAACATTAAGGAATTAAGGAGCATGGTATGGAAAGAAGTTCACAATGCACCGTATTCAGGACATCTAGGTGTAACAAAGATGTTAGTTGATGTAAAGCCATTATATTTTTGGAAGGGTATGAAAGGGGATGCAACAAAATTTGTAGCATGTTGCTTAGAGTGCCAAAGAGTGAAGGCAATGCATCATAATCGTGAAGGTCTATTATATATCTACATGAAGTTCCAAAAAGTAAGTGGCAAGTTATTAGCATGGATTTTGTGTAAGGTCTCCTTATGTCTAGGAATAAACATAATGTCATTATGGTAGTGGTTGACAAGCTCACTAAGGTAGCTCACTTCATACTAGGGATCTAACTGATGGAGCTCCTATAATAGCACAAATTTTTTAGTCAAGAGATATTTAGATTGCATGGGATTCCTGAAAAGATCATTTATGATAGGGATGCTAGAGTAACATCTAGATTTTTGAAAACCTTATTTTATGCACTTGGAATGAAATTGAATATAAGTTATGTTTATCATCTAGAAACGGATGGAAAAATAGAAAGGGTGAACCAAGTTTTAGAAGGCATACTAAGGATGTATTGTATGGATCAATAATACAAGTGGGAGGATTACCTACCTTTGGTAGAGTTTGTGTATAATAACTCTTATCATTCTGCAATCAAGATGACACCATTTGAAGCATTATATGGAAGGAAGTGTCAAACTCCTATAAGCTAGGATAAGCTAGAAGATAGGATAAGACTTGGGCCAGAGATGTTATAAAAAATAGAGGAACAAGTTGGAATTACCAAGCAGAGGTTAGCAATAGATAACGATAGGCATAAAAGTTAGTCTAATTCTAAACATGTACCTAGAAATTTCATAGTAGGGGATAGGGTATTGTTAAGAGTAAAGCCTTACAAGAGTTCTATAAATTTTGGAAAGTCATCCAAACTAGCTTTGCACTACGTCAGACCTTTTGAATTTCTTGAAGAAATCAACCCTTTCACATATAGGATTGTCTTGCCACCAGCTCTTGCTCGGATGCATAACTTCTTTCATGTCTCATATCTTAAGAAGTATACACAAGGAAATAATCATGTTATTTATTGCCTTGTGTATAATTCTTAAGATACGAGACATGAAAGACGTTATGCATCTGAGCAAGAGCTGGTGGCAAGACAATCCTATATGTGAAAGGGTTGATTTCTTCAAGAAATTCAAAAGGTCTGACGTAGTGCAAAGCTAGTTTGGATGACTTTCCAAAATTTATAGAACTCTTGTAAGGTTTTACTCTCAACAATACCCTATCCCCTACTACAAAATTTCTAGGTACATATATATATGTACACACATATATACATACATATATATGTGTATATATATATACATACATATATATATACACACACATACACACACACATATACATATATATATGCCATTTCATAAAGTTTACCAAATAAATTTTATTAACAAATGTATTTATATACTATATAGATATTTAAAGAATAATATTACCTATATATATATATACGATTTAGGAGCCTGATTTTGAATCCTTTTATAGATGCTTTAGTAGATGGAAATGTTTTCTTATTGGGGATGTGGGTGCTTCAGGGGGCCTTGGTGTCCTTTGGAATGACTCAGTAGTTGATGTTCAAGTTGTTCATCAGGATAGACTTTGGCAATGGTTGAGAGTTGATTCTAAATAGCTTAGGGTAAGCTTCTCAATAGTCAACATTCATGGTCCAAATAGTTCAACCCAGAAAAAGGTGCTTTTGCAAGAACTTTGAAAAAATTTAGGTCTTGAGGATGGAAGGATGTTTCTCCTTGGAGGTGATTTTAATGCTATTTTGAGGCCTTCAGATAAATTGGTGGGTGTGTGTTGGTTAGGACAAAGCCAACAATATTTTAGTGATTTTGTTGCAAATAATGGCCTCATTGAATTGCCCTTCAAAAATGGTGATTTTACATGGATGAACCAGAGAGGTGGTTTTCTTAATATAGCAAAGAAGTTGGACCATTTTTTGTTAGTTAGGGATTGGGCTGCTCAACAGTGGACATACGAGGCTAAGATCATACCTGTAACTAGATCAAATCACTATCCCATAGGTTTGAGAATTCAAGAAGAGACCACGCCAGATTGTTTCCCTTTTAAGTTTGAAGCAATGTGGTTTTAGGCTAAAGGGTTTAAGGATCTGGTAGCTGAGTGGTGGAAAAGTGCCCCAAAACGGTAAGGCAATAAAGCTTTTATTTTTTCAAAAATCTCCAATACCTTAAGGAGCAACTTAAGAAGTGGAATAGGGAATCCTTCAAGAATATTTTTGCTGAGAAGCTCAGACTGGAGGAGGAGTTGAAGTTTTTACACACAAAAGTAATTGAGAAGGGGATGAAGGAAGAGGATTTTGCATTGGAGAAGATTTTGAATAAAGAATACTTAGAAATTTTAGCTCGGGAAGAACTTTTTTGGAGGCAAAAATCTTGTGAAAGTTGGTTAAAAGATGGAGATAGGAAGACAATTTTTTTTCATAATTTCGTGAAGGTGCATAGATCAAATAACAATATTTTCTCAATAAAGGAAATTAATGGAAATGTTTTGAATGATGCTGATCAAATTAATAAGGAAGCCATAAGATTTTATTCAGATATTTTTGTTGACAAATCTGATGTATTGTTGACTGACTTAAGCATTCTAGATGTAATTCCTATTTGTGTTTCTGAGGCTCAGAATGCCATGCTTATGGAGGAAGTTTCTTTAAAATAAGTCAAAAAGGAATTATTTGATTTGGGTGGAGATAAAGCCCCTGGTCTGGATGGATTTCTAACTTTATTCTTCCAAAAATTATGGGATATCTTTGCACAAGATCTATGGGAGGTGGTAGAAGAATCAAGGAGGGGAGGCTTTATTCTTAAAGATTTAAACAACACCTTCATTGCTTTAATTCTGAAAAGGTCGGTGGTGAATTCCTTTGAGGACTTTAGACCAATTTCTTTGTGCAACACAGTCTATACAATAATATCTAAAGTCAACTAATAGGTTGAAAAGGGTTTTGGATTCGGTGATCTCACTAGAGCAGAGTGGCTTCTCACCAAATAGATCAATATTTGAAGGTGTTATTGTAGCTCACGAGGCTATCCATTCTATTTGAATGGAAAAAATAGAAAGAATTATGGTAAATCTAGACATCAAAAGGGCCTATGATGAGGTTAATAGAGGTTTTTTGCTGAAAGGTTTAGAGAAATTTGGGTTTTGCAAAGAATGGGTGGCTTGGGTCCAGAGTTGTATCTGCACCCCCATTTTTTTGTCTTGGTGAATGGTAGTCCACAAGGTTTCTTTGAATCCACTAAAGGGATTAGGCAAGGGGATCCTATATCACCGTTTCTCTTCATTATCTTGGCTGAGACTTTAGGAAGATTGGTTTCCAGGAAACGTAGGAATGGTCTTCGGAAAGGCATCAAAATTGCAAAAGGTATTGATCCCATTTCACATCTTAAATTTGTTGATGACACTTTTTTGATGGGGGAAGCAGCCTTTAGAGAAGCCCAAGTAATGAAGGAGACCCTAGATGAGTATGGTAGAGCTTCTGGGCAATGTATCAACTTGAGGAAATCAGAAATTTTCTTTTTTAATACTCCCATTCAAAAATAACTAGAAATTTGCAGAATTCTTGGGATGAGATCAGGATCCCTCCCAAACAAATATTTAGGTATACCTCTTTTTGAGGGTGCCAATAAAGTTGGTGTTTGGAAAGATCTTTTAGATAGTTTTCTAAGTCGAATGGATGGTTGGAAGAGCAAATGGCTTATTGCTGCAAGTAGAATCTTAATGCTAAAATCAGTAATCTCGGCGATCCCGATATTCTCAATGATGTGTTTAAAGATCCCTAAGAAGGTGATTAAAGCTATTGGGTAGCGAATGCATAAGTTTTTTTGGAATGGTGCAAGTGAGCAGGACAAAATCCCTTTGTTAGCATGGGATAAAATCTGTCGTTCCAAAGACAAAGGTGGGGCTAGTTTGAGGGATTGTCAGCTCATGAATGAAGCTCTAGGTGAAAAGTTGGTTTGGAGTATATATTCAAACCCTGATTTATTATGGGTTAAAGTTTTGAAGGAAAAATATCTTGATTCAGTAGATGATCAATGAATCTTTACTATTTGCAATCTGCCTAAAGGTTCAACCATTTGGAACTTTATTGTTTCTTGTAGGTTGGTTATTCTTAACCATATCTCATGGAAAATAGGTAATGGTCTTAAAGCAAAATTTTGGGATGACTCATGGGATGGTTCTCCAATCTTGCACGATGAGGTTGATTTGTAGGAGCTTAGGCTTATCTTTCAACAAGGTGGGGTGACAAGGTTCAAGATTATCTTGAACTAAAGTAGGGCCCCTTTAGACAAGAATGGGGTTGGAAGGCATTAATTAATGAGGGCTTATCAGATCAGAAAATGGTGAGGATGAAAGGAATTTTTCAGAATAGGAAAGTGTTGCTCACAGAAAATGAGGACAAAGTTGTCTAGTGTGGGTCTGTAAATGGGAATTACTTAGTCAAAATCGGGTATCAATTATTGGATTCTTTAAAACGGGATAATTTTTGGGCTAAGAAGCTATGCTGGAATAAATATTGTTTACCAAAATTGGGTGCCTTTGCTTGGCTAGTAGTGAGGGGAAAAATTTTGTCAGGTGAGAGGAGGAAGAGACTTGGTTTTGTAGGTCCAAAAAAATGTGTGATGTGTGATACTACTGAGGAATTAGTAGATCATTTGCTTCTTCAGTGTGATGCTGAAACAAGATGTTGGGTGAAGTTAAGGTTGAAGTTGGGGTGGCAAGGACCTCTTCAAAAGACATTGAAAGAGGTTTTCGAGGGCTGGCCCACCTTTCAGAAAAAATCCCTACTTTCAAGCATATGGATAGTGAGCCCCTCTATTGTAATATAGGAAATCTAGAAAGAGAGGAATAAAAGATTTTTTTTGGACAAGAAAGAATCCCATAATAGATTGTTGAGTAGAACTGATCATATGATAGAAGAGGTAGTGGGGACTGTTGCCTCACATCTACAACTTTTGTGAATTCCTTATTCTTTGGATGATAGTAGAATTAAAAAAGCTTGGCTAGGGATAAATATAAGGACATCTAAGGAGATTAAGGATTCTTTTGCAAAGAGGGAAGATTCTAATGAAGTGTGTTGGGTAAAACCTTTAGAAGGATGACATAAGGTGAATTTTGATGGGGTTGCAAAAGGAAAACCTGGCCCATCTGGGGCAGGATCAATTGTTAGAGATAGTCTCAGGAATATGATTGCCTTAGGAGAAAAAAAGCTTGAAGATGGGACAAATAATATGGCTGAGGCAAAGGAAACCTTACTTTTTGTTGGCTTAGCTCAATCAGTGGGTGTCCAAAAAATTCACTTAGAAGGGGATTCATTGATCATCACTCAAGCTATTGCAAATAGGGAGGCAAAGGCATGGCATTTGCAAATTTTCATAAGGGAAATTCTTAAGGAGTTAGATTTTTTTGAGGACTTTAAGGTGAGCCATATTCGAAGATCAGGAAACAGAGAGGCTGATTGCTTATCCAAGTGGGTAGTTTCTTTCATTAATATTGGGGAATCCAAGTTGGAAGATTTCAGACATGTGCATTTTGAGGTGGATGGGTAGAAAGGTAGTAGAATTCATTGGTTTTTTGGTGTTGTTTTCAATTATGGTTTTGAATTTATGGGTGTAGTTGGAATTAATGGTTGTCAGATGGTAGTTGCAAGTTGGAGGGCTAACGGTCAAAAAGATCTTTGAGTTTTTAAACAAAATCTAAAGGAGATTTGGTGGTGAAGGAAGGCAGGTACTTGTTAGAGCAGGGGTACTTATTAAAAGGACTTGGGAAATGATGATCATCCTTTTGAATTCATGGGAAAAATTTCACATATTCCCTAATTAATGAGCTTGGTGTTGTTTCAACGGTAGAGGAAGTAGTCACATTAATGAATTCAGGACGGGTACTAGTAGGATGAATTTTTTGGCATGGATGGGAAGCTTTTTAAAGGTTGCAAAATGGGGTGAGTCATGCTCAAAAAAAAGAAAAGAAGTTCGACAGAGAGTGAGGAAAATTTATCAAAGCGAAGATGGAGGCCATGTATTTGTTCACAACGCAGAAGCAACATAAAGGGTTTTTTGGTCTAGTCACTGAATTTAGGCTAAAATTTTACCAAAATGTCTGCACAATGATGTCATTGAGGTAGTTTTGGAGACACTGGGGGATCTTTTTATGGGATCCAAACCTAGGGGAAGGTTGAATGTTGACATAGCTTCCATGATTTTTGTGTGGGGTTTAGAGTTGAAAGAAGAATTTGATGTGATTAAGTGGGTAATGCACTCACTTTTTGAAGAAGATTTGCTACTAGGAATGGAATCTTTCTTTGAATGGGCAGTTCTAGGGGTTGGGTTTGATGTCTCGGAAGGGATTGAGGACATGGATGAAGCAACTGAAGAGGGTTTGATCCTGTTTGTGAGGTGGTGAAGGAGAATTGACAGAGATGCCTATAAGCTGGAAATATTAGTTGTGTGGGGAAATTTGAAGTTGGTGCTAAGGTGGCATGAGAATGCAGCAAACTAGGTAGAATCAAATATCCCACAATAGATCCTTTGAAGGAAGCGTTAAGACAAAAGAGGAGGAGTTCAGAGAGCAAGGGCAAGCAAGAGTGGAGTTTAGGGGCAGAGATGGCAAATTGGGTTTTTGGGTACATCTCTACAATTTTTTTGCAACCTCATTCTAAAACGTGCATTTTTTGAAAAAGATGGCAATGGAAGGCACTGTGAAGAAGACTAGAATGACGCAGTGTGGTCAAGGAACAAAACAGAGAAGAAACAAATTCTAAGAAGTTTATTTGCAGGGGAGGTGCAAATTCGTTTAAATCTGTATTTTTTGTAAAAACGTAGCCTTTGTAGAGATCAATCTGTAACTAGATAGTGGAATGCGATATTGAAATTAAGAAAAAATGTATAGGGGTGTTTTGGGTTCTTATTCAGGGGTTTTAGAAGCCATTGGAGATGACTCTTTTTGTATACTGGCAGATTGGAGGAAGTCGGGGGTTTTTTGTTTATAGTTAGGCATGGTTAATAGGCGTGGTGGTGCGGTTGATTTTACTCTGAAGATATACTGATGTAATAAATTTTTTATACATATTAATAAAATAAACTTATTACTGATAAAAAAAGAGAGTTATTGATATAATTCTCAAAGCGCATAACATAGCATTGATTATCATTGCTAATATGGTGAAGCAAAGCACATATTATAAGATATGGCACATAAAACACATAGCACAACTTTTAGTGGAATGCAAGCCAACACTTAAAGTTTAAAGAGACCAAGTCAAAACATGAAACAAGCACATAAGAGTTATGTTGTTGTGTAAACGTTTTGAAGGAAGTAAATATTGTTTTGAAACCTTTGGAACATGTCAAATCTCGCGTTATGTTTGTGGCGCTAAACATATGGAGGTGGTGCCATATTTGCTAGAGTTTGGAATGTAAGAGAAGTCTTTGAAATGCGCATAAGCCTACTGTATACACCTAAAATCGGTCATGGCACTTAATTAATTAAATACTAGTTATTTAATGAATATTTCGACTACGTATAAATAAATTTTCAATTTATTTATATTGTTCATATTCTAAATTCTCCAAATCTAAAATCATATTCTTCTAAATTAATTAAATAAAAAATTTCCATAAGATTGTTTTATTTAATTAATCTTCATTAATCTCGATTAGAAATTCAAGCACATGTCTACAAATTTTTGTGCCACCTCACCAAGGTCACATGAAATTAAATAATTCTAATTTTTAAAGTAGAATTATCTTCAACCAATTTTCAAGCACATGGCTTATTCCTCACACACTTCCACCAATTTTCAAACACATGGTCTTTTCTTCCCACACTTTAGTCTTCCATCCATTTGGCATGTTGCCTATTGGTCAAGAGATTCCTCCATCCATTTGGCATGTTGTCTTTGGTCAAGGGGACAACATCTTGATTCTCTCCATCTCCATCATTCATTCTTCTTGTTTGAATCTAGACCATCGATTGTTCCCACCTCACCGGATGCTTGGAAAAGACAATAAATACAACCCTTTGGCATTGTATTTGGCATCCACTTTTGAATAGAGTTATCATGTAGGAATATTGTTTGAGCTTGGGAGCATTATGAAGTCTTATAGTTACATTTTATATCATGTTTTGCATCATAGTTCAATCTTAGAATAACACTTTGCTTCATAGTTTCTTTTTATGTCATCCTTTGCATCATAGTTGCATTTTAGATTAGCATTTTCATAGTTAGCATTTGAGCATATGGAGTATCATTCTAGTGCAATACCATAGTATCTACCTTGAATAATCTAGCATCATCATCCATTCATCATAGTATCCATCATCATTTTTATCATATAGTTTCATGTAGGAATTTAATTGGCTTGCATGTTGAATACTAATATCGTTTCTTAAGTGTCATTCTAATAGCCTTTGTGCACATAAATCTTAGGGCCAAAGGGTTAAAGGAATCTTTAAGAATAGAGGACAATGAGACGTTCTTAAAAGATTTATTTTGTGGCAATTTAGAGTAGCTTCTTTGCTTTGAATCTTTGATATAATTCATTTCATTAATGTTTGTGTTGATTTACTAACTTTCCACATTTCACACACACACAAAATGGTGCCCACTGTGGGGCTTGCTCCATTTTTTTTTAACATTCTAGAAAATTTATGTTTGCAAGTTCGGATGTGAGACTATTGGCACAAACGACACTTTCTCTAGTGCACTTTGCAGCTCATTTAGTGTATATTGCACATGTTTCAGCGCATATTGCATGAGTTTTGGTGCATCTTGAATGAGAAATGACGCATATTGCAAATTTTTAGAAAAGTTCACCAGGGTTCCAAAACATGTTTTTTGTCTTTTAGCGCATATTGCATGTGTTTTGGTGCATATTGATTGCAAATTGGCACATATTGTCTATGTTGTGGTGCATATTGTCTCTACTCTGGCGCATTTTTTCTCTGTTTTAGCACATAGGGTCTTTGTTTTAGTGCTTTTATAGTCAGTTTTAAAATGGCGATATCTTGGTCATACGAAGGTCTTTTTTGAAGCTTTTTTTTTTGAAATGGGGTATAATTTCACAAGATATGCAATGGTGTAAGTGTTTCTCAATTTTTATAGAGTTAAAATTTTCAATTTTACACCTAAAGTCAAATCACATTGCAACTTGGTTTAAGTTTTAGGGTTTTTATGCTTAATCATTCATCTAACCCTCATGTCTTCTTATTTCTTGATCTCATCTAACATTTTGAGAATTTATTGCAGGTTTTGAGAGGAACATGGACCATTGAAGTGAAAGAAAAATCATTTGATATCTATTGTACTAAATGTGCCGGTCAAAGACAAACTTATGCAACTACTAATGATTTATGTAGGGGCTGGAGTCATTTAAATGATTTCTTTCAGTTAAGTTAGAAACATAGCTTAATTAAAAGGTTAATGAACACCATGTATTTCATGCTTGATGGATGGTAGGCATATGCTCTCCCCTTAACTGGGTGACCAAAAATCCACACCCATTCACTTTTTGTTTGCAAGTGTGAGTTGAGTATATTGCATGTGTTCTCTCTTTGTTCACACAAAAACAAAGATTGATTGAACTGCGAATGTCCTTGCTTGATTTTGTTTATCCATAGAGGGCCTGACTTGTGGGAAAAAGTAATCACCCAAGGGAACAACCTAACCGGTAACACACTAAAGCCAAGTGACTTCCAATCAGGATATAAATGTGGGTACTTGGGGAAAGTTCAAGTATCATGAGGATTGTTCCGACAAGAAGGGAAACAATGGTATCTTTCCACATGGATGATCCCCCACAAATGAAATTCCTATATTAAAACCCTTTGTTGTAGCAAGGCCAAAATCCTTAATCTATTTGTTGGTGCAAGAACGGTTGTTTTGAAGCCGTCCCACATTCTTGCGAATTTTAGTAGAGATGAGAAATATGCCATGGGAAATTCATGGGTATTGATGCTTGGATACCCCGTAGAAGTGAGTGTCATGGAGGGGAGCCAGTGGGGTCAAGCATCTAGTCATCCGTTATAAGTAAGCGCAGCTGGAGTAAAATCCAAATGGGAACTCAACAAATATAGTCCTACATAGCCTAAGTTGTACATGTTTGATGTGTCTTTACCAATGTGTTTTTCAATCCATTTCAAATCACATGTTGAAAGTGAAAACATTGATTCAAAAAAACATTCATTGAAACAACCAAGTCTTTAACTAGAAAATCCAAAGAATCAAACAAACTTCCAAGAAACAGTGTTATTCTCCCAGTTTGGCGCATCTTGTCAACCTTCTAGCACATATTGGCTACCTACTGGTGCATCTTGCACTTGTATTCACACATATTGTCCAAGTTACCAGAGTAAAAAACTACTTACAGAGCCTTGTAAAAATTTCTGGTGCATCTTGCAAGTCCTGTAGCGCATCTTGCACCTAGTCTAGCACATATTGCACATGTTCTGGCACATTTTGCATTTTATCTAGTGCATTTTGCACTTTCTTTAGCATAATTTGCACCTGTTCTAGCACATTTTGCATACCAAAAAACCAGTGACCTAAGTTGATCTCCTGTCCAATAGTCAGTCTCATTCCAGAAATTTGCAGCAGTGTTCAATCATTCCTCAGTTTCACCAGTAGTCTAAACTTTCCAAATACGTCTAACAAGTGAACATGTCTAGCTATACCAAGATACAACATCCTAAAGTGTCCAAAATCATTCAAAACATCTCTGATTTTAAAGCTTAGTTTCCTCATTAGGATCTATCATCCTTTCATCATGAAACAAAGCTTGCTTAATTAGATTCACCCTAGTTCACGTCAATAGAATTTGTCATTCTATTTGAACTTGGGTAAACCCTTGGCACTCCCAAATTGAAGATCAAAGTTTAGTTAAAACTATAACACTTGTATACCCATTTTAACAAGATCCCAAAAAGCATAAACTCTAAGAACATGAAATTGAAACTCAAACCACCATGGCTGAAATAGATGAGGATCAATTGAATGCTTTAACTCATCAAATGAAAAAATTTCAATAACAAATATGGGATGTGTAAAGGGAAACAACCACAAAAATATATTTGTTTTCAGACATCTATTCTTATCCATCTAACAGAAATACGAACATGACACCTTCTCCACCAACAACTACATCATCCAAGTTCAATTTCTTTGAATTTTTGAAGAAATTAAATTAGAAGCCCAAATCTCAGTCCTCAAACAAAAATGATATTGAACAATATTACCATGTCATGCATCTATCTTCATCTCCCATAAGTCAAAATAAATCTTAGGATTCTTTCACCCAAGTTAACGATTCCATCCAACCACCTTCTTCTATCATATCTTATGTATCTAATGATTCATGTCAATCTCTCAGCCCAAACCATGCTATCATAGACTCCCTCACACATAAAGATCAAAAAATTCTTTCCACTCCATCCA
Source organism: Sequoia sempervirens (assembly GCA_007258455.2). NCBI lineage: Eukaryota > Viridiplantae > Streptophyta > Pinopsida > Cupressales > Cupressaceae > Sequoia > Sequoia sempervirens. The sequence continues at coordinate 72,181,463 of VDFB02353493.1, read as the reverse complement.
ATGATACCAAAACTCCACAAGTTATTCCAATATTTGACCAAGACCCATCTCTCAAGAATTTTATGATGATCCCCTCCTTTCACTTTTCATCCACAAGGATTCCCTTCCATCTCAAGAGAAAAGTATCCTTCCAAGTCCTCCTTCCACCACATCTAATGAATCCATACCATCTCATGATTCCATTGCATCGCAGGAGCATGATAGTTATTCCATCCTATCTAATGATGTACTACCATATGATGATCAAGATATGCTTTCCACAAAATCTCATGATTCCTTTCCTCATCAAGATCAAGATATGCATTCCATACCACTTCATGATGATTCCACACCTAATAAAGAGCAATATACTCCATCTCTTACACCTCGTGATCCTTTTCCAAGTCAAGATCAAAGTACCCCATCATCCCCATGTCAAGATCCTATCACACCTATACTAGCCATCCATGAACCCCACACCTACAAATTGGGATCATCCACCTTCATCCGCTTCGGTTTACTTCCAACACGTATTCTTTCATCCATATCATATCCTCCCCAAAATGGAATTTCATCTTGTTTCACAAACAATACATATCCCATTGGTAAACAAATGTGTTAAAGTATGAACTACAAAGGAAAAGGATTAGGCCTTCATGAACAAGGTATCCTAGAACCTATTTTTTCTCAAGAAAACCCATATTACCATGACCTTGGTTATACACCTAAGTGTCCTAGTTCATCAAAATTTCCATCTATCCTAGGTCCTCATCCTAGTTCATCAAACCTTCCATCTATCCTAGGTCCTCATCCTAGTTCATCAAACCTTCCATATATACTAGGTTCATATCCTATTCATCAAGAACAACAAAGGCACACATCCTTGATTCCCTTTCAAAATTCTACCTATAGAAACTCATCCATGATACCTCCATACCATTCATCTCCATCCATCTCTCCTATTGCTCTTGGAAGAAATTTGGGTGCCAAATGTCAAAAGCTTCCATATCAAAATTCACATGTATCAAAGGATCAACATGTCTCCTCGAAGAGGCATGCAAAAATAAACAAAAATTTGATCCAAAATCAAAGAAAATATCAAAAAGGCCACAAAGGCCCACCAAAGCAAAAAGAAAAATTTCCAAGACCACAAAGGTCCATAAATCAAAAGGAAATTTCAAAAGACCACAAAGGCCCATCAAAGCAAAAGAAAAATTTCCAAGGCCACAAAGGCCCATAAAGAAAAAAGAAAAATCTCAAAGGACACAAAGGTCCAAAAAGCAAAAATAAAATTCAAAATTCATGTGGATTCCAAAAATTCTCATAGAAGCAATAAAATCTAAATTGGCATCCAAATTTGCTAATCCAAAAGCTTCCTCCAATTTTCCATGTAAAAACCTATCATCTTCCAAATCCATCTTTCCTCCGTCACTCCATCACCCTTCAAGGTGTGTGCCAATGTTGACCTTGTAATCCTTTCCATCTATCCATCAACAAGACTTCCCACCTCCTATACATTACCCATCATTCATCCCTCATTATTCTCCTTTAATCCAAACCTTTAGATAAGTCCTTGGTTCTTCCATCATACCTTTAATAGGCCAACATTCATGAGTCTAATTCCCATTTACCATGTTTACTAAAGGGATATTTGGTCACGAACCTTGATGCTTAAGTCCTTCATCCATCTCCCTATCATCCATATTCTATTTTCCATATTCCTCTTGCACTTTACACTTGGGGGGAAAGTTTCGTCCATCTTATCATTCTTGACATTTCCACCTTTGATCTTGATAAGGTTAAGGATCTTCTTGAACATCATATATCTTATCCTATATGCTTTATCCATATCTTATGTATCATATCCTTCACCTTATCCATATTCCATCATTCTTACTAGATACATCCTTTCTTCTTGTCCTTGGTCTTGATGAGGAATAGGCGCAAAATACTTGGGCCTTGTGTTTGTATCTTACCTATTTGATCTTGATCATCCCATTCATTATCTTTATCCTTTATTTCTTCCATTCCATATCTCCTAGTTTATCAAAATCCATGTCATCATGTCCCTTTGCAACCTTGAATCTTATCATGCAAATCATATTTGAGCCTAGTTGTAAAACATTATCCAATCCTCATATCTTTTGTCAATCAATCATCAAAAATCATCAATCTTATCATACTTAGAGGAAATTAGTGATCCTAAGTACTTATCATCATCATGCCTTATGGAATAAATCATTCCTGGCATCCTAATCAATCAACCATTATCATCTTTCAACAAGAGATATGTTGCTTGTGTGACACGTTTTGCAGTGAATCTTTCATTTTGATCTATCATTTATCCATGGTTGCATTATCTCTATTGTAGGGAATCTTGTTCTTTCAATCGGTCATATCATCTCATTCCATCTTAAATATCTTGAGAAAATCCAAAAAAAAAAATCAGAAAAAGAGAAAAAATACAAAAAAATTGAAAAATAAAAAAGATAAAAAAATCATAAAAATTTGAAAAAAGTGCAATAAAAACAAGTAGTGAAAACTTGGAAACAGGCACTATTTGTGATAGGTTAGATTTTCCATCTATTTGAGCATGTCGACCACTCACTTTCACCATTCGCTTTTGTCATCAATCTGCTTATCCTTTGAAAGCTTCATGTACATATCCTGGCATCGCGGTCGTGTCTCACCCTAGACTAGGGAAAAAATCCTGAACCTATTGGGGGAAAATAAACTTTGACCTTAAACCAACAAATAAACAAAAGTAGTACAAAACAACTCAAAAAAATGATCATAGTGCAACTCAACATTGAACATCAATCACTGTTAGAAACACATCAACCATCTACATAACTGTTCAATTGTTATACTTTGATTTTTGTTATCATATCTCTAGAGCACCTCGATGATGTATTGAACTAGAGGAGCTAGGAAGGAGTATGATTTTTCTTTTTCTATTTTCTGTGAGTTGATCATTATTACTGTGTAAATTGTCATGGGATGTGCTCTACAAAGTATCACTAATGACATTCCAAATTTGCATAGGAAAATTATTAACTCTTGTCTATTTACGCAAGCAATACTCAGGTCATCTCGGGTTAATTATACTTAGATGCTTGTGTTAACTTGCATGCTTGTGTTAACTTGCACTATCAAACATCATGGAAGTAGTACTCAGGTCATCATTGCCTAAATATACCATTGATGCTTGTACTCACTTTCAACATTTTAAAGGCCCAATGATGATAAAAAGCATGATAAATTGGTTGTTACGAATGACAACTTTTGCATATGATATCTGCATGGTTAGAGTAGATTTCATCCATGTTAGTTTGCATACGTATTTATGGGATTTCCAAAGCTACAACAATGATGTTATCTCTTGTATTATAGTATTGAGTACACTTGACATTGCCAAAAATACTTCACTTTCATATAGTTACACATCATTTACATAATCATTGTTGCATATCATATAACCTCAAAATAATAATGTCAAGTGTACAATGATATCCAAACATGGAGAGATACATCAACAAAGTGGCAAAAATCACAAAATCTTTGACAGAATAAGTGTATACATCAAGTATCAGTTCATCATCAAGTCTTAGTACATTAATCAATCCTATATTGGGGCATATCAATTAGAGAAGTCAAACCACATTTCCCAATCAAATCCAAAATCATACTATAGCACTCTAAAATCCTCTTATGATCATAACATATCACAAATCAACAATCTTATCAATCAATTCAACCTCGCCTATCATGAGGTTCATCAATCAATGCACCTTGCCTATCATGAGGTTCATCAATCGATTCAACCTATCCTATCATGAGGTTCATCAATCAATCCAACCTTTCCTATCATGAGGTACATCAATCAATCAAACTATCATTGATCCTCACCTATCATGAGGTCAATCATCAATCTATCATTGATCCTCACCTATCATGAGGACAATCATCAACATCCTATCATTGACCATCACCTATCATGAGGTAAATCATCATCATCCTATCATTGATCCTAACCTATCATGAGGTCAATCATCAACTATCACATCAACATCATCAAATCAATCGACTGAACACGATCATCAAACATCAAACACAAGGAGGCAACATAAGGCATCAATTACTCAATTAATCAATATGGCAGGCTCAATCTTCTTTTTCAGGAGATAAATCATTTCTGGATCATAAAATTTTGAAATCATCACCAAATCATCATAAAATCATCAAAATTTCAAAAATTCCACAAAATCCTAAAATTTCCAAACTTCACCGATTTATCTCTTGAGGGGGCATATATCCATCATCACCTAAAAAATCAGCATCTGGGGCATTGAATTTTTTTTCTTCTTAGCATCAATATCAAATTTTTCTTTGAAGCAACATGTAAACACATTACTTCAAAGAGGGGCAAAATGTATACACCTAAAATCGGTCATGGCACTTAATTAATTAAATACTAGTTATTTAATTAATATTTCGACTACGTATAAATAAATTTTCAATTTATTTATATTGTTCATATTTTAAATTCTCCAAATCTAAAATCATATTCTTCTAAATTAATTAAATAAACAAATTTCCATAAGCTTGTTTTATTTAATTAATCTTCACTAATCTCATTTGGCATGTTGTCTTTGGTCAAGGGGACAATATCTTGATTCTCTCCATCTCCACCATTCATTCTTCTTGTTCGAATCTAGACCGTCGATTGTTGCCACCTCACCAGATGCTTGGAAAAGGCTCTAAATACAACCCTTTGACATTATATTTGGCATCCAATTTTGAATAGAGTTATCATGTAGGAATATTGTTTGAGCTTGGGAGCATTATGGAGTCTTATAGTTACATTTTATATCATGTTTTACATCATAGTTAAATCTTAGAATAACACTTTGCTTCATAGTTGCATTTTAGATTAGCATTTTCATAGTTAGCATTTGAGCATATGGAGTATCATTCTAGTGCAATACCATAGTATCTACCTTGAATAATCTAGCATCATCATCCATTCATCATAGTATCCATCATAATTTTTATCATATAGTTTCATGTAGGAATTTAATTGGCTTACATGTTGAATACTAATCTCGTTTCTTAAGTGTCATTCTAATAGCCTTTGTGCACATAGAAATCTGAGGGCCAAAGGGTTAAAAGAATCTTTAAGAATAGAGGACAATGAGACATTCTTAAAATATTTATTTTGTGGCAATTTAGAGTAGCTTATTTGCTTTGAATCTTTGATATAATTCATTTCATTAAGGTTTGTGTTGATTTACTAACTTTCCACATTTCACACACACACACACGTACACCTGCAAATAGTATTTAAACTTAGTCAAGTGCAAACTTGGCAGTTCATATTGTAAAGGAATTTGAATTAGGAAACTTGTTTTGAGCTTGTTGTCCCATATATCAAGTCGATTGATTCATTTAAATGGTAAGGACTATGATGTGTTACAAACTTGTGAGTTAACTTGGTGATTCATTGCATGAGGTTAGAAAGGTGGTATAAATATTGACTTGTTTGTAGCCTTTGATTGCTCATAAATTAGTAAAAATAGAGGTGTGTAGCATAAGATAGAGTTTTATTGTGGATCTTATAACATGTTAATATATATAAGTTAATAGAAAGGTTATTCTTGGGGTTGGCATAAATCCACGAGAAAGGGGATAACCTTAGAATATAATACTAATGGTCAATACAAATTGAAAAATTAAATGTGGTGAAATAGAATACCTCACTCGAAGTTATTAGGTGATGAATCTTTGGCCAAAGTAGTGTAGGTAGCCATTGTCTACACTGTCAGTTCATTGTGTGATCCAATTTACATTATATGCTAGGGTAATCAATGAGGTAGTAGACATTATGGTAGCTCTAGATTTGTGGGAAACATCACTATGCTCAAAAAAGGTTATTTGAAGGATGAGGTTACCAAACCAATCTCTTCATTGAAGGGTAGGGACATCTACCAATTTGGTAGATGTGCAGGGGACCACAATTAGTCCATGGTTGGTAGAAAAGCGCTTGAGTGATTCTTCTCCTCATGCAGTTGGCGGCCAAGATTTGGGAGAAGGACATTCAGGAGCATTTGTATTTCTAGTTCTTCTAATCTTATCAAAGCAATGTATGTAATCATGTGTCCATCTATATGGAATTATAATATAAAACATTATCTTGAATACATTTATGTAAAGTTAAGTCATACTTATATTATTGGAATGATTCTTTGATGATGCAATGGAAAATTTTCGATGATGTTGTATTTCAAATGATGAATTCATTATTGAATAGAAAAGAAAAAAAAATTGTTGCTTTACATTAGACACTGACAATTACATGTGGGTAAAACTTAGTAGATTTACTAGGTAGAATAATGGGCATGTTACACTACTTAAATACACCCCAAAAATAATTAAATACAAGACTCCCAACAAATTGGATGATGACATTTTTTTACTTCTAAGTGTGATTATAGTTGCTACATACCAAACCAATAGAGTGGCATTGATCTTAGCGTATTACAAATTCCAAAAATAAGGTATAGAGCTAAAATACAATTTTATAGAGAATAAGGCAAATTAGACTACACTAATGAAATATAAAAAAAAAGGTTCACTCCAAAATAATATCTTATGAGCCCATACAAAGCTTCATAATTTCCCAAAGTGATATCTACTTAGCATCACCTATTAGAATCTATAATTTATAAAAAATTATACACCAAAATTAGGAACTATCTACACCACTATGGAGTTCACAAAAAATAATCCATATAAAAAAATTGCTTAAAAAATGAGCAAGAATGGAGCTTATAAAGTTCATTGCTAAAAATTAAAATTGCATTAGAGAGGTGTCAAGTTGGTAGGAAAGAAATTATGACATCATATAATATTAAAAAAATATAAAATATTCCTTCTTGTCAAAATATTCCAAAATTGTCTTTAGCTTGTTATGCAAAACAACCTTCTTGCCAAAAAATTGCCTTTGAATTATTTGAAATTGCAAAATATTGTGAAAGAAACTATTTTTTGGTATTAGGGTGATTTTGGGTCACTTAGGTTGTTGTAGAAGGTAGCACCATCAAGACTAGCAACCAACTATTGGTAGGTGATGGCCATTGGGTTGCACAATGGCAACATAACTATGCATCACTATAATAGTACTCATAGGTACTACACAGTTTCTTTTGCAATTGTGTATATGATGTAGGAGAATCTTGGGTTGTGATATCAATCTTGCATCAACCAAAAGAGTTTATTTAAATTTTTAATATTTTCCTAAGGTTTGGTAGGTGATTTATTTAATATGGTAATTTGAAAAGTTAGAATAAAACAAATATTAAATTATTACCCTTTTATTATTTTATTGTAAATTTTGGGAGTGGAGATAATTTAGGAGGGAACTTTGAGAAGTTGTCAATTTTAAAAATTTACAAAAATAGACTTGGTTGTGAGCTTTGGAGGGAGTTATAAGTTTGAATGTTAATTCATTCATGAAAACGTGGGCACCTAAGGTGAGTTGGTAGGAGTTACATTGGAAACTGCCTAAAATCAGTTATTTGACTCCCATTTTGGCAATTTTTGTGGAAGTGGATTTATGAAAGCATTTTCTATATTATGGAAAGTTTTTGGCATTGATTTTTGGAGGTTTCTTCCCAACTTGGTCATGAATTTTTGCTGGAGACTTTTGGAGCCTGTTTTGGAAGATTACAGGCAATTTGGGTTATGTTTCGATAGCCATTCTTGGCTAGAATTTGAAGGTGTTTTTTGTAGGAATGGATTTTCTTAGTGAGGATCATGGAGAAGTCATTTTTTTGTAGATTTGAGGAGTTTATTACAACATCAAAGGGTTCTTAAAGACCATTGTTGAAGATTAATCCAGTAGAAGATTAGAGATTAGAAGTTGAAAGGAGGAAAGTAGTTGCTATCGTATTTCTTTATTTTCATATAAAAATTAGATTGTATTTGTTTTGAGTTGATTTACGTTAGTCCTAGGGACTGTAAAATATGATATAATCAGATTTGTTGAAGTTATGTAATGCTTCCTGCAAGTTTGAGACATAATACATTGATTATAGTTTGCAAATTTTGCATTCAATCTTTGTTGTTTCAGGTGGTGTGAGCATATCTCCATTGAGATTGCTATTTGATTCAAGATTTGATTAATGTGAGAGTATTTATTATTTCATTAGTGGTATCATAGCAGGAGTTCCTGAGTGTGTAGGTAGAGTGCCAAATGTGAGGTAGTTTGGACCATGATTTATGGTGTGTGTGATTTGTGCGTAGACAGATCGTTGAATGTGAGGCAGTTTATACTTGAGAGGATGAGCTAGGTCATGAAGAGACTTGTAAGAATTTTGTTTTGGGAACATTATTGGTAAGAAGTGGAAAATAGGAAGTACAATGCATAATTTGAAAATCTCAAGGGAAAAGTAGATGTATTGAAAAATATGGTTGAGGACATGAGAGCATGGGATGAGAGATACAAGAAGAAGAAGAATGTTTTTATAAAAGAAAACAATGATGAGAAAAATAAAAAGAAAGAAAGAATGTTGCAGCCCTTTGGTAGGGGTTGAATGTAAGGAAGAATATGTGGGGGAATCCCACACAAATGGAGAAGATAAAGAGGTACAAGTTTCAACGATAGCATGTGAATGGAGTGCATTATACGAAGTGGATGAAGAAGGTTTACAATAAAAATTGTGAACATGGATGGTCACAAGTTTGATAAGTAGGTTGGAGAGGAAGATGAATATGATTTCTTGTTTAAAGAAGAGATGCAAAGAATCAACAAGTTGTTGGAAGGAGAATTGATGGGAAAACAAGAAGAAGAGTTTGTAAAACTTGTCATTGGAGATGAGAAAATGGATGTTGCAGTGAAGAATGAGGGAAAAGATGTTGGGGCAGCGAACAAGAATGACGTAAAGTTTCATTTTGAATTTAACTATAATGATTCTATACCTTCTTTAGTGAGTGTAGAAGAGGATGTCAAGCAAGAAGAGCCTATGCAAATGGAAATTTCTAATTTCCATGGAGTAGTAATTGCAGATTTGTATAAGGATATAGTGGATTTTGATTGTTATTTGGATAATACATATTTGGATGTAAAATTTGTAGAGGATGTTGCAAGTGAAAATTGGTGGAGGTGGTCGATTTATGGTAGGTTGAATCCCACAAAAGCAGAGAGGAGAATGTATGGTTTTAGGAGGAGGATGGTACATGGTGGATACAAGTCCTCAAGAGGAGAGATGAATGGAGTGCAAAGTTGTCAGAGGAGATTGCTTGTTCCAACTAAGTGTTGGAAGAAGAGACAGAGGAAATTTTAGAAGAATAAGGAAGAATGGTGGATCCAAAGAAAACATACGGTCTTCAAATGTTCATGAGTTTTCAACTCATGAAACGTTTTACTTACCTTGGGTGTCTGATGCAAGAGCATCCTGGGTTGTGAGAACAATCTTGCATCAACCAAATGAATACATTTTAATTTTTATATTTTCTTAAGGTTTGGTGGGTGATTTATTTAATATGGTAATTTGAAAGATTAAAATAAAATAAATATTAAATTATTACCCTTTTATTATTTTATTGCAAATTTTGGGAGTGGAGATAATTTAGGAGGGAACTTTGAGAAATTGTCAATTTTAAAAATTTACAAAAATAGACTTGGGTGTGAGCTTTGAAGGGAGTTATAAGTTTGAATGATGCATTTATAAATTTAATTAATTCATTCATGAAAATGTGGGCACCCAAGGTGAGTTGGCAGGAGTTACATTGGAAACTGCCTAAAATCTAGAGAATTGACTCCCATTTTGGAAATTTTGGTTGGAGTGGATTTATGAAATAATTTTATATATTATGGAAAGTTTTTGAAATTGATTTTTGGAGGTTTCTTCCCAAATTGGTCATGACATTTTTCTGTAGAAGTTTTGGAGCCTGTTTTGGAAGATGATAGGCAATTTGGGTTATGTTTTGGTAGCCATTCTTGGCTAGAATTTGAAGGTGTTTGTTACGGGAATGGATTTTCTTGGTGAGGATGGAGAAGTCATTTTGTTGCAGGTTTGAGGATTTTATTACAGCAGCAAAGGGTTCTTAGAGAACATTGTTGAAGATTGATCCAGTAGAAGATTGGAGATTAGAAGCTGAAAGGAGGAAAGTTGTTGTCATATTTCTTTATTTACCTATAAAAATCAGATTGTAGTTGTTTTGAGTTTATTTACATCAGTCCTAGGGAATGTAAAATCTGATCTAATCAGATTTTTTGAAGTTATGTAATCCTTCCTACAAGTTTGAGACATAATACATTGATTATAGTTTGTAGATTTTGCATTCAATCTTTGTTGTTTCAGGTGGTGTGAGCATATCTCCATTGAGATTGCTATTTGATTCCAGATTTGATTAATGTAAGAGTATTTATTATTTCATTAGTAGTATAAGAGTGGGAGTTCCTGAGCGTGCAGGTAGAGCGTTGAATGTGAGGCAATTTGCACTAGGACTTGTGGTGTGTGTGATTTGTGTGTAGATAGATTGTTGGACGTGAGGCAGTCTATACTTGAGAGGATGGGATGGGTCATGAGGAGGCTTGTAAGAATTTTTTTTTGGGAACATTATTGGGAAGAAGTGGAAAATAGGAAGTACCATGAATAATTTGAAAAGCTCAAGGCTGAAGTAGATGTATTGAAAAAGATGGTTGAGGACATGAGTGCATGGGATGAGAGATACGAGAAGAAGAATGTTTTTATAAAAGAAGACAATGATGAGAAAAATAAAAAGAAAGAAAGAATGTTGCATCCTTTTGGTAGGGGTTGAATGTAAGGAAGAATATGTGGGGGCAGTCCACACAAATGGAGAAGATAATGAGGTACATGTTTCACAATAGAATGTGAATGGAGTGCATTATGTGAAGCAGATGAAGAAGGTTTACAAGGTATTAGGACATAATAACCCGGCCAAAATAACCCTGGACAGAATAACCCGACCAAAATAACCCAAGGACAAAATAACCTAGGGTCATAATAACCCATGGACAAAATAACCCATGGTCAAAATAACCCATGGTCAAAATAACCCATGGACAGAATAACCCATGGTCATTTTAGATCAAGCTAGTAAACTAGAAATGACATAAAATAAATTATAAATATGATTGTGAGGCACCATAGAGGCTATTTAGGTCATTTTTAAAACCATATATCCATTATATACCCCTAAAATAGCCTTTAAACACCTTTAATATGCTTAAATAACCTATAAAATGGTAAATAATTATAAAAATAAAGGCAATTTTGTGGGAATAAGTTGATTAAGAGTTATTATGAAAAGATATAAATGAAAAGGCATTAAGAAGATATATAAAATGGTAGAATTAAGAGAAGTAAAGAAAGGAAGAAGGGGAGAAGAAGTAAGAGTGTGTAGAGTGATAAGAAGAGGAGAAATCCAAATTCATAAAAGAAGATATTTTGTAATATATTTTTTTGAACATTATTTTAAATTTTCCTAGGGTTTTCTAAAAGAGTACAAAAAATCAATATACTTTTTAGGGAACCAACACATTCTTCATAATTTTTAATATATACAATGCCTCTTCAGTTTTTAACAAGTCAAAAAAATAAGAATTTACTTATTATAGATGGTTACACATTTGTGTTTCATCGACAAGACATCAATAAAATGATCTGGCGTTGTGTGGAATAATTTACAAATAAATGTTTAAGTCGATGCTATACTACGACACAAAAACAATTTGGTGATGTGATCCAAGATTTAGTGAATTGCTTCAAGCATCACATAGCTCAGTCTAGAAATTCATCAAAGAAGTGAAAAAAGAACAGAGTCTCCAAGAGAATAGAATAGAGAAATAAATGGCTGGATACACTGGGCAATCTAGTAGGAAAAAATATTGTGAACTCAAAGAAAGACTAAAAAGATTGGTTGATGGTTATGACAACCATAACATTTTAGATTATATAAGAGGCATCGCTCATAATTTGACACTTTAATTGAAAATATGAATAATAAAGTTTTTTTAGCAACACACATGTAATTTATAAATTTTGTTTTCCTTTCTCTATATTCTTATGGGGATATTTTGTCCACGGGTTATTCTGACCATGGGTTATTTTGGCTTGGGTTATTATGACCCTGGGTTATTTTGTCCCTAGATTATTATGACTGGGTTATTTTGGCCGGGTTATTATGTCCTGTAACCGGTTTACAATAATAAATTGTGAACATGGATGGCCCTAAGTTTTATGAGCAGGTTGGAGAGTAAGATGATGATTTCTTGTTTAAAGAAGAGATGCAAAGAATCAACAAGTTGTTGGAAGGATAATTGATGGGAAAATAGGAAGAAGAGTTTGCAAAATTTTTCATTGGAGATAAGAAGATGAATGTTGCAGTGAAGAATGAGGGAAAAGATGTTGGGGCAGCGAACAAGAATGAGGTAATTTTTCATTTTGACTTTAGTTTTAATGATTCTATACCTTCTTTGGTGAGTGTAGAAGAGGATGTCAAGCAAGAAGAGAGTATGCAGATGGAAATTTCTAATTTCCATGGAGTAGTAATTGCAGATTTGTATAAGGATATAGTGGATTTTGATTGTTATTTGGAGAATACATATTTGGATGTAAAATTTGTAGAGGTGGTCGGTTTATGGTAGGTTGAATCCCAAAAAATCATGGAGGAGAGTGTATGGTATTAGGAGGAGGATGGTACATGGTGGATATAGGTCCTCGAGAGGAGAGACAAATGGAGTGCAAAGTTGTCAGAGAAGGAGGTTGCTTATTCCAACTAAGTGTTGGAAGAAGAGAAAGAGGAAATTTCAGAAGAATAAGGAAGAACGATGGATACAAATAAAACATATGGTCTTTAAATGTTCATGACTTTTCAACTCATGAAACATTTCGCTTACCCCAGGTGTCTGATGCAGGAGCATCTTGGGTTGTGAGAACAATCTTGCATCAACCAAAAGAATGCATTTTATTTTTTTTATATTTTCCTAAGGTTTGGTGGGTGTTTTATTTAATATGGTAATTTGAAAGATTAGAATAAAATAAATATTAAATTATTACCCTTTTATTATTTTATTGTAAATTTTGGGAGTGGAGATAATTTAGGAGGGAACTTTGAAAAATTGTCAATTTTAAAAATTTACAAAAATAGACTTGGGTGTGATATTTTGAGGGAGTTATAAGTTTGAATGATGCATTTATAAATTTAATTAATTCATTTATGAAAATGTGGGCACCCAAAGTGAGTTGGCAGGAGTTACATTGGAAACTGCCCAAAATCTAAGAATTGACTCCTATTTTGACAATTTTGGTGGGAGTGGATTTATGAAAGCATTTTTTATATTATGAAAAAAAATTGGCATTGATTTTTGGAGGTTTCTTCCCAACTTGTTTGTGACTTTTTTCTAAAGAATTTTTGGAGCATGTTTTGGAAGATTACAAGCAATTTGGTTTATTTTTTTGGTGTCATTCTTGGCTAAAATTTGAAGGTGTTTATTGTAGGAATGGATTTTCTTGGTGAGGATGGAGAAGTCATTTTATTGCAGATTTGAGGAGTTTGTTACAGCAGAAAAGGGTTCTTAAAGACCATTGTTGAAGATTGATCTAGTAGAATATTAAAGATTAAAAGCTGAAAGGAGGAAAGTTGTTGATGTCATATTTCTTTATTTACATATAAAAATCATATTGTATTTGTTTAGAGTTGATTTACATCAGTCTTAGGGATTGTAAAATATGATATAATCATATTTTTTGAAGTTATGTAATCCTTTCTACAAGTTTGAGACATAATACATTGATTATAGTTTGCAGATTTTGCATTTAATCTTTGTTGCTTCAGGTGGTGTGAGCATATCTCCATTGAGACTGCTATTTGATTCTAGATTTGATTAATTTGAAATTATTTCTTATTTCATTAGTGGTATCAAAGCAGGAATTCTTGAGTGTGTAGGTAGAGCGGCGAATGTGTGGCAATTTACACCAAGACTTGTGGTGTGTGTGATTTGTGTGTAGACAGATCACTGGATGTGAGGCATTCTATACTTGAGAGGATGGGATGGGTCATGAGGAGGCCCGTAAGAATTTTGTTTTGGGAAAATTAATGAGAAGAGGTGCAAAATAGGAAGTACCATGAAAAATGTGAAAAAGTTCAAGGCTGAAGTAGATGTATTGAAAAAGATGGTTGAGGACATGAGAGCATGGGATGAGATATATGAGAAGAATGTTTTTATAAAAGAAGACAATGAAGAGAAAAATAAAAAGAAAGAAAGAATGTTGTATACCTTTGGTAGGGGTTGAATGTAAGGAAGAATATGTGGGGGAAACCCACACAAATGGAGAAGATAAAGATGTACAAGTTTCAATGATAACATGCAAATGGAGTGCATTATGTGAAGTGGATGAAGAAGGCTTACAATCATAAATTATGAACATGGATGGTCCTAATTTTAATGAGCAGGTTGGAGAGGAAGATGAAAATGATTTCTTGTTTAAAGAAGAGATGCAAATAATCAACAATATTTTGGAAGGAGAATTGATGGGAAAATATGAAGAGGAATTTGAAAAACTTGTCATTGGAGATGAGAAGATGGATGTTGCAACGAAGAATGAGGGAAAAGATGTTGGGGCAACGAACAAGAATGAGGTAAATTTTCATTTTGAATTTAGTTTTAATGATTCTATACCTTCTTTAGTGAGTGTAGAAGAGGATGTAAAGCAAGAAGAGAGTATGCAGATGGAAACTCTAATTTCCATGGAGTAGTAATTGTATATTTATATAAGGATATAGTAGATTTTGATTGTTATTTGGATGTAAAATTTGTAGAGGATGATGCAGGTGAAACTTGATGGAGGTGGTCGGTTTATGGTAGGTTGAATCCCAAAAAAACATAGAGGAGAGTGTATGGTATTAGGAGGAGGATGGTACATGGTGGATATAGGTCCTCGAGAGGAGAGACGAATGGAGTGCAAAGTTGTCAGAGAAGGAGGTTGCTTATTCCAACTAAGTGTTGGAAGAAGAGAAAGAGGAAATTTCAGAAGAATAAGGAAGAATGATGGATGCAAAGAAAACATATGATCTTCAAATGTTCATGAGTTTTCAACTCATGAAACATTTCACTTACCCCGGGTGTGTGATGTAGGAGCATCCTGGGTTGTGAGAACAATCTTGCATCAACCAAAAGAATGCATTTTATTTTTTATTTTTTCCTAAGGTTTGGTGGGTGATTTATTTAATATGTTAATTTGAAATATTAGAATAAAATAAATATTAAATTATTACCCTTTTATTATTTTATTGTAAATTTTAGGAGTGGAGATAATTTAGGAGGGAAATTTGAGAAATTGTCAATTTTAAAAATTTACAAAAATAGACTTGGGTGTAAGATTCGAGAGAGTTATAAGTTTGAATGATGGATTTATAAATTAAATTAATTCATTTATGAAAATGTAGGCACCCAAGGTGAGTTGGCAGGAGTTACATTGGAAACTGCCTAAAATCTAAGAATTGACTCCCATTTTGGCAATTTTGGTGGGAATGATTTATGAAAGCATTTTCTATATTATGGAAAGTTTTGGCATTGATTTTTGGAGGTTTCTTCCCAACTTGGTCATGAATTTTTTCTAAAGAAGTTTTGGAGCCTGTTTTGGAAGATTACAAGCAATTTGGGTTATGTTTCGATAGCCATTCTTGGCTAGAATTTGAAGGTGTTTGTTGCAGGAATGGATTTTCTTGGTGAGGATGGAGAAGTCATTTTATTGCAGGTTTGAGGAGTTTATTACAGCAGAAAAGGGTTCTTAAAGACCATTGTTGAAGATTGATCCAGTAGAATATTAAAGATTAAAAGTTGAAAGGAGGAAAGTTGTTGCTGTCATATTTCTTTATTTACATATAAAAATCATATTGTATTTGTTTTGAGTTGATTTACATCAGTCCTAGGGACTATAAAATCTAATATAATCAGATTTGATGAAGTTATGTAATCCTTCCTAGAAGTTTGAGACATAATACATTGATTATAGTTTGCAGATTTTGCATTCAATCTTTGTTGTTTCAGGTGGTGTGAGCATATCTCCATTGAGATTGCTATTTGATTCCAGATTTGATTAATCTAAGAGTATTTCTTATTTCATTAGTGGTATCAGAGCAAGAGTTCATGAGTTTGTAGGTAGAGCGCCAAATGTGACGTATTTTGCAACAAGACTTGTGGTATGTGTGATTTGTGTGTAGACAGATCGCCAAATGTGAGGTAGTCTATACTTGAGAGGATGGGATAGGTCATGGGGAGGCCTGTAATAAATTTTTTTTGGAAACATTATTGGGAAGAAGTGGAAAATAGGAAGTACCATGAAGAATTTGAAAAGATCAAGGGTAAAGTAGATGTATTGAAAAAGATGGTTGAGGACATGAGAGCATGGGATGAGAGATACAAGAAGAAGAATGTTTTTATAAAAGGAGACAATGATGAGAAAAATAAAAAAGAAAGAAAGAATGTTGCAGCCCTTTGGTAGGGGTTGAATGTAATGAAGAATATGTGGGGGCATGACACATAAATGGAGAAGATAAAGAGGTACAAGTTTTAGCGATAGCATGGTAATGGAGTTGATTGTGTGAAGTGGATGAAGAAGGTTTACAATCATAAATTGTGAACATGGATGGTCCTAAGTTTGATGAGCAAGTTGGAGAGGAAGATGAAGATGATTTCTTGTTTAAAGAAGAGGTGAAAAGAATCAACAAGTTGTTGGAAGGAGAATTGATGGGAAAATAGGAAGAGGAGTTTGTAAAACTTATCATTGGAGATGAGAAGATGGATGTTGCAGCGAAGAATGAGGGAAAAGATGTTGGGGCAACGAACAAGAATGATGTAAATTTTTGTTTTGAATTTAGTTTTAATGATTCTATACCTTCTTTGGTAAGTGTAGAAGAGGATGTCAAGAAATAAGAGAGTATGCAGAAGGAAATTTCTAATTTTCATAGAGTAGTAATTGTAGATTTGTATAAGGATATAGTGGATTTTGATTTTTATTTGGATAATACATATTTGGATGTAAAATTTGTAGAGGCTATTGTAGTTGAAACTTGGTGTAGGTGGTCAGTTTATGTTTGGTTAAATTCCATAAAAGCACAAAGGAGAATGTATGGTATTAGGAGTATGGTACATGGTGGATACAAGTCCTTGAGAGGATAGACAAATGGAGTGCAAAGTTGTCAGAGAAGGAGGTTGCTTGTTCTAACTAAGTGTTGGAAGAAGAGAAAGAGGAAATTTCAGAAGAATAAGGAAGAATGGTGGATCTAAAGAAAACATATGGTCTTCAAATGTTCATGAGTTTTCAACTCATGAAACATTTCACTTACCTCGAGTGCCTAATGCATGAGCATCTTGGGTTGTGAGAACAATCTTGCATCAATCAGAAGAATGCATTTTAATTTTTATATTTTACTAAGGTTTGGTGGGTGATTTATTTAATATGGAAATTTGAAAGGTTAGAATAAAATAAATATTAAATTATTACCCTTTTATTATTTTATTGCAAATTTTGGGAATTGAGATAATTTAGAAGGGAACTTTGAGAAATTGTCAATTTTAAATTTTTACAAAAATAGACTTGGGTGTCAGATTTGAAGGGAGTTATAAGTTTGAATGATGCATTTATAAATTTAATTAATTCATTCATGAAAATGTGGGCACCCAAAGTGAGTTGGCAGGAGTTGCATTGGAAACTGCCTAAAATCTAAGAATTGACTCACATTTTGGTAATTTTGGTGGGAGTGGATTTATGAAATCATTTTCTATATTATGAAAAAAAATTGGCATTTATTTTTGGAGGTTTCTTCCCAACTTGTTCGTGACTTTTTTCTGAAGAATTTTTGGAGCCTGATTTGGAAGATTACAAGCAATTTGGGTTATGTTTCGATAACCATTCTTGGCTAGAATTTGAAGGTGTTTGTTACAAGAATGTATTTTCTTGGTGAGGATGGAGAAGTAATTTTGTTGCAGGTTTGAGGAGTTTATTACAAAAATAAAGGGTTCTTAGAGACCATTATTGAAGATTGATCCAGTAGAAGATTGGAGATTAGAAGTTGAAAAGATGAAAGTTGTTGCTATCGTATTTCTTTATTTACATATAAAAATCAGATTGTGTTTGTTTTGAGTTGATTTACATAAGTCCTAGGGATTGTAAAATCTGATATAATCAGATTTTTTGAAGTTATGTAATCCTTCCTGCAAGTTTGAGACATAATACATTGATTATAGTTTGTAGATTTTGCATTCAATCTTTATTTTTCAAGTGGTGTGAGCATATCTATGTTGAGATTGATATTTGATTCCAAATTTGATTAATGTGAGAGTATTTCTTATTTCATTAGTGGTATCAGAGCAGGAGTTCATGAGTCTATAGGTAGAGCATCGAATGTCAGATAATTCGCACTAGGACTTGTGGTGTGTGTAGACAAATCACCGGACGTGAGGCATTCTATACTTGAGAGGATGGGATGGGTTATGAGGAGGCCCATAAGAATTTTTTTTTGGGAACATTAATGGGAAGAAGTGGAAAATAGGAAATACCATGATGAATTTGAAAAGCTCAAGGTTGAAGTAGATGTATTGAAAAAGATATTTGAGGACATGAGAGCATGGGATGAGAGATACGAGAAGAAGAATGTTTTTATAAAAGAAGACAATGAAGAGAAGATTAGAAAGAAAGAATGTTGCAGCCCTTTGGTAAGGGTTGAATGTAAGGAAGAATATATGGGAGCAACCCACACAAATGGAGAAGATAAAGAGGTACAAGTTCTAGCAATAGCATGGGAATGGAGTTCATTATGTGAAGTGGATGAAGAAGGTTTACAATCATAAATTGTGAACATGGATGGTCCTAACTTTGATGAGAAGGTTCAAGAGGAAGATGAAGATGATTTCTTGTTTAAAGAAGAGGTGCAAATAATCAACAAGTTTTTGGAAGGAGAATTGATGACAAACAAGAAAAGGAGTTTGTAAAACTTGTCATTAGAGATGAGAAGATGCATGTTGTAGTGAAAAATGAGGGAAAAGATGTTGGGGCAAGGAACAAGATTGAGGTAAAATTTCATTTTGAATTTAGTTTTAATAATTCTATACCTTCTTTGGTGAGTGTAGAAGAGGATGTCAAGCAAGAAGAGAGTATGTAGATGGAAATTTCTAATTTCCATGGAGTAGTAATTGCATGTTTTTATAAGGATATAGTGGATTTTGATTGTTATTTGGATAATACATATTTAAATGTAAAATTTGTAGAGGATGTTGTAGGTGAAACTTGGTGGAGGTGGTCGATTTATGGTAGGTTGAATCCCACAAAAGCAGAGAGGAGAATGTATGGTATTAGGAGGAGGATGGTACATGGTGGATACAAGTCCTCGAGAGGAGAGACAAATGGAGTGCAAAGTTGTCAGAGAAGGTGGTTGCTTGTTTCAACTAAGTGTTGGAAGAAGAGAAAGAGGAAATTGTAGAAGAATAAGGAAGAATGGTGGATCCAAAGAAAACACATGGTCTTCAAATGTTCATGAGTTTTCAACTCATGAAACATTTCACTTATCTTGGGTGTCTGATGTAGGAGCATCCTGGGTTGTAAGAGCAATTTTGCATCAACCAAAATAATGCATTTTAATTTTTATAATTTCCTAAGGTTTGGTGGGTGATTTATTTAATATGATAATTTGAAAGGTTAGAATAAAATAAATATTAAATTATTACCCTTTTATTATTCTATTGCAAATTTTGGGAGTGTAGATAATTTGGGAGGGAACTTTTAGAAATTGTCAATTTTAAAAATTTACAAAAATAGACTTGGGTGTGAGATTTGGAGAGAGTTATAAGTTTGAATGATGCATTTATAAATTTAATTACTTCATTCGTGAAAATGTGGGCACCCAAGGTGAATTGGCAGGAGTTACATTGGAAACTGCCTAAAATCTAGGAATGGACTCCCATTTTGGCAATTTTGGTGGGAGTGGATTTATGAAAGAATTTTCTATATTATGAAAAGTTTTTGGAATTGATTTTTGGAGGTTTCTTCCCAACTTGGTCGTGAATTTTTACTGGAGAAGTTTTGGAGCTTGTTTTGGAAGATTACAGGTAATTTGGGTTATGTTTTGATAGCCATTCTTGGCTAGAATTTGAAGGTGTTTGTTGCAGTAATGGATTTTCTTGGTGAGGATGGAGAAGTCATTTTGTTGCAGGTTTGAAGATTTTATTATAGCAGCAAAGGGCTCTTAGAGACCATTTTTTAACATTGATCTAGTAGAATATTGGAGATTAGAAGTTGAAAGGAGGAAAGTTGTTGTCATATTGCTTTATTTTCATATAAAAATCAGATTGTATTTGTTTAGAGTTGATTTACATCAGTCCTAAGTATTGTAAAATCTGATATAATCAGATTTTTTGAAGTTATGTAATCCTTCCTACAAGTTGGAGCATAATACATTGATTATAGTTTGTAGATTTTGCATTCAATCTTTGTTGTTTCAGGTGGTGTGAGCATATCCCCATTGAGATTTCTATTTGATTCTAGATTTGATTAATGTGAGAGTATTTCTTATTTCATTAGTATAGTAAAATCAATGTACAAACAAGAAACAAAATAATTTATCTTGGATTCTCCCAATGCTAAACCTACATAAATTTAATTTAAAATGGGGGGTTTTAAATCCTTTTGGATGCAATAGAAAGGTTCATTTGGTTTGAAAATACCCTAAAAACAACTTGAATGCCACATCAAATGATGAAACCTTTTTTAGCAATCAAATTTCTTGATCTCCAATTTTTGTGAAGCAAAATCTAATTTTAACTATCTCGAGCCTTTTGAATATTGTTGTTAGCTTGAATTTGATCTACCAAGCTCCAAAATTCACCTATATTAAAAGCATAAATAAAAATCCCTAATAGTCTAATATAGTTACTCTCCTATAGAGATTTTATTGAAACATATATTTCTTAAAGGACACAAATTAACCAAAGGCACCACTAAATATTTAATACCATGTAGGATTTAATAAAAACTAAAAATAATCCTAGATCTAGGTGACTAAGAAGATTAAAAATCTACATACAAACATATAGATGGATGTAGGATCACAATGCATACCATTTGACTACACTCTCATCCCTTTTTATGTCCTAGTTGTGTATAAATACTAGAAGGTTATGCATGAAGCTACTTCAAGATGGAACTTTATTGTAGTTTAAAATTATAAAATGCCCATGTATAAGCCCCCCAAATATAAGCACATAATATGATGGCACTTTATAATTGAGTGCATTTACATAAATACCCACCAAATATTTCAATTATGAGATTCCCCAACAAATTATGATGATGTCACTTTATAATTAGTGTGATTATAATTACCACTTTCTAAATCAATCAAGTGGTCTCTATCTTGGTATTATAAATTCCTAAAATAGGCTACAAAGTTGTGTTAGTGTAAATAGTGTCATTATCCACCTAGTTATCTAATCACCTTTCTAGTATTGACCTATTCACACTCATAGCTTAAGTTTACTTAGGTTTCTTTTGATTTTGTCTCACTTCATAGCATTGAGATATGTGTCATCATCACTTGAGACACCTATTGACACTTTCTCACATGCTTTTCAAGTGAGCTCACAAGTGTCCCATCTTTGGATGGATAGTTAGTTGTTTTGTCCTACCTTCCCACCTCATCCACCTTACCTATATATGCAAGGATTTCTCATTGTATTATAAAATATTCATATTATATGATAGATATCATATTGTGTTTATCGTTTTACTTATGGAAGGTTATCAATTCAAGCTCTTTGATCTTGGCATTATTCAATCTAAGAGATTATGGAAATTTTTCAATAGACAACAAATGCAAAAAAAAAAAGTGATTTTGAACAATTTACTTATCAAAACAAGTTAGATGAGGTAATGGGCATCATTTGTCTCCATGTTTCTAGAATAACTTGCAATTCCATATTGCAGAATGCATAATTCTTAAGAAAATGTGGGACATGTTTAAATATATTTAGGTATAGTTGATGAATTCAAAATACTACAATTAGATGTTGAATTAACAACATTGTCTTTTGATTCATTCCCATCTATTGCATATTTCTTGGTCTAGTATAAGTCTTTTCTTTCTCGACTTAAGGATTATGGTAAAACCAAAATAAAAAAAATGTCTTATTGGTTTTTTAAAAGCTAAAAGGTCCTTATCAAATGTTTTCTTCTTCTTTCTACTCTATAATGGATGCTCTTGGAACAAAATTTACAAGCCTTCTTTTGAGTTGTTTTGTGATAGACTCACATGAGAACAATTTGAGTTGATCTCTATGGATGCTATCACCTCTTTGAAAAACATCAAGCATTAGTTTCTCAATCATCTAAGGGAAATAAACAACCTAAGGATCAAGCTAAAGGATCAAAATCAGAAACTCCATTGGATTCATATCCCTCGTCAAAAGGGAAAAATTCTAAGGAGAAGTCGAAATGTACTTATTGTAAGAAACTGGGGCATGAAGAACACCGATGTTATAGAAATGAAATTGATGACTTAAGGCATCTTATTCAACAAAATTTAATTTAATTTCCTACATCAAGGATGGATGGTTCTTCCTTTTCTCCATCCACATCATTTGCATATCCAGGAAAGGATAAGGATAATGGTACGACACTCTTTGCTTCTGCAAAGAACACTTCACACAAGTGGCTTCTTGATTCAGAGGCATCACACCGTATTACTACATTTAGGGAATTATTTTCTACATTTGAGCCTTGTTCATTCCCTCCAATATTGATGGTGAATAACATCTATATGGAAGCTTTTAGAAAAGGATGTATCGATATTGGATAAGGAACATTCAACGATGTACTTCATGTACCTTCCTTATCCAATAATCTCATTTCCATTTATCAGATTACACATAATGGTAGAAGAAAAACAATTGATTTCATACCAAATTTTATGATCATCATAGATTTGCAGAGTAGAGACATCATTTCCACAGGTCATGTTGATCATGATTCCAAATTATACTCCTTTTCTTCCTTTGGTTTTGTCAATTTTAATGATGGTTTGAGTATAGATGACATTGATACCTTCAACATGCATAAGGAGATATGATTTTATTATTTGAAGCTTGGAGTTATATCATCCTCATTGGTTCCTTCACCTTACATTGATATCACATCTCCTTCACTTTCTACTTCTTTAGTATTGAGTGTTCCTACATTATTGGTTTCTCATGGTTCAGGACAACAAAATATTCATAGTTGTGTTTCCACTACGGTTGATTGGGATGATTAATTACATGACATATCATACTTGTTTAGTGAATCCTATTTTAAGCAACTTTCAAAGATTTCACCATTATCTTTAGATCTTGTGCATCATTCTGAGACTTCTATTCTCCTCACATCAAAAGATTTCATGAACATATTTGTAGATTGTCTTCTTCCACATGGAAGAAATGTTGTTTGACATTTAGGATCACATTTTACATTCTTCTTTGAGCATCACTTAGCACTACAAGTTTTATGATCTTATGGTGGCTTTGTAGATTAATCTCTCATAGCTCAAGGTTGAGCTATTTCATTACAATTTTTTTTTTTTTTTTACGATTTATTCATTTTTTTAGGATGTTCCACAACCTTTTCTTTCGGTTTTGGCTTGTTTTTGAAAATTCTTTGCATATCGGCTCTTAGAGGGTGCCACGCGTCAACATGGCACAATTTCTAGCAAGATTGTGGCCTCTTATTCTCTCAAAAGTGTATGAAGGCACCACGTGGTGGCCCCACATGATATCTATAAAAGATTTTGTTCTTTGAGGTGTTTGAAGGTGGAGAGTGCCATGTGTTAGCACCACAGAAATTCTTGAATGACGATGGAAGGGAAGCCTTAGAAAATCCCACCTACATGCCATGTGTCCCAGACGTGGAGTTTTTAAAAGGGAAAGTGAAGGAGGCTCAATTACCGTCAAAAGTTGCCACTTGTCAGTTGGGTTGAAGCCCAGACATATTTTGAGTCCACAAAGGTGTTAAAAATGCACTATTGGTTATCTTAACAATGGAGGTGCATCAAAAGGTGCCACATGTCGAAGCTTGAGGATGTGCATGTCGATACTGCCTAGAGCCCACTTGTCCAAGTAGTTGCAACACAAATTGTTAAGAAAAGGTGTATTGTCCACCTTGCAAATTGTTATAATGTAATATTTATTTATTTATTATGTGGTGCACCTAGGAATCTAGGGGTGTGTGCATCACATGGGTCTAGCATTATTGGGACCATTTTATGTCTTGTATGTAACATTGGTTTAAAAATTTAATGTGGGGTTGCACATGAGAATAATATTTAATATTGGGAAAACTTAGTACCAATATTAAATGAGAGGTTAATGGTTTTTTAGACTCATGGTATTAGTCACCTAGTTTTATGTAATACTACTTGGTGGTTTTGTGGGAGCTTGTTTCTATAAAAGCAAACACATGGGTAGTTGTTTAAGGTTGGTAGTTTAACAGGTTAGCTCTTGTTAGCATTTGTGAGGTTTGAAGCATGGCATGGGATGTGTGGTTAAATGATTTTTCACATTGAGTGCTTGTAGAGGGCTTGATCTTTCAAAGGTGTTCATGGAGAAATTTGAAGGTGTAGTGTAATGTTTATTATTGAATAAAACATGAGTGATGGATGCTTTTAGAAGTTGGGTTTTTTCCTCTTGAGGGTTTTCCCAGGGTATATCTTGTGTCATTTTTTATGGTATGTTGTCTATTATTTTGCATATGGATTATGAATACTTGTTTGCATAGATTTCTCTATTTGGGTTATATGGAAATTATCTTGAGTGGATGCATATTTCCTTTCATTTGGTATCAGAGCCATGGTTGTGGTTTGTATAACCTTTGTTGGAGTAGATCCAATGCATAGTTGAATCTATGGCTTGTATGGAAAGAATGAAGGCATTGCAATATATGAGGGTTTTGTGCAGGTGTTTTTTGCAAATTTAGGGTTGTAGATTTGTGGTTATTTTTTGTATATTTGAGGTTATGAATCTATGTTTGAAAAAGGGTTTTTTTTAATGGATGTTTATCATGAGAGTTTTGTAGGGGAAATGTTGCAGATGACCCCTTGGGACAAAACAAACCTCACCATTGGATTGAAGAGGCTCAAGAGATGAAGATTAACATAAAATTTTGCCTAGATTTTGGTTACAGGAAAAAAATGCAATTTTTTTTGCCCCCTTGCCCATTTTAGTCGTATGGTCGTTAAATTTGCAATGTGCAGAAAAAAATTAATTTTTTTTGTGGTCTTCTTAAAATTATTTTCTTCCAAAATTTATTAAAACTAGATGGTAAAATTTTATTAAAAAAAAATGGAAGTGGGGGAGGTGAGGTCTGCGGACCCCCTCGACCACACCCATAGTACCCTACGATGCTACAAGGTACTGACACCCTGTAGACTATAGGGCTATCAGGGCCTCCAATCAACCAAACTATTGACGATCATATGGCTCACCCTGGTACTCGGTCGTTGGTCCAACTGATGTGCCAACCAAAAAATTAAAAGTTGCCCCCAAAATTTTTAAAATATAGCCATTCAAAACATTTAAAATATATTTTTTACCACTGTTGGCCTCCTCTATTGGTTTAATAACTAAGCCCTTAGAGATGTGACTTAGAGATTGAACATCTGCACTAAGTAGCTATCTTACTCATCATGAAGGTGCATTTCATTATCAACCCAGGGACATAAACTTGAAATGGGTCAGCACTGTATGTGCACTAGGAATCCACTGTAGTCATCCATAAACTAGGAAAGAAATAGTACTGGAAATAAAATGTTGGAAAGAGCACTAAGAATGAATCAACAAATACACTAAGCATTAACAAATGGACTGGAAATGAAAGATAGAAATGAAAAACTCAGCAAACAGACAAGAAACTACTTTGTTTACCTTGGTTGCAGGAACAGTCATAGAACATAATTCAAGTGGCTGCAGGAACATACAACTGCTGAAACTGAAACTAATTGTTGAACAAAAAATAACTTTTAAAATAAATGGGTGGAATTCTCACCAAGTGGCCCCCTTGATTGAGTCTCCCTTAAGCTAACTCAGATGCAACAACTCAGAATATCATTTTATTCATGGAAAGCATGATTACAACATATTAACAATATGACTGTATTACTAAAACTGGAAAATGAAAGTACAATCTCATAACATCCAACCTTCTGAAAAGGGCCATTTGACCCTTATTTATAGAGAGAAAAACTTCTAATTAACCGTAACTACCTAGGTAGTTTACTCCATCAAAATAAGAGGATGCCATTTATTGAAAGCATAGAAAAGAGAGGGATGAAGTTATGCATGCACCAAATTTGGTCAAAGCAGACTTGCCCCAACGAGAATCTAGCACAAAACACTCCCTAGATTTTTTCAACAAACAAACATGACCATTAAAAGGTAGTTACAATCTTTCATTTGAATTAGGAATTTCCCTCCATTGGAAGTTTTCCCTCCTTTGACCTCTTAATGACCATCTTCTTGACTTTCTTGGCAATCGACTAGTTGGCAGGAGTTTCTTCCACTTTGCAAGCTTTGTTGACATCAACATCTTAGTGTAAACCTAAATAATTACATTAGCACACACAAAAAATTGCATATCTATAATTACCTTAAAGTAACATCCATTCAACCACATGTAAAATTAACATTGATAATTCACATAGCATGTTAATGTCATTAAAAGTCACAACAATAAAGTTATGCCCAAGGTTTATGGTTTAAGGAAATAACATGGAAAATGTCAACAACCAAATGCCAAAGTCTATGGTAACAACAACAAATATATAATAAACCCTATCAAAATTGAGCCATTAATTGGACTCATCATTCCCCCTCAACCTAATGTTTTGTTGGTCCTCAAGTAGAGGGAGCACTATTCTTTTGCCTAGTCAATGCTCTGAAGTCATCAACTGCCAACTATCCCACATCGGTCTCTACAGTGTCTAAATTGGGGTCCCAATAGAATCCTTGCTTGTTCTCCAATATATTCCATCTTTGCCTTTCTACAGCTATGTCATACTGATAAAACTTGTAATCTGGCACATGCCATAAAGAGTAGGTGGCTAAAATTTTAATGGAAGCCAATACTATTGCCTCATCCTTCCAACTTGTATGTATTTGTCAACTCATTTGCATGCTGCAGCATAATTTTGTGAAGAGTGAGGTTCAACTTTTTTCAACTCATCTTTCAAATTGTTCCACCTTTGTAATAAGTACCCCATTACTGATTTCCCTGTAGTTTTAGCTACCTTCTCATATTCCTTGTAGGATTCTTCCCTAACAGGAATAATCCTATTTTTGTAGCTTAGGGGATAAATAATTCTATGCCATGTTTGGTAAATGTTTGTAGGGTTACTAGATTCAGCCCTGAGAGGCAAGGGAGTATGGAATTCTCTTTCCCTTTAAGTTCTAAACTATTGCCTCCAACTAATTTCATTATGAATCTAGGACATAAATTCCCTCAAATGGAGATCTCCAATATACAATAATGGGTTCCAATCATGATCATTAGACACGATAGATTTTTAACTTCGAGAGGGGAAAACTAGTAGGCTTGGAAAAACTCATGTGGAGTGTCAATAGAAGGGCTCAAACCTAAAATAATCCTTGACAACTTGAAGGAAATATTATGCTCCTTCAAATGCAGGGCATATACTCTAGGAGGAGTTCTGCATGCCAACATTTGGGGCACTAAATTCACCACATTATCCACCTTTTCCTTCAAGGAAACAATCTCTGCATTTTTATTTTTAACCTCTTCTTGTAGCTTTCATTTTTCCTTTTTCCACTCCTCCTTTCTCCTTTACATTTCACTCCATAGATTCAGAGCTACAAGATTCCACAAAAAGCAGGAGGTTTATGTGTTCCTACCAAAACATTTCCTCTCACTGATTCTTGATGTTCAAATAACACTAGTTGCAGTGATTCTGGTTGTTCATCCTGCTCTGACTGTAGGGGTTCTTGATTCTCAACCTGTTCTGCAATAGCAGCAAGCTCTGCTAATCTTATATTTGCTTGTTCTTCAAAAATATCATTTTCTTCAACATTTACCTGCCCCATAGGGGCTTTTGTCTCCACCCTAGGTGTTCTTCTAAGTCTAGGGATTCTCTTTGGAGGTATATTAGTGGCTAGCCTAGTTGACTTTGATTTCTTGGGAGGGCTTTTATGTTTTTCTTTGGCTGCAGGAAGAACAGTGTCATCAACCTTTCGTTTCCTAGGGCTTGGTGTCACTTTTTTTGCCATTTGCTTCTTGGCCTTCCCCTTTGTCATTTCTACCTCTTTCATTTGTCCTTCCTCTCTCCTAAGGGCAACTCTAGTTCGAATTGGGGCTTTGGGAAGGAAATTAACATCAAAGTCTGAGGATGAACTTTCTTCATCTAAATATTCTAACTTAGAGGAACCAATTTCTATAGCTTGTTCGGTTGTAGGAAGGTTTGAGCTAGGGTTTGCACTAGAGGTTGAAGCTCCAAGAGTAGTTTCAACAACCCTCTCTCCCCTACAAACCCTATGAGGTTGAGGCTGACCTATAGGTTGCACATTTTCCAGTCTAAATTGACCAATGTTTAAAAATTCCTCCCATGTTATATAAGACACCTCTTGCAAATATTTCTCTACTAACAATTTTATTAAACAATGGAGAGAGATATAATTATCCCTACCTTTTTGCATTTCAGTCGCCATGATTGCAAGGAGGTGATACAACACATTGGGCACGTTCATTCTTCTCTCATGCCTCATATGGTTCAAGAGCTTAAAATGCACAAAATGGAGGCATGATTGGTAGCCTTCACAAGTAATATACTTGACAATGTGGACGACTACTTGTTTCCACTTCTCTGGAAGAGAAGTTCCCTTCGTACCTTGCTTATCCACAACCAATGAAGGGTCGCTAGGTTTAGTAAATTTTGCTGTAGCTGAGACATCTCTGGTAGTAGGGTATGGCTCTCCATCTGCAGAAAAACCCATTACCTCTGTAGTTCTTTCCTTAGTAGCTAACACCTCTAACCCTTTTACCATTGTCTTCCCCTTAGAGAGTGTTTGTGCAAATTCTAGCGTAATATCCTCATTATAGTTGTCAAGTTTTAGGAAATAATCTAGCCATCCATAATTCCTAAACTCAGTCTGAGAAAGTGCATCCTACAATATCACATCATGAATTGTGGGTTCATTCCTAATCGGCTAACCTCCCATTGTTTCAGCTGCCCACAATCAAACAAGTACTTTTGCAAAATTTCCTTTCTTGCAATCTCTCTCTAAAAACCCAATTTCTTCTTCTTGCAATTCTTCTACAGTTCTATCACCAATGTCATATGGATTTTACCTTTTTGGTGACATTTAAAATTATTACTAAGGTAATAAAGAAACATAAATGAAGGGTATCATCAAGAAAAAAATGGTGGCGGATCAGTTTCCTTTCACACATGCAAGCCGTCATTTCACTCTATCATTCAAATTGGCTTATTTCAAATTTGTTGACATGGATGACATGTGGACATATTATTCACACTTCCCCCCAACCTAAATTAGAGCATGTGTCTACACAGGCTAGGTGGTAATTATGATTTGACAGGGTGAAGTACAATTATATGCTATGTGAAATATCCACATTAATTTACAGTTATTAAATAAATGCACTAAAGATAATTAAGATATAACAGATTGTCATGCACATACCTGAAAACTTGGAGTATCTTTTGAAATAAATGTGGAGAAAGTACCGATTACCTTTAAAAATTACAATTGAGCAATTAATTTAGTGGTGATGGAATGAAGTGATGGTGAAGTGAAGTGATAGTGGAGTTATGGAAGAGAGAGAAGATGGAGATGGATGAGCAGATGGATTTATTAATGAAGAAGTGGATTCCCTCAAAAGTGGAAGTCTTTATTATGATGTGATTGCATGTGTACCTGGATTAGTCAGAAGGAGGGACACTAGGTCTGCTTCCTTTGGCTATAGGAAGTTCAGAGGTTTGGTGTTGAATAAATTGTTCAATGAATTCTTCCTTGGACGTTGGTTTATGATATAACCTTAGATGGTGGCAATTGACTAAGAGTTTGAATCTAACATGGTCAATGGTTGTGAGTTGAACAACACCATTGGGGAAGACTTTTGCAACTTCATACAGTCCCAACCACCTTATCTACAGTTTTCCTACATTATCTTGATACCTAGAGTCATAAAGGAGTGCATAGTCACCTGGTTGGAACTAATTTTCCTTTATGTATTTGTCATTCCATTTGGCCCTCTAATTTTGCACTATCTTAGTATGATGAAGGGCTGAATTTCTCATCTCATCCAAAGTGTTTAGCTGCATGATTATGTCCTTTTGTGCCTCAGATATGTCTATCCCAAGATTTAGTGCAGTCCTAAGAGTTTTATGCTCAAACTCAATAGGCATCATGATTGTCTTCCCATACAGTAATTCAAAAGGAGTGAAACCTGTGGTTATCTTCTAGGTGGTCCTATAGGCACAGATAGCTTTTAGTAGCCTATTTTCCCAGTCTTTCCTATGAATAGCCACTATTTGGGTTAGAATTGCCTCAATTTTTCTATTGGTCACCTTAGACTGGTCATTGGCCTAAGGGTGATAGGGGGTATATTTCCTATGCCTCACATTATATTCATTGACCAATGTTGTGACAAGGGTTGATGTAAACTGAGCCCCTTGATTTGTCACTATCTCCCTTGGAACCCCATAATGCGTGAAGATTTCCTCATAGAGGAATTTTGCAACCTTATTATCTCTGGCATGTTTCATAGCTTTAACCTCCACCCACTTGGTCGCATAGTCAATGCAAACCAAGATGTAGGATTTTCCATTTGATGGAGGATCAATGGGGCCTACAAAATCAAGTCCCCATTTATCAAATGGAGTTATGACTACTGGGGGTATAGAGGCATCTCATCAAATTTGGTTGGTCGGCCCATCCTTTGACATCTATCACACTTCCTAGTATACTTGCCTACATCCTTATGAAGTGTGGGCTAGTAATATCATGTATTAAGGATCTTCATTGTTGTCCTCTTGGCTGAAAAATGCCCTCCATAGGGTTCATTGTGACATGCATGCAATATATCATATGTTTCATCTTCCCTTACACATCTTCTCATTACATGATTTGGTCTAGTGTAGAATAAACATCCTACAATCCATGAGAAAGGAAAAGTTTTCTCAATGAGCACCCTTCTCTCTTTTGGAGAGAAATGAGAAAGAACTCTCCTTGTAACAAGATAATTGGCTATATCAGCATACCAAGGTGTGTGCACACTGATGGAAAACAAATGTTCATTAGGGAAAGAGTCATCAATGACTTGAGTGTCCTTTGATGTAGTCAATCTAGAGAGAAAGTCTGTTACAACATTTGCTTTGTCTAGTTTGTCAACAATGGTGATGTCAAATTCTTGCATTAGCAACAACCACCTTGCTAGCCTACTTGAAATCAAGGGTTTATTCATGAGGTATCTTATGGCTGCATGGTCTGTATGACAAAGATTTGATATCTTGTTATGTAATTTCTGAATTTGTTAAGGGCATAGATGACTACCAACATCTCCTTCTCTATCACTATGTAATTAAATTCAACTCCTTGTAGGTTTTTACTGACAAAGTAGATTGCATTCTCAATTGTTCCTTTTTTTTTGTCCCAAGACAACTCCAATAACATAATTATATGCATCTGTATCAATATGAAAAGGAAGCTCCCAATTAGGGCCTTTGAGTACAGGAGCATGGGTTAAAGCTATTTTCAAATCAGAAAATGCTTTGTCACAGTCCTCTATCCATTGGAACTCAACATCTTTAGTTAGAAGATTGTACAATGGTGTTGCCATTTTATTGAAATCTTTGATGAAATTCCTATAGTATCATGCATGTCCCAAAAAACTTCTAACATCTTTTTGCTTTGCAGGAATAGACAGATTGGTAATCACCTCAATCTTGGTTGGGTCTACTTGAATTCCTTTTTGAGAGATGTAGTGGCCAAGGACTACTCCTTCCTAGATCATCATGAAGCATTTCTCACTATTTAAAGACAAATTATGGTCTTCACATCTCTGTAAAACCTTCCTTAGATTTTCTAATGCTTCTGCAAAGTCAGCACCATAGGTAGTAAAATCATCCATATAGATCTCCATATAATCATGTGAGATATCTAAAAATATACTAATGATTGCTCTTTGAAAAGTTGCAGGTGCATTAAACAAACCAAATGGAAGTATTGAATAGGAATAAGTCCCCCAAATATAGGTAAAATTTGTCTTTTCTTGATCCTCAGGTGCAATCTACATCTGATTATAACCACTGAATCCATCTAGAAAAGAAAAATATTACTTACCCGCAAGTGAATCCAGTACTTGGTCTATGAAAGGAAAGGAAAAATGATCATTTTTGGTGCCAGAGTTTAGTTCTCTGTAATAAACACAAACTCTCCATTTACCTCCCTTTTTAGGCACAATTACCAATGGGGACACCCACTAGCTGTCTAAGATAGGGTAGATAAATCCTGCATCCATTAATTTATGTAGTTCCCATTTTACAATCTCCCCCAATGCAGGGTTGATTCTCCTTTGTGGATGCCTTATTGGTGTGCAATCATCTCTGATATATATCCAATGAGTATAGAGCTTGGGATCCAATCCTTTCATGTCATGGTAGTCACAGGCAAATGAATGTTGATAGGTCTTCAACAAGTTTTTCAGGGACAACTGCTGCTCTTGACTCAACTTGCTATTAATATTCAGATGTTTTCCTTCTAACACTTGCACTTGTGTGGTTAACTCAATCATGTTTGTTTCACTAATACTTGGCATTTTTAGTTCATGTGGCAAAAATGTATGAAGCATATCAGTTGTTGTAGGAAGTTCAGTTGTAGAAAGAGTGGGTATAAGTGTCTTCACTAGACCTACAAAACAAGATTCATGAGTGGATGACTCTTCATGCACCTCACAATGGTTTTGAATTATGTGGGACAACACTTCATCTTCTTCCTGAAGCTACATGAATGGACTTATGCCTATCATCATGAGTTGTGCCACTGAATTGACTTCCTCGGCCTCTTCTCCAACATGTGGCCATATGGGGTTATCCATCTCATGGGATGGTTGAGCAAGAGGCTAGAGAACAAGATTTTTGGTGTTTTCCCATTAGAAATAGTCATGTCCCTTGATGATGCAGGAGCATCCAAGGTGTAAGAGCAATCTTGCATCACCCAAAAAAAATGTTGTTTCTTTTCAATAAGGGCTAAATTTGGTAGGTTTACTATTTTGTAAGTTTTCATTTATGCACAGTTGGGCACAAAATCTTACACAGACCTCCAGAATGGTAAATTGAATCCGATGGCGAAGAAATCACTTCAATACCATTTGTCATTTGAGAGATATTAAAATTTTAATTTTTAAAAATCCTAGTAAAATCTTCGAGGTCAATTTTGAGGCACTTGGAGGCTCCAGATGGGCCTGAAAATTGGTGGAAAACAAAAGTGGATAGCCTTTAGACCCTACTTTTTGGCACAATATTTCTCGATACCTTTTTGAAAATGTATTATAATAGAAAATCCGATGGTTAGATCAAAAGTTATGACCCCATGAAGTTTTAATACCAAAATTAATAAAATTTCAAAATATCTTCTTGAGGAAGTTACACTTTCCTGAAGATTCTAGGGCGGTTACACCTTCCAAATAAAGGATGTAAAGGGGGACTACAGAGGGGAGGTGAGATCAAAGTAGATGGTGACTCTAATTTGCAGACTTATAGATTTATGTAATCAGAAATCCCATGAGATGGCAAATATAATGTTGTAATTTCATTTTCATTTCAGTGATAATAGAAAATATTTGCTTTCCTTGCATTTTGTTTGTGCCATTATCTATTGTTTTTGTGAGTTTTATATTGTAAGGGGAGTACACTTCATCATTTGACCGACATCCAATGTAAGCATCTATTATTGCTAACCACGGTCTACCCAAAATGATGGGGTACCCTCCCAATGTAGCTTTAGGAGAAAGGATCATGAAATTTGTTGGGTACTCCCAAGATTCTAGAGTCACAACAAGGTTTTCTACTATACCATCTAGTTTGACAGTGGAACTATCAGTAAGTTGAAGGATGGGAGGAGTAGGTCTCATGTTTGCAACATTTAGTTGTCGCAGGATATCCTTAGTCATCACATTTATTACTGCTCTCAAATCAATTGGAGCATTCTTTATTTGGATTCCATTTATAACAACTCCTACCACAGGACTACCTAGGTTAGTGTATTTGGGAATAGTAACTTTCCCAAGCATGATATCTACTAACTGTCCCACCACATGAACTATAGTGGGGTCTTTATTTTTCCTCCCTAGCTTTTTGAGGCATGCTTCCTTGATTGCTTTGCCATATATGGGGACATCTTTTATGTCCTAAAAAAAGGTATCTTAACACATATGTGTTTCAACTAATCCAAAATGTCAAAGGTTGTTTTCTCATTCTCTTCCTTTAATTTAACTAGTTCATGATTTTTAGGCACACTTGGCTAAATGGGGACATTCTAATGCTCCTCTTCTTCCACAGGAATCTCGATGATGATAGGAGTGGAAGGAGTTGGAAAAGTGGTTCTTGAATGCGGATGGATATCACTCACACTCATAGCATATGCAGGGAATTGATTAGGATTTGTAGAGTAAACTAGTTGTTGTTGTGGTTTGTTATTTGGGTTAGGTGTGGGTTGAGCTGGTAATTGAGTAGGTCTAGGTGTGCTTGAACTTGAGCTAGTAGGAGGAGGCATTATGGTAGGTTTTTGAGGTTTTGGAGGTAGTTGCATGTAACTAGTTGTCTGGTTTGGCCATTGATATCCTCCCCTCCATTGAGATGTCTGCTACCAATTTCCTGGAGGTGGCTGCCAATTCCCTTGGAACTACTACCAATTCCCCTGAGATTGTTGCCACTGGGGTGGAGATTTTTGGTGATTGTTCCATGTATTTGGAGGGTTATTCTAAGGTTGTGGTGGATATCCTCCATAATTGGATGGGTATGGGGGTAGCCATTAATTACCATATGCATAAGAATTGAAATAAGGCCCAACAAAAGATAATGGATCTAGTGTCATACCTTGTTTTGGGGCCCATAGTTTCCTTTGTGCAATGTAGTAGACTTGATCATCATCACCCTAGATTGGCTTGAACTTAGGTGGGACCTGCTTTCTGTCAATGTTGGCTACCATTTTGCATCTACAGTCCTTTTTTCTATAATGAGGGAAATATTCTACCAACATTGCCTCTGCCTCCTCATGTTTCTTCTTTGCTTGAAGTGTATCCAGCTGAGTAGCCAAATTGTTTATGATGTCTTGCCTGAAATATGCTAACAAGTGAGTAATATCCATCCTTGAAAATCAATTGGTGAATGATTTAGCCATAGAGGATTGGTAACCTCTTCCTTTCTTTGAAGCTACCTTGGAATAGTTCTGACAAATCTTCTTAATATCATCCCAAGGAACTTGGGTGATATCTCCTCCTCCCATCAAGTCCAAAGCATCAATGCAATTGTCATTGATCCCTCTAAGGAAGAGAAACTTTTGAGACTCTTAATTAAGTGTATGATGTGTGTATTTTTGCAAGAAAAATAGAAACCTTGAAATATAATCCTCCAAACTCTCATCTTGCTTCTGCTGCATCATAAAGATGTCATTCCCTCTCATATTGTTGCCCCTGCAATATTCTTTGTACTTCTCATGAAACTTTGTTTTCATATCATCCCAAGTCTCTACAATATTCCTAACTAAGCTCATAAACCATCTTAATGCAACTTCTTTCAAGGTGGTAGGAAACAACTTAAGCCTATGAGCATCAACAAAGGATATCAAACTCAAATAGGAAAGTGTCAGGGTCTTATGTGACAATCCCATAGAACTTAGGAAGGAATGAAGCAGGAATGTTTTTGAGGTTATCAACTTCATTTTGATGAGTGATGGGGAATGGAAAAGATGGCTGGTTGGGTTTTTTTCGATTTGCATCAGCCATGCCTGCTTGATGGAGTTCCAAAGCCAATGGGTTTTCAATCAGATTTTTGTCTTCAGAGGAAGTTTTAGAACTGGTCAAATTGGGAAATGCATCAACAAAAGGATGCACCTCTTCTTCTTCATCGTCTCTTGGTAGATTTTGAAGCCTCTAGCTAAATGGATCGGGGTCATTAGGAAGGAATCTCCCATAAGCATCTCTTCTCTTTCCTCTATGCATGCGGTATCAACTCAGTATCAGCCAACCCACACAAAGAATTGGTGAAAGAATAGCAGGTTATTACTTTCCTAGATGAAGAGTATGCTAAGAAAAAACTTCATAAGTACTACAACAAGAAAGAAACCATCAATGACTCCAAAGAACTTCCTAGTTTGACACCATCCCTGACAGTGGTGCCAAAAATGTTGGCCTCCTCTAATGGTTTAATAACTAAGCCCTTAGAGATTGGACATCTGCACTAAATAGCTATCTTACTCATCATGAAGGTTCATTTCATTGTCAACCTAGGGACATAAACTTGAAATGGGTCAACACTGTATGTGCACTAAGACTCCACTATATTCATCCATAAACTAGGAAAGAAACAATACTGGAAATAAAGTTTTGGAAGGAAATCAACTTGAGCACTGAGCATGAATCAACAACTACACTAAGCATTAACAACTGGATTGGAAATGAGAGATAGAAATGGAAATCTCAACAAACAAACAGGAAACTACTATGTTTTCCTTGGCTGTAGGAACAAGCATAGAACAAAATTCTAGTGGCTGCAGGAACAAACAACTGCTGAAACTAAAACTAATTGTTGAACATAAAATAACTTTTAAACTAAATGGGTGGAATTCTCACCAAGTGGGCCCCCTTGAGTGAGTCTCCCTCAAGATAACTTAGATGCAACAAATTAGAATATCATTTTATTCCTTGAAAGCATGATTACAACATATCAACAATATGACTATATTACTAAAACTGGTAAATGCAAGTACAATCTCAAAACATCCAACCTTATGAAAAGGGGCATCTAACCCTTATTTATAGAGAGAAAAACTTCTAATTAACCGTAACTACCTAGGCAGTCGACTCCATCAAAATAGGAGGATGTCATTTATTGAAAACATAGAAAAGAGAGGGAGGAAGTTATGCATGCACCAAATTTGGTCAAAGTAGACTTGCCCCGATGAGAATCTAGCACAACACACTCCCTAGATTTTCTCAACAAACAAACATGACCATTAAAAGGTAGTTACAATCTTTCATTTGAATTAGGAATTTCCCTCTATTGGAAGTTTTCCCTCCTTTAACCTCTTAACGACCATCTTCTTGAATTTCTTGGCAACCAACCAACTGGTAGGAGTTTCTTCCACTTTGCAAGCTTTGTTGACATCAACATCTTAGTGTAAACCTGCATAATGACATTAACACGCACAAACAATTGCATATCTATAATTACCTTAAAGTAACATCCATTCAACCACATGTAAAATTAACATAGATAATTCACATAACATGTTAATGTAAATAAAAGTCACAAGGATAAACTTATGCCCAAGGTTTATGGTTTTAAGGAAATAACATGGAAAATGTCAACAACCAAGTGCCAAAGTCTATGGTAATAACAACAAATATATAATAAACCCTATCAAAATTGAGCCATTAATTGGACTCATCAACCACCACTTTAAATTTTAAATTAAATCTATCAAAAGTTTCAAATTATTAAAAATAAAACCATAATGTAAATTGCCATTGGCAGACCACCGCCTAGCCACCAAGGGGGCAATTTGTTGCCTTTATACCAAAATTGGGCAACTTTTTTCCAAGGGGCATAACTTTTTCCCTTGTTTTTCAACTTCTTAGACTTGTTAGAAAGGTGGTTTTGTGTTATTCACTGTGGTATCAGTGGTTTTCCCAAAAAAAATTATTTTGATAGTGATTTGCTTGCTAGAAGTTGAATGTTCTTTTCAAGGTTGGAGAGGTCATATCTTGTGCATGCGGAGTTAGATTTTAGACTTCTTATAGTCGACAAAAAACTTGTTCAAAGCACTACATAGTGGATTAGGTTTGGAGATGTTTTGGCATGATTTATTTGTTGTTATTTCCATTTAATTTGTGTATGGGTTACTTTAACTATGGTGATTTTGTGAGCTTATGGATTATCCGATCTTGGTGATTTGATGATAGAGTCATTGTATACTCACATGTACATCTATGATTACTCTCATTTGACATGGTTATTAGTATATTATTGTATTTATATGTTACATTATTATTGTTGTGCAGTTTTGCACACACACCCCACTGAAAGTAGGGACCCTCTTTTTGCTCTGGCTTTTGGTGTCTTTTTGCCCCTTAATTTTATTAATTTCTTTGCCTTTGGAGGTCCTTAGATGTTCATCTTGCTTGCCCAAGTGATTTCCCCAGGTTGCACTTTGAAAAAACTAAGTTCTGTGAGAAATCCGAGTTTTTACCCCAATCCGGGATTTTTCGGTCCGTCCAATTTTCCTGGATTCTGCTCAAAGTCCGCTCTGCAGAAATCCGGGTTTCTACCCAATCCGGGATTTTCCGGTCCTGATTTTTCCTGATTCTGTTCAAAGTCCGTCTCTGTGGAAAACGGTTTTGGTCCACCGGATTTTTCACTCGTCCGATTTTTCCGGAATTCGCTCAAATTCAGATCCGGCAAAGTCCGGTTTTTGCCGTTCGATTTTCCGCCCAACCCGGATTTTTTTCTTGATTGATGCCAAAGCCAGAATTTTATTCCGGAACCGGGGATTTTTCTGGATTTCTGCCAGGCTTTGTGCAAATTGAAATACTGGATTAAATTGATGAATTTGATGATAAATGTTCAACACCCCATGCTTAATTTGATATATTACACGATGTTTCATGCATTCTTGGTTCGTTTTGATGATCTATTGTTGAAATTTTTGCCTTATTTCGGATCCTCTCCGGTTTTTTGGATTCATGAACAGGATTTTTTTTTTCCCTGGTCGGTTTCGAAATAAAATTTTTTCGAAAATAATTATTTTTCCAAAAATGGAATTTTTTAAAAATGTTCCTAAAATGAAAATTTTGAAAAGATTTTGAAAATAAAAATTTTCAAAAATGGAAAAAATTTTGAAAATGGAAAGTTTCCTTTTAAAAATGTAAATTTTTCTTAAAAGTCAAAATTTTATTCAAATTTAATTTGAACATATGGGCTATTAATGATGATATCTGTTTTTCAGGACTAAACAAATATTAAAAGGGGGACTTGCATATGGATTCGTGCCAAAAGAGGGAAATCTAGAAGTGTTCAATTTAAATTTTCAAAATGGGGCCTGCCTAAGAATCCGTGCCAAAACTATCTACAGCTGGAGGACTTCCTGGAAGAAATGTGAATTTGATCTTGCTGGAGATCGTGGGCCGACATGGATAATATTCGTGCATTTAATGCAAATCTTATCCTATTTTGAAATTCCCCTAGCCGACCTGTTTGAGGCTAGTTATTATTGTAAAATCTAATTAGGCCGGCATGTTTGGGGTTTTCTATAAATGACATTTGTGCCTCATTTGTAAGGGGTATGGATAGAGAGGAAAATATTAGGAGAAGATTTGATAGAGAGCGAATTTAGCGGTAGAGCAGAGGTAGAAGTTAGTCAATTTCTGAGCAAGTGATGTAACAGAACACAGGAATTGTTGCTGAAATTTGGTGATTCAATACAATTGAAGGCATTGTGATTTTCTGGTGATCTCTTTTGTGTTGACTTATCTTGCATGGTTCTTATGATTCTATCTTTCAAATTGCTCGAGGTTGTTAGATTTAGATTTAGATCCGATTCAATGATATTTATGGTTTAATGTTTGAAGTGTTTGCAGCAATTCCTGGTCCATACTTTTTGCAGCTAGCTGATTGTTAGTTGCTTTGCAAAGTTAGCCTGGACTTTTATATTCATTGTGCTTGGTTCAATTGTGGAGGTTTATTCATTTCAACTGCAACTGGGTTGTCTTGGGTGAATGTTCATGATCTGAAAATCTTTAAAACCTTAGGAGATTGCACTATTTCTGTAAGATTGTAGATTAATCTTGGTCAAGCAGAGATTGGTTTCGTTGGGATTGGTCCATTTCAAGTGTTTATCATTTGCATTATTAATCTTAGGAATAGTTTAGATTTAGAAATTTCTCTGAATCCTTATCTCTTTTGCTGTTTATTTTGAATCTGAGTTAGTTTTAGGATTGAAAGCATCACCATATTGTTGCATCTGATGAAAATTCACTTCCAGCATTGTTCATTTGTAAGGCCCCTTGTGATTACCAGCATTTTCACATATTATATGAGTTGTTTATGCATTGTCATGACCTGACACCCGAGAGACCTTGGGGTGATTTTTAGCAATTCATTGTTGAAGATTATCTTTCAAGAGAGATAGAATATCATTTTCTGTCTGAGTTGTTACTATGCAGAAAACACCATCAAAAATTATATCTAAAATTTGTGTAGTATTGTAGGTGGTCTATAGTTATAGGTTGCATTTATAACTTGGATATGGGTTGTCTCTGACCATAGATACTTTAGTGTTGACGCATGTTCAGTTTGGTGGCTTTGTTTAGTCACTTGTTTTGCTGGTTTGGTTGTCATGATTGAGGAGGAGAGATGGTATTACCAGGTGCAGTCATGATTTGAGACCTATGTAGTTGACTATGTGATGCAGACATGTGTGACACAGTTGAATTTTGTTATTGGTTCATTTGGTGGTGATCATGGTGTCATGGATGTTCCTTGTGCTTTAGGGACTTTGGCATGAAAAGATTGTTTATGTAGGTGCATTATTGGTGGTGTTGTATTGGTTCCTATTTGGTTTGTGGTGGTGAATCTTCCTGGCTTGGGGATCATGGCTTTGGTTGATCTTCATGGAGGAGATTTTTATCACGATGTCATGGATAGATTGCTTACACGATTTAGTGGGAGCTTGTGACAATGATGGTTTGGTCGTGTTGTATCTTCTTGGTTTGGAGATCATGGTTTGTATTGTTCTCTTTGGGAGCTCATGGTGTTGAATTATTTGATTACATTGGGGCCATGGAGGATCTTCATTTAGAGGATGGTTATCACGTTTCCATGGAGAGCTTGGTATCATAGTTCAGTGGGAGATTGTGGTCATGATGTGGGTTCGTCATTTGATGGTGGATGATCTTCGACTGTAGTGTTTTTTGATGTCATGGATGGACTCTTGTATTTTGTTTCTTCTATGCAGAAAGGGTTCTTTGACATCTTGGGTTTCATTGACAGGAGATGGTTATCTTCATGTGGTATGGAGATGTTGACATCTTGGTTAGCCATGGAGGACTCTTTAGTCTTTGGTTAAGGTAACATGATTTATCTTTTTACATGTGATCCTTGTCTAGATAGGATGGTTATGTATTGTAAGTGTGGAATAAGTAATGAGTAAAATAACAAACAACACTTCTTAATAAGACATTATATCAAGAGAATCAACAATAATTAATCTAATTAACATGAGAAAACTCTTGAAGGCGTCATATTGTTCTCTATCTCCAAAGATTTATTAAGTCACAGGGCTCTCATATTTTGTAAGCATTATGACTATTAAAATGTCAATCTACAGAATGAGATGTTGCTAAATGCAATAATCTAATCCTATATGGTGATATCTAAATGATAATGATGAAGCTATAATATAAATGGACATGGAACTTGATGAAAGGAAGCTACATTAAACTATGATGTAGCCATGATATTGATTCTAAAATGCTATGATTGCTATTACTAAATGATAATGCTATTGCTAAGATGCTTGATTGCTCAATTGGTATTCCTACAAAGTACTTTTGCACAAAGTTGGGATCCATTTCATGTAGAAGAAGGTTGTATTTATAGATTCACAACACATTTGCAAAGGGGCAGCACAACAAAGGTCTAGATTTGATCTAGAGGATTGAATGGTGAGAGATGAAGAAGCCTGAGTTGATTATGGAGATTGTTCCTCCCCACAAAAATACTCAGCCAAAAGATAAGAAGAATCATTGGAAGAGGATGAAGGGGATTGCCTACAAATTTGTCTCCAAATTTTCCCGTGAAGGTTGAGATGAATTAAATTAGACATTTCATATCTAATTTGGTAGGTGGATATGATGAGTTGTAGAAATATGTGCATAAATTTGAATATTTGGATTTATTTCAATTTTAGGAAGAAATAACAATTATTAAAATAAACAAATGTTTTTTATATTGTTTATTTAATAAAAGAGGGATAATGATAATTAAATAAAAACTATAGAATTTTTTATTATTTAATTAAGAGAGAATAATCAGAAGAATATAGTTGTGAACTATATAAATAAATATTTCTATTTGTTCAATAGTAGATGAATTTGATTATGATAATTAAATAAAACAAAGTGAAATTTGTTTATTTAATTAAGACGAAATAATAGAATAAAGATTGAAGAATTTAGAAGATGAACTATATAAATAAATATTTCTATTTATTTAATAGTAGAAGAATTAAAGGTTAATTAATCAAATAAATTGTATTTAATTAATTAGATTATCCAGACCATTTTTAGGTGTATACATTTTGCCCCTCTTTGAAGTGATGTGTTTACGCATTGCTTCAAAGAAAATTTTGCTACTACTCCCAGTATTAACGAATTTTTTTTCAGTATGCCCAAATGTTGATTTTGCTGTGATGATGAATATATGCCCCCTTGGGAGATAAATTGATAATTTTTTTGATTTTTTAGAATTTTCAAATTTTTTTAATGATTTGTGATGATTTGATAAAGATATGATGATGAAATAATTTCTCCCGATAAACAGTTTTTTTGATGCCCCTGTGATGAGTTTTGAATTAAGCCTCCAATAAACAAAAGAAATTAATCCCATAAAAATCCCTTTAATTAACCTATAAAAGGTTAAAAAGTTGAGTTTAGAATTCATTTGTGCATGTTTGAGTTTTGAGAATTTGGAGGGAGAACAATTTGGAGCAACATGTCAATCCCTTACCGCACTCACTATTTCGAGTGTGTGCGTCGACACAACCACCCGACCACCTATAGACCTCTAGTATGTACCTGTGAACCTCCTTGTTTTTCATGTTTTTCATTTTTTGCGTGTTTATTTCGATTTTAAACATTTTGAATTCTCTTAGCGCATTTGTAGGCCACAGTAGCGCATAGAGTTGTTGTTTTAGCGCATAGATTAGTTGTTTTAGCGCATAGATAGGATGAAATAGTGCATTTGAGTTTTTAGAGCATAGGTCAAATATTTTAGCGCATATGTAGGGTAAAGTAGTGCATCGGATGATATGGTGCATTGAACGTCTGTTTTAGCACATTTTCCTCCTAAAATGGCGCATTTGATGAAATAGCGCCTTTACCACATGTTTTAGCGCATTGAGGTGTTTTAATGGTGCATTGAATATTGTGGCTCATAAAAACACTATTTTAGCGCATTGAAATCAAAATGATTTAGTTTTCCAATTTTGTCCTTAATTATATCAATTTTTTATTGTGTCAGTTGTTGATTTGATATGATTGATGATCCCGATAGAGTAGATGACGTTTAATCTCATGATAGGCAAGGTCTGATGATTGATTGATGATAATTATCCTCATGATAGGTGAGGTCTGATGATTGATTGATGATAATTATCCTCATGATAGGCGAGAAATAATTATAGTTTGATTTGATAAACCTCATGATAGGCGAGTTTGATTTGATTAATTGTCCTCATGATAGGTAAGGCACAATTTAAGATTGATGATTAACCTCATGATAAGCGAGGTTGATTGATAGATTGACCAATAAACTTCATGATAGGTGAGATTCATTGATAGATTTGATGATTGACCTCATGGTTGGCGAGGTTGATTTAATAGTTTCTCACAAGATTTTAGCGAAGTCTCAACAGAGCTAATTAGATTTGATAGGTTGATTGACGTTTGATGA
Source organism: Sequoia sempervirens (assembly GCA_007258455.2). NCBI lineage: Eukaryota > Viridiplantae > Streptophyta > Pinopsida > Cupressales > Cupressaceae > Sequoia > Sequoia sempervirens. The sequence continues at coordinate 72,137,459 of VDFB02353493.1, read as the reverse complement.
ATTGACAAAGATTATTGACTTTCAATATTTTGTGATGATAGGAGTCATTTGCGAACCTACAAATTAGGGAGTGGTTTCCTAGGACCTTTTATTTGTTACCATAGTTAGTGCAGCATGAGATAACAGTCGTCGCATGTTGTGGTTTGTCGTCTCTTCTAGACATGCCTCAGATTAGGATTAATCGAGGTCTCTTGACAGCTTTAGCATAGAGGTGGCATAGCGAGCATAATACCTTCCACCTTCCTATTGGAGAGATGACAGTCACTCCTGAGGATGTTTGGTGGATTTTGAGGATACCCGTTGTTGGTGATATTGTTGTTTATGATTCTTCAGAGTAGGGTAGGACCGAGGCTATACGCAGAGTGTTCCAGGATGATACTATTTGTGGATATGAGATTCCATGGCATGATATGGTGGATGCCTATGACACTCTTCCTTTTGTTCTTGTTGGTTTTATTGGAGGGTTCCTTTGTCCTAATTGTAGGTCAAAGGGACTTTCTGTTGGTTGGGGTTGTGTGTTGGAGAGTATGATTGTACACAATACTAGCTATGCATGGGGCATGTGTATGCTTTCTCATCTTTATCATGATTTGCATTTGGTTGTCTACCTCTAAGGTTGTAGTTTGTCTTCCAGGGTTACATTTCTTCAAGTGTGGGTGTGGGAGCATATAGTTGTTACATGTCTAGTGACAGTTAGACAGAGATCGGCCATGAGGTTGTGTGTTCATAGATATACAGGTCATCTTACTCAGCCCAGACTGGGTAAGTTAGACCATTAGAGGAGAGTGTTGGACGATGTTGAGGTTGTCACATGGTGGCCTTATCTAGATTGCGAGCACTAGGATGATGACGATATTTAGTTTCCATATCTCTCAGTTGATGTCGCTGATTGGTCAGATTTGTTGGGTTTTGGAGATATTTTTGTTCAAGAGGGTGCTTAGGCAGAATGGTATTGTACAGGGCATGCCCCAGGGTGTTTCCCATTAGGGTCATTGTTAGATAGATTCTACAGAGTGGGGACCCTGTCTTTCATATGATTTTGTCATTCAGGAGTTCCAGGGTCTACAACCTTTAGTCTGGGAGATTCGTCCTGATATTACCGAGGCACCTGTTATGTGGATTATGCATTGTTTGGCTCTACATCCATTTCCATGGATTATAGTTTGTGATGAGCCAGTGCCATTACCTGGTGAGGAGGATGTTGCAATTGTACATGGTCACCGACAGAGGAGAGAGGAGGGTGGTGAGGAGGAGCAGGATGTGGAGGGGGAGGAGGATGTGGAAGAGGATTTGGATGTGGGGAGCAGTGATGAGGATGATAGTAGTGATGATGAGGATGTGTATGGAGGTGGTGGAGATGGGGGTGGAGATGATGGAGGATATGGTGGTGGAGGACCAGGTGGAGCCAGTGGCTCAGGTGGAGCTGGTGGATCAGTTCTAGTTTTTGATGTTAGAGAGATGATGGTGCCTCGTAAGAGGCGATTACTAGTAGCCCCTGCAAAATAGTGTGTTCAAATTGGGATAACCTCTTAGCATCAGTAAACCTAGATTGCAAGTTTATAGGTGCATGTACAGACTTTATAGGGTTAGCTGGTTCAGGCTTATGGTTTACTGGTGTAGACACAGATGTAGATGTAGACGCAAGCCTAGTCTCACACACATGCTCTCTCTCTCAGGTACAGGCACAGTTAGCAGTGACCCAAACACAAATTACCACTTTGATAGTTGAGAGAGATGTAGCTAGATGAGTTGCAGATTAGGCATAGTTGACAACTAAGATATTGTAGAGACTAGCTTATGGTACCTCTATAGCTAATTACATGAGAGAGATTCTTCGTGTAGGTAGAGAGGCAGAGTATTACAAGGGTCATTACCATGATGTTCCATCCGAGCAGAGATTTAGTTATGCCTAGTCTCAATCAGGCATGAATCATTCCAGGACTATTAGTGTGGGTGTGACATAGCCTCTACAGAGAGATCTGAGAGATCCTGGTACGTCTGGTGGTGGAGGGACTGGTCCTAAGATGCCTATACTGTCTGGAGCTAGCACCACATAGTTCTATGAGTTGTTTCCATGATATATTTTGAGACATGATGTATCTTCAAGTGTTTTGATTCACAGTCATTTTGATGTTTTATCTCTTTATATTTTAGACATCATTGTATACTTGACATTTATGATTTTTGAGCTTTATGATATGTGTCAGATTTTTATCGATTTATATGTGCTTATATGGTTCTATGATGGATGCATTTAATTATATATTTCTATATGCCATGTGATGATTTTTGTTATGATGTTATGGATGCAATTTATGATCATGATGACATGTTATGATTTACATATGATGTTATACGTGATAATGCCTATAATGATGATTTATGGATGCATGATGATAGTTGTATGATTTTTTTTTGATATGATTTTAAATGATAAATGACATAATGATGAATATGATGTACTCTATTTTTTATTTTTCTAATGCAAATTAATGATGCAATGAATGTATGAATAAATGATTAATATGATGGTACTTCAAATGTATGATGTATGATATGATGAATGGGTGAATGGAAATGCAACTACATAGAGATTTATTTTTGATAGTTTTTCTCATGCAAATTTATGATGTGATGCACAAATGAAGAAATGACATGATTTAATTCAAATTATATGATCAATTGTTTGAATGATGATGTGATATAATAATGTTTTCTAATGTATGCAATGGAAATGATAATGTAGCTATATGATAATGGTGATGTTTTTGTTAATGTCAAGTACACTCAATCCATTTATGAGAAAAGATAATATCGCTTTGAATCCTTTACCAACTTTTGTAAAAAAATACTCTGCAAATGTAAGACTAACATGAATGAAATCTAATTTTATCATGCAAATCTATATGCAAAAATTGGAACCTTAACAGTCCATTTATTTTGCTTGTTATCATCACGGAGCTTTAAAAATGTTGAAAGTGAGTACAAGCATGGATGGTATAATTTAGACCATGATGACCTGAGCACTACTTTCATGATTTATGATATTGCAAGTGAACACAAGCATCTAGGTATAATTAAACCGAGATGGCCTGAGCATTTCTTGCATAAACAAACAGGAATCAATCATTTTATTATGTGAATTGGAATGTCATCAATGATACTGTGTAGACCATGTCTCGTGACAATTCACACAATAAATAATTAATTCACAAACAACAGACAAAGAAAATATCATTTTTCTTCCTAGCTTCTCTAGTTCAATACATCATCGAGTTGCTCCAACGAAATGATAACAAAGATCAAAGTACAACAATTCAACCTTTGCTTAAAGTATTTCAATCATTATTCAGATTAGATCATCCATTTTAAGTTTTTCTAATTGGTTTGATTTCAAGTGTCTTGATGTGGATGGTTGATTTTCTGAAGTGTTCCAAAGTTTGATGTATGTTTCATGTTGAGTTTCCCAATGATCATTGTGTTTGTTGCATTGTCATACTATTTTTTGTCTATTTGTTTAAGCTCAAGTTTATTGCCCCCAATGAGTTCAGGATTTTTCCCCCAAGCTAAGGTGTGATACAATCACTTTGTCAAGATATGTACACGATGTTCACTTTTCAAATGATATGCAAAAAGATGATGGCGAAAGTGAATGACCAAGTCATGCATCTAATAGATGGAAAAGCTGATTCAAATCACAAGTAGCGCCTGTTTCCAGGTTTTCACTACTTGTTTTTATTGCACTTTTTCAAACTTTATGATTTTTTTGTCTTTTTTCCCTTTTTTTGATTTTTTTGTATTTTCTCTTTTTCTAATTTTTTTTGTATTTTTTGTCACTAAGAAGACTATTTGCCAGGTTTTCATCAAGGCGACCTTTTCAACTATGCACTAGATGAATCAAGTATAGAATTTCCTAAGATGGATACTGTTGATAGGTTCATCGAACAGATCCCCTTCAGGTGCAGACAACTGATAGGCTCCAGATCCATAAACTAATATGATTACAAAGGGACCTAGCCAATTAGGTTCAAACTTTCCTTTCTTTTCTCTGTCTTGTTGATTTCTAAGGTTTTCCTTTAGGACTGAGTCACCAACCTAAAAGATTCTAGGTTTTACCCTATGATTGTAGCTTTTGTACATCCTCTATTGATATTCCTTCAAATGGTTCACAAATTTTTTACAACGTTCATCCAATAGTTCTAGCTCTTGAAGTCTAGACACTCTATAATCCTCATCTAGAACAATTCCTTTTAGTGACACACAGAGTGATGGAATCTCAACCTCAATGGGTAGTATGGCCTCTGATCCATATACCAAGGCATATGGTGTTGCTCCTGTAGGTGTTCTGATTCTTGTTCGATATACCTCGAGAGCAAGATTTAATTGAATGTGTCAATCACGTCCAATATCATTGATAGTCTTCTTCAAGATTTTTAAAATAGTTTTGTTTGAGGCCTATGCCTAGCCATTTCCTTGAGGATAGTATGGTGTCAAAAAATGATGTTGGCTATGAAACTTCTCACACATTTCTTGCACATCTTGATTCTTAAATGGTCTACCATTGTCTATTACAATGGACTGAGGAATTCCATACCTACATATGAGGTAATTTAGTATGAAGGAAGAGAAAAAATTTCTAGTGATTGTTGTTAAAGGAACCGCTTCTATCCACTTTGTAAAGTATTATGTTGTTGTGATTATGAATTTGTGTCCATTGGATGAAAACAGATTAATTTTTCCTACTAGGTCTAGTCCCCACTGACAAAAGGGCCATGTTGAAGTAAATAGTTGCAATTCTTGTGCTGGCACATGGATTAAGTTACCATGGATCTGACATTTTTGGTATTTCATAATAAACTGATAAGACTCCTCCATATTTGGCTAGTAATACCCCAAATGGAGGAGTTTCTTCACTAGGGTTAGTCCACTTGAATGAGTTCCACAAATACCTTCATGAACCTCATGTCAAGTTATTTTAGACACATTATGTTCTAGACACTGAAGAAGAGTACCATTTAGACCTCGACGGTAAAGTATGTCAGCAATTAAGGTATGTCATGCAGATTGGCGAATGAAATTGTGTTTTTGGTTTTTGGAAAGATCAAGAGGAAGGATATTGTCATTTAGGTAAGTGTAAGTCTTTCCAGAAATGGAGGATTCAGTGTCAACTAATTGGCATATGGTTTGAGAATTAGGATTATCATAAGTAGGGATAGACACTTGTTCCACCATAAACTCATAACGACCTCATTTTTTTGGCAATTGCAAGAGAGAAGAAATTATCGCCATAACATCTGCAGCTTTGTTTTCTACCCTTGGAATCTATTCAAACTTGATATCCACAAAGTATTTTTTGAGATCATCTATCATCTTCTTATATGGCATCAAATTCTCATCTTTTGTTTGATATTAATCATTTACCTGATAGATGACTAGTTGTGAATCTCCATATACTTTTAGTTCTATGATCTTCCATTCAATTGCCACTTTGATTCCAATAATTAATGCCTCATACTCGGCTACATTATTTGTACATGGAAACATGAGTCTATAGGACCTTGTGATGGTATGTCCTTGATGTGTGACAAATAGAATTCCCACACTAGACCCATGTTGTGTGTATGACCCATCAAAATAAATCCTCCATTGTTGTGTTGTCACAGTAAGAATATCTACATCAGGAAACTCAATGTTCATTGGATGATCATCAGATAATGGAGCTTCAACTAACTGATCAGAAATCACTTGACCTTTAATGGCCCTCCTATCCACATACTGAATATCAAATTCACTCAAGATCATGACCCACTTGGCTAGTCTCCCTGTTAGAGCAGCCTTGCTGAGTAAGTACTTTAATGGATCAATTTTTGCTATGAGTTTAACCGTGTGGGTCAACATGAAATGTCATAACTGTTGGGTAGAAAATACCATCTCCAAACAAGCTTTCTCGATGAATGTGTAATTTATTTCATAACCATTCAAAGTCTTGTTGATATAATAAATAGCTTGTTCCCTTCCCTCAGGATCTTCCTGTGCTAATAGAGCTCCTAAAGAAATGTTTGTTGTTTCAATGTATAGTAAAAATGGTCTCTCTTCTGTAGGTGGAATTAATATGGGAGGTGACATCATATATTGCTTTATTTGATTAAAATTAGTTTCGCATCCATCATTCCATTTGAAAGAGACATTCTTATGTAGCAAATGATTGAAGGGATGACTTTTATCTGTTAATTGACAGATAAACCTCCTGCTTGATTGTAGCCTACCTTGTAGAGATCTTAGTTGACTGATATTCTTTGGTGGTGGCATTTCCATTATTTCCTTGACCTTAGCAGGATCCACTTCGATACCCTTTTCTGACACTATGTATCCTAGGAGTTTTGTCAATGTAACCCCAAACACACATTTCTTAGGATTTAATCTGACATTGAACTTCTCTAGCCTTGTGAATATTTTGCCCAGAATCTCCAAATGTCCTTTTTTGGTATATTATTTTTCCAATATATCATCCATGTAATCTTCCATAAAAGTATGCATCATGTCATGGAAAATAGTGGTCATTGCCCGTTGATATGTTGTGCTTGCATTTTTCAACCCAAAGGGCATGACATTCCAACAGAATGTTCCCCATGGACATGTGACTGTTGTCTTTTCCTGATCTTCTGGTGTTATCTTGATTTGGTTATACCCTGAGAATCCATCCATTAGTGACAACATGGCATGTCTTGTTGTTAAGTCCACAATAATATCAATGTTGGGTAAAGGAAAATCATCCTTTGGACATGCCTTATTTAGATCTCTAAAATCTATGCATATTCTAATACTATTATCTAGCTTAGATATAGGTGCAATATTATAAATCCACTTAGCATAATCGATAGACCTAATGAATCCTGCATCTAACAACTTTTTTAGCTCAGTTTTTACCATCAAGGCGATATGTGGATGTATTTTCCTTAGTTTTTGTTTCACAAATTTTATCCCAGATGGTAGAGATAAATGATGCATTAGAAGATATGGATCCAAACCTAGCATATCAGAGTATGACCAAGAAAATTTAATGCTTTTGTCCTCAAAGAACTTGACGAATTTTGGATTTTCTTGTTCAGTCATTGATGTTGCCAGATGTAGAGTTTTTTCCTTTTATGGTGTTGATGATGATGGTTGTCCATATGTCCTTGGAGATGGCAACAATTGTGAAAAACACAAAGATTGTTCAATGGAATACTCTCCCATTCCCTTGTATTTTAACTAGATCTTTTCTTTGAATTGTTGTGATAGAGAATCCAGTTGAGCTTCATTGTTCAATGAAGTGGAGTCAACAACACTTGTTTATTTTGACTGGTCCTTTTTCTCAACCCATTTAGATACAACATTTAATTGCCTTTCACCATTGGATGAACTAGAAGTGTTTGCTTCCCTATTATGGGACACCAAAGTGTCTTGAGTTGTTTTAAGTGTGTTACAAGTTTGAGGAGTATTGTAATCAGCTGAAATAGTGACTTCTTGTCCATTGACTGGAAAATTTAAATATTGATGATAAGTTGAAGGTACTGCTTGCATTTCATGAATCCAGGGATGTCCCAAGAGTATGTTATAAGTGAGCTCTTTGTCTAATACTTGGAAAATGATATTCTTCACAATTGGTCCCACTTGAATAGGTAATACAATCAATCCCTTGGAGGATCTCTCTTCTTCATCATAGGATTTTATTGTGATGTTCCTTTTGGCATCAATAACATTATCAAAATAACCTAGTGCACAGATCAATTTTAAAGTGCAAATGTTTAAACCAGCTCCCCCATCTATTAAGACATGTTTTACTCAGTGTTTGTGGATTAAGACTTCAATATGAAGAGCAGAAATGTGTGGATGAGTAAGTGACACATCATCTTGTTCTGAAAATGATAGACATTGAGGCATGGTTAAGTGTCCCACCATAGCCTGGAATTTACAAACATCCAAATTATTGGGTATTGTTGTGGCCACAAGAGCTTGTTCTAAAACCTCCTTATGAGATGGTGAGATTTTAAGGAGTTCCAAAATTGATATTTGTGCTGGTATTTTCTATAGTTGATCAACGATGTTGTATTAATTTGAAGGGGTAGCAATGGTTTTAGATGAAGCTCCTTTCAATATTACCTTGGATTTCCCCCTTGTTGCCACATTGACTGGTTGATAATCTTGATTTTCCCTAATTTTTATGACATTGATCTGATTGTCAGATGCTTCTATGTTTGGGATCAGATCTATGGGTATGATGTCATTGGTTTCCACATTATCAGTTTGATTTTTAGCAACATCATTAATCTCAACTGTAGAGATACAATTAATAGTGTTGTCATAAATGTAGTTCACATTTTTACCCTTACCATTTGTAGAAGAAGATTATCCCTTTTCATAATTTGGTAAAGGATTTTTAAATGCACCATGATCATTGTTTTTTTGAGGTCCTTCTATGAATACTTTATTGTTGTCAATCAAATCTTGTACTAGATGTTTCAACTGCATACAATCATTTGTTTTATGTCCTTTGTTTTTATGAAAGTTACAATAGTAAGCATCATTCCACCAAGATGGTTTTACTTTTGGCTCCCAATTTCTTGCTTTAGGTAAGGTGATAAGTTCATTTGCAATAAGTTCTCTCATTTTTTATTCTAGTGTTTGTTCCAATGGTGTGAATATTCTTCGATTTGATGGTCTTTGATATGATTGTGGCTTAGATTCTCCATTGTTTGGATTGTTGTTTTGACTATCATTCTGATTGATGTTTTGGTCATTATTTTGATTGGTCTTTGTAGTAGTTTCCATCAAATTAAATATTGGTTTCTTATTTTTTATGTCATTTGTAGCATCATTGTTTCCAGTATTTCTATTCTTTTTCCAAAACTTAGGTTTATCATTGTTACCATAGTGATTTGAGGAATTTGTATTGTTTGATACTTCATTGTAATGTTCTATTACCCCTCTTTTGACCAAGGCTTCTTCAATCTTGAGCCCATTTTCTATCTTTCTCAAATGTAGGTGGACATTGTAGTTCAAGCCTATAACTCATTTCATCAATTAAGTTGTCAATGAATAGTTCCATATTTTCTTCTTCAGGTATAAAATGAGGATATCTAGCAAACAACCTTCTCCATCGTTGTAGAAATGAGAGGAATGTTTCACCTTTCTTTTGTTTCATGTAAGGTCTTTTATTGCAAACTCCAAGTCTTAACTTTCATAAACCTCAACAGAGAAACTTTCCACCAAAGATTGGCCAACTACATAGCACCAGTCAATAGCCAATCACAATCCTTGGCTTAGAAACAACCCAAACCCTTGCACACATAAAGGCCACAAGAGCAGGGGAAACCCAAGCCAAGGAAAGCACTCATCCCAACTCCATGCCACAATAGGAGAATGGCAGGAGCATCACTACAACCAACCCTCACCTGCACCACAACCCATAGAGACCTTGAAAGGGCCATCATGCAAAGAAGGCCATGATCCAACACTGTACCAGCGTCAACAACACCCACCAAAACTTCACCAGTGAAAGCAGAGAACAACCCAATGTCGCCAAGCACATATCCAAACTTACCTCACCGCAAAGGGAAGCCCAAGCTAGGTTCATTTCCTACAATGGCCAAGCTAAACCTCTACACAAAAGCCACAATGGAAAGAGGAACATGTTCCTCATTACTGACAAAAGAAATAGGGCATTGTACCAAAATAGACCCAACAAACACACTAGCTTCAACAAGCTCCAAATAAGGCCATGAAGGAACTTTTGAGACCAATAAGATCCCCTACCACGAACCCCACACAGGGCCAGGAGGAGAGACCCCTAGAATAGGAACTGTAGGAGCCACATCAAGTGAAATACCAGACTGATTTGTATAGGATCTAGACTAATTGCGAATCTGAATGCTTAATTATAACAACTTAAAGGAATTACAAATCATGCATACATTAATGAAATTATGCATAAAAAAAAATTGAAATATTAAGGTGAAAATCAAAACATGAGAGAGGAGAGAAAAAGTGCAAACAATCTGATAACGGAGTTCACCACAATCGTGACTACGTCTCTGGGTCCGCTCCAATAGAGAGACTGATCTGATTAATCTCCAAAAAAGATTACAAATGCACCAAGACCATTTCTTCAAGCACTTCGACAGCATAACAATACTCCGTCGTACGAAAATGGCTCAAGAACATCTCCACAAGTTCCCTCTTTCGTATCACCTATTCCAATATTTCATCACTTGTATTTTCTGAACTCCTAAGAGCTACATTCCTCCCTCTTTTATACATAAAATTAGCCTAAATAGGCCAAAATCCTTCATAATTACAAAAAATAACATAATCCCCCTCTTAAAAATTCGCACATTGGCTTATTTTTCTTTTTTGACCACTTTAGTTTTAGTGGTTAGGGGGTTATAATAAAAAAAGACCATTTTGTTATGGCCTCGGCCAATACACATCCAACAAAAGAAAATAGACTCTACTCATATATAAAGTATTTTTCAGTGGTCTAACGGTTATTGTTTGTTTTGCTAACTCGGTGGTCGGGGGTTCAAGCCCCGCCGGTCACATTTTATAGCAAACTCTGAAACCTTTAAAAACAAAACAAACTCATGTCGTTTCATATTGAATGGCCGCTAGCAGGTGCAACGGTAAACCGGTCTGGCGCTATCCGAGGGGTCACAGGTTCGAGCCCGTGGAAGATTTTTGTTGAACAAAAAAAACTCAACCGACGCTGACAGAGGAAGGAGGGGACACGCGTGCCTCTCAAAAACTGCCATGTGGCAACACCTAATTCAATGACACTGCTGACTCAACTGCCACGCGATGCTAACTGGGATGCCACCTATATGCTGACTCAACTACCATGTAGTGCTGACTGGAGTACGGATATGCCACGTCACCGAACACATCCTCTACCATGTCACCGTACGGATGACACATGTCAAGTTATAATTGGTCCACCTTTGATTTGCACAGACGCTGACGTCATCACTGTACCTTCAAGTCAATAGAAACTTTGACCGGCCATATCTCTCGCATACGAGCTCTGTTTTCATCAAAAATGAACTTCATCGGAATCATCTCGACAAGCACTTCATGATGAAGCCATTTTTGGTGAATTTTGTGACAATGAATTTTTTTGCTCCCTGTCAGCCCTTGGTACGTTGTTTGACCAAACCTTTGACTGGCCATAACTTGTGCAAACAGACTCCTTTTCGCTCTGTTCAAGTTGCGTTGAAATCAGGACGCTGAGATATTTTTGATGGTGCTGAAATCTAGAGATTTTGAGACACTTCAATTTCCACTAAAAATATCCCCCGGATCACAGACCCAACGATCACAATAGACAGAATCGTCAAAGAAATTCCCAAGCCCACAAAGAAACACGTGCTTGCAAAGATCTCCACCAACCAAAGCCTAAGATTCCCAAAGGACACACAAGGAGTCCCAACCAAATAAAAAAACATAGCCCCGACCACAAGAGAAGTGCTCACGAGGAGGGGAGCAACAAGCCACACAAAGGAAACCTCGACAATTGCAAAACCTACTTGGAAGAGCAGTGACTTCCACCAGGAGGAGCATGAAACCAAGCACTCAGGCCAAAGGAACCCAAGTAGCACCGTGTCCTCACCATAAGATGGAACAAAAGGAGGGTCCGCAAAAAGGTCCTCTGTAACACCCAAACTCCCGAGCCACCACACAATAGAGAGACATAGGAGAAAGTGTCAAGAGCAGCACACCAACAACCGATGAAAGAGTCAACAGGGAAAACAGGCCATCCTCATCAAGATCCCCATCACCATCATCACACACATAGGATTTAAAAAATCCATGCCTGTGTACTCTCCCGCCCAAACACGACCGTTATAGAGCCAGAGCCATTTTTTTTGATAAAAATGCCAAATATTCGACATGGAATTGTTAAGTTCTTCATTATGTTATTTTTTCTATTATTTATATTTTTGGATTTTATGATTCTTTGGCCATATCCTTCAATCAATTTTTTAATTGGTTGAACTATATAATTTATCTTAGATAAATAAATATTGAGGCCATGTCTTTCTCTCCAATAACTCAATATTCTGTTAGAGTAAAGTAATTATTTAACTTTACTCTCCTCTTAAGACTTCACTTTATGCACATATATTAGTCATTTAATAATTAATATTAATTATTAAATGCACTCTCCTTAGGGTTAGGTTTTCCTTTCTGTTTTGATCTCCTTTTATAAGGATTGATCTCTTGTATTGTATTCTCTTCTTGATGTTCTTTTTTTAGTCTGATAATACATTCTTGCATATTGTCAGAGCAAAACCCTTGTTTTGTTTCCTACAGATTTCTTCCTTGTGACAGGTTTTTGCATGCAGGTTTCTTGGGCTTAATAGATTTGTTTTTCATCAAATCTTACATGGTATCAAAGCTGGATCTGTTGTAGCTTGTTCATGTTTGAAGAAAAAAGGGAGCAAGGGTTTGAAAAAAGAAATTTGGGATTCTTTGGCTAATTTGAGAGAGATCTGGCATTTTTTTAGCATTTTTTACAAGTGCATGCATCAGATCTGGAATTTTTTTGGGTGTCCTCTGTGCTATTCACAGTGGTGTCCTTCTTGGTATCATTTACCAGTCTTGCACCTTATTCCTCTGAACGTTGTGCATGAGCTGATGTCTGCATTGGTAGATCTGAAGAGGCAGAACTTCAAACCCGCGCGGGCACCGTACTTTGACTTGAAAGTTTTTTTACCGACGATTGCTATCTAGATCTGTAGTCTATTTCATCAGTAAATTCTTCATGTACACAGAGATTTGTCCCAACCAATTACTACTTTCTATTGCTTTCTGTCTTTCAGTTTGTACTGGGGATTGGATTTTTGCATTTTGGGGGGGTGTTTTCTTTTGCTTTCTGTCATTTCCATTAGAAAACCAAAATCTACAAACACCAAAACAAAACAAACAAACCCCTTTTGCATCTTCTGTCTAGTTTTGAAAGACCACTAAATAATAATTAAAAAATTTAGAGCAGTTGAGGCACAGTTCACAGGATGGCTGACAGATCTATTGAACCTCTCACACCGCATAATTATCACACTTGGAAGGGTCGCATGATGACTCTTCTCTAGTCTCGAGGGTTATGGTCCTGTTTGGATGAGGTTCAGCCTCAGTTGACTCGCGCCTTTGAGATTATGCAGCACAGGAACAATATGGATTAGGCTATGGGATTGATGGATTTACACATTTTCGTCAATCTCCTGTTTCATCTTGATGGTTGTCTCACTCCTCGAGCCATTTGGACCAAGTTTGATGGACTTTTTGGTATTGTCAATCAGTTCAGAGCTTTGCAACTTGAGGTCGAGTTAACTTCTTTGGTACCTGATTCATTTCCCTCCATTGAGGACTTTCTGATGAAGTTCAAACAACAAAGATCTATCTTGCAGGGTTGTGGAAAAGTTAAGACTGATACAGAGTGCATCTTCCTAATTCTCTCCAAGCTTTGGGGTCCATTTCAGATCTTCTCTTTGACCTTCTATTCCACCATGGATGCCTTGGGTGCTCGACATGTCATGCCTTCTTTTGAGGTCTTTTGTGATCGTATGACTCATGAGCAAGCCGAGCTCAAGCAGTTGGATTCACTTTTAGGTTCACAGAACCAAGCATTGGTAGCCTAGTCCTCTAAAGGAAAACAGAAGCAAAAATCGAAGCCTAAGAAAGATTCAAGGGCTAGTGAGAATCCCTCCAAGCCACCACCTAAATCTGATTCAAAACCATAGTTTAATTCTACACAGGGCAAATCTTCGAAGTCTGGTGAGTCTTCCTCCAAGACTAAGAAGAAATCTGGAGATCCTTGCAGTTTTTGTGGCAAGGAAGGACATCCAGTTTCTAGGTGTTGGAAAAATTTAGAGGCTTTGGAGGAAGCCATGCAACAACATAATATCAGTGCACCTCAGCCTCCTTCACAGCCCACAGGGAAAGGTCATGCTCTTTCTGCATGAGCATTGTCCTCAGAATCCACTTTAATTCTAGATTCTGGTGCCTCTCACCATATGACACACATAGAGGATTTGGTCACCGCTTTTGCCCCTATAGGCACTAAACATATTGCAGTTGGTGACTCAGCACAAATTTTAGTTCAGGGTTCAGGTACTATTTCATTGGATGGTGGTTGTCTATAGGATGTGCTTCTGGTTCCTGACATTTCAACAAACCTTCTATCTGTTTATCAGATTTGCCACTCTGGCTTTGGTAAGATAGTTGAGTTCTCACCACATGATGTGGTTATTTGAGACCTTCATGATCCTGACTTGGTTGTGGCTACTGGGAGTGTGGATTCAGCATCACATTTATACAGATTTGATGGCTTTGAGATTTCAGACACTGTTGGTTCCTCTCTTATAGCACATGCAGATTCAGTGAGCAAGCTTTGGCATGAGCATTTTGGCCATGTCAATTATAAATATCTATAGCAGATGAGTACTCAGGCACTTGTGATTGGGCTCCCACAGATTTCTTGTACTGATGGTGTATGTCGAGGTTGTGTTCTTGGCAAACATTATCAAGATTCTTTTCCTAAGGGTCGAGCCACTCGTGCTAGGGCACCCCTAGAGTTGGTACACAGTGATCTTATGTCCTTTTCGACTCCTTTTTCAGGGGCCCGCTATGTGCTCACTTTTATTGATGACTTCTCCAGACGTACATGGGTGTACTTTCTTAAGTACAAGTCTGATGTCTTTGACTCATTCAGGATTTTTAAGACATTTATGGAGAAGCAATTTGGACTTTCTATCAGGAGGATACGCACAGATAATGGGGGGGAATATGTTAATCAGGATTTTACAGATTTTTGCACTAAGCATGGTTTACAACATCAGTTTACAGTCCCTTACACCCCTCAGCAGAATGGTGTCGCTGAGAGAAAGAAAAGAACCTTACGGGAGATGGCAAATTGTATGATACAGTCTCGAGCTATGAGTTCTTCATTCTGGGCTGAGGCAATCAATTGTGCCAATTATATTCAGAATCAGATGCCTCATAAGGCATTGCGACATATGACTCCTAAGGAGGCTTGGACCCATGTCAAGCCCGATGTTTCTACATTCTGAGTTTTTGGTAGTGAGGCTTGGGCATTTATTTCTGATGCTCAACGGAAAGCCATGGAGAGGAAGAGCTGACCACTCATATTTGTTGGCTACTGTGAGGATGTTAAGGTGTATAGGTTGTTTAATCCTGATTCCAGAGAGGTCTTGTTTCGGTGAGATGTCTAGTTTGATGAGCGCTATCCTCAGATGGATTCTCCATCACCAGCTTCTCCCTCATTTCCTACTCCTCCCTCTTCATCTCTTGAGGATTACTTATCTCTTGAGGATGATGTAGATGATGATCCACCATCTCCACCACCACTAGTTGCTCCATCCTTGCCTAGGTGGGCCCGTGTCACTATTGATGCAGCTAGTTCTTTGGCAGGTGATCCTCTAGATACTCGTCATACTTGTGCTCAGACATCTGGTTCTAGTCTTTTGAGTCATGCCATTTTGGATGATCCTCAAAAGTTTTCAGAGGTGACAGGTCACCTTGAGTGGGATAGGGCCATGGATGAGGAGTATTCTTCTTTGATGAAGAATCATACTTGGGATCTTTGTCCTCTTCCTAAGGGAAGAAAGTTGGTTCGGTGCAAGTGGGTGTACCGTACCAAGTATGTTACAGATGGTTCTATTGATAAGTATAAGGCACATCTTGTTGCGAAGGGGTTTTCTTAGGTAGAGGGTATTGACTACTCCGAGACCTTTGCTTCTATCACCAAGATGAATTCTATATGCCTAGTACTTTCACTTGCAGCTTCACAGGGATGGACAGTGTTTCAGATGGATGTGAAGAGTGCCTTCTTGCATGGAGACCTACATGAGGAGATCTATATGGAGCAGCCTCAGGGATTTGTGTAGGACACTTCTTTGGTTTGCAGACTTCGGCGTTCATTGTATGGTCTCAAACAAGCCCCTCAGGCTTGGTATGAGAAGATGGACTCTTTCTTGCTTTCCTCTCACTTCACACACTGTCATTCTGATCACATAGTGTATATTCAGCATCAGGAGGGTGATCTTTTGATTCTTGTGCTATATGTAGATGATCTCATCCTTATAGGTAGCTCATCCTCCATGATTCAGAGTGTTCAGAGAGCTTTGATGGAGCAGTTTGAGATGACAGATCTTGGTCTCCTGCACTTCTTTCTGGGTCTTCAGGTTATTCAATCTTCGGATGGGATTTCCATATTTCAGGAGAATTATGCTCTTGATATGCTTCAATGATTTGGCATGCTTGATTGCAAGTTTTCCCCCACTCCATTTCAGTCAGGTGTTGTTTTGTCTTCCACTTGCTCTACTCCTTCAGTAGACCCCACTTTATACAGGCAGTTGGTTGGCAGTTTGTTGTACCTGACACATTCTCGTCCTGATCTTTCCTTTGTGGTTGGCCTTGTCTCTCAATTTTCCCATGACCCTCATGAGAGCCATTGGCAAGCAGCCAAATGTATTTTGAGGTACATTTGGGGCACCACTCATTATGGCATTCACTACACTTCAGGATCTCCTCACATCATTGGCTTCACTGACTCCGATTGGGTTGGTGATGTCAACGATCAAAAGTCTACTTCTAGCTTTGTTTTTTTCCTTGGTTTTGGTCCTATCACATGGTCTTGCAAGAAGCAGTCTGCTATTGCATTATCATCTATAGAGGCTGAGTACCGTGCAGCAGTGTTAGCCAGTCAGGAGGTTTTATGGCTTCGACAGTTGATGACAGAGTTTGGGTTTCCTCCAGATAGTCCCATTATTCTTTGGTGTGACAATCAGAGTGCCATTCACATTTCACGCAACCCAGTGGAGCATCAAGGAACAAAGCACATTGAAATCCACATGCACTTCATCAGGTAGTTGATTCAAGATGGTTCTCTCATCTTGGAGTACATTCCTACAGAGGAGCAGGTTGCAAACATCTTCACTAAACCTTTGGCATCTCTGCGCTATCTTCAGTTGCGCTCCATGCTTGGGGTGAAGGAAGTTGTCCTTGGGGGGTCTCAGTGAGGCCTTCCTTCCTTCATGTTTTTTTTAGCATGTTTCTTTATCTCTTTTTGGAGAGGATTTTTTCCCACTGGGTTTTCTCCTTTACTCCGCTTTATAGAGATTTTGTTGTATTCGCACTGATCAGGCCATGTTGCTGGACCCTCTGTTGCATTGTAGTTCCTTTGCTTTCTTCTGCATTGTTTGTAGCTGCATTGTAGCTCATCTTAAGGGGGGGTGTTAGAGTAAAGTAATTATTTAACTTTACTCTCCTCTTAAGACTTCACTTTATGCACATATATTAGTCATTTAATAATTAATATTAATTATTAAATGCACTCTCCTTAGGGTTAGGTTTTCCTTTCCATTTTGATCTCCTTTTATAAGGATTGATCTCTTGTATTGTATTCTCTTCTTGATGTTCTTTTTCAGTTTGATAATACATTCTTGCATATTGTCAGAGCAAAACCCTTTTTTTGTTTCCTACAAATTTCTTCCTTATGACAGGTTTTTGCATGCAGGTTTCTTGGGCTTAATAGATTTGTTTTTCATCAAATCTTACATATTCATGATAGTTTTCTTAATGGTTTGATAACATGATTGTTAAACCTTGAAAGTTAGAAACATAATTCTCACATGGATTGATAATTACATGTTTGTCTCAATCATGTCAACACCAAAGCTAACAATAGTCATTTATCACCTTGTACAAAAAAATATGTATGATCTTTAATATGTAATTGAAAAATTTTACTAAGGATAAACCATTCAAAATAAGGGAAATAATTTTTTCATGATACTAAATACAACATGCAACAATGTTATAACACCCATACATATGCACACAAGTCTAGTTATCACACATGACTACACAGGCACTTGAACACCAAACATGCATGGAAGAGACATGTAGGCAACACACAATATAGAAATGACATCATCTCAATATAAGAAGGATGGCATGCATCATAATGTCACACTACCACACACTAGTAGAGGAGTAAACTTGAGAAAGAAATCTATTACCATTAATTATTTTTAATTAGTAAATAACATGAAGCAATGAATTAAATTCACTAAAATGGAAGAAAGGAATCCTTTTTGGTTCTTAACACAAAGCATAAGAGACATCTATTATATTTTCACCATAGAGTGCTTGTAGAGGGCTTGATCTTTCAAATTTGTTCATGGAGAACTCTGAAGATGTATTGTAATGTTTATTGTTAAATAATACATGAGTGATGGATGCTTTTGGAGGCTGGGTTTTTCCCTTTTGAGGGTTTTCCCAAGGTATATCTTGTGTGTTTTTTGATGGTATGTTGTCTATTATTTTGCATATGGATTATAAACACTTGTTTGCATAGATTTCTCTATTTGGGTTATGTGAAAATTATCTTGGGTGGATGCATATTTACTTTCAAAAATTACTAATCATCCAAGTGTTAGCACAATCAAATGATCAGGAGCACAATGTTTGTCAGAGAAATGATTGCAATGATCGCCATGATTAGGATCTACAGGCAATGAGTTGAGGGAATCTTTTCAATTGCCCGGTCTCATTTCTTGGCTTGGGGAGTTTCGCTCTATATAAGCCTATGGTAACTTTGTAAAATGGGTTCACCATCTTTCTAAAAAAAGGGACTTATAAAAGATTAGTTAAAAGGAAAATCTTATTTTGTAGACCTTCTCATTCTGTGTTTTCCAATTGATTAATAGAAAGAAGAACATATTAGATTGTTCCCAGTTCACCTTTACTATATGTTTTATTTTTGTTTATGCTATCTTGGATGATTTGTGTCATTTATGAATGGATATTAATGACTTATCATTCTAAGTTTTAGCTTTTGTGGTTTCTAGCATAAGGTTGTGGATTATTGAATCATGTCTTGCACTCTTTCATTTTTTGCAATAATTTATGGTTAGCTATTGTATTATGCTTGTTGGTGAGCAATATTCACTAAGGATTAAAGGTTTCAGTAGAATAATCAAAGTGTATCATACTCTAATGAGCCTCAATGGGTGCTTCTCATGGAAATATTTGAATTCCATGCTTTGTGCCTACTAGGCCTTAAGCATTTTGTTCTCTTTTCAACAATGAAGAGTTTGTGACACTCTATGCTCATTTCTTAGGAGTTTTGTGCTTTTGGTTATTTGAATGGGATTTTAAATGTTGTAAAAGCTTTGGCATATCGCCATAGATTATATTTTCTTATTTTCTACTTCTTCTCCCACTTTTACTCCCCCAAATGAGAATGAAGAGCCAACTTCTAAAATCACAAAGGTAGTCTAGTGAATTATAATTCATCCCCCATTCACTAAACTTCCCATAAGGTTGTTTCCTAAAGCATAAGCTATAAGGATCAACAGTTCTTTTTTTGGCACGCCCGGTGGGATTGTTTTAATTGCTAATCATTAGCAAGAGTGTGAGCCAAAGGCCAATTAAAAGGTCACAAACAACCTAAAATCTAGACTTATTGTTACCTCCCCTAATGATTGTAGCATGTGCTAGAGCTACCCAACCTATTACACAAAAAGCTCAACCACAACTTCATATTTCTGCTCAAGCACCAAAAAACTTTATAGCCTAGAATAGTGGTAGCTTGCTCATTACTCCTATTCCTCCTATTGTATGGGATCCAATTCTTGTGAATGCCCAAAGCACTCCCTAAGTTTACTGGGGGAGATTTTAAAAAATCAACAAAGCATCTTCAGGATGTCACTGATCTATGCACTGTTCATAATATCATAGAGAAAAATGTGGCACTCGGGTTATTTGTAACCTCCTCTAAAGGCAAGGCTCAAGATTGGTAATGATCTTTATCTCCTAACTCCATCAATACCTAGGATCAACTTGGAGATTGGTTTTTTGAGAATTTTTTGAAAAGGGAGATTGTTCATCTTTGTTGCAATAGTTGATAACAATAAAAAGAGCACCACAAGAGGTCGTTATAGATTTTAATACCAAGTTTCAAAAAAACCTAGCAAAGAATCCCAATAACTACTCGGCCACCTGTATTTATGGCATTTTTTCTTTATTTGAAGGTTTTCAACTTTGACATAGTAGTCATGATCTAGTCTCTTGGGGGTAACACTCTACGAAATGCATATGATCAAGCAATGAGAGATGAAAATAACTCGATTGATGTTGAAAAACTCCCACCTAGACCACTGATGCCAATGTTCCCGAAAATATTAGCTCAATCCCAAGAAGTTGCTCCTATCATGTCTTTTGCACCTTTTCCTTCTATGTATGTGTATACTAATGTGTAGGTAAGCACCTTTGCTTCCTCTTCATTATCCATGTAGGTAAATGACATGAAGAACCTATTGTGAACCTTCTCTAATGAGATTATTAATATAAAGTGTCAACAAGCAACACCTCTAAGACCCCCCTTTCAGGGATATTAAGGAGGGAGGCCACCTTTTCAACATAATCAATATCAGGGAGGTGCTAGAGTAAATAACCTGGCACAATCTTTAAACCAAATTTTTTTGGTTATCACTCTACTACAAACCATATCATCTAATCCCATTAGAGACTTAGTCACTCACCAAAATAATTTGGCAGATGACACAAATGATTGGTGTTTCCCTTGTAATGGTGCACACATGCCTCATAATTTTATGAGAGGAAATCTCCAATAGAAGGTGGAAGAGAAAAGAAGTCAGGGTGTCTCACCGGATGCAGGAGTATACGCTTACCAATCTCTTGGAGTAGAGAGTTCCATTCTCACTACTTAGATGTAAGGCATGTATCTCGAGCAAGAAGTAGAAATTGCCATAGATCATGTGCTCTTCTCCTGGATGGAGGATGATGATGTAGTGCTTGCTAATAAGGCCTCAACATCAAATACTCCATAATTCCAATCAAACTATAACACTCGCTCTAAGTAGAGGCTCACCAGAGAGCCTGTACCTCAAGTGTAGTAGCCCAAGGTAGCTGTGGAGAAGATTATTTGTTCGCCTAAAGTGATTCAACCTTTTCAAAATCCAAAAGAGGTGTTCTCTTGTAAGCCAAAAATATTATTGCTCGAATCACTTAATGTGGTCAAACATTTGAAGAAGATCCCCGCAAATGTGTCTCTATGGGATATTCTAGCTATCCTAAAACAAAATTCTCTATTGCGAGAAGCTCTAGAAGGTCATGACAGACTAGCGTAGGTTGGGATAACTCCAAAACACACTCAGGAAAAAACAAAGGACTAGCTACTATAGTGCAAGGACAACAAGTTGTGGCATACACAAATACTAGAGAAGAGGCTACGAAGGAAGAGGTAGGGAAAGCAAAAACCACTCCCTTGTTTTTGACTCTCATTGTAGGAGATAAACTATTGCATAAATCCATGATCGATTTTGGTGCTAGTACCACTATCATTCCCAACCAAATCGTTGGTGCTTTAAAACTAAAATATGAACCCCTAAAAAGGGGACTTATGTAGTTAGATGGGAAGAAATTCTGAACTGTAGACCTAATTAAAAAGCTTTCTTTAACCTTATATTCTTGTCCTAGCATCACCATTCCTTAATAAGTGGTGGTAATAAGTATTCCCATATCTTTGGGTTATATATGTTTGTCACGAGATTTCACTACTAAGATCAAAGGATATCTATCCTTGGATTGGTCACACCTCATCTTAAGGAAAAATCATGGAGCCAAAATGAAAGTGTTGTCTGAACCTTTATACCCCAAGCACACAGTAGATGAATCCTTGATGAATTTTGAGGTAACCCACACTTCCTTCAACTAACATGAGATGTAAAATGTAGAGATGTTAGAGGATGAAGAAGTAACCAAAAATAGAAGTGTTGAGGAAGATGGACATCCTTTTAAATCGATTCATGGAGACTAGTCCTTTTAGAAATTTTCATGCTACTAGTTTGGGAACTTATGTAATATATGATGAGAATCAAGTCATTCCCCAAGTGATTATGGTTCAAGATGATCCTAAAGCTTGCCACAGTCATGAGTTTGATCTTTGGACCTTGCACTTTGATGGTGCGAGATGTAAAGTTGGTTTAGGAGCTAGTGTTTTCCTAACTTCCTCGACTGGAGAGTGAACTCTTAGAGATTTCCATTTTCAATTCCCTTGTACAAATAATGAGGTTGAGTATGGAGGCCTAGTTTGAGGATTAATCCTTTCAGAGCGAATGGAAATCAAACAACTAAAAGTCTTTAGAGATTCAGAGTTGGTGATCAAGCAAGTGCAAGGCACCTCAACAATAAAGAATGTGTGCATGCATTCTTATTGACATAGAGTATGGGATTTTATTGAGCTTGATTTGATGCTTTTAACATCCAAGCGGCCCTCAGAAGCAAAATATTGAAGAAAACTAGTTGGAAACAATTGGCTCTTAGTTTGATCTAGTGATAGACCTGTTGAACAACAAATATTTAGTTTTGATTATTATTAGGCTGACTATTCAAAATAATGAGTAGAATTGGCAAGTGTTTGAGAGTGATTCTTAGATTTCCATGTTCATCCAATAATCTAGTGAATTTTTAGACCAATTACAACCTAAAATCGAGGAGGCTTACGAAGATCATATCATTTGGTTGAGCAATAAGTTTCTGAAAGGGATAATCACCCTAGAGAACCTATTTGATTATGATGATGCAAGGAATGATAAAAAAAGGTTTGTCGCAAACAAAGGAGATTATTTGGACCTTGATGTCAAAAATGGTAGAAAAGAGAAGGTTGGAAAGGATGTTCTTCAGAAGGACAAGGACAAATTGATATCTTTCTTTGACAAATATGATGGAGTAGTGGCATGGACCTATGATGATCTCAAGGGATATGACCACAACAACATTCAAGATACTATTGAGTTAGTTGGGGGAGTTAATCATATCTACCAAAATCATAGGTCATTCAGCCCAAAAGTAGAGTCGCTCATGGCTCAGGAGCTGAAAACTCATAAGTTCTTGGATCATATATCTAATTAATCATTCTACCTAGGTCTTGAGGTTGGTCCATGTTCGGAAAAAGAATGGAGACATCTGACTATGTGTAGATTTTTGAGATTTGAATAGGGCATCCTTAAAAGATCATTATCCATTTCCATCTATGGAGCAAATCCTCCAAAAAATTGTGGGATATGAGATGTTTTCATTGCTTGATGGTTTTTTGGGTTATAATTAGGTCTAGGTTAAAGAATAAGGCTAACACAAAATAATTTTCACCACAAAGTGGGGAACATTTACATATGAAAAGATGTCGTTTGACCTCTCAAATGTTGGAGCTACCTTCTAGTGCGTGATGGATATTGCTTTCAAAGATTTGATAAATCTGATCATACATATATTTACATGACCTCACAACATTTTTAAAGTAAAAGGAAGATCATTTTGATTATTTGGAAAAGGTTTTCCAGAAGTGCCAAGAGTGCGAGATCTCCTTGAACCCTAAAAAATATGTGTTTGAAGTCTTGCAGGGTAAGCTGCTAGGGTATGTTATGTCCAAAGAAGGTATTTCCATTGATTTGAAGAGAGTGAAAGCTATTAAAGAGCTAACCCTATCGGTAAATAAGAAGGGAGTGTGATCTTTCCTTGAGAAGATAAAGTTCATTATAAAATTCATATCAGACTTTGTTGGATTAGTTAGACCCATCACACTCATGTTGTAGAAGGATCAGGCTTTCAAATGGACTCCAAAAGGGAGAACAATGTTTGAAAAGATCAAGGAAGCTATCTCCTCGACTCTCGTGTGTCAGGAAATATAGTTGGGCATCTTAGAAAGAAATATCTAATATTAGTAGTTCCTTTGGTAGAAGACATGTACTCCTATGCCATAAAGAAAAATCAAACATAGTTCATTTCCCACATTAATCTTTTTGAGAGAAACTCATGCTTAACCAGTTTCAACAACACCATTAAAAGATTCAACAAACATAACCAACAACCATGAAAGATGAAACATAAGATAGGAACACACAGATATATGTGGGGAAAACCCTTTCGGGTAAAAGACCCCACTCCAAAAGCCCATATTGCCATTGTATTATTTAGTAACAAAGTACAGTTACAAATACAATATCAGGCTCATGGCCTTTACAGAGTTTACATCTTGTTCCATTCTAGAGAATATCTAGCAACATAAACCATCGTGACTACCTCTCTCAGAGAGAGAAATCTCTTTTGGCTATAAACCACACAGCTCGACCATCGGCCTCTCTATTGCACAGCCGCTCGGTCTTTGACTTCTGCAAGAATCATCTCTCTCTTGGCTTCCTAGCCTCTCAATCTTCACTCCATTTAGATTGATCGACGCTCTACATCCTTTAACTGTTCAACTACCACACTCCATTAGGGTTTCCACCTCGAGCCACATGCCACCATCCAACATCCAATTTTGGTTGTCGGATAAGCAATCAAACAAATCTCCATCATTGAACTTAGGGTTATCCACCTAACACCATGTCACCCAGTCAAAGAGACATTTATTACCATCTCACCAAAGTTCACTAAGCACATGGGCCCACATGCCTTTTGTCCTCCACATCATTGCCACCTATCGACCTTCGATTACAATCCACCATCCTATTGGGTCCCACCTTTGTCAGCTTCCAAGTCTCTATATCGCTGAAAATTTAAACTTGAAAACCTCATGGGGGTTGTGAAGTTCCTAGAACCTGCGACTTGTCGACAACATAGGGATCGCCCTATCACCCAAAACTCGAACTTCTGAACCTCAAGTTGGAGGTTGTAAAGTTTGAAAAACCCATGAAACGTCGACAACAAAGGGATTGCTTTGTCACTCAAAACCTAAACTTTTGAACCTCAAGTTAGAGGTTGCGAAGTTTGCAAAACCTGTGACACACCAACAACAAAGGGATTAACCTTCACTTCACATCCGCTAAGTTGGGAGGTTATGAAACTTTAGAACCCTGCAACTTCAGTTAGAAAAACTTGAAAAACCAATGACTTAACATAGGTCGATGGAGGAAAACACAACTACTCCAGGAAGTTGACAAGCCAATAAATTTGAGTCACTTTTCTCAACATTCTCCCACTTGATGAAGAACTTACTAGCTCCTTCCAAAGAAAAATCAAGAATCTTAAACAATGCTTTTGCGCTCCAACCAAGACACTTGGAACTACATCCAAGATGTCCACCAACTTAGGCAATAGTTCCAACTATCCACCATAGGAAAAGGAATGAGCCAAGGTGTACATGCACCAATCTCAAGAACACAAGCATTAAATCCAACAAATGATAAAGGCTTCAACACTACCACCACTCCACTGTGATCACAAGCTATACACAAGAAACACAACATCAGCTTCAAATCCCTCAATCATGAACACAACCGTGAAGTCATTCTCTAGAAACAAGATAGAACATCAGCTAGAACAACAACCAAAAAACTGACTGCTCCCATCCAATTGATCAACCTACACAACTAAAAATAGCACACACAGCAAGTGCTAATCCATCTAATCACACATACCTCAAAGGTATCCACGTCAACAAACTCATGCCACTTACATAGCCAACCCATCAACAATAAATAAAATCTCCAAGTTTCAACCATTTGAAGAAGACCAAACACATATAGGAACTCCCACTGCATGGGTAATGCCAAATCAAGGCATAACGAGTATACCAACAACATCACAGAGAGAGTGTTAACATGTAGTTTCAAGGAACCATTCACAATGATATGCACAACCTCTACAACCCTCACCAAAAGTCTCCATAACCAATACTATAGAGAGAAAATTATGCACATCATATACCCGCAGAAAGTCCTTCTACATACACCTCTAAATGCCAACTATGTCAAGTATGATCTCCTCCACAACACTCCAAAAGAAAATTGTTAAAAAAATTTAATCATTCAATCACCCAGATCAAACACAACATATATTTTATGTAATTATATGGATGTAAGCTTCTCCAAGAAGATCAAACTATTTAATTTCCCATCTCAGGAAATCAACCCAATGCATCTCCTAAACTCAACATCAATGAAAGTAATCATAATGCACAAGGAGATGACCCTGCTATCCATCTCTCACAAGGAATCCTTCATAAACATCTAATAGCAGTTCAAGATCCATATCAATGAAAGAAAGCATAAAAAACCTGAGAGAAACAATGGGAAATACCTCTCAAGCCACAAACTCCCGAGTAAACCAAGAGTGGGGAATGAGAATGCTCCTCTAGGATAATGAAGTCATCATGATTTATCCAAGAGAAATCTCCTCATTGGTCTACGTTGAACTCATGTCCAACCAAGGTGTAGGCTCCTAAGACTTTCTGGTGAAATATCATCAAGAGTAACCACCAACACTTCTCTCATTTCAAGAGAATTGTAGCCTCACCTTATTCTTCATGTATCCATGAGCACCTGCAACTGATCAACTCATGCTAAACTCCAAATGCATCATTGTACCATCATGAAGTTCTCAAGCATATGACCAATGCACCCAATACACAAATAATTACCAGACCATTGTCAAAGCTCCAATCATTTGAACTAGGAACTTATCATGACATCATGATCTACTCATCTCCCTTAGGAAATCCCATGCTCTAGGTAAACATACAATAGTCTCAAGAGAAATGCATCATTCCAAAACTCTAATACACAATCAAGAGTGTACAATGACACGAAACACAACAAACTCTAAACCAACATCACCTATCAAGCACCACCAACACTTCAGCCAAAGACTCCAAGAATCCTCCATGGTTTTGAGATGTTGCACATCTTCAAATAGTGTCCATGTAGATGTGAAAGAATTATTTTGCAAAAATAGGATCAAAGAGCTCCTCTTAGTAACATCTGCAACACTAGAGAAGGCCATCCATCAACATGTGATGAATCCACAGTCATTGCTATAGCTCCCACTAAACTGTGAGAACTGATATTTCCAAGCATCATGACCAAACATCTGCTAAACTAGAAATCCTTCAAGTCCACACAACATGTCTTTCTGACAATAATACCAAGTGACACCAAGATCTCCAAACCAAGCAGATAACACCATCATTGTCAAAAGCTTACACAAAACTGTGTATCCAAGCTATCCATGACATCATGATACACATGCTACATGTCCCCATAACCAACTATCTAGGTACTTAACACCATACATCCTTTCATCTCAGAGTAACCACACCAATGCACAAGTGACCAGAGGTAAGGCCAACTAAAAAATTTGCACCAACAATGAATCAACCTCATGGATATAAATAGTCCACTTTTGAGTTTTCCCATAGAAAACATGTAGGTAAAGATAGTCCATAACATTGCACAATTCGTAGAACCATTCAATAGAAATATTCAAACCGATCATTGCACTAGAAACTGCAAAACTGAGATCTTAAAGAGAATAAAAACATAGACAACTTGACTCAAACACCAAATCAAGCTCATATCCAATTCGCCAATCATGTCCATGACTTGAGCACCATAGTCTAGAAACCCAACAAGAAACACCATAAGAATGTTGAGTGACAAATCAGATACCAACACTCCCATGCAAAGAAGACATCACACCTCCTCAAACCATGTCGAACTACAACTATCTCATCTAGTCATACCCCAAAAGCCAGGGTCTAGAAAGCAACAGGCCCACATAACCACAAGTTTTACTTGACTGTGTAAAACCTACAAAACCACAAATCCATGCAAGTACAAACCATCCTTAAAAGGAAGCAACAGTTTAGGAACTCCAAGCCCATTTCAAGCCAAATCCAAAACCACCAACATGCACATGCATTTGAGAGATACGGGCTATTTCAGAAGTTTCTAGATCATCCAATGATCAACTCCATAGAATGCTTGCAATTAGGGTACCATAAGACTATGCCTTCCAATACCGGGAAAAAAAACCCAGCATAAGCACATTATTCCATGACTAAAAAACAACCCAAGCATCTCCATATCATCAAGGATCCTCTCACACAAACACCCAATATGAAAGCTTTTGTTGCAACACAGCCACGAAGAAAAAATATTCCACCCCATGCATCAGGGTTATACCGCTGCCAACTAGGAACCTCAAATCACAACATTCTGGTATGACCAGTTTTAGTTTCTCCATATTGACCATCTTCCATGTTGTGTGTTGTCTCAGAAACTATAACAAAAAAGCAAGAACTTCCACTCACCAAAGGATCAATACATCAATTGATTCCTCTATATTTTCTCAAGCCTGACTAAGTAAGAAATCTTCACTAAAGGAATAACCAAAACCAACAACACACTAGGAATAAACACATCCCAGAAGAAGGCTCTGATACCACTTGTCTGGAAATATGGTCGGGCATCTCAGAAAGAAACATCTAAGATCATTAGTGCCTTTGGTAGAAGACACATACTACTATGCCATAAAGTGGAATCATACATAGTTCATTTCCCACATTAGTCCTTTTGAGAGAAAATCATGTTTAACTAGTTTCAACAACACGATTAACAAATTCGGCAAACAGAACCAACAACCATGAAATATGAAACAAAAGACATGAACATGTAGATATACGTAGGGAAAACCTTTTTGGGTAAAAAAACCCCACACTCCAAAAGCCCAGATCACCATTGTATTATTCAACATCAAAGTATAGTTACAAATACAATACTAGGCTCACAGCCTTTACAAAGTTTAAATCTTGTTCCATTTTGGAGAATATTCAACATAACCCATCACAACCACCTCTCTCAGTGAGAGACATCTCTTTAAGCTACATAGCCACATGGCTCAACCATCATCCTCTCGGCCTCTCTGTCATACAACCACTTGACCTTCGCCTTGTACTAGAATTATCTCTCTCTCAACTTCCTAGCCTCTAGGCTTGCACCCCGTTTAGATTGACTGATGCTCTACATCCTCTAACTATTCAATTATTGCACCCCATTAGGGTTTCCACCTCAAGCCACATGCCATCATCCAACATCCAATTTTGGTCATCAGATAAACAATCGAACAAATCTCCATCATCGAGCTTAGGGTTATCCACCTAACACCATGCCGCCTAGTCGAAAAGACATTACCGTATCACCAAATTTCATCAAGCACATGGGCCCACATGTCTTCTATCCTCCATGTCATCGCCACTTGTCAGCCTTCGATCATGATCCACCATCCTATCAGGTCCCACATCTTTTGGCTTCCAACTTGCTATATCACTAAAAAACATAACTTCAAAACCTCATGTCTGAGGTTGTGAAGTTCTGAAAACCTATGACTCGCCGACAACACAAGATTGCCCTATTTCCCAAAACTCAAACTTCTAAACCTGAAGTCAAAGGTTGCGAAGTACACAAAACCCGCAACATGCCGACAACAAAGATATTGCTCTATCACTCAAAACACAAAATTTTGAACCTCAAGTTGGAGGTTGCGAAGTTCGCAAAACCCGCAACATGCCGACAACAAAGGGATTAACCTTCGCTTCACTGTCGCTAAGTTGGGAGGCTATGAGACTTTAGAACCTCATGAATTCAGTTAGAAAAAGTTAAAAAATCAACAAATTAACACAACCCAATGAAGGAGGAAAACACAACTGCTCCAGGAAGTCGATCAAGCCAATAAATCTAAGTCACTTTTCTTAACATCGTGTTGGTGAATTTTGATTTTTCCAAATATTTCATTATGTATGTGTATGGAATCGAGCACAATATACCAACAATGCTAACAAAAAAAGATGAAGAAGGGAAGGGAGAACATCCCATCACCTTCCACTCAAGGACCCTAAAGGGGTATGAGGCTAAATATAACTATTGACAATGAGGATTTCACCCTTAGCCAAGTTAGACTTGCCTGTCCTGTTGTAACATGGAAATGCTCTTAGATTGTGGGTAATCTATAAATGAGAGTGAATCTATAGAGTGGGTTGGTTCCCCCAGTAAATCACCTAATCTAAAAGACTATCAAATGAAAGGGTTCAAAGGAATTAGAAGCTAAAATTGAGATCCTAAAACCTAAGATGATTCACCAGCAATTTAAAGATTATGATAACTTTTTACTCTCGACAATCTCTCAAAACTACAACTCTCACAATCCCACCCTAGAAGCATATAATCCAATAGTGATTTACATAGAGGTTCACTAAATGTAACACAGAACACAACTTGAATTATATGAGACCCTTGTAAACAAATT
Source organism: Sequoia sempervirens (assembly GCA_007258455.2). NCBI lineage: Eukaryota > Viridiplantae > Streptophyta > Pinopsida > Cupressales > Cupressaceae > Sequoia > Sequoia sempervirens. The sequence goes on along the minus strand of VDFB02353493.1, from coordinate 72,107,297 downwards.
CATAATAACAAGACATGAAGAGGATTTTGTATTTGAATCACAATTAACATCAAATTGGTATAGAAAATTTGAGACAAGAAAATGAGAAAGGAAGTCCTATTATTTTATTGAAATGAAGGAGTTTCAAGCCCAAAATCTGAGTACAATAAAATGTTTACAAGATTCTCCAACTGAGTAGGAGAGCAAGAAATGACAATCTGAACTGATAAAATCCAAAATTTTCTCCAAACTTATATCCTACAAGTGTCTCCAAAAATGAAAATAGCAAAAATCAACTCAACTACATCTCAGAATTAGCAATTTTGATCCATTTTTGAGCTCCTTAGAAAAGCCCAAAAAAATAGTGTTCAAAACAGCTCCAAACTACATGAGGAAAATGGAAACATTAACTGCATTTAAAACAATAAAAAACATTAAGGTAATTTATAGAAACATTACCTTAATGTTGTTTTACATCATTGAAATTTCAAAAATTCAAAATAGAAAGTCCCCTATTACATTTGATTTGATGCAGTTTGGCTCTAATAGTTCTGATTTTTTGCAATTTGGGTAAAAATGATACTTTGCAAAGCACCAAAGTAATATGCAAAGGCTCCTGTTGTATTTTATTTTTCTATAAAAAAAATCATAAAAAATGTGACCATGGGCTATAAACCATAAAAACACTAAGGAATATGAATGGCTCAACCTAGTAAGAAGGGACCAAAGTGCATATCATTTTATCGTAAAATCATAAAAGCAAGATGTGAGTTTATTTGACTTTCTTTAAAAAATCAAGTAAAATAGCATAAGGCATAATTCGACCTAGGCATGACATTTACAACAAGGCATTTGATTTTTAAAAGAATGTGATAAAAACCCACATTCGAATTAGGGCATGAAGGAAACCCTAACATCAAAACCGACACCAATCCCTAATTTTCCTCATCATTTGCATCGACCAAGTTTGGAGAAAAAAGTGCTCTGCTCAAGTCGCAATGAAAACTAGGGTTTGAGCTTATTTTCTGCATTTTCGGCAATGATGGCTATGTTTCTTCTTATGTGTTTCTTTCCTTCCTTTATCTTCAGTAGCATAGTACATTCCTTGTGTTCTGTTGACTCAGCTATTCCCACAGCTTGTGTGGGACACTTGATATTTCTTTTCATCCCAATAAATATGAAAACAACATTTTGTGCAATCTTCTTCAATTTTGTACCTTTCTTTTGCAAAAATGTACAAAACATTATGGAACAGATAGATCAATACAGAATGAAAGCACTATTCTTTGTATCTCATGCAATCTTTTCTATGTTGTAAACATTAAATGGCAATTGAATTCTCTCTTTAACTAAAAGCACATTGCACATTTTAATTAAAAAATTATTTTAAACTCCAATACATGCAATGGTTTAAGCAAATGCATAAATGAATTGAATTTTTTTACCTTAAAATGAACTTAATTTAATCAGCTCTACCAATTTGAGCTGTGGTGAAAAATTGGTAACAATAACATTGTTGAAAAGTGAGATTTTGCCATCATCAAAGGTCTTAAGAAGTTCTAACACTTGATAACAAGCAATAAAATAATGATATATGTAGTGCGTAAAAGTGTGTGGGAACACATAATGGAAGGAGAAATTATTGAAAAAAGAGAAAAATGGATCACAAAGATCCTAGAGTATGATGTAGAGGTCTGACCTACTAAAGTGGTCCATGGGAAAGGACTCTAAGAATATTTATCCAAGGATAATAAAGCCCCAAAGGAAGAGAAATATTTCAAAACACCCCCAACCCAAGAATATGATTTAGAGGAGGTCTTGTTCAATTAGTTCAATGTCACAAATTCATGGGTCGAAGACAAAACTAACTTCATGTAGTTAGGAAGATATTTGACTTGTCTCTCATTGCACAAAAGGGGATTTTACAGACTTCATGGTGCAAGTTATGTTTTGATTGAGGGAGTTCTTTTCAAGAGAAAATTTGATGGTGTACTTCTTTAGTGTGTAGAAAAATCTCAAGCAAATAGAATCTTGAATGAGTTCCATAGCAGACCTGTAGATGGTCATTTATCCCCAAAGACAACTATGATAAAATCATGTACGTCATGTACTACTGGCCTACTCTATTCTCTGATTGCCACAATTTGGTGAGGAGATGCTAGAAATGTCAATTCTTTCTCAATAAGCACATGAACTCTGCAATGACATTGAATCCAATTATAGCAGATGAACCCTTCACTTAGTGGTGTTTAGACTTTATTGGGATGATAAACCCAATATCTAGCACTGGTCACAAATGGATCCTTATCACAATAGATTATTTTACTAGGTGGTACAAAGTTTTTCCATTGAAATGATCCATAGAAAATGAGATTTTGAATTTACTTGAGGATTTTGTTGCAAGATTCGGTCCTCCTAAGACCATCATCTTTGACGATGCATGAGCTTTTGTAGGGTCCAAAATGTTTGAGTTTGTATTAAAGCATGAGATCTTCTTGAATACTTCATCAAACTACTACCCGCAAGGAAATGGGCTCACAGAATCCACAAATAAAAACCTAATTAGGTTGATTAAATGGATTGACATGGATCATAAAAGAGAATGGAACAAACATTTACAGACAATGTTATGGGCTAGATCACCCCCCAAACAAGTTTTGAAAACTCCCCCTATAAGCTAGTCAATGGAAAGGAAGTTGTGTTGCCAATATTTGTGGAAATTCTACTTTTACAATGGTTGAAGTCTCTAGAGGTTGAAGAAAATGGAGCTATGAAAATTAGTTTGGAAAATTTTCTCATTGTTTAGGAGTCTTGGGAGAAGGCATATAGTGCTATGAAAAACTAGAAGTAAGTGGTTAAAAAATGGTTTGATAAGAAGGAATCCAACCCAAGATTCAATGAAGGTGACTTAATCTTGAAATCCGATGAACATATTGCTAAGTTGGGGCAACATGCAAAATTTAATCCTCTTTGGAAGGGACCGTTCCACATTGCTAGTTACAAAGAAAGAAATGCTTTTGAGCTAGTGGATTTGGAGAGAAATTCCCTTGAGATTATGGTAAACAAAATCTATTTGAAACATTTCAATTAATTATTGGCCTATGTGCCCTCTTGTAAATAAGTAGTTAGGTTTTATTTCTATTTGTGTGGTGTGTGTTTCCTTCAATAAGTGTCGTGGGCACAAGTCGTTTAGCTTTCTCATGGTGTTTTCTATTGTGGCATCTTTGTCTAAGTGCAATTGTCAAAAGAAGTGACCCTTATTGATCACCTCTTGGCTGAATTAAATGCTCGCACTTGCAAAATTCCCATCTTATGTTATTTTCCAGTGCCACATTTCCAAGAAGGCAGCACAGTGAGACATTTGTCCTCCTTCCTTAAAGGTTGGCATTTCCCAAAAAGAAGGCAGTTAATTCACATGAGTGAGCTCTTCAAAAAAATTGAAGTACTAATTGTACCATTCATTTGCATTTATCCTAAGTGCAAAAGGAAGCAAAGTAGAGCATACACAAGAAAAAATCAAGTTCCAAAGAATTTTTTTCATGAATTTCAGTGAAGTTGGGAGTTTATAGTGCATAAACAGTGAAATTAAGCAAGTGGCAGTTTAAAAATAAATTTGAATCAATGGTCATTGAAGGGAAATCCTCTAGTATTGGTGTTGAAGAAGCACCGGCTCCATCTTTCTTTGTCGATGTTTTTGGTGACAAATCATACTCCTTGGCCCCAATACCGCTTAAGCCATTGTTTACAAACACCCATTTTTTAAAGCAAACAAATCACAGGGACTCAACTCTAGTATTGGATTTTGCTAATGATATCCATGACCCAAAACTGCATTCAAACCCCAAGACCCTCCATGAAGGTGCTTTTGTGAGGATGCAAAAGAAAGTAAAGGAAATAGATCTTGAATCTCTAGGTGTCCGACTGTGGAACTGCGATCTCCCACAATACATGGTACCATTAGTGCATCCATGTCATGAACTTGTGGATGATTATGCATTAAATTTTGATCTGCATGTTGGGATCACTCGACGAAAAGAGTTGAAGGGTATCATCAGTTTGGAAACTATCAGGGAAATGTTATGTGTCTCATTCGACTCAGCGGTGGTGGAGAAGTTTTCCAGAAAGAAGCTAGAATTTTATTGGGAGACCAAGAATGACCAAATCAAATTTTGCAGCTATGAGTTGAAAATGGACAAGTAGGGGAAAAGGTTGCCTAAATTCCCCATAGGTCTTAAAAAAATTATCAAGACCTGAAGACGTCTTCTAAATGGTCACATTCGTTTATGATTGGGATCAAGATGATAATGTGGAAGAATTTCAAATGGGTTTTGGCTTCAAACTCATAAAGAAGAAGCAACATTTCTAGTATGATTTCATAGACATCATTGTAGGAAACATATACAAACAATTACAAAATTATAAAAAATCATACAAATTAGGGTACTCTTCTTTTCTAGCACACATTATTTTGTATTAGAATTATGAGTTTTTTAAAAGATATATGTCAATGAACATCACTGATGCATCAAACAAAAGGAATCTGGTTACTATTTGGACTCATGTGCTTTCCACTATGCATGATTACTATACCTTTTTCGACTTATTTTGACCCCAAACATTCAATATTTGTACCAAAAGAAAGCCACTGCTAGACTTACAAAGGAACATGTGTCATGGATGAAGGATAGTCGACCTTCATGTGACTATTTTTCCAAAGAAAATTAAAATTTTGTGTGAATGTATGGGTTTATAAAGGAGCTTTTTAGGTTGCCTACTTGTGTGACAAATAAAACTCTTGCCATTGAAATAGCACAACAATTGTCCATAATTGACAATGCATTTGGGGTGGGAAGGAGAAAAACAATGGTTTACAAACCCCCAATAACACGGGACGAGGTCACATTGCAAAAAAGGTATACAAATATAATATTAGCAGGAAAGTTGACTCAAATGGGCCTTGGTGTTATATGTGACTACTAGAATTATGATCTAGATGATTATTTACCTAGCATGGGGATATCCTTGACCCATACCCCATGGCCATACTGGGATTAGAGGTGCAATATAGATGTAGTTAGTCTAGATTTGTGTGTTGATTTATCATTTGTGTCATCCAATGGTAAACCCCCATGGCTTTCCTTTTATATAGTTATGGCAGAGGTGAACCCGACTGTCAAAATTCATAAATCTATGAGAACGAATTTGATGCAATTAGGTTGGAGCAAAAAAAATGATCATTGATTTTTGGATATATCAACAAGAGGTGCATGATTTGAATTCTAATTATGATGCTACCCCTTCTAATAGTAGGTTTGATGATATATTGGATGAAGAACATGGAGAGTCATATAAGGAGGAGGAAATCACCTCACCATGGCAACAAAGAGGGAAGGAGAAGAGAAAAAAAGAAAGACCATTGGCAGGACCAACGTCGCAACAAGCATTATCGCTAGGTGTAGCAGTTAGGTAGTCACAAACCTGGACCCTCTTGAAAGGAAGCCCCAAGCTTCTTAACAAGCTCAAGGCTCATTGAGTTCCAAAGGTGAGGAATCTATTTTTCCCACTGCACCTCTTGAGAAGAAGTAGAGGGGGTGAAGGTTGAACCTAGGCAATGTCCAGGAAGGAGAAGACGAAGTGACTATTATCACACAGCCACCAGCGGTCTCCACGATGCAAGTATGTTTCTCTCCCCCCATTCTATCTTTCTCTTAGTCATTGGTTCCTCATGTTTTTCTTTCACTCCCTCCTCCATCTCAATCCATGGTCGCTACCATGGTCATTGTTGCACAAACAATGCCTTCTGTACCCTCCTCTACAGTTGCTACTATAATTTCCACCATAATGTAGCCTCTTTTTCCTAACATTGTGACTACCTCCATCTACACACCTACTACCATAATTGCTTCATCAATTGCACATGATCCTATTTCTAATCCATTATTTGTACCTTTCTCTTCACCCCTACCTTTAACTATGATGATGGTCCCTTCATCTGTCGCTGCACCATTAGTCTTTCAGAGGATGTCACACCCTACAAAAGCATTACAAGATATTCCATCTTTCTCTTCTATAACCCTAAGATTTCTAATGACTTCCCTATCAAGAGAATGAACATGGACCTCCCTTGTTCCTATCCCTTTTGGTCTACCCACCATTGTCAAATTTTTCAGACAATACATTGAATCTCCTTTGGAGTACCAAGCCCAAATAGATCAAACAAGGAAACCTTAGGAGGACAAGATGCAAAAGGGGAAAATGAAAGAAGCTCTAGCTTCGGTCACCCCAGAAATGGAAGCAAATTTTGTTGAAAAGTAGTAGACTTTAATGATTGCAATAATGACTCCTCTAGTCTCCAAGCCCAAGGGCTAGATGCAATCTAGAGACAATGATATCTAGGCAATATTCCTTAACCTTAGCAACACTCGTCCATGTGATAAGTTAGGGATTATGGAGGAAACATAAAAGGTAATAACAACTAATTACCTGAAATAAGACTGACGCATAAAGAAAAAGGAAAAATTAAAAAATATTAAAGCTATAATGGACAGGATGAAGGCTAAGGTCATAAGGAAAGATGCAGATATTGCTCACCTGAGGAAGGAGCTACAAGACAAAACTTTGGCAGACCTCCAAGTAGAGCGAGCAAAGAAGGTTGTACTCCAAACCGAGCTAAATAATGCATTAGCTGAAATTAATGTAGAGAAGAAAGAAAAGGAAGACGTAAACTCTAAGTTGCAAGCCAAAGAGCAAGAATTGGTGCAAGCTAATAAGGACCTCTCCAATGCTACAATTCAGAAGGAATGACTACACTAAAACATGCAAAAGAGAGGGATAAATTATAGGAGTTGGTTGATGCCCAATATCTAGGTATCAGTGAAAAGAGCACAAAGGAGTTAGCAGAAAAGTAACTACATGAGAAGATGCAAAAGCTATCTAAAATCCAACATGAGCTCTTTGATGCTTCAGGAATGCAGGTACAAATTCAACAAGTGGTACAACAGAAGGAGGCTTAATTCCAAATAGAGCTCCATGAAGCTCAAGTTTTGATGGATTTGAAGAAGCAAGCCAAGGAGACCGCAAATTCCACCCTGGAGGCACAAGATCAAGAGTTGGTGTAATTATGCCTAGAGAATTCAAATTATTTGGACAAAATTAATAAATTGCAAGAAGAGGTAAAAAATAAGGATTCATAGATGCAACAATTGTAGGATGCAACCATAAATCCAATGCACCAAGCTAATTTTCTTCCTCTACTGCAATAATTATATATATCCTATTTGGAGAAAAGTGGTAACATCTATGTGGCTAGCCCTAAAGTTCATGGAAAATGCACAAGAATTGAGTGCAAAGGTTAGCCCTACTGTCAAAAAAAAAATTTAGTCTATCACTCCCAAGGTAGCAAAGTCAGAGCTTTTAATAGGGAAATTGTACAAGACGATAGATGATGCCTTAAAGGTTGTGAGGATCAGAGATAGAAGAGCGGCGGAAAGGAAAGCCAATGAATTCATTAATTGAAATAAGGTGTAGAGAAGGGGGATTCGCTACTCATGAGTTCTCTTCATTCAGAGAGCCTCAGGGGGTGAAGTTCCCTAAACTACCTCAAGGAATAGCTTGAAAGTTCTAGAATCCAAAAGAGCAGGTCATGAAGATTCTTTGGACAAATTGACAAGCTCTTGGCCAAAGGTGACAGAGCGGGATATAAACGATAGTGCAACACGTTGGTGCCCCAGAGGTGCACTAGTGTATCATATGGACCAAAGAGTGAACTTATCATAGAAAATAGCTAAATAACTACTTCTATAAGGAAGGTGTCCTCCAAGATCTTTCACATGAAGGATACCCAAAAAAGCACCTTACAGACCCGTAGACCTACAAGGAAGGTGTCCTAGATCTCTCACATGAAGGATACCTGGAAAAGTTCCTTACAGACCCACAGACATGCAAGGAAGGTGTCCTCCAAGATCTCTCACATGAAGGAAACTAAGAAAAGTTCCTTACAAACCTGCAGACCTACAAGGAAGGTGTCGTCCAAGATCTCTCACATGAAGGAAACCCAAAGAAAGTGCCCTATAAACCTGCAGACTTGCAAGGGAGCGACCCCCAAGATCTCTCACATGGAGGAATCCCAAAAGAAGTTCCCTACAGACACACAGACCTATAGGGAGGTATCTCCCAAGATCTCTCACATGGAGGAAAGCAAAGGAATGGGACTTTGCAAAGTCGAAAAGTGGCTTCATAGGTACACTTGCAAAGCGAAAAATGGCCACGCAAGTAAGTAGGTGGACAGTCACGCAGACCATCGGTAGATTGGAAAGTTTTCAAAGGGGTCCCTTGGGAACCCTTCAAGGGAAGAGGTTTCCACTCAAAGGATGCACTATTTGAAAAACGGGGTCTAGTTAGGCTGCCCCCAAGCTAGATGCCAATGAATTCATTTGAGAGAAAATATTTCAAAGGGGGTCCCTCGGGAACCCTTCAAAATAAAAAGGGGTCTACTCAAGGGATGCTTCATTTGAAATACATAGAGAAGAGATGGGGTCCTTAAGGACACACATCTCTAGATCAAGTTATCACTGCCCCCAACATATAAGGGAGGAGAGTCATGCAAGACACTTAGAGCATGCATGATAGAGGTAAACTTTGATATCGCTGGTTGTTTGAAGTAGAGGCAGGTGCATCAGAAAATAAATGAGTGATGGCACCTGAATCATGAAGTTGTCATATTTTATCCTTAAGGCCTTACATTCACTAGTGGAATGGTGAAGCACTCGATGGTATGCGCAAAAAGAATGTGTTTCTCTATCATTTTTATGGAACTTCTTATGTGTGGGAGAAGGAAGAGTAATCAAGTGGGCTTTTAGAAGCCGCAAAAAAATACACTCTTACTCAAATAAAGGATGAGGAGTAGGAAGCAAACCTTTCTCTTATGGAGAAAAGCTTGACTGCTTACAAGAAGAAGATACGAAGATAGAAGAAAATGGAGGAAGATTCTTTTCAACATAATGAGGTTGAGAAGAATTCATGTCACTCAACCATGGATTTTGTTTAGATTGTTCATTTGAGCAACCAAGCCCCAAGTTACACTTATGGGGTGAGAATTCTATAGGAACCTGAATGCCTTGTTCTTTATGCCCACAACCTTTACGCTCATAGCCATATTTAGATACAAGCCTAAAGCTAGGGCCATAATGTGTTTGCAAATCTTTGGAAGAGGGGGGATCTACATAGAGAGTATTATTCTAGCAAGGGGGAACATACTCTTCTATAGGAAGGCCATCATCCTCTTTAATAGGACTGCCAAAAGCGTAATCATCTTCCTCAGAGGGAGGATCAACACTAAGAACATTACAATTTATGTTCATACTACCCTGCGATATAGAAGAATAACCATCTCTAAATGCAAGTGTGGATGTGTTATTGGAAGGTTTGAATGGAATAGGTAGACCTTATATTCTCCAATGAAGGAGTTTGTAAAGTCTAAGGAACCCCGATCATCACCAAGAAATGCATTCTTTTGAGAAGTAGAAAGAGTAGAATTAAGATTTATTTCTTTAGGGACATCTATCTAAAGAGTAAACATTGACACATTGGAAGACACTGAAGGAATAAGAGTAGGCACAACTAAAATCCAACTAGCAGCTACCATCTCACATAAGTGCATAGCCTCAGGGTCAGCCTTAACTGTGACTACTCGATTGTTACAAATGAACTTAAGAGATTTAAGCAAGGTAGACGAGACTACACCCATAGCATGAATCCATGGTCTACCAAGAAGAAGGTTATAAGGTAATTTTTATGACATAACATATACAAGGGTGGGTACGGTAATGGGTCCCAACCTCAAAGGCTAAACTATCATGCCTAGGGCTTGTCGATCGACATTATTGAACCCACAAATAACAACAGGAGAATCATTAAGAGAAGATGGATCAATATTAATCTTAGGCAATAGATCAATACTATATATATTTAGCATTGAACCAACATCATTTAGGGTATGTCTAATGCCAATTTTATTAATATTAACTATAATCATTAAAGGATTTGCTTGTTTTTGTACTTCTAAGAGAAAAAGTTCCTGTGGATAGAAGGTAATATTCAGTGAGTTTGCAAGAATATGAGCTATCAACGCATTAGCATCTACCAGCCTTACGAAAGAAGGAAAGAGGATCTTTTGCAAGGCTTCTTGAAGCATACCTTGGTAAACCAGAGAAAACTGAAGCAAGTCCCACAATGATATCTTAGTTGGATTAAATTGGAGTTGCTTGACAGGATCGTATTCACTAGGTGCTCTAGTCGTAGGTTTAGGTGCTTGAGGAAGGCTAGGTTGTTTATTCATTCTATTTTCATAAGTATGGGCTACCGCTCTATAAGAGGGAGCCTTGGAAAGATCAAGGGAATTACTATCAAATGGAACACCATCGATAGAACAAATCCTTTTAGGAGAAGAAATAGTTGGATTCACTTAAATGACTGGTTTCTTAGGCCTTTGAGGGGCAGTAGAGACATAGATTATATTTACAGAATCATCACAACTAGTGGAATAGTTATTCGAAGAGACATTCTCAACATCGATCCAAGGAGGATCAGATGTTGAAGGAGGTTCATCATTCACTAATGCATCATCTCCGAAAGAGAGTGCATTAGAAAAAAGATGAGATTCATCATTCACAAATGCAACATCTCTAGAAGAGAGTGCGTTGGAAGGTATAGGAGATTCATCATTCACAAATGCATCATCTCCAAAAGAGAGAGCATTGGAATGAATAGAAGGTAGAGTAACATTAAGAAAGGTATCAGTGATTTCATCTTCTTGCAACAAAACATCCTCCAACACAAGAGGAATTTCATGAGAAGGATCAAAGATACCGAGTGACATGGGTAAAGCCAAGTCACCATCACATGCATGAAATGGAACATCATTAACATTTTGGATAACATCAAAAAATGAACTAATGAAAGAGGATATTAAATTCATTTTGAAAATAGTAAGTTAAATATGACAAATAATGAATAAACAAGTCAATTGATAATAGAACTAAGAAAAACCGCAAATCCAGACCTTTGGATTTTTTCGGTATTTTCTAGGTTCTAGTAATTTGCGTTTTCGGAGGTCTTCGGAGCAGAATTTGAGGTTGAAACTTGTGTTGGAGCTAAAATTTGGCTGTTGAGGCACAATATTTTAGGGAATAAATTAGTCATCTTGGAGATCTTTCTAATGGTGCAAACGGTTATGAATTCCAAGCACCGACTCAAAAGTTATGACCCCTCCAAGTGATGAGCCTAGTTTTTGGTATAGTTTTTGGCAGCATCTATAGTCTATTTGCTCATAGATGTCATGGAATTTAATGCTTAAGTGTTGGAATTGGCATAATGTTTCTCTCAAACCATTGACATTTGACATTACCCTATCCTTGCAAGCTTTAATGATATTTGGCATAATATGTGGGTCATCTATATTGATTTTGCATGTGATTAATGAATGTTTCTTAGAGTGGTTATTGATGTGCAATTATTATGCGTACTAACCTTGACATGCAGATTTAATACACCAAATTAAGGAAGACACCACCAGCTAGGCATGCACTATAACATCCAATTGAGAAATCACTTCAAGTCAAAGGCAGCCAGCAACAAAGATTATTCATGTAACTGAACGTAACTGCCTTTTAGTGGATCTTAATGATTAAGCATGTATGAACATTACTGCTATGCTGGATCTGTGCTTGACTCGCATGTCTGACCAGATTTCTTGCATGTGTAACTGTCGTCGCTCCATTTTCCCCTGTTTTCCCTAAATGACGTCCTCCCAGTCATGGAGTTGACTGCCTTGTTTAGCAGTAGTATAAATAATAATTGGACGCTCCTTCAAAAAAGGAGGTTTCACGATTTTACATTATACTCTCATTTTCAGTTTCAACAATACATATACATTATTCTTTGTATGCATGATTTATAGTGAATAAAATAAACTTGAGTTCGAGCATTTGAGTTCTTGTTAGTTTAGAGGATACTTATCCAAGGGGCCCACTTGGTGAGTAATTTGTCTTCTTAGTTTAGCATTAGCTTAATGTTACTTGTTGTTTGATACTTAGTTTAAAATCTGGCATTGACTATTCCTGCAACCACTAGAATTCCATTATATGTCTATTCCTGCAGCCAAAGCAGACAAAGTAGTTTCCTATTTATTGCTCAGATCTTTATTCATGCACATATTTTAGCTTAGTATAGTTGTTAATTGATGTTCAACATTTACTTTATTTCCTTTCAAGAAATTTACTTTCTGTATTATGTTTCTTAGTTGTAGTATGCAATGACTACTTGAGCCCCAAGTGCACATACAGTGCTGACCCATTTCAAGTTCATGTCCCTAGGTTGAAAATTTAAATGCACCTTCATGATGATTGAATGGCTATTCAGGTTAGACGTTCAGTCTTTGAATCATGGTCGTAAAGGCTTAGTTATGAAATCATTGTAGGAGGCCAACATTTTTGGTGTCGTTGTCAGGGATGGTGTCAAGCTAGGAAGTCTTTTGGAGTCATTGATAGTTTTTCTTGTTGTAGTATTTTGAAAGTTGTTCTTAGCATATCCTCATAAAGGAAGTAATGACCCCCCTGATTCTTTGTCAATTCTTTGTGTGAGTTGACTGATAGTAAGTGATATTGTATGCATAGAGGAAGGAGAAGGGATGCTTATTGGAGATAACTTCCTAAAAATCCTCATCCATTTCAACTAGTTGAGTACCAGAATCTCCCAAAAGAAGAAGAAGAAGAAGAAGATCCACACCCCTTTGTCGATATATATCCTAATCTAACTAGTTCTAAAGTCTCCTTGAAAGATCAAAATCAGCTCGAGAATCCCTTTTCCTTTGAACCACATCAAGTAGGCATGGGTGATGCAAATAGGAATCGATAGAACCAACCAGCTTTTCCTTTCCCCATTTCCCATCAAATTGAAGTTGACAACATTAAGAACATTCCTACCTCAACAATCACCAAGTTTTATGGACTTGTGACAAAAGATCATGATACCTTCTTATTTGAGTTTGGCATACTCTATAGAAGTTATGATTATACTATTGATGCCCATAGGCTTAAGCTATTTCCCACCACTTTGAAAGAAGTTGCATTAAGATGATTCATGAGCCTAGGCAGAGATACTGTGGAAACTTGGGAAGACATGAAGACAAAATTCCTTGAAAAGTACAAGGAATACTGCAGGGGTAGTGACATGAGAGGAGGTGACATTTTCAAGATGCATCAAAAGGAAGAGGAGAGCTTGGAAGATTACATTGCAAGGTTTATATTTTTCTTACAAAAATCTCCACACCATGCACTTAATGAGGACTCACAAAAGTTTCTTTTCCTGAGAGGAATCAATGACAGCTGCACTGATGCTTTGGATCTCATGGCAGGAGGAGATATCTCCCAAGTTCCTTGGGAGGATATCAAGAAAATATGTCAGAATTACTCTAGAGAAGCTTCAAATAAATGGAGATCCTATCAATCGTCCATGGGTAATTCAACTACCGGTGGAGTTTCAAGAATGAAGATCACTCATTTGTTGGAAAATTTCAAGCAAGATATTATGAACAATCTAGCTACACAGCTAGATACACTTCAAGGCAAAAAGAAGCAAGAGGATGCAAAGATGATGTTGATAGGGTATTGGCCCCATTGCATACAAAAGAAGAAGAACTGTAGATGTAAGATGGTATCTAACCTAGAAATCCAACAGGCCCCACTTGAGTTCAAGCCAATTCAGATTGAAGAAGACCAAGTCTACTATGTTGCACAAAGGAAGCCTTGGGCTCCAAGACAAGGTATGCCACCAGATCCATTGTCCTATGTTGGACCATATTTTAATTCTTATTCATCTGGTAACCAATGGCAGTCCCCATATCCAACCAGTTATGGAGGATATCGACCACAGCCTTGGAGTAACCCTCCAAATGCTTGGCCTAGCCATCAAAGTCCTCCACCTCAGTGGCATCAGCCTCAGGGGAATTGACAACAATTTCAAGGGCACTGGAAACCACCTCCAGTAAATTGGCAGCAAACAAATCAATGGAGAGGACAGCAATGGCCTACTCAAAACACTAGTTACATGCAACCACCTTCTCAACCCCAAAAACCTACTATAATGCCTCCACCTACTAATCTAAGCTCAAATGCACCTAAACCCACTCAGCTACTAGCTCAACCCACACCCAATCCTAATAACAAGCCACAACAGTAGCCTATATATTCTATTGATTCAAATCAATTTCTTGCATATGTTGTAAGTGTAAGTGATATCCACCTGCATTCAGGAACCAAGCTACTAGCCCATTCCAAGCCTATCATTACTGAGCTTCCTGTGGAAGAGGAGGAGGAGCCTCTAAATGATCCCATTCAGCCAAATGTGCCTAAAAATCCTGAACCAGTCCAACCTAAGTAGACCGAGCAAGAACCACCATTTCTTCGGAGACTGCAAGTTTCCAAGAAGAAAGAAGAGAAAGAGATGCCACTTTTGACATCCTGGACCAACTAAAGCATATATGTGTTCAAATACCTCTATTTCAGGCCATATAATATGTTCCAATCTACGACAAAGCTATCAAGGAAGCTCATCTTAATAAGTCAGGAAGGAAGAAGAAAGACCCAGCTACAGTTCATGTGGTGGGCCAGCTAGCTGATATCATGTTGGAAAAAGTGATTATTCCCAAATATAATGACCCAGGTAGTCCTGTGGTAGCAGTTGTCATAAACGGGATTCAAGTGAAGAATGCTCTGATTGATTTAGGGGTAGCAATCAATGTAATGACCAAAGACATCCTACAACAACTAAATATTGCAAGCTTGAGATCTGCTCCTACTATCCTGCAGCTTGCAGATAGCTCTACTATTAAGCCTAATGGTGTAGTGGAGGATCTTGTGGTAGTTCTAGACTCCTGGGAATATCCAACAATTTTTATGATTCTTTCTCCTAAAGCTACACTAGGCGGGTATCCCATCATTCTTGGCATACCTTGGTTGGAAACTACAAATGCCTACATTGGATGTCAGTTTGGTGACATGACCATTTTAGATGGAAGGAGTACTAAATTTTTTATTCTTTATCCAACTGCTCAACCATCCCATGATGAAGAAGATTCCATATGGCCACAAGTTGGTGAAGAGGCCGAGGAAGTTAATTTTGTGGCGCAACTTATGATGCTAGGCAAAAGCTCTTTCATGAAACTCCAAGATGAGGATGAAGTGTTGACTAACATCATTCAGAACCATTACGGAGTAGAGGAAGCCTCATCTTCTACTTCGGTTAGGAAACTTCTGCATGTTCCTCTTGTAGCCACTATTCCTGCAGACATTCTTCCCGCAGACGATCTTCTTATAGCCATCATTCCTACAGTTTTTGGTGCTACAAACATTCTTCTTGCAACAACAAGTACATTCCATACATTGTTTTCATATGAACTAAAGGTACCATGTGTTAATGAAGCAGCCATGGTAGAGTTAACTACACATGTACAAGTTTCAAAAGGAAAATATTTGAATGTTAATAGTAAATTGAGTGAAGCGCAACAATTGTTGTTGGAAAATCTATTAAGGGCCCATCAACATGCATTTGCGTGGGATTATCATGACATGAAGGGACTAGATCCTAAGCTTTGTACCCATAGAATTTATATTAGAGATGATTGCACTCTAGTAAGACAGCCACAAAGAAGGATTAAGCCTGCAATAAGAGAAATTGTGAAAGGAGAACTGCATAAATTGCTAGATGCAGGATTTATCTATCCCATTTCAGATAGTCAATGGGTGTCTCCATTAGTGATTGTGCCCAAGAAAGGAGGGAAGTGGTGAGTTTGTGTTGATTACAGAGAACTTAATGTTGCCACCAAAAAGGATCATTTTCCTTTACCCTTCATTGACCAGGTTCTAGACACACTTGCAAGAAAACAATACTTCTCTTTTCTAGATGGATTCAGCGGGTACAACCAGATCTAGATTGCACAAGAAGACTAGGAGATGACCACATTTACCTGTCCATGGGGGACCTATGCCTATTCGGTGCTCCCATTTGGCTTGTGCAATGCACCTGCAACTTTCCAGAGGGCAGTCATTAGTATATTTTCAAACATTTCTCATGATTGCATGGAGATTTATATGGATTACTTCACCACTTATGGTGTTGACTTTGACCAAGCATTGGAAAATATCAAGAGAGTCCTATAGAGATGTGAAGGTCATAAATTGTCCTTAAATAGTGAAAAGTGCTTTATGATGATGTGTAAGAGAGGGGGATCACCACATGCAAGACCCCAAGTCACGGAGGGTCGAGATGTGAGAGGTTGCCCTAACTTACCTTAGCTAAATGTATGTTTTGGGAAATGAGGATGAGAATGATGAGGATTTTAGAGTCCTACGATCACTCTGCAATCCTAAGTTTCAATGTGGGGCTAGGCGAGTCGATCTTTAAGCCCAACTTTGTGCCTTAGGGAGCTCTCTGCCCAAGGACGTCAGTGCGGACTTCAGACGACAGTGTGGTGCACTGGCATCTCAAAAATGTGTTGCAGTCTGTATGGTCAGACAATAGCCAAGACGAGGTTAATCACACCAAGATGACTTATTAGCCTAGTTATGTAACTAAAAGGCTAGAATGATATAACTAAATAGATTAAGTAATCTCTAATGTTGTAAAACAAATAAGCAAAGGTGATAAAGATGAGGAGAATCTCACCAATGAACTCATTCACTAGCTGATCCTCCAAGATCTCACACACCTACACACAACAAGAGAGAGAATGTTGGGGGGTGGCTATATAGGGGTCTACCTTAGTTAGACCCTCGTTTAGGTGTTCCCACCTCCACAGATAGCCAATGGAAAAGATAAAGGAATGATAAAACACAAGCACTACAAAAACAATAATATGCTACTCAACCAAATGATAGAGGAGAGGAGAGGGAAGCTTACCACCTCCACCAAGACCACTCAAGGCTGCTTGGGGGAGAAATGAGAGGAAATCAAGCCTCTGCTACAATGGCATGGTCCCAAACTTGCTTTACCGACATGATGGAGTGTGATATTGCTGCAATTGAATGCTTGGAATGCTTGGAAGTGAGCTTGTGAGAGTGAGAGTATGAGAGCCAACCCCGTTCAATATTTCTTCCAACCTTCATCCAACCTCCTAATGCAAGTTCAAAGACTTTATTATGAAGGAATGAGGAAAGAAATGGCCATATTCAGGTTGGGTGGCTGAAGGAGGCATTACAACTTTGCTACCAATGGGAAGAGTAACGCCTTACTGGCTCAACTGCAGGAATGTGCCAGGGACGTAAGCGCATCGCACAGACATATGCACATTGCGTGGGCATCCCCAAAAAAAATTCCTCCACCAACACACAAAACAAGCACCAAGTGGACTGCCATCAGTGGGCTTAAGTGAATTAAGCCTTCGACTTAGGTTTTCTAAAGTGTAATAGGAAAAAGGGGGAATTGCACCTAGGGTGCAAATTCGCTCTTATACATTTTGCCCCCACTTTAGCGAGCAAAGGTATTGATGAGTGCTCGGTAAAGTAGATCAAGAAGAGATTAGGGTTAGAAAAGTATACCTGAACCGTCAAGGATGCAGACCGTGATCTGGTGAACCCGAAGATGTAGGGAAAACAAAGGACTCCATAGCTGCTTGGAACTATGAAGTTGGAACAACAAAGCACCTTACAGGCCCATAGACCTGCAAAGAGGCGACCCCCAAGATCTCTCGCATGGAGGAATCCCCAAGGAAGTGGACTCCACAAAGTTAGGAGGTGGCGATATGTCTACCCACAAATAGAGCATATCTAAAGCGTTGATACATCTACCCGCAGATAGAGTGTATCTAAGAGCAGTGACATGTCTACCCATAGATAAAACATGCCTAAAAAGAGTTGATGCGTCTACCCGCAAATAAAACACATCTAAAAGCAGTGGCACGTCTACTCGCAAATAGAACATGTCTAAAGCGTTGATGTGTCTACTTGTAGATAGAACACATCTAAGAGCAGTGACATATCTACCCACAGACAAAACATGTCTAAAGCGGCCACTCACACAGACCGAAAAAATTCCAAATGGGTCCCTCGGGAACCCTTCAAAAGGAGAGGGATCCACTCAAGGGACGTGTTGTTTGAAAAAGCAAGGTCTAGTCAGGCTGCCCCCAAGCTAGACACGAAAGGATGAGTGGAATGAGTCTAGTTGAGATTCCCCCAGGCTAGAAATGCAAGAGTCCATTCATTACAAAGACTTTTGAAGAAAGGGTCCTTGAGGAACCCGCTGTGAAAGAGAGGGGTCTACTCAAGGGACACAATTCAAACTTCGGCACCTTAGAGCGATTCGTCATCAAGGGATCCTTTTGAAAGATGTTCACTTCATCAAGGAATTTGAAAGGAAGGTTATGCCCCCATGCGAGGGGAAGTTAAAATAGTTCTCACTTCAAAGGAAGATCTCCAAGTCCTTTCTTTACGAACTCGTGATGAAGGAAACACATTCTGTTAGGATTCTACATTGAGAATGCACTTCCAAGGATAAGGTGTTGTGAGGACTTTCAAGAAAAGATTCATTGGCAGAAAATTCATTTTTTGAATTTCAAAGTGTTAAAGGATGTTGTCACACATAGGAGGGACAACTCAAGCAAAGAAGAGATAAAGAGAAAACAAAAAGTACAAACAAAGGGAACAGGGGGATCTGGTTTAGCGGGGTCAAATTTGTCCAAGCTCATATAATAGTAGGTAACTGCAATGCAAGGAAAAATATCATCAATCCCCAACCAGATCAAGAAGAATGCGTGGAAAATAAAGTAAAAATAAAAAAATTGGGTCAACATGGAAGGGGAGCCTAAATTCCCCCAATGCTTTGCATCGTCCCCAATTTATCAAAAAATCAAGCACAAACATGGAAGAATGATGGTACAAATAGAAGAAGGTTTATGACACAAAAACCATGCCCGTATTCAAGCACCAACAAGGGTAATGAGGGTTATCTAGGCACACATAGCACGGGTATGGGGGAACACATCACAAAACACGAACACAAGATTAAGAAAAAGGGGGGCCTCCTAACACTGCTTGACCAAGAGGTCATTTGCTTCCTAATCCAAATATTTGTAAGGGGAAGGAGGACGAGCCTGCAAAGGCAGAATGTTAAGAGGAGGGACATCTAACCCTCTTGCAACAAGGGCCAAGGAAGAGGGCCCCTCAAGGTCCTCTCCACCGAGCTCATGTGGAGTCAAAGTCAACGATTTTGTGAAGATGACTGACAGGGTCGGGACCTCATCCATAGAGTTGAACATGCACCCCATGGGAGCGCCATGTCTTTCTTCGGAAGATGAGATGGGTTGTGCTTGAGATCCACTGTTAGGCTCACCTAATGATTCAGGAGTAGTGACAAACTCAGGAGAGGTCGGGATTGGTTCTGTCACAAGGATCGAACAGGTCATCAAAGGGCCACCTTGCGAAGGTGGGCTCCTCTTACGTCCTTTATTGCAAGAAGGACTAGCCCCTGCCTTCTTCTTCACAGGAGAGGATGAACTCCCCACAAACAAAGCTAGAGGTCCAGAGGAGGAAGAGGACAAAACCGTAGTGGATACGATTGAAGTTTTAATCATATCCATGGGTTTTGGGAAGGGCTAAATATCTGGAATGGATATCAGCAAAGGCAGCTCTGCCGAGGGAGCGATAAACACTTGTACCTAATTAGGGTTAGGTGATTTTGTGCTCGCAATGGAAGCCAGGAGTGGATCAAGTAGAAGAGACACAACAAGAGAAAAGGAAGATGATGTTGTAGAGGGCATTGAAGCACGGGCGGTCGTTTCTTCTTCCTTTTGTTGCGAAGCGGCCTGCTCGGCCAGGAGATCCTTTTGCCAGTGCTTGCACTCTCATGCAAGGCGGTTCCTATGGCTCTTAGTGTTAGAAGCCACAACTTGTGAAGGGACAGGAGTTTCCTGCTTGACCATAGGGATGTCCACTATGGCTGTTTTAGGTGGAGGAACGGGTTCTTGTGTAGGAGTAGGGGGAGCAGGCTAAGGAGTGATGGGAGGAGTCAACACGAGAGCCTCAGTAGCGAGCCTCTTTCTGCTCACTACCTTAGGAGAAGGAGCAGTAGGAGGCCGCGGTAGTTGAGACAAGGAGGAATCTCTTCAAAGGATCTTCTTCCTTTCATACCAAATGGGTCTAGGCTTCGTCGGCAGAACAGGAAGCTCGAACACGGGACGCTTAGATTTTCACCAAGCGGGCACCGAAGGGTTCTCTTACAAATAGGGAGCAGAACTTGAGGGTACCATAGCTGAGTGAGAAGAAGTGTCAGGTTGGACATCGAAAGAGGAGGAAGGAGGATCATGAGATCGCTTCTCTTCTTTCCTCTTTCGAGCCTTAACAACATCACTGTCAGCCTTCAAGCAGTCCCTATGTGAAATAGCATAAGGCGAGGGAGGGTACCTAACTTTCGGCCTTAAACGTCCTTTCTTACAATTTTGATATGTCTTATGTAAAAGGTTTGTCCTAAGTGGAAGGGGACCCATAGACGTAGGCCACGAGTGATCTAGGGAGTAGCTGCCACGTGCGACCGATGGTCGATAGCCGATGTCATGGATCACATGTAAAGAACCTTTGTGGATAAATTTTAGACACTTATGTACAATGGAGGGTATTGTGTTCATCACTACTAACCAGGGGATACCCAACTTTACACGGAAGAGTTCGGACCTAGGAATGATATCAAACGAGAGCTTCACGCTCTTAGGTCTGACCAAGACTGATAGGGAAATGCTACCTAAAGGGGGTACAGAAAAGCCATTGTGTGTGCGAATGAAACTTTTAGGAGCATCGTATCTATCCTTATGTAGAAATTTTATAAGCATGATCTCCTTTGTTATTATGTTCACCTGTGATGTCGGATCAATGAGAACACCAACTATGATGTTTTCATTGATTCGTGCAGGAACGTAGAGGGGAGATGGTTCCTTATTAAAGCCCATCGATAGGTCCTACGAAGTAAAGGTTATGCCAACACTTTTCTCCATAAGCTGCTCAAAGGGGATGGTTTGATGCAGGAAGGAGGTCATTATGCACACTAGACAATGCTTTCACAAAGTCTCAAAACATTAATGGATAAGATGGTGACCTAATTAAGGTTTCATCGTGCAATACCTTTGGATCCTTCCAACTATGCCACCTAGGGGTCACAGGTTGGGTTGCAAGGCGACGACCTTACAACACTCACACCTACAACACTCCTAGAATACGAGGAAAGGAACTGTTAGTATTGCAAGAACATAACCAAAATGGTTCATGTCAGGTTCACCAAAACTGTAAGAGAGGGGGACCACCACATGTAAGACTATAGGTCACCGAGGCTTGAGACGCGAGAGGCTGCCCTAACTTACCTTAGCTAAATGTATGTTTTGGGAAATGAGGATGAGAATGATGAGGATTTTAAAGTCGTACGATCACTGCAATCTTGAGTTTCAATGTGGGGTTAGGTGAGTCGATCTTTAGGCCCAACTCTATGCCTTAGGGAGCTCTTTGCCTGAGGACGTCAGCGTAGACTTCAGATGATAGTGCGGTGGCTAGCATCTCAGAAATGTGTTGTAGTCCGTACGGTTAGACAACAACCGAGACGAGGTTAAACACACCAAGATGACTTATCAGCCTAGCTATGTAACTAAAAGGCCAGAATGATATAACTAAATAGATTAAGTATCTCCAATGTTGTAAAACAAATAAGCAAAGGTGATAAAGATGAGGAGAATCTCACCAATGAACTCATTCGCCAATTGATCCTCCAAGAGCTCACACACCTACACGCAACAAGAGAGAGAATGTTGGGGGGTAGTTGTATAGGGGTCTGCCTTAGTCAAATCCCTGTTTAGGTGTTCCCACCTCCATGGATAGCCAATGGAAAAGATAAAGGAATGATAAAACATAAGCACTAAAAAAATAGTACTATGCTACTCAACCAAATGATAGAGGAGAGGAGAGGGAAGCTTACCACCTCCACCAAGAGCACTCAAGGTTGCTTGAGGGAGAAATGAGAGGAACTCAAGCCTCTATTATAATGGAATTGTCCCAAACTTGCTATATTGATATGATGGAGTGTGATATTGCTACAATTGAATGCTTGGAAGTGAGCTTGTAAAAGTGAGAGTATGAGAGCCAAGTCTGTTCAATATTTCTTCCAACCTTCATCCAACCTCCTAATGCAAGTTCAGAGACTTTATTATGAAGGAATGAGGAAAGAAACATCCATATTCGGGTTGGGTGGCTAAAGGAGGCATTACAACTTCACTACCAATGGGAAGACTAACGCCTCTACTGGCTCAAGCACAAGAATCTTCTAGGCACGTAAGTGTGTCACACAGACATCTGCGCACTACGCGAGTGTCCCCGATAGAAACACTTCCACCAACACACAAAACAAGCGCCAAGTGGACTGTTGTGAGTTGGATTAAGTGAATTAAGCCTCTAACTTAGGTTTTCTAAAGTGTAATAAGGAAAAAGGGGGAATTTTACCTAGGGTGAAAATTTTCTCTTATACATGATGCAAGAAGGTGTAGTTCTTGGCCACTACATCTCCCACAAGGGAATTCAAGTAGATCTTGCAAAAATTGAGGTAATCACAAATCTGCCTACACCTGCAAAACAAAAGGATGTTAGGATTTTCTTGGGTCATGTAGGGTATTATAGGTGATTCATCAAATATTTCAGTAAGGTAGCAACACCATTATATACCCTTCTCACTAAAGATGTTGAGTTTCAGTGGACTGAAGCTTGTGATAAGGCATTTTCTGACTTGAAGGAAACTTTGACTCATGCTCATGTACTAAAGGGACCCAACTGGGAGCTTCCTTTCCACATTCACATTGATGCATCAAATTATGCCATAGGATCAGTTCTAGGACAGAAAAAGGGAGCTATTGAAAATGCTATTTACTTTGTCAGCAAAAATTTGCATGGAGTTGAATTAAATTATACAGTGACAAAGAAAGAGATGTTGGCAGTAATCTATGCACTCAACAAATTCAGACACTACATAACGGGCTACCAAATCTTTGTGTACATTGATCATGCAGCCATTTGATATATCATGAATAAACCTTTGATCATAGGGAGATTGGAAAGATGGTTATTATTGATGCAGGAGTTTGATATAACCATTGTAGATAAGCTAGGGAAAGTCAATGTTGCAAATTTTCTCTCAAGGCTAACTACATCAAAAGACAACCAGCCCATAGATGACTCTTTTCCTGATGAAAATATATTCTCTCTCAGTGTATAAGTACCCTGGTATGCTAACATAGCCAACTACTTGGTTACAGGTAGAATTCCTTCTCACTTCTCCCTAAAAGAGAAAAGAACACTCATTGAAAAATATTTTCCTTTCTCTTGGATTGTTGGATGTTTGTTTTATATTGGACCTTACCATGTCATGAGAAGATGTGTGAGAGAACATGAGACATATGACATTTTGCATGCATGTCATAACGAACCATGTGGAGGGAACTTTGCAGCCAAAAGGACAACAATGAAGATCTTAAACACAGGATATTACTAGCCAACACTCTACAAGGATGCATGAAGATATACCAAAAATTGTGATAGATGTCAAAGAATGGGCTAACCAACTAGATCTGATGAGATGCCACTATGCCCTCAAATAGTGATCACTCCCTTTGACAAGTGGGGCTTAGATTTTGTGGGACTGATTGACCCTCCATCAAATGTCTTATATATTGGTATGCATTGATTATGTAACAAAATAGGTAGAAGTTAAATCCATGAAGCATGCACGAGATAACAAGGTTGCATAGTTTCTTTATGAGGAAATTTTCAAAAGATATGGATTTCCAAGAGAAATAGTGATTGACCAAGGGCCACAATTCACATCAACTCTTGTTGCAACACTGGTAAATGAGTACAATACCAGGCACATAAAGTCTACTCCTTATCACCCCCAGGCTAATGGCCAAGTTGAGGTGACAAATAGAGAAATTGAAGCCATTCTAACTAAAACAATAGCTATCCATAGGAAATATTGGGAAAACATATTACCTGAAGCTATTTGGGCCTATAGGACAACATGGAAAACAACTACGGGCTTCACCACATTTGAGTTGTTGTATGGAAAGACAACTATGCTGCCAATCGAATTTGAACATAAAACTCTATGAACTGTAGTGGATTTAGGGATGGACATTTCTGAAGCGCAAAGAGAAAGAATCCTGCAACTAAATGCTTTGGATGAAATGAGGAGAGCATCCCTACAACATATAGAAGTAGTGCAGAATCAGAGAATTAAGTGGCATGACAAATTTATCAAGGAAAAAAGTTCAAACCAGGAGATTGGGCCTTGATCTATGATTCAAAATACTAGGACAATGCAGGAAAATTGCAAACAAGGTGGCTAGGACCATACGAGGTTGTTGAGGTCTTTCCCAATAGAGTTGTTCAACTTACCACCATTGACCCTATCAAGTTCAAATTACTTGTCAACAGTCATCACCTCAGATTATATCATAAGCTAGCTTCTAAAGAAGAATTCCTACAGCAATTCGCCCAGCACTCAGAGCTTCCTATAGCTAAAGGTGGTGGATCTAGTGTCCTTCCTTCAGCCTAATTGAGGTACGTATTGTCCATAACAAATACTTTCACTTATGTGGAATTCCATTTCTTCGTCATCCACCCATCCACCCATCTGTACCACCTTTCTCTCTCTTCCATCACTTCATTCCACCTCACTCCATTCCACCCCATCTTCATTCATTGCTCAATTCATTTTCCAACAAGGCGAGTGTTACTTTATCTGCAATCTTTGCAACAAATTTTCCACACATTCAGGTATGTGCGCATTAATTTCTATCTTTGATCATCTTTTAAGTATGTTCATTTAATCACTGTACGTTAGTATAGATATTCCCATAAATGCCATCATTGCCTATCAATCACCACTTCCATCTCACATGTGTGGACACATGTCTAAATTTAGGTTGGGGGGAGGGGAATGAAAAAGATGCAAATATTTTATTGTCTATGTGTCAAACCATAGTAGGTTGTGTCAGAAATTTTAAAATGAGTTGATTGCATGCAGTGACAATAATTGTTGCCTCCAATTCTTCCTATCATAATTTCCCTTTATCACTCCCTTTCCTGCTATTATTGCTCTATCATAATCTTGAGTTGCGAGCAAAAGGGGAAAAGAAAAAGAAAGGAAATTCAGTCAACATCGACACTAGAAATTAGCAGACACTGCAAGGAAGTGCATTTGATTTTTAGAAGGCGAATTGTAGAAAAATTGTAGAGCATTTGTTTGATTCAAACAATGGGAGGTGGGTTAGTTCGAAACGAACCCACAGTGCATGATATTTTATTGCAGGATGGACAATGCCTAGCCAAATTTCAAAATTGTGGCTGGATAGATTACTTTTTGAAGTTGAATGGTTTCGATGAAGGCATTGCCCTTGAATTTTCCCAGTCATTTTCAAAAGGAAAATCCACAGTAAAAGGGTTAGAAGTTGTGGTAACAGAGGAAAGAATTGTAGAAGTACAGGGTTACTTGTTGATGGTGAAAATTACCCTATTTTCAGAGATGCTAGGATAGCCAGGGCTGAATTCACAGAGCCAAACGACCCTCCATTGACCATAGACAAGTAGGGTGCAAAGAGAATGTCTCTACTTGAGCCGTGGAAGTAGATAGCTATGTATGTCATCAAATACATCACTTGTGAGGGTTTCCAACAAAATTTTCATTCTATCCATTTCAAGCTTTTGAATCACATGAGGCACAAGAGGAGGATGAATGTGCCCAATGTGTTGTACAATCTTCTCTCAATCATGGCAATCGAGACCCAGAAAGGTAGGGATAACTCTGTCTCTCACCATTGCTTGATTAAATTGCTAGTTGAAAAATATCTACGTGATGCTTTTGGAATGAATTGGAAAGAGTTTATTAAGTTTGATCAAGATTATCATCAGGAGGAGTTTGTAGATGTTAAACATTTTCCACCTAGGGCTATACCTTGACCCCGTAGATCTAGCAGGGAAGTAAGCACGATTGAAGCCATTCCTAGTGCTTCAACCTCTGGTGTTGGCTCTAGCATGAATCCTCCTATAGCTGAGGAAACCATTTAAATTAGTTATTTTGGAACAGAGCACTCAGAAAAAGAAATTTCTTCCTCAGATTCTGATGAAGAAGTTCCAATTGGAACCCTCATGAAAACCGGGGCACAACAAAGCAAGGTAGAAATGAGAAAAGGGATGGTTAAAACACAACCTATAGAAATAAAAGTGCCAAGTCTGAAAAAGAGGAAGGTTGATACTGCTCATCCTATAGCCAAAGGAAAGTGTGAAAGGCCTAGAAAATCAAGACCAGCTGAGCCTGTGATTGGTACACCTTTGCAGGAAAGCCCTAAACCTAGTGAGACTTCACATGAGGATCCTGAAGCTCCAATGGAGTAGGAGCATTTTGAAAAATAAGAAGACATATTTAAGGGAGAAACATACATAACAATGGTTGATCTTGCTAGCATTGTAGAAGAATTGGAGGAAAATTAGGATTTCCTGCGATATGAGCAAGAATTTTTGCAGCATGAGCAAGAGGTCCTACAGCATGAAGTCCTGCAGCAACAAGAAGAAGAAACAACACCCTTACAGTCGGAGATAACTAGGCAACCTGAGTCCATGCAAATAATGCCATATGAGGAGCCCCCATCAACAACAAGAATGGTAGGCATTCATAACCCTCCTAGTTTTATAGTACATGCAACAATTTTGAATTTATGGAAAGAGATACAAAGATGAGAGGAAGAATGGAGAAAGGAAAAATGGAAGTTGAAGGAGGAAATTCAAAAGAAGGATGAAGAGATTGAGGGGAAAAATACAAAAATCGCTACCCTAAAGTAGAGGGTAGATGATATGGTAGCTTTGGTGCCCAAGATTCTAGAATGTAGAGAACCCCCGAGGGTTTATGCTCTGCTCCTAAAAGAGAAGTATCTCTCTTTTAAGATGTCGAGACTTTCCTTAGGTTTTAACCCTTCTATTGATGCCCCTATGAAATTTTTCAATGCTTATTGGATTGCCTCCCCTAAAATTAAGAATTTTTTATGTGAATTTTATTTACATAATTATGCTATCATAAAAGACCACGATTGGAATCCATTGATGTATGTTGGGGATGTTCAATTGAGAGCATTCATGTCTTGGGTGCAAAATAAAATTAGTTGGGGACAACAACATGGTGCTTATAAACAATTGGAGTCTGATATTCCTTTGCCTGTTAGAGCTGAATCAAGCAACCCAAGGGATATTTATAGAGAATGGCATAGAATGTTGCTTAGACCAAACTATGGTTATAGGATTATGCCTTGGATTGAGGTAGTTTACATAGAATATGAGGTAAAAATAGTAGAAAAGGAGGAAACTATGAGGAGATGTTTATCTCAAAGAGAATAGTTTGATTGATGAGATGAAACAAGATGAGCCTCATTCCATCCACAATTATGTCATAGCATTAAAAAGAATTGAGAGACATATTAAAATTGGGAGAACTCAAGGATGACATTGGCTTCCCCTGACTTTTCAGCCACCCATGCTCATGTGGCCTATGCCAAATTTTAGATTCTACCAGAGTGACATTGTTGTAGAAAACTAGAGATGGAACAGTTTTGATAGATTGGGAGGATTCTATTAGGATCTTGACTCACGCATTGCAGCCACTAATGTTGGACAACTCTCAGTTGCAAATTTTAGAGTTTTGACCCGATAGAAGAATTCTTCCCCTGCTGGAGGACCAGCAAGATGTTAGGCTGGGGGGAGTGATAAGCCTAGTTTTTGGTATAGTTTTGGGTAGCATCTATAGTCTATTTGCTCATAGATGTCATGGAATTTAATTCCTAAGTGTTGGAATTGGCATAATGTTTCTCTCAAACCATCGACATTTAACATTACCCTATCCCTGCAAGATTTAATGATATTTGGCATAATATGTGGGTCATCTATATTGATTTTGCATGCGATTAATGAATGTTTCTTAGAGTGGTTATTGATGTGTGGTTATTATGCGTACTAACCTTGACATGTAGATTTAATACACCAAGTTAAGGAAGACGCCACCAACTAGGCATGCACCATAATGTCCAGCTAAGAAATCGCTCCAAGCAAAGGCATCTGGCAGCAAAGATTCTTCATGCAACTGAATGTAACCACCTTGCAGTGGATTTTAATGATCGAGCATGCACAGGTATTATTGTTGTGTTGGATCTGCGCTTGACTCGCATGTTTGACCAGATTCCCTACATGTGTGACCGTCGTCACTCCATTTTCCCATGTTTTCCCTAAATGGCATCCTCCCAGTCGTGGAGATGAATACCTTGTTTAGCAGTAGTATAAATAATAATTGGATGCTCCTTCAAAAAAGGAGGTTGCACGATTTTACATTGTACTCTCATTTTCAATTTTAGTAATACAAATACATTACTCTTTGTATGCATGATTTACAGTGAATAAAATAAAGTTCTGAGTTTGAGAATCTAAGTTCTTGTTAGTTTAGAGGATACTTATCCAAGGGGGCCCACTTGGTGAGTAATTTGTCTTCTTAGTTTAGCATTAGCTTGGTGTTACTTGTTGTTTGATACTTAGTTTAAAATCTAGCATTGATTGTTCCTGTAGCCACTCGAAGTCCATTATGTGTTTGTTCCTAAAGCCAAAGCAAACAAAGTAGTTTCCTGTGTGTTGCTTAGATCTTTATTCTTGCACATATTTCAGCTTAGTATAGTTGTTGATTGATGTTCATCATTTACTTTATTTCCTTTCAAGCAATTTACTTTTTATATTGTGTTTCTTAGTTGTAGTATGTAATGACTACTTGAGCCTCTAGTGCACATACAGTGCTAACCTATTTTAAGTTCACGTCTCTGGGTTGACAAGTTAAATGCACCTTCATGATGATTGAATGGCTATTTAGGTTAGATGTCTAGTCTCTGAATCATGGTCATAAATGCTTAGTTGTGAAATCATTGTAGGAGGCCAACACCAAGTAGGGGTAAATAAATTCCTAGTTTTTTGAAAAATACTTCTCTTCACGTCAAGTTCACTAAAATGTAGAGAAGGGGGATTCGCTATTTGTGAGTTCTCTTCATTTAGAGAGCCTCAGGGGGAAAACTTCCCTAAACTACCTTAAGGAACAATGTGAAAGTTCTAGAATCCAAAAGAGTAAGTCACAAAGGTTCTTTGGTCAAACAGATAACCTCTCGTCCAAAGGATGGCAGCGCAGGATACAGATGACAGTGCAGTGCGCTAGCATCCCAGAGGCGCGTTGGCATCTCGTATGGACCAAAGAGTGAATTTATCATAGAAAATAGCTAAATGACTACTTCTACTCCAATTGTTGAGAACTTCTAAAGCATAGGAAAATAACAGAATGTGATAGAATTGAAGCAAAGTAAAGAATAAATGATAAAGTAAGAGAATAAGAGATAGAAAAATGCTCACGAAAATCCAAGTAATGAAGCCTCCAACTAGTAGATATCTTCAATACCTACATCTGTAAGATTGAGAGAAAGTGTTGGGACTATATAGGGGTTTGCCTCAATCAAACCCCTATTTTGGTGTTCCCACCTCCACTTGCAGCCATATAGATAGAGAGAAATGGACAAAGCGTGTGGTGAAAGCAAAACCCACTTTAGGAGTAGAACCCGTACCACCAAGTATGAGTGATAAAAGCAATCCCCACTCAAGGAGGAGAACCCATATCACAAAAGAGGTGATAAAAGCAATCCTCGCTCAAGGAGAACACGTATCATGAAGTAAGGATGCAATAGTTGGAGGATATGGAATCCCAAGATGCTCACAAGCATGAGATAATGGAGATGAAGATGCAAGTTTTAATAAAGCCAATGGGAGAGAGCAAGATAGCAAGAGAAAGAGGTAGGAGCCAAAGCTGAAGAGAAGCTAGAAGCACTTGGAAGAATGGAACTAGAGAGAGGTCAGAAGACCAAATGGAATGAAAAGATAACATTTAAGGAAGGAAAAGAAGCTTCCCAATCCATTACCACCAACCAAAGGAGGTGACAAGTAGAAAACATGCATGAAAATGGTCATTTGAACGTTGAAGCATCACAGGAAGCTAGCGCGAGGCGCAGATGTTTGTGTGACGCCCTAGTATCCAAACACATCATGCTACAAAACAACATGAATGGGAAAAGCACAAGGTTCAACTCAAAGCTAACATGTAAGGGTAGCTACTAAAAAGGGGTGATGAGCATCCTGAGAAGGGAAAAGGGTTGATGCAAGGGCCAAAATGAGCCTACTCAAGATGCTAAGGGAGTGGACACTAAAGCAGATGCAAAGATGTATGTGAAATTACAAGGGGTGCAATTTTATGACTATACATAAGGCAACCCAAAAGGGTAAGGAGTGCCACCACACCCTAGATCTCAAGGTGAAGGAAGTAAGTGGGTATTTTGAGGGGTTAGTCCAATTGGGACTTCCATCCCCTTTTCTTCCGGATGGAACAGTTTTGATTGAGGACCAAATTAAGAAATTGTTGGAGAGAAAACAATAGGATCAGTCAGTCTTCCAAGCCCTAAGTTCATCGCTGAGCACCTCATAAATTGTGAAGATTTTGCATCCTCTAGCACAATTCAATTTTCACATGGATTTCACACTAACAGTATTGAGAAATATCTCTTTCAAAGAGATGACCAATTTGGATAAGGCATTTGAGGATTTGTAGGTACAGGTATAACCCTTAGAGGTGGATTGGTCACCTCTACAATCCATGCTCCTTAAGCTATGAGGTCGTGTGTTTTCTTTTTTCCTTTCATTTTTGATGTAAAACTAGAGCTTTTTGGGTTTGTGCCTCCATAGATAGAGGCCCCTATGGATGTCACCAAGACTATAGATTAATCTCTTATAGCTCAAGGTTGAGTTCTTTCATTGTAAATTCTTTTATTTTCAACTTATTCATGTTTTTGGGATGCTCTGCATCCTTTTCTTTTACTTCTGACTTGTTTCTGAGCAGCCCGCCAACTTTAAAAATTCTTTGCATATTGGCTCTTGGAGGACACCATGTGTTAGCATGGCATGGTTTTTAGCAAGACTACGACCTATTATTCTCTCAAAAGTGCACGAACACCACACGGTGGCCCCATGTGATATTTATAAAATCTTTTATTCTTTGAGGCATTTGAAGGTGGAGGGCACCACATGTTGGCATCATGAAAGTTCTTGAAGCACGGTGGAGGGGAATCCTTAGAAAATCATGCTTGCATGCCATGTGTCCTAGGTGTGGATTTATTTAGAGGGAAAGAAAAAGAGGCTCAACTATCATCAGGAGGTGCCACTTGTCAACAGGGCAGAAATCCCTAGGCATATTTTGAGTCGAAAAGATATTAAATGTGTGTTATTGGTTATCTTAACAGTGGAGGGGCATTGAAAGGTACCACATGTGATAGCTTGAGGATGCACATGTTGATACCACTTAGAGCACACTCTTCCAGGAATCTACAGAAAAAATGACTAATTATCCATGTGTTAGCACAACCGCACGATCAAGAGCATGATGTTTGTTATAGAAATGATTGCAACCATCACCATGATGATGATTCACAAGCAGTGAGTTGAGGGAATATTTTCAATTGTGGTCTCATTTCTCAATCTGGGGAGTTTTGCTCTATATAAGCCTGCAGACACTTTGTAAAAGAGGTTCACCATCCTTGTAAAAATAAAGACATAGAAAAAATCATTTAAAAGGAAAATCTTATTTTGTAGATCTTAGAATTTTTTGTTTTTTTCGAATTGATGAATAGAAAGCAGATAATATTAGATTGTGCCCAGTTCGCCTATATTGTATATTTTATTTTAATTTATGCTATCTTTGGTGCTTTGTGTCATTTATGAATGTATGTTAATGACTGGTCGTTATGTGTTTTAGCTTTTATTGTTTCTAGCATAAGGTTGTATGTTATTGAATCATGTCTTGCACTCTTTCATTTTCTACAATAATTTATGGCTAGCTATCATATTATGCTTGTTGGTGAGCAATATTCACTAAGGATTAAAGGTTTCAATAGAATAATCAAAGTGTATCTTAATCTAATAAGCCTTAGTGGGTGCTTCTCATGAAAATATTTGAATGTTATGCTATGTGCCTACTAGGCCTTACGCATTTTGAGTTCTTTTCAACAATGAAGCATCTGTGACACTTTGTGCCCGTTACTTAGGAGTTTCATGCTTCTAGTTATTTAAATAGGATTTTAAATGTTGTAAAAGCTTTGGAATATCACCTTAGATTGGATTTATTATGTTCTACTTATTTTCCCCATTTTCCTCCCCTAAACGAGAATGAAGATCCAACTTCCAAAATCCTGGAGGTAGTCTAGTGAATCACAATTCATCCCTTATTCACTAAACTCCCCATAAGGAAATTTCTTGAAACATAAGCTTTAAGGTTCAAAAGGCTCCATAGTCTCTCTTTTTCTCTCCTATGAGGAGAATATTTCTTGTACTTATGTGATAGAATTAGTCCTTGGGAGGTCATCGTGAGTCCTTCTATCTTCTTCACCTGTAAATTTTATTTCAATGCATCATTTCTTTTGTAGAGAGGGGTTTTTATTTCCCACTAGGTTTTTCTCCTTTACTCCACTTTATGAGAAATTTGTATATGAGTACCTAATATGGCCTAGTAGTCGGGATCAGTCATTAGTGCATACATTACTTCCTAAGTTGCACTTAAGGGCAGTGTTAGTGCAAATAATGTTAGTATCCACCTAGTTAGTGAATCACCTTTCTAGGTTTGACCTATTCACACTCATAGCTTAAGTTTACTTAGGTTTCTTTTAATTTTGTCTCACTTCATAACATTGATACATGTGTCCCCATCACTTGAGACACCTATCAAGACACTTTCTCACACAGTTGTCAAGTGAACTCACAAGTGTCCCATCTTTGGAGGGCTAGTTAGTTGTTTTGTTCTACCTTCCCACTTCATCCAACTTACCTATATATTCAAGAATTTCTCTTTGTATTATGCACTCTTCATATTGTATGATAGATATCCTATTGTGTTTATTATTTCAATTGTGGAAGGTTATCAATTTGATCTCTTTGATCTTAGAATTCTTCAATCTAAGAGATTATGACAAATGGTCAATGGACAACAAATGCAATTTATTAGAGATTTTAAATAGTTTACTTATAAGAATAAGTTAGATGAGGCAATGGGCATCATTGGTATCCATGTTTTTGATAACTTTCAATTCCATATTACAGAATGTACAACTCCTAAGCAAATGTGGAGAAGTTTAAAGATCTCTTTGGTATAGTTGATGATTTCAAAATGCTACAATTGGATGTTGAATTAACAATATTGTCTCTTTATTCATTCTCATTTATTGAAGATTTCTTGGTACAATTTAAGTCTTTGCTTTCTCAACTTAAGGGTTGTGGAAAAACAAAAACAAACAAAGAATGTACTCATTTATCCAATCCTACCAAAGTAATTAAAATAAATTACCCAAGTAAAATTAAATAATAAGGTGCAATTAAATAATTACACCACCAATACCAAACATCATAAATCATTAATCATCATTATCTCAAATTATTAATCACTCTTCCAATACCTTATTCTAGTTTATAGTTATTGGCATTTCAACCAATCAAAGTAGTCAAATTCAACATCACATCATAAACTAAGTAAGCACTATTTCCATCTTAGTCATTTCAATTATATTTGTAAATTTGTTTCCTTATATCTAAATTTACATTAATAAATCTTAGTTTACATTTAAGAAACCAAGGTTTTATGATATATTCATTTATGTAGGGTGTGCTTTATTTCCCTATAATAGTAATATTTTATTAATTTTATATTAGAATCTTCATTATGTTTTTGATAAGATAAGCAACATTTATAGGGCATTGTACCCTTTACACAACAAGCCACAAGGGCCATTTAGGAAACAAGGTTTTGAAAGGACCAAGA
Source organism: Sequoia sempervirens (assembly GCA_007258455.2). Classification (NCBI taxonomy): domain Eukaryota; kingdom Viridiplantae; phylum Streptophyta; class Pinopsida; order Cupressales; family Cupressaceae; genus Sequoia; species Sequoia sempervirens. The sequence goes on along the minus strand of VDFB02353493.1, from coordinate 72,073,328 downwards.
ACCTTAAACAGAGCTAAGACACACCTAACAACAAAAATGAACAAAACCAGCGGTGAACCCACAACAACACCTGGTCAACAGAGATGAGGAGAGACAAAGCACTCACAAACAACAACAGTCCTAAGACAAACATAGACAAACAACCCAAACTTGGCACTACAACTAGGAGCAAATGAGCACTTAGAAGAAAAACCAGTCCTATAGAAAACAAGAAACAACCCACACATTGTAGGCCAAAAAGACTATCTAGAACAAATGGGCCACACTACACTTGCAATAGCAAGACTGCAATAGACCTTCCTCCATCTGCTTGAGAAGGCTAACCCACCAGTAGACCCTATCTCCACCTCTATAGGACACATGAAGAATGAACATAAGTTGAAACACCAAAGCCGTCGTTCCACCAACCCAAAAACTCTCCACCTCAATAAAAAGAGTTTGAAGGAAGAATAGAGCCAAAGACAACAACAACCCATTGTAGTAACAACAATCCCCACCAACTAAACCAAACTCCACCTCTATAGGATCAGGCTCCACCTCCCCAAGTGCACAACCTCCACCTAAAACAAGAGCAAACTCCAAGTCTTAACTTTCATAACCCCTAACAGAGAAAATTTCCACCAAAGACTAGCCAACCACATAGCACCAATAAATAGCCAATCACAATCCTTGGCCCTGAAACAACCCAAACCCTTGCACACATAAAGGCCACAAGAGGAGGGGAAAACTAAGCCAAGGCAAGCACTCATCCCAACTCCATGCCACGATATGAGAACGGTAGAAGCATCACTACAACCAACCCTCACCTGCACCACAACCCATAGAGACCCTGAAAGGGCCATCATGCAAAGGAGTCCATGAGCCAACACTGTACCAGCATCAACAACACCCACCAAAACTTCACAAGAGAAAGCAAAGAACAACCCAACATTGCCAAGCACATATCCAAACTTACTACACTGCAAAGGGAAGCCCAATCCAACTTCATCACCTACAATGGCCAAGCTAAACCTCTACACCAAAGCCATAATGGAAAGAGGAACATGTTCCTCATCATCGACAAAAGAAATAGGGAATTGTACCAAAAGAAACCCAACTAACACACTAGCTTCAACAATCTCCAAACAAGGCCACAAAGGCACTTTCGAGACCACTAATATCCCCCACCATGAACCCCACACAGGGCCAGGAGGAGAGACCCCCAACATAGGAACTGTAGGAGCCACATCAAGCGAAATACCAGACCCAACGATCACAATAGACAAAACCACCAAAGAAATTCCAAAGCCCACAAAGAAACACGAGCTTGCAAATATTTCCACCAACCAAAGCCCTAGATTCCCAGAGGACACACAAGGAGTCCCAACCAAATAAAAAAACATAGCCCCAACCAAAAGAGAAGTGCTCATGGGGAGGGGAGCAACAAGCCATGCAAAGGCAACCTCGACAACTACAAAACCCACTTGGAAGAGCAACAACTTCCACCAGGAGGAGCCCAAAAACAAACACTCGCGCCAAAGGAACCCAAGCAGCACAGTATCCTCACCGTAAGACAAAACAAAAGGAGGGTTCGCAGAAAGGTCCTTTGTAACACCCAAAGTCTTGAGCCACCACACAATAGAGATAGACATAGGAGAAAGTTCCAGGAGTAGCACACTAGAAACCAAAATCCTTGCCTACGTACTCTCCCGTCCAAATGTGACCGTTGCAAAGCCAAAGCCATTTTGTTTGATAAAAATGCCAAAGATTGGACATGGAATTGTTAAGTTCTTCATTATGTTATTTTTTCTATTATTTATATTTTTGGATTTTATGATTCTTTGGCCATATCCTTCAATCAATTTTTTAATTGGTTGAACTATATAATTTATCTTAGATAAATAAATATTGAGGCCATGTCTTGCTCTCCAATAACTCAATATTCATTATAATAGTTTTCTTAATGGTTTGATAACATGATTGTTAAACCTTGAAAGTTAGAAACATAATTATCACATGGATTGATAATTACATGTTTGTCTCAATCACGTCAATACCAAAGCTAACAATAGTCATTTATCACCTTGTGCAAAAAAATGTGTATGATCTTTAATATGTAATTGCCAAAATTTACTAAGGATAAACCATTCAAAATAAGGGCAATATTTTTTTCATGATAATAAATACAGCATGCAACAATGTTGTAATGCCCATACATATGCACACAAGTCTAGCTATCACACATGACTACACAAACACTTGAACACCAAACATGCGTGGAAGATACATGTAGGCAACACACAATATAGAGATGACATCATCTCAATCTAAGAAAGATGATATGCCTCATAATGTCACACTACCACACACTAGTAGAGGAGTAAACTTGAGAAAGAAATCTATTACCATTCATTCTTTTTAATTAGTAAATAACATGAAGCAATGAATTAAATTCACTAAAAAGGAAGATAGGAATCCTTTTTTGTTCTTAACACAAAGAATAAGAGACATATATTATCTTTTCACCATTATATTATTTTATCAATTTGTTTCTTTGAATAATATGCAAGAATAGGAGATATCATCAATTTATTTATCTTGTTCACAATAATGATAAAATAAACATGCGGGGAGGGAGAGAGGGGGGGGGAAGGGAGAGAGAGAGAGAGAGAGAGAGAGAGAGAGAGAGAGAGAGAGAGAGAGAGAGAGAGAGAGAGAGAGAGAGAGAGAGAGAGAGAGAGAGAGAGAGAGAATTTGATGGTTGAATCAAAAGTTATGACCCCACGAAGTGCCACCACTTGATCTGTGTTTTGTGGTTTAGTTTCAGTTCTCACAAGTGCTTCTTTTAATCGATTGATATCGAAATCTTTTATAAGTTTTTCACCTAGTTCAACTAGCATCAAAAGGTGTTTTTCCATATCTTGTTCTAAGACTTTTTGCATGAATTTATGGAAATTGGGATCTTGTTGTGTTGTTTGGATGTCCTCTTGGGTTATTTCATTTGCATCATTTTGGTGAAATCTGTGAAAGGGATTTTCTTCAGCCATTGTGTTTGGTGTTTCAATCTCTTTTTCCCTAATTTTTTGTCTTTGTAACCTTGTCAAAATGTGCATACAAGTGTTTATTATTCTTACTAAACTTTGATCTTTTGTGTTTGGATGAGTTTCAATGGATATTAACGAAGTCAAATAGAATGATAGATTCTATTGGTGAGACTAAGTTAAAAATCTGATTATTGTGTTTCGTTCTGTGATTTGTAGGATGAAAAAATCCTGATAATGAAACTTAACGTAATAACCAAGAATTTTGTTTGATAATTGGACACTTTCAAGTTGCAAGATCTAGTTTTAAATTAAAAGATTTTGACTTGTAATATCCTATTTGTTTCAAGTTTAAGACACTTTCTAGACTATGAAAATGTTTCTGCTCTGATAAAAACCTGATTTTTGTTGTCAACAGTCTGACAGGGGTTTCAAATAGCTCTTTGTTTTCTTGTTCTATGGATGCGCTATTACATAGGGAAGATGCACTAAAATAAGTGGTATATGTGCTAAAAGATATGGTGAATGCATTATCAAACAAGGTATATGTGCTCAAATAGACAATGGTTGTGTCAAGATACTGGTAATTTCTGACACTGGTAAATTTTGGTGACAGACTGCAGATGCGTTGTAAGATAAGTTAGATGCATTGAAACAGTGGTTGTATGCCCTATTTGGACATAAGATGCGCTAAAAGACTATGTGTATACGCTAAAACAGACCATGTATGTGCTATTTTGGGATTGTTCATAGTGTTGTCTGGTTTTTCTCAGTAAAAGGATTGATTTTTGGATGTAATTTTTTGAATCATGGATATTTTGACAGGGTATCTTTGCTAGTAAATCTATGATTTTGATGATCTAAAAGCTTAATGTTTCCAAGTTTTTCTCTATTGTAACAATTGATTTGGGTTGTTGGAATATTGTATTGCTGGTTATGGGATGAAAGAATGATGAATGGGTTGACTATGATTATGCTTTTGTGAAAGATCTCTTCGTTGGAAATAAGCTTGTGAAGATAAAGGCTCTAAAGAAAAATCATCAGTATGTCCTCTAGCAAAGTCATGATATCTATGGATGAAAGTTCGATGTTCAAGTAAGATTTTCCTACTTTGATATAAGAAGTGTCTCCTTTCCAAAAAAAATGTGTAGCTAAGTTGATTCTTTGGTTTCTTGATTCTTTTTGTAAGGGATTTCTTGACAAATGTTGTTGATTTCCAATCCCTTAACATAAATTTCACAGGTTGATTTGTCAAATTTTTTGTGTTTTTCTGGATGATCTTATCTGAATTAATGATTTGAAAACACAACGAGCCATTGTAAAATAGTTGTTTTTAAGTACTAGAATTTAAACAATAAGTGTATGTTCAAGAATAAAACATAATCCTTCTTGATTTCCACTAGTATTTGACAAAGAATACACTTCAAAGCAGACTCACTCTTAAGGTCAAAAGATCATCATAATACTCAACAACCCACATCTTAAAATTGCGTCTACTCACACAGCTATGTCACCCCCTAGAGGGCGCTTGTGTTTTTTTCTTTTCTAGGCGTGTACTCAAAGTTAGATTTCTTGATCCCTTGAGCAAACGGTCCTTGGCAATTATATGGTGAGTCTCTTGGGGGTAGATTCTTCCCTCCCCTTGCACCGTGAGTATTACAATGTTCAAAAACTTACTCTAGTTGGATTCTACACTAAAGTTCTTAGATAGGGTATCTGTTCAGAGCAGAAAAATGATAAACTCCCTCATGAGACCTCCTAATCTTTAGAACAAAGATTTTGGGGATGGTTATCTTGCACATTTCTGGTAAATGTGGGTTTCCCCAAATTTACTTTTATTTTATAGTGGGTTGGAAAACCTGGCTTTGGTTGTTCCCACTCAGGTCGTTCCCATAGGGTGATTTCTTTTTCCCACTACGGAAAGCCTTGTAAAGGATTTAGAAAAGCATAAAGTGCATGAAATTAAAAGATGAGTATGGAATTTTGATCACCCAGTTGAGGGGAGAGCATAGGCCTATCACTGCACAATCATAGCAGACAATGTTCAATTTTTAAAGCCCAAATGACAATTTTCTATTCTACGTGAAGATATTGCTTCACAAAAGATATGATGTTTATTTTAACCGAGATAGCAATGTATGATGACTACCCTAGGATTGGCGTATTTTAATCCACATGACTACCCTAGGATTGGTGTATTTTAATCCAAATGACTACCCTAGGATTGGCTTATTTTAATTCAAAAAGTAGCAATGAAACTACTGGCCATGGTCATGTCAAATCTAGACAAAAAATTAGACAAATTACAAATGCACTAGAACAGAGGTCATATGCAATGCAGAATTGATCAGATGTGCTACAGAATCAATCAAATGTGCTACATAATTTATCATATGCGCCACAAAATTGATTATATGCACTACAACAGACTGTGCTAGGAGTTCAGTCAAATGCACCAGAATAGTCTTCAAATGTGTTGGAGTTTCCAGTGGATGTGTCGAAACAGTCGTCGGATGTGCTAAAGTATCTAGTGGATGTGTCATAAAATCTCTCAGTTGCACTAAAAGAAACACGTCAGAAGCCTGCACAAACACTTTTTAGAAAAAAGATGTAAAATATGGGGTTAGAAGCCCCACGGTGTGTGGAATAAGTAATGAGTAAAATAACAAACAACACTTCTTAATAAGACATTATATCAAGAGAATCAACAATAATTAATCTAATTAACACGGGAAAACTCTTGAAGGCGTCATATTGTTATCTATCTCCAAATATTTATTAAGTCAGGCATCTCAGATTTGGTAAGCATTATGACTATTAAAATGCTAATCTAGAGAATGAGATGTTGCTATATGCAATAATCTAATCCAATATGGTGATATCTAAATGATAATGATGAAGTTGTTATCTAAATGGACATGAAACTTGATGAAAGAAAGCTACAGTAAACTATGATGTAGCCATGATATTGATTCTAAAATGCTATAATTGCTATTACTAAATGATAATGATATTGCTAAGATGCTTGATTGCTCAATTGGTATTCCTGTAGAGTAAGTTTGCACAAAGTTGGGATCCATTTCCTGTAGAAGAAGGTTGTATTTATAGATTCACGACAACACATTTGCAAAGGGGCAGCACAAAAAAGGTCTAGATTTGATCTAGAGGATTGAATGGTGAGAGATGAAGAAGCCTGAGCTGATTATGGAGATTGTTCCTCCCTAGAAAAACACTCAGCCAGAAGATAGGAAGAATCATTGGAAGAGGATGAAGAGGATTGCTTGCAAATTTGTCTCCAAATTTTCCCATGAAGGTTGAGATGAATTAAATTAGACATTTCATATCTAATTTGGTAGGTGGATATGATGAGCTCTAGAAATATGTGCATAAATTTGAATATTTGGATTTATTTCAATTTTAGGAAGAAATAACAATTATTAAAATAAACAAATATTTTTTATATTTTTTATTTAATAAAAGAGGGATAATGATAATTAAATAAAAACTATAGAAGTTTTGATTATTTAATTAAGAGAGAATAATCAGAAGAATATAGTTGTGAACTATATAAATAAATATTTCTATTTATTCAATAGTAGATGAATTTGATTGTGATAATTAAATAAAACAAACTAATTTTTTTTTATTATGTCATGATGTACTCTTGATTACTATCTTAGAGTGTTGACATGATATTGGTACACGATATGTTCATTGGAGCATATGATCTTCTTTTGAGGAGATGGTTAGATTATGTTGTCATGTGTGTGTTCTTGATTCCTAGGTTGGATATGTGACATTGATCTTGGTTGGTTCTCTTGGTATCGGGTACATTGATCATTTTCTCGAGAGCTTCATGATGGTGCTATGTTGCATTTGGAGTTTGGCATGGATTGATCGATTATAGGTACTCATGGATACTCAGAGACATAGGCGAGGCTAGGAGATCTCTTAGAGACATTTATTAAGATGGTTTCTCATTGACGGGGTTTCAGTTGGAAGTTCAAGGAGCCTACATCTTGGTTGGATGTGATTTCAACATAGACCTATGAGGATATTGTTCTTAGACAAGTTGTGATGACTTGGATATCTTGGAGGAGCATTCTCATTCCCAACTCTCAGTCTACTCAATGATTTATCATTTGAGATGTATTGTCCATTATTACTTTCAAATGCATTATGCTTTATGCTTTATCTTCTCATGCATATGGATCTTGAGATATGGATAGTTAGTTTTGGATGGTTCATTTGAGGGATGTTTGCATGTTTATCTCCTTATGGATTGTGATTATTCATTGATGTTGAGTTTAAGGGATGTTATTGGGCTTATTTCCATGATTGGGAATGGATTTGGTTTGATAATTTTTTGGTTTGAGATGCATACATCTTGGTTATGGTTAGATTTGGATAGTGTCATTCTCTTTGGGGTTTTATGGAGGAGATCATACTTATCACAACTTATAATTTAGAGGTGTGTGTAGAGGGACATGCTACACATTTTGATTTGGATGTTCTCTCTTTGGTCTTATTCTTCTTGGATGTTTGGATTCACATGACATTGGTTTTGAGATCTTGGTTGGAGCTATGGTGATCACTATGTTTTTGGTCATGTGTTGTTCATTATTCTTTGATAAAAACATGGTTGTTCCTTTGTATTTCATTTTTTGGGTGTGGATAACTTGGGAGAGTTATGGAGAGTTATGGTGAGAGATGTATTATAGCATATTGGTTTGTGGGATTTGCATATCTTTGTGGATGTTCCTTGGTACTACATGATGTTGGTTACACTTTATGTGATTCTATTGGTGGATCTTTGGATGCCTTGATTATTTTAAGATTTGGCATTACCTTGTTTAGTGGGAGTTCCTAGATGTGTATGTTCATTAAATGATAGTTTTTTTGGCACTTGGAGCTTGTGATTGCATGTTATAGGTAGTACATGTTGATGGTACGAGGTTCACTTGTTATGATTTGTATACCTTTGAGGTATGGATAGTTGGATGTGTTATCATTTGTTGTGGGTACTATTTTCAACTATGGTGATTATATTTTGACAGCTATTGATACATACTTGTTACATTTGGATTGAGTGTTTGTGTATTGGGATATCGATTGGAGGTAGGATTTATGCATCTTTGTGACAAATAGTGTGGAATCTCTTTGGATGGTTTCTCATCTTTGTGCATTGGCACGATGGAGGATGAGATAATTCATGCTTGAGTTGGTGGTTACCTTGATTCTTTTTGTAGGTATCTTGATGGAGCACACGGATCACTTTGATTCCTTGATGGTATATGTGGCTAGAGGGATAGTTTCCTTTTTCATATTTGAGTTTAGTTGTTTACCCCTTTTGCAATGTATACAACAAGTGGGAGAATATTAGGAAAAGATGTGTTGTCCACCTTGCATAATGTTATAATGTAATATATATTTATTCATTATGTGGTGCACCTAGGGAATCTATGGGTGCATGTAACACATGGATCAAGCATTATTGGGGCCACTTTATGTGTTGTATGTAACATTGGTTTAAAAATTTAATGTGGGGTTGCACATGGGAATACTATTTAATATTGGAAAAACTTAGTACCAATATTAAATGAGAGGTTAATGGTTTTCTAAGCTCATGGTCTTAGTCACATGGTTTTATGTAATACCACTCGGTGGTTTTGTGGGAGCTTGTTTCTATAAAAGCAAACACATGGGTAGTTGTTTAAGGTTGGTAGTTTGACAGGTTAGCTCTTGTTAGCACTTGTGAGGATTGAAGCATGACATGGGATGTGTGATTACATGCTTGTTCACATAGAGTGCTTGTAGAGGGCTTGATCTTTCAAATGTGTTCATGGAGAACTCTGAAGATGTATTTTAATGTTTATTGTTAAATAATACATGAGTGGTGGATGCCTTTAGAGGTTGGGTTTTTCCCTCTTGATGGTTTTCTCAAGGTATATCTTGTGTGATTTTTGATGGTATGTTGTCTATTATTTTTAATATGGATTCTAAACACTTGTTTGCATAGATTTCTCTATTTGGGTTATGTGAAAATTATCTTGGGTGGATGCATATTTCCTTTCAAAAATGACTAATCATCCAAGTGTTAGCACAATCACATGATTAGGAGCACAATGTTTTTCAGAGAAATTATTACAACGATCACCATGATGATGATCTACAGGTGATGAGTTGAGGGAATCTTTTCAATTGCGACCTCTCATTTCTTGGCTTGCAGAGTTTTTCTCTATATAAGCCTATGGGAACTTTGTAAAAGAGGTACACCATCTTTGTAAAAAAAAGGACTTAGAAAAGATTAGTTAAAAGGAAAATCTTATTTTGTAGACCTTAGCATTTTGTGTTTTCCAATTGATTAATAGTAAGAAGAACATATCAAATTGTTCCTAGTTCACCTTTACTATATGTTTTATTTTTATTTATGCTATCTTCGATGCTTTGTCATTTATGAATGGATATTAATGACTTATCGTTATGAGTTTTATTTTTTGTGGTTTCTAGCATAAGGTTGTGGATTATTGAACCATGTCTTGCACTCTTTCATTTTCTACAATAATTTATGGTTAGATATCGTATTATGCTTGTTGGTGAGCAATATTCACTAAGGATTAAAGGTTTCAGTAGAATAATCAAAGTGTATCATACTCTAATGAGCCTCAATGGGTGCTTCTCATGGAAAGATTTGAATTCCATGCTCTATGCCTACTAGGCATTAAGCATTTTGTTCTCTTTTCAACAATGAAGAGTCTGTGACACTCTATGCTCATTTCTTAGGAGTTTTGTGCTTTTGGTTATTTGAATGGGATTTGAAATGTTGTAAAAGCTTTGGCATATCGCCTTAGATTATATTTTCTTATTTTCTACTTCTTCTCCCACTTTTACTCCCCCAAATGAGAATGAAGAGCCAACTTCTAAAATCACAAAGGTAGTCTAGTGAATCGTAATTCATCCCCCATTCACTAAACTTCCCATAAGGTAGTTCTTTTTTTGGCACGCCCGATGGGATTGTTTTAATTGTTAATCATTAGCAAGTGTGTGATCCAAAGGCCAATTAAAAGGTCACAAACAACCTAAAATCTAGACTTATTGTTACCCCCTAATGATTGTAGCATGTGCTAGAGCTACCCGACCTATTGCACAAAAATCTCAACCACAACTTCCTATGCCTTCTCAAGCACCAAAAAACTTTATAGCCTAGAATAGTGGTAGCTTGCTCATTACTCTTATTCCTCATGTTGTATGGGATCCAATTCTTGTGAATTCCAAAGTGCTCCCTAAGTTTACTGGGGGAGATTTTAAAACATCGACGAAGCATCTTCAGGGTGTCACTGATGTATGCACTGTTCATAATATCATAGAGAAAAATGTGGCACTTGTGTTAATTGTAACCTCCTCTAAAGGCAAGGCTCAAGATTCGTAACAATCTTTATCTCCTAACTCCATAGATACCTAGGGTCAACTTGGAGATTGGTTTTTCTAGCATTTTTTGAAAAGGGAGATTGCTCATCTTTGTTGCAATAGTTGATAACAATAAAAAGAGCACCAAAGAGGTTGTTACAGATTTTAATACCAAGTTTCAAACAAACTTAGCAAAGAATCCCAATAACTACTCGGCCACCTGCATATATTGTGTTTGTTCTCTATTTGAAGGTTTTCAACTTTGACATAGTAGTCCTAATCTACTCTCTCATGGGTAACACTCTGCCAAATGCATATGATCAAGCAATGAGAGATGAAAACAACTCGATTGATGTCGAAAAACTCCCGCCTAGACCACTGATGCCAATGTTCCTGAAAATATTAGCTTAGTCCCAAGAAGTTTCTCCTAGCATGTCTTTTGCACCTTTTCCTTCTATGTATGTGTATCCTAATGTGTAGGTAAGAACCTTTGCTTCCTCTTCATTATCCATGGAGGTAAATAACATGAAGAACCTATTGAGAACCTTCTCCAATGACATTATTAATAAAAAGTGTCAACAAGAAACACCTCTAAGACCCCCCTTTTAGGGATATTAAGGAGGGATGCCACCTTTTCAACATAATCAGTATCAAGGAGGTGCTAGAGTAAATAACTAGGCACAATATTTAAACCAAATTGTTTTGGTTTTCACTCTGCTACAAACCATATCATCTAATCCCAATAGAGACTTAGTCACTCACCAAAATAATTTGGCGGATGACACAAATGCTTGGTGTTTCCCTTGTAATGATGCACACATACCTCATAATTTTCCAAGAGGAAATCTCCAACAAAAGGTGGCAAAGCAAAGAATTCAAGGTGTCTCATCGGATGCAGGAGTATATGCTTACCTATCTCTTCAAGTAGAGAGTTCCATGCTCACTACTTAGATGCAAGGTATGTAGCTCGAGCAAGAAGTAGAAATTGCCATAGATCATGCGCTCTTCTCCTGGATGGAGGATGATGATGCAGTGCTTGCTAATAAGGCCTCAACATCGAAGACTCCACAATTCCAATCAGACTATAACACCCACTCTAAGCAAAGGTTCACCAGAGAGCACGTGCCTCAAGTGTTGTAGCCCAAGGTAGCTGCGGAGAAGATTATTTGTTTGCCTATAGTGATTCAACCTTTTCAAAATCTAAAAGAGGTGTTCTCTTGTAAGCCAAAAATATTATTGCTCAAATCACTTAATGTGGTCAAACAATTGAAGAAAACCCCTGCCAATGTGTCTCTATGGGATATTCTAGCTATCCTAAAACAAAATTCTCTATTCTGAGAAGCTCTAGAAGGTCGTGCAAAACTAGTGTAGGTTGGGATAACTCCAAAATACACTCAGGAAAAAACAAAGGACTAGCTACTGCAGTGAAAGGACAACAAGTTATGGCATACACAAATACTAGAGAAGAGGCTACAAAGGAAGAGGTAGGGAAAGCAAAAACCACTCCCTTGTTTTTGACTCTCATTGTAGGAGATAAACTATTGCATAACTCCATGATCGATTTTGGTGCTAGTACCACTGTCATGCCCAAGCAAATCGTTGGTGCTTTAAAACTAAAATATGACCCCTAAAAAGGGGAGTTATGCAGTTAGATGGGAAGAAAGTTTGAATTGTAGGCCTAATAAAAAAGCTTCCTTTGACCTCATATTCTTGTCCTACCATCACCGTTCCTCAAGAAGTTATGGTAATAAATATTCCCCTATCTTTAGGTTATATATGTTTGTCACAAGATTTCACAGCTAAGATCAAAGGATATCTATCCTTAGATTGGTCACACCTCATCTTAAGGAAAAATCATGGGGCCAAAATGAAAGTATTGTGTGAACCTTTACACCCCAAGCACACAGTAGATGAATCCTTGATGAATTTTGAGGTAACCTACACTTCCTTCAACCAACATGAGATGTACAATGTAGATATGTTGGAGGATGAAGAAGTAACCAAAAATAGAAGTGTTGAGGAAGAGGTCCTTTTAAATCGATTCATGGAGACTAGTCCTTTTGGCAATTTTCATGCTATTGGTTTGGGAACTTATGTAATATATGATGAGAATCAAGTCATTCCCCAAGTGATTATGGTTCAAGATGATCCTAAAGCTTGCCATAGTCATGAGTCTAATATTTGGACCTTGCACTTTGATGGTGCGAGATGTAAAGTCAGTTTAGGAGCCAGTGTTTACCTAACTTCCCCGATCAGAGAGTGAACTCTTAGAGCTTTCCATTTTCAATTCCCTTGTACAAATAATGAGGTTGAGTATGGAGGCTTGGTTTGAGGTTAATCCTTTTAGAGTGAATGGGAATCAAAAAAATAAAAGTCTTTAGAGATTCAGATTTGGTGATCAAGCAGGTGCAAGGCACCTCAACAATAAAGACTGTGCACATGCATTCTTATCGACATAGAGTATGGGATTTTATTGAGCTTGATTTGATGATTTTAACATCCAAGCAGCCCTTAGAAGCAAAATATTGAAGCAAACTAGTTGGAAACAATTGGCTCTTAGTTTGATCCAATGATAGACATGTTGACCAACAAATATTTAGTTTGGGTCATTATTAGGCTAACTATTCATAATAATGACAAGAATTGGCAAGTGTTAGAGAGTGATGCTTAGATTGTCATGTTCATTCAATAATCTAGTGAATTTTTAGACCAATTATAACCCAAAATTGAGGATCCTTACGAAGATCCTATCATTTGGCTGAGCAATAAGCTTTTGAAAGGGCTAATCACCCTAGAGAACCTATTTTATTATGATGATGCAAGCAATGATAAAGAAGGTTTGTCACAAACAATAGAGATTATTTGGACCTTGATGTCAAAAATGGTAGAAAAGAGAAGGTTGGAAAGGATGTTCCTTAGAAGGACAAGGACAAATTGAAATCTTTCTTTGAAAAATATGATCGAGTAGTGGCATGGACCTATGATGATCTCAAGGGATATGACCACAACATCATTCAACATACTATTGAGCTAGCCAGGGGAGCTAACCTATCTACCAAAAGCATAGGTTGGTCATTCCAAAAGTAGAGTCGCTCATGGCTCAGGAGCTGAAAAACTCATAAGTTATTGGATCATATACCCAATTAAGCATTCTACCTAGGTCTTGAGATTGGTCCATGTTCGTAAAAAGAATGGAGACATCTGAATATGTATAGATTTTTGAGATTTGAATAGGGCATCCTTAAAATATAATTATCCATTTCCCTCTATGGAGAAAATCCTCCAAACAATTGTGGGATATGAGATGTTTTCATTGCTTGATGGTTTTTTTAGTTATAATTAGTTTTGGGTTAAAGAAGACTAACACAAAACAATGTTCACCACAAAGTGTGGAACATTTAAATATACAAAAATGTCATTTGACCTCTCAAATGTTGGAGCTACCTTCTAGTGTGCGATGGATATTGCTTTCAAAGATTTGATAAGTCTGATCATACATATATTCAGATGACCTCACAATATTTTTAAAGTAAAAGGAAGATCATTTTGATTATTTGGAAAAGGTTTTCCAAAAGTGCCAAGAGTGCAGGATCTCCTTGAACGCTAAAAAATATGTGTTTGAAGTCCTAGAGGGTAAGTTGATAGGGTACGTTATGTCCAAAGAAGGGATTTCCATTGATTTGAAGAGAGTGAAAGCTATTAAAGAGCTAACCCTATTGGTAAATAAGAAGGGAGTGCAATCTTTCCTCGGGAAGATAAAGTTCATTATAAAATTCATATCAGATTTTGTTGGATTAGTTAGACCCATCACTCTCATGTTGTAGAAGGATCAAGCTTTCAAATGGACTCCAAAAGGGAGAACAATGTTTGAAAAGATCAAGGAAGCTATCTCCTCAACTCTCGTGTGTAGGGAAATATAGTTGGGCATCTTAGAAAGAAACATCTGAGATCAGTAGTGCCTTCAGTAGAAGACACATACTACTATGCCATAAAGCAAAATCAAACATAGTTCATTTCCCACATTAATCCTTTTGAGAGAAACTCATGCTTAACTAGATTCAACAACACCATTAACAAATTCAACAAACAGAACCAACAACCATGAAAGATGAAACATAAGACATGAACACACAGATATACGTGGGGAAAACCCTTTGGGTAAAAAACCCCACACTCCTAAAGCCCAGATCGCCATTGTATTATTCAGCAACAAAGTACAGTTACAAATACAATATTAGGCTCACAGCCTTTACAGAGTTTACATCTTGTTCCATTCTAGAGAATATCCAGTAGCATAACCCATCGTGACCACATCTCTTAATGAGAGACATCTCTTCTGGCTACACAGCCACATGACTCGACCATCGGCCTCTCTGTTGCACAGCCACTCAGCGTTCACCTTCTTCAAGAATCATCTCTCTCTTAACTTCCTAGCCTCTCAGCCTACACCCCAATTAGATTGACCGATGCTCTATGTCCTCTAATTGTTCAACTACCACACCCATTATGGTTTCCACCTTGTGCCACATGCCACCATCCAACATCCAATTTTGGTTTTTGGATAAGCAATCGAACAAATTTCCATTGTTGAACTAAGGCTTATCCACCTAGCGCCATGTCGCCCAGTCGAAGAGACATTTATTACCATCTCACCAAAGTTCACCAAGCACATGGGCCCACATGCCTTCTATTCTCCACATCATCACCACCTGTAGACCTTCGATTATGATCCACCATCCTATTGGGTCCCACATCCGTCGGCTTCCAAGTCGCTATATCACTGAAAAATTGAACTTCAAAACCTCATGGGGGTTGTGAAGTTCCTAGAACTTGTGACTTGCCGACAGCACAGGGATCACCTTGTCGCCCAAAACTCGAACTTCTAAACCTCAAGTTAGAGGTTACAAAGTTTTCAAAACCCGTGACAAGTTGACAATAGAGGGATCGCTCTATTGCTCAAAACCTGAACTTCCGAACCTCAAGTCAGAGGTTACAAAGTTCAAAAAAACCTGTGACACACCGACAAAAAAGGGATTAAGCTTCTCTTTGTAGTCGCTAAGTTGAGAGGTTCTGAAACTTTAGAACCTTGCGACTTCAATTAGAAAAAACTTGAAAAACCAATGACTTAACACAGGTCGATGAAGGAGGAAAACACAACTGCTCCAGGAAGTCGATCAAGCCAATAAATTTGAGTCACTTTTCTCAACATTCTCCCACTTGACAAAGAACTTGTTGGCTCCTTCCAAAGCAAACTCAATAATCTTAAACAATGCTTTTGTGCTCCAATCAAGACACTTGGAACTACATACAAGATGTCCACCAACTCAGGAAATAGTTCTATCTATCTGCCACAAGAAAAGGAATGAGCCAAGGTGTACATGCACCAATCTCAAGAAACAAGCATTAGATCCAACAGACAAAAAAGGATTCAACACTGCCACCACTCCACTATGCTCACAAGCTATATAGAAGCAACACAACATCAGCTTCAAAGCCCTTAATCATGAACACAACTGTGAATTCATTCTCTAGAAACAAGATAGAACATTAGCTAGAACAACAACCAAAAAACTGACTACTCCCATCCAATTGATCAACCTACACGACTGAAAATAGCACACACAACAAGTTCTAATCCATCTGATCACACATACCTCAAAGGTATCCATGTCAAAAAACTCATGCCACTTACATAGCCAACCCATCAACAGAAAATAAAAGCTCCATCTTCCAACCATTCAAAGAAGACCAAACACATCTAGGAACTCCCACTGCATGGGTAATGCCAAATCAAGGCATAACGAGTATATCGACAACATCACATAAAGAGTGTAAACATGTAGTTTCAAGGAACCATCCACAATGATATGCACAACCTGTGCAACCCTCACCACAAGTCTCCATAACCAAGACCATAGAGAGAAAAAATTTCACATCAGATACCTACAAAAAGTCCTTCTACATACACCTTTAAATGCCAACTATGTCAATTCTAATCTCCTTCACAACACCCCAAAAGAAAATCCTTAACAACATCCAACCGTTCAATGACCAAGATCGAACACAACATATATTTTATGTAATTATATAGATGTAAGCTTCTCCAAGAAGATCAAACTATTTCATTTCCCATCTTAGGAAATCAGCCCACTGCATCTCCTAAACTCAACCTCAATGAAAGTAATCACAATGCATAAGGAGATGACCATGTTATCCATCTATCACAATGAATCCTTCATAAACATCTAATAGCAGTTCAAGATCCATATCCATGAAAGAAAGCATAAAACACCTAAGAGAAACAATGGGCAATACCTCTCAAGCGATAAACTGCTGAGTAGACTGAGAGTGGGGAATGAGAATGATCCTCCAAGATAACCAAGTCATCATGACTTATCCAAGAGAAATCTCCTCATTGGTCTTTTTTGAACTCATGTCCAACCAAGGTGTAGGCTCCTTGAACTTTCTGTTAAAATTGCATCAAGAGTAACCACCAACACTTCTCTCATTTCAAGAGAATTATAGCCTCACCTTATTCTTCATGTATCCATGAGCACCTGCAACTGATCAACTCATGCTAAAATCCAAATACATCACTGTACCATCATGAATTCCTCAAACATATGACCAATGCACCCAATACACAAAGAATTACCAAACCATTATCAAAGCTCCAATCATTTGAACTAGGAACTTATCATGACATCATGATCTACTCATCCCCCTTAGGAGATCCCATGCTCTAGGTAAGCATACAATGTTCTCAAGATAAATGCATCATGTCAAAACTCTAATGCATAATCAATAGTATACCATGACATGAAACACAACAAACTCTAAACCAACATCACCTATCAAGCACCACCAACACTTTAGCAAAATACTCTAGGAATCCTCCATGGTTCTGAGATGTTGCACATCTTCAAATAGAGTCCATGCAAATGCGAAAGAAATATTTTGTAGCAACAGGATCAAAGATCTCCACTTAGTAACATCTGCAACATTAGAGAAGACCATCCACCAAGAAGTGATGAATCCATAGTCATTGCTAAAGCTCCCACTAAACCGTGACAAATGAGATTTCCAAACATCATGACCAAACATCTGCTAAACTAGAAATCCTTCAGGTCCACACAATAACATGTATTTCTGACAATAATACCAAGTGACACCAAGATCTCCAAACCAAGTAGATAACACCATCATTGTCAAAAGCTTACACAAAATTGTGTATCCAAGCTATCCATGACATCATGATACACATGCTACATGTCCCCATAACCGACTATCCAGGTACTCAACACCATCCATCCTCTCATCTCAGAGCAACCACACCAATGCACAAGTGACCATAGGCAAGGCCAACTAATAAGTTTGCACCAACAATGAATCAACCTCATGGATATAGATAGTCCACTTCCGAGTTGTCCCATAGCAAACATGTAGGTCAAGATAATCCACAACATTGCACAACTCATAGATCCATTCAACAGAAACATGCAAACCCATCATCACATTGGAAATTGAAAAATTCAGATCTTAAAGAGAATAACAACATAGACAACTTGACTCAAACACCAGATCAAGCTCAGATCCAATTCGCCAATCATGTCCATGACTTGAGCACCATAGTCTAGGAACCCAACAAGCAACACCACAAGAATGTTGAGTGACAAATCACACACCAACACTCCCATGCAGAGAAGACATCACACCTCCTCAAACCATGCCAAACTACAACTATCTCATCTAGTCACACCCAAAAAGCCAGGGTCTAGAAAACAACTCCACATAAATACAAGTTTTACTTGACTATGTAAAACCTACAAAACCACAAATCCATGCAAGTACAAACCATCCTTAAAATTAAACAACAAATTAGGAACTCCAAGCTCATTTCAAGCCAACTCTAAAACCACCAAAATGCACATACATTTGAGAGAGACAGGCTATTTTAGAAGCTTTCAGATCATCCAATGATCAACTCCACAACATGCTTGCAATTAGGGTACCATAAGACTGTGCCTTCCAATACTAGGAAAAAACACCTAGCATAAGCACATTACTCCATGACTGAAAAACAACCCAAGCTTCTCCATATCATCAAGGAGCCTCTCACACAAACACCCAATATGAAAGCTTTTATTGCAAAACAACCATGAAGCAAAAATATTCCACCCCATTCATCAAGGTTATACCGCTGCCAACTAGGAACCTCAAATCACAACATTCCAATATGACCAGTTCTAGTTTCTCCATCTTCACCATCTTCCATGTTGTGTGTTGTCTCAGAAACTTAAACAGAAAATCAAGCACTTCCACTCACCAAAGGATCAATAAATCAATTGATTCCTCTAGATTTTCTCAAGCCTGATTGACTAAGAAATATTCATTAAAGGAATACCCATAACCAGTAACACACTAGGAATAAACACATCCCAGAAGAAGGCTTTGATACCACTTGTTGGAAAATATGGTCGGGCATCTCAGAAAGAAACATCTTAGATCAGTAGTTCCTTCGGTAGAAGACACGTACTACTATGCCATAAAGTGGAATCAAACATAGTTCATTTCCCACATTAATCCTTTTGAGAGAAACCCATGCTTAACTAGTTTCAACAACACCATTAACAAATTCAACAAACAGAACCACAACAATGAAAGATGAAACAAAAGACATGAACACATAGATATAAGTGGGGAAAACCCTTTTGGGTAAAAAAAACCCCACTCCAAAAGCCCAGATTGCCATTGTATTATTCAACAACAAATTATAGTTACAAATACAATATTAGGCTCACAACCTTTACAAAGTTTACATCTTGTTCCATTTCAGAGAATATTCGGCAACATAACCCATCGTGACCACCTCTCTCAGCGAGAGACATCTCTTTCAACTACAAAGCCACATGGCTCGACCACCAACCTCTCAACCTCTCTATCGCACAACCGCTCAACCTTTGCCTTCTGCAAGAATTATCTCTCTCTCGACTTCCAAGCCTCTTGTCCTGCACCCCAATTAGATTGATCGACACTCTATGTCCTCTAACTATTCGATTATATCACCCCATTAGGGTTTCCACCTCGAGCCACATGCCATCATCCAACATCCAATTTTGGTCGTCGGATAAGCAATTGAACAAATCTCCATCATTGAGCTTAGGGTTATCCACCTAACACCATGCCACCTAGTCGAAGAGACATTTATTACTGTCTCACCAAAGTTCATCGAGCACATGGGCCCACATGTCTTTTGTCCTCCACATCATCGCCACCTATCGGCCTTCGATCACAATCCACCATCCTATCAGGTCCCACATTTGTTGGCTTACAAGTCGCTATATCACTAAAAAAATTGAACTTCAAAACCTCATGTTGGAGGTTGTGAAGTTCCCAGAACCTATGACTCGCTAACAGCATAGGGATCACCCTATCGCCCAAAACTCAAACTTTTGAACCTCAAGTTAGAGGTTGCAAAGTTCACAAAACCCGTGACATGCCAACAGCAAAGATATTGCTCTATCGATCAAAACCCAAACTTTTGAACCTCAAGTCGGAGGTTGTGAAGTTTGCAAAACCCATAACATGTCGACAAAAAATGGATTAACCTTTGCTTCACTGTTGCTAAGTCGAGAGGTTATGAAACTTTAGAACCTCGTGACTTCAATTAGAAAAACTTGAAAAATCAACAAATTAACATAGGCCAATGAAGGAGGAAAACACAACTACTCCAGGAAGTCAATCAAGCCAGTAAATTTGAGTCACTTTTCTTAACATCATGTTGGTGAATTTTGATTTTTCCAAAGATTTCATTATGTATGTGTATGGAAGGGAGCACAATATAACAACAGTGCTAACACAAAAAGATGAAGAAGGGAAGGGAGAACACCCCAATGCCTTCCACTCAAGGGCCCTAAAGGGTTATGAGGCTAAATATAACTATGGAAAATGAGGATTTCACCCTTAGCCAAGTTAGACTTTCCTATCCTATTGTAACATGGAAATGCTCTTATATTGTGGGTAATATATAAATGAGAGTGAATCTCCAGAGTGGGATGGTTCCCCCAATAAATCACCTAATCTAAAAGACTATAAGAGGAAAGTGTTAAAAGGAATTAGAAGCTAAAACTGAGATCCTAAAACCTAAGATGATTCACCAGCAATTTAAAGATTATGATAACTTTTTACTCTCAACAATCTCTCAAAACTACAACTCTCACAATCCCACCCTAGAAGCATATAATCCCATAGTGATTTGCATAGAGGTTCACTAAATGGAACACAAAACACAACTTGAATTATATGAGACCCTTGTAAACAAACTCATAATAACAAGACATGAAGAGGATTATGTATTTGAATCATAGTTAACATCAAATTGGTACAGTAAATTTGAGACAAGACAATGAGAAAGGAATTCATGTTGTTTTATTGAAATGAAGGAGTGTCAAGCCCAAAATTTGAGTACAATAAAATGTTTACAGGACTCTCTGACTGAGTAGGAGAGCAAGAAATGACAATCTAAACTGAGAAAATCAAAAAATTTCTCCAAAATTTTATCCTCCAAGTGTCTCCAATAATGAAAATAGCAAAAATCAACTCAACTACATCTCAGAATTAGCAATTCTGATCCATTTTTTAGCTCCTTAGAAAATCCCAAAAAATAGTGTTCAAAACTGCTCCAAACTGCATGAGGAAAATGGAAACTTTATGTCTCCAAGAGGTTGATCCAAAAAATCCACAAAATCAAGTCCAAACTACTCAAAACTGAAATTAGAAAGTTCAGTTTGCTTGCCCCTTTCTAAACTCGCCCAAGAACTCAACTTAGAAATAGAAGTTTTTGATGAGGACTCAAGTACATTAACTGCATTTAAAAAAATAACAAACACTAAGGTAATTTATAGAAATGTTACCTTAATGTTGTTTTAGATCATTGCAATTCCAAAAATTCAAAATAGAAAGTCCCCTATTACATTTGATTTGATGCAATTTGGCTCTAATTGTTCTGATTTTTTGCAATTTGGGTAAAAAATGATACTTTGCAAAGCACCAAAGTAATATGCAAAGGCTCCTATTGTATTTGATTTTTCTATAAAAAAAATCATAAAAATGTGACCATGGGCTATAAACCATAAAAACACTAAGGAATATGAATGGCTCAACCTATTAAGAAGGGACCAAAGTGCATATGATTCTCTCATAAAATCATAAAAGAAAGATGTGAGGTTATTTGATTTTCTTTAAAAAATCAAGGAAAATAGCCTAAGGCGTCGTTTGACCTAGGCATGACATTTGCAACAAGGCATTAATAGAGGCATTTGATTTTTAAAAGAATGTGATAAAAACCCACATTCAAATTAGGGCATCAAGGAAACCCTAACATCAAAATTGACACCAATCCCTAATTTTCCTCATCATTTGCATTGACCAAGTTTGGAGAAAAAAGGGCTTTGCTCAAGTTGCGATGGAAACTAGGGTTTGAGCTTATTTTCTGCATTTTCTTGTCGATTCTTCCTTGCTTGGTGTTGAAACCCTTCTGCAACTTGATGGTAAGTTGTTTCTTCGCCATTTTGGGTCATTTCTACTTCATTTTGCAGGGTTTTGAGACCTCCAAGCTATGGCCTCTGTAGTTTTTCTAACTTATTCTCTACGCTTTGTTTCTTTATCAATTTATCTTTGTCTTGGGCTGCCATGGATGCCTCCATCTGAGGTATTTGCAAGACATACCCATGATCTTTGATGAGTTCCTCTTCACACAAATCTTGGGTAAGTTTCTATGCTCTTAATCTTGTGCATTTCCCTCTTAAATAAGCTCGATTTGAGCTCAATTTAAAAGAAAATGTTTGTCTTTTGTGTGAAAAACAAAAGAAACTGTGTGCTCTTCTATACAGGTTGCGGCCATACCTTGTTCATTTCCTTGTTTTTGGGCTCGACCCATGATAGGCAAATGACATTACTTATGGGATGGAGAACTTTCTTGCATTTTTATTTACTATTTCCTGGGTTTTGAAAACCCTTCATGGCCATGACCACTCATTGTACCATCTTCATTTTCTGAGGGATTTATTATTTGCATAAGCTCAAACCCTTATTTTTTTTCTCCTGCATTTTTATTTTCAAAGCAAACCCCAAGTGGGTTTGCATGTTTTGTGAAGAAGAATGCCTCTCTCAGGACACGACTATGAGAATACAAACTAGGTTTTTGAGCACTTGGTGTAACTTAGATTTTCTTCTATTTCTGAAAGTGTAAAGAGACAATCATAGTTTCACTTTTCCTGGAACAAAACCAAAGAAGGGCCTCTCCAAATAAGGATGAGGCTTTTAGATTTATGGGTTCCAATTTCTTTGAATTTGATGCCATCGTTCATTTTCTTTGAAACCCTAATGTCATAGCATTTGTCCATTTGCTTTTCCCAACACAAATTGTCATTTGCTTTTGCTCTATGTCTGCACTCTTGTAATTCCACCATTTTTAAAAAAAATTAAAAAACAATACAGGTCCTTTATAGCATTAGTCTTCTCTTCTTTTCATGGCTTTCAAATGCATACACTGTTACCTATTGCTTGCTTCCCATTTTGTTAGCTTTGGCACCATTTAGAAATATGTATGATTATACACAGTTGCATCTTATATGTAGAAATCAACACCGAATGTTACTCTTAAACACTTGCATTTGGGAAGCAAGATTTATCTATAGGTACTATGAAGCTTTCCACTATTGATTACAATTCTTTCTTTGAAACCTTGTTTACATTCTTTTACTAAACAAAGTTAAGCTTTTCTATCTCCATTCACATATGTTCATATGTAACTCAACATGATGCCCTCGCAACACAATGAAACTCTCATTTGATCCTTCCATTCTTTATATGCAACTTCATTCCAACATGTTTAACCTTTAGCAAAGAAAAAAGCCTTTGTAGCTATCATCACTGCTTTTGTGTAACTCTTGCATTTCAGTTGCTTGTTAGAAAATAAGATCTCTTGTACTCTTCATGCATTTTTATTTCTTATTGAAAGTAGCTATAATTATGAATCTTGATCCATAATGAATAAAAGATCTTGAAATAGTAAAATATGCCATGATGTTCTAGGCTATTCTAATTATTCCATTGTTGTTTTGATTGTGAATTATGCATGCCTATTCACTATCACTTCATGACAATGTACCACTTGCTGCCCTATCAATGTGAACAACATGTTTATGAAACATTGCAGCAATGTAATGTTGTAATAACACTCTGAACAAGATACATTTGTATGTAAACAAAATATCTAATGAAAGATAGTGCAATTATTCATGTTCTACATATTTTTGAGCATTCGAGAATGATTCCTTGCTCATTTGTGATCTTCATTTTCACTTTGCATTTTGAATTTGATGGTCATGTATGGGTAATAAATCAACCTCTCTTGTATTGCTTTTGTGGACTTCTCCTTCAATTGGATGTTTCATTTTGAGTACCATGAATGTATTTCTTTTCTCAAAGCCCCTCTTGTAGTCAAGGGGTAGCATCTTGGGATCAACCTTTGTGGGAGCATGTTTTCACACCACATGTTATGTCTAGATCAACATGAATTTTCCTATAACTGCACAGTGAACAAACATGTTCGATTAAAAAACAAATAAGTTCAATGTTCCTGTGATGTTTCATCCTTTGTGTTTCCTTGCACACTTATGATATTTTCTCAAATGATTCAATGCACCACAAGCAATGTATTATATTGTTGTTGATAGATCATATAGGAGGATTCATAATCAGAGCTCTAACAAAGCTTTCTCAATCATCTGCAGGTTCACTTGGAGACTAGGAGCAAGGAGGGATAAGCAACAACGAAGCCAACTTGAAGACACCTTAGGCAATGATGGCCATGTTTCTTCTTATGTGTTTCTTTCCTTCCTTTATCTTCAGTAACATAGTACATTCCTTGTGTTCTGTTGACTCAACTATTCCCACAGCTTGTGTGGGACAATTGATCTTTCTTTTTATCCCAATAAATATGAAAACAACATTTTGTGTAATCTTGTTCAATTTTGTACCTTTATTTTGCAAAAATGTATGAAACATTATGGAATAGATAAATCAATACAAAATGAAAGCACTATTATTTGTATCTCATGCAATCTTTTCTATGTTGTAAACATTAAATGGCAACTGAATTCTCTCTTTAACTGAAAACACATTGCACATTTTAATTAAACAATTATTTTAAACTCCAATACATGCAATGGTTTAAGCAAACGCAGAAATGAATTGAATTTTTTTTACCTTAAAATGAACTTAATTTAATCAGCTCTACCAATTTGAGCTGTGGTGAAAAATTGGTAACAATAACATTGTTGAAAAGTGAGATTTTTCCATCATCAAAGGTCTTAAGAAGTTCTGAAACTTGATAACAAGCAATAAAATAATGATATATGTAGCGCATACAAGTGTGTGGGAACACATAATGGAAGGAGAAATTATTGAAAAAAGAGCAAAAAGGATCACAAAGATACTAGAGTATGATGTAGAGGTTCGACCTACTAAAGTGGTCCATGGGAAAGGACTCTATGAATATTTAGCCAAGGATAATAAAGCCCCAACAGAAGAGAAATCTTTCAAAACACCCCCAACCTAAGAAGATGCTTTAGAGGAGGTCTTGTTCGGTCAGTTTGATGCCGCAAATTCATGGGTCGAAGACAAAACTAACTTCATGTAGTTAGGAAGATATCCGACTGGTCTCTCATTGCACAAAAGGAGATTTTACAAACTACATGGTGCGAGTTATGTTCTGATTGAGGGAGTGCTTTTCAAGAGAAAATTTGATGGTGTACTTCTTTCATGTGTAGAAAAATCTCAAGCAAAGAGAATCTTGAATGAATTCCACAACAGACCCGCAGGTGGTCATTTATCCCCAAAGACAACTATGATAAAAAAAATATGTACGTCTTGTACTACTGGCCTACTCTATTATCTGATTGCCACAATTTGGTGAGGAGATGCTAGAAATTTCAATTCTTTGTCAATAAGTACAAGAACTCTGCAATGACATTGAATCCGATTATAGCAGATGAACCCTTCGCCTAGTGGTGTTTAAACTTTATTGGAATGATAAACCCAACATCTAGCACTGGTCACAAATGGATCATTATCACAATAGATTATTTTACCAGGTGGTACGAAGTTGTTCCATTGAAAGGAGTGATAGAAAATGAGATTTTGAATTTCCTAGAGGATTTTGTCACAAGATTCAGTCCTCCTAAGACCATCATCTTTGACAATGCATGAGCTTTTGTAGGGCCTAAAATGTCTGAGTTTGTATTAAAGCATGAGATCTTCTTGAATACTTCATCAAACTACTACCCACAAGGAAATGGGCTCATAGAATCCACAAATAAAAACCTAATTAGGTTGATTAAATGGATCAACATGGATCATCAAAGAGAATGGAACAAACATTTGCAGACAACGTTATGGGCTGAATGGATCACCCCCAAAAAAGTTTTGAAAACTCCCCCCTATGAGCTAGTCAATGGAAAGGAAGTTGTATTGCCAATATTTATGGAAATTCTAGTTTTAGAATGGTTGAAGTCTCTATAGGTTGAAGAAAATGGAGCTATGGAAATTAGATTGGAAAATTTGCTTAGTGTTTAGGAGTCTTGGGAGAAGGCATATGGTGCTATGACAAACTGGCAGTAAGTGGTTAAAAAATGGTTTGATAAGAAGGAATCCAACCCCAGATTCAAAGAAGGTGACTTAATCTTGAAATCTAATGAACATGTTGCTAAGCCGAGGCAGCATGCAAAATTTGATCCTCTTTGGAAGGGATCGTTCCACATTGCTAGTTGCAAAGAAAGAAATGCTTTTGAGCTAGTGGATTTGGAGAGAAATTCCCTTGAGATTATGGTAAACAAAATCTATTTGAAACATCTCAATTAATTATTGGCCTATGTGCCCTCTTGTAAATAAGTAGTTAGGTTTGATTTCTATTCGTATGGTGTGTTTCCTTCAATAAGTGTTGTGGGCACAAGTCGTTTAGCTTTCTCATGGTGTTTTCTATGGTGGCGTCTTTGTCTAAGTGAAATCATCAAAATAGGTGACCCTTATTGACCACCCCTTGGTTGAATTTAATGCTCGCACTTGCAAAATTCCCATCTTATGCTATTTTCCAGCGTCATGTTTCCAAAAAGGCAGCACAGTGAGACATTTGTACTCTTTCCTTAAAGGTTGGTGTTTCCCAAAGAGAAGGTAGTTAATTCACATGAGTGAGCTCTTAAAAAAAAATTGAAATACTAATTGTACCATTCATTTGCATTTATCCTAAGTGAAAAAGGGAGCAAAGAGAGCGTACACAAGAAAAAAAAAAGTTCCAAAGAATTTTTTTGTGTGAATTTCAGTGAAGTTGGGAGTTTATAGTGCATAAACAGTGAAATTAAGCAAGTGACAATTTAAAAAGAAATTTGAATCAATGGTCATTGAAGGGACATCCTCTGGTGTTGGTGCTGAAAAAGCAACATCTCCATCTTTCTTTGTTGATGTTTTTGGTGACAAATCATACTCCTCGGGCCCAATACTGCCTAAGCAAGTGTTTACAAACACCCATTTTTTAAAGAAAACAAATCACAAGGACTCAACTCTAGTATTGGATTTTGCTGATGATATCCATGACCCAAAACTGCATTCAAACCCCAAGACCCTCCATTAAGGTTCTTTTGTGAGGATGCAAAAGAATGTAAGGGAAAGAGATCTTGAATCTATAGGTGTCCGACTATGGAATTGTGATCTCCCGCAATACATGGTACAACTAGTGCATCCATGTCATGAGCTTGTGGATGATTACGCATTAAATCTTGATCTGCATGTTGGGATCATTCAAGGAAAAGAGTTGAAGGTTATCATCAATGTGGAAGCTATTAGGGATATGTTATGTGTCTTGTTCGACTCAACGGTGGTGGAGAAGTTTTATAGAAAGAAGTTGGAATTTTATTGGGAGACCAAGAACGACCAACTCAAATATTGCAACTATGAGATGAAAATGGACAAGTAGGGGACAGGGTTGCCTAAATTCCCCATAAGTCTTAAAAAAATTATTAGGACCTGCAGGACATCTTCTCAATGGTCATGTTCATTTATGATTGGGATCGAGACGATAATGTGGAAGAATTTCAAATGGGTTTGGGTTTCAAACTGATAAAGAAGAAGCAACATTTCTAATATGATTTCACAAACATTATTGTAGAAAACATATACAAACAATTACAAAATTATAAAAAAACATACAAATTCAAGTACTCTTATTTTCTAGCACACATGATTTTGTATTAGAATTTTGAGTTTTTCAAAGATATATGTGGATGAACATCACTAATGCGTCAAACAAAAGGAATCTGGTTACTGTTTGGACTCATGTGCTTTCCACTATGCATGATTACTATACCTTTTTCAACTTATTTTTGACCCCAAACATTCACTATTTGTACCAAAAGAAAGCCCCTACTAGACTTACAAAGGAACATGTGTCATGGATGAAGGATAGTTGACCTTCATGTGACTATTTTTGCAAAGCAAATTTCAATTTTGTGCGAATGCATGGGTTTATAGAGGAGCCTTTTAGGTTGTCTACTTTTGTGACAAATATAACTCTTTCCATTGAAATGGCTCAACAATTGTCCATAATTGACAATGCATTGGGGGTGGGTAGGAGAAAAACAATAGTTTACAAACCCCCAATAACATGGGACGAGGTCACGTTGCAAAAAAAAGGTATACAAATATTCTATTAGCAGCCAAGTTGACTCAAATGGGCCTTGGTGTTATATGTGACTGCTATAATTATGATCTAGACAGTTATTTACCTAGCATGGGGATATCCTTGACCCATACCCCATGACCATACTGGGATTAGAGGCACAATCCAGAGGTAGTTAGTCCAGATTTGTGTGTTGATTTATCATTTGTGTCATCCGATGTTAAACCTCCATGGCTTTCCTTTTATACAGTTATGGCAGAGGCGAACCCGACCGTCAAAATTCATAAATCTATGAGAATGAATTTGATGCAATTAGGTTGGAGAAAAAAAACAATCATTGATTTTTGGATATATCGACAAGAGGTGCATGATTTGAATTCTAATTATGATGTTACCCCTTCTAATAGTAGGTTTGATGATATATGGGATGAAGAACATGGAGAGTCATATAAGGAGGAGGAAATCACCTCACCATGGAAACAAAGAGGGAAGGAGAAGAAAACAAAAGAAAGACCATTGGCAGGACCAACGTTGCAACAAGCATTATTGCTAGGTGTAGTAGTTAGGTAGTCATGAACCTGGACCCTCTTGAAAGGAATTCCCAAACTTCTTAACAAGCTCAAGGATCATTGAGTTCCAGAGGTGAGGGATTCATTTTTCCCACTGCACCTCTTGAGAAGAAGCAAAGGGGGTGAAGGTTGAACTTAGGCAATGTCCATGAAGAAGAAGATGAAGTGACTATTATCACACAACCATCAGCGGTCTCCATGATGCAAGTATGTTTCTCTCCCCCCATTCTCTCTTTCTCTTAGTCATTGGTTCCTCGTGTTTTTCTTTCACTCCCTCCTCCATCTCAATCCATGGTCGCTACTATGGTCGTTGTTGCACAAGCAATGCCTTTTGTACCCTCCTCTGCAGCTGCTACTATCATTTCCACCATAATGTAGCCTCCTTTTCCTAACATTGATACTACCTCCATCTACACACCTACTACCATAATTTCTTCATCAATTGCACATGGTCCTATTTCTAATACATTATTTGTACCTTTCTCTTCACCCCCGCCTTTAACTATAATGATGATCCCTTCATCTGTCGCTGCACCATTAGTCTCTCCAAGGACGTCACACCCTACACAAGCATTACAAGACATTCCACCTTTCTCTTCTATAACCCTAAGCTTTCTAATGACTTCCCCATCAAGAGAATGAACATGGACCTCCCTTGTTCCTATCTGTTTTGGTCTACCCACCATTGTCACATTTGTCGGACAATACATTCAATCTCCTTTGGAGTACCAAGCCCAAATAGATCAAACAAGGAAACTTTAGGAGGACAGGATGCAAAAGGGGAAAATGAAAGAAGCTCTAGCTTCGGTCACCCAAAAAATGGAATCAAATTTTGTTGAAAAGTAGTAGACTTTAATGATTGCAACAATGACTCCTCTAGTCTCTAAGCCCAAGAGCTAGATGCAATCTAGAGACTATGATATCTAGGAAATATGCCTTAACCTTAGCAACACCCATCCATGCGATAAGTTAGGGCTCATGGAGGCAACATAAAAGGTAGTAATGACTAATTACCTGAAATAAGACCGACACATAAAGAAAAAGGAAGAAGAATTAAAAAATGTTAAAGCTATAGTGGACAGGATGAAGGCTAAGGTCAAAGGGAAAGATGCAGATATTGCTCACTTGAGGAAGGATCTACAAGACAAAACTTTGGCAGACCTCCAAGTAGAGCGAGCAAAGAAGGTTGTACTCCAAACTAAGCTAAATAATGCATTGGCTGAAATTAATGTAGAGAAGAAAGAAAAGGAAGACTTAAACTCTAAGTTGCAAGCCAAAGAGAAAGAATTGGTGCAAGCTAATAAGGATCTCTCTGATGCTACAATTCAGAAGGAATGACTACACTAAAACATGCAAAAAGAGAGGGATAAATTATAGAAGGAGTTGGTTGATTCCTGTAGACAAGTAAAATATACCGATTGACATCGTGCATATGATCCTAACTTACTAACATTGCTTCTTCTTGAATCATCCCTCAGTCTAACCATTTAATCAAATTCCCTTATCTGATTAAATTTATCAATATTCATCTCTTAATTAAATAAATCATTTTATCTAATCAAGTCAATCTCTTTTGTTAATTAAATCAATCCATCTGATCTAATTATCCCTATTTAATTAAATAATCAATTTATTTGATTAAATCTCTAAATTCTATCCATTAAATTAAATAAATTAAAACCTTATTTGATTTAATCTAACACCATCCCTTTTAATTAAATAAATCAAAATCCTTATTTAATTAGCCTCTTATCATATTCCTCTCTTATTTGATTTAAATAAATCTATAAATTTGAGTCAAACAAGGTCACATCATCTAATCTTCTATTAAATTAATTAACCCTTGATTAATTTAACCTCATCTCATGTCACATCCTCTAGATAATGCAAGTTGCACATGAAAATAGATTTAAGTCATTTATTAAATCTCTATTTTCCTCACAATGGCATCTTTTGGAATATTCTCTCAATTTGAATTCAAAAATTTCAAGTCAACATGTACATCCAACAAGGAAATAACTTCATCTTACATGTCCTTTTCCTTGAGCCAAGTGGCATTTATTGCATTTTCCCTTCCCTTTTGCATGTCATTTCAACAAATTTGAATTTCAAATATTGGAATTTATTGGCACAAACCCCAAATCTTGCACATCCTCCATCCATTCATAGCTTGACAAGTGGCACCATATCATTGGATGAATGTTAGTCCCACATTGCTCAAATTTGGACATTCATCCATCTTGGAATTCTATAAATGAAGAGCTCATATCCTCATTTGATCATCCGCAATCCAAGCAAAGTTACCATGCTCAAATATCTCTTGAATTTTATCCATTATCATTGAGTCATAGCTAGGTTTTGCAGATTTTTGGCTTGGAGTTCTCATCTTTCATCAAAGTGGATCAACATCATCTTCAACATTCAAAGCTTGCATCTTAGGAATTAGGAAAGGGCCAATTTTCACATCAAATTGGCACCAATTCCCCCATGGGATCATGAGTTTGCACATCTAATTAGGATTTAATCTTTGTTTTATCATTTTCATTTTGTTCTTTGTTATTTTCATTCCTAGTTTGAGGTTGTAAATGGATTTCATGGGGAATCCTTGTTTTAGCTTGCAATTCCTTGTTTAACTTGTTTACTCATGTTGTTTTGGAGGTACTGGGAAAAGGGTTCGCACATTTGGCACTAGAAGGAGGGCTTGACATCATTATTTCTAACATTTTCTTGAAATTTCTGTGTTTTTCTTCACATAGGAAATTCCAATGTGGGCTCATTAGCGTCGTTGTTTTGGTACCGCGGGCTCGTTAGCGTCGCTATTTTGGCACCGCAGGCTCATCTGTTTCTCTATATGGCACCGCTTGAAACACAAACTACACCGCTGGACTCGTCCCACCAAGATTTTTGAAATTTAAACTCCACCGCCGGACTCGCCGACTTGCAGACAATTTCAAAAAAATATTAAACAGCGACGCTGGACACAAACTGTGATGCTGGCAAAAATTGCGATGCAATTGAGCTCTATGTCCCGACATAGAGCGCTGCTAACTGGTAAGTGGCGTTGTGAGGGCACCGCTGGGAGAACAAATTGTGACGCCTTCACGAGTTGCGACGCTGGGAGACAGTAAAAGGGAAAATTTGATTTTTTAGCACATGCTTTCGATTTATGATTAATTTATGTTCTATTTTTTGGTTTTCAACTTCTGTATTTTCCAGAATCTGAATGGTTTTTCTCACTTGTAGGTTGGAAATCGAAGACAAAGGAAGGAAGGAGCATGATGATGATATTTCATCAAATCAAAGTGTTTTTAAACACTTTAGTGTTTGTTTAACACTTCTTTAAGAATTTTTCATCTTCTTCTTTCTTAGGACACTAATCTTCCTTTGGGTTTAAAAAGAATTATTTTTGTTTATTTCTTGCAAAAGGGCTAAAACGAACTTTAGGATCACAACTTACTAGATTTTGTTTATTGGATTAACAAATTGAACAAATGTCTTTCACTTGTGATTTGGTGCTCTAAAACGAACTCACATTTTGCTTTGGAGATCTAAAAAGAACAAGTGTAGCTTTGTTTTTCATGAGGGCTTACTTAGACTAAAGCCATTGAAAAAGGATGTATGCGCTTCTCTCACGCTTTATAGCGATCTTGAGAATCAAAAGGACTTTTTCATGACTTTGGATTAAGACAAAGCAATCACCTCCACACTTCAATTTGGGCTTAAAAATTGAACATATTGTGCGAGTGTGAGTGGGGGCATTGTTGTGTATATTCTCTCTCTTTGTTTCCAACAAGGATTGATCGAGTTACGAATAGTGTTTTTTATTCACTTTTGTTTATCCTAGAGGGCCTGCCTTGGGGAAAAAGTACTCACCCAAAGGAACGACTCAACTAGTAACACTCTAAAGCCAAGAGTATTTCCAACCGAGATAAAAATGTGGATATTGGAAGAAACGCCAATATCACACGGTTGATTTCGACAAGATGGATCCGAAAGGGGAATCTTACCATATGGGTCAATCTCCACAAATGGAAAGTACTTACTAAAACCCATGTGCTAGAATTTTCCAAAATCCTTTTATCTATTGGTTGGTGCAAGAACAGTCGTTCTCAAGCCACCCCACACTTTTACGGTCTTCTAGTAGAAATGGAAAACATGCCATGGGAGTTTCATGGGTGTTGATGCTTGGTTGTCTCGTATAAGTGAGTGTCATGGAGGGGAGCCAGTGGGGTCAAGCATCTAACCATTCACTAGAGATAAGCGTAGCTAGACTTGTCCAAGTGGGAATCCAACAAATATTGTCTTACACCCATAGGATTGTACTTATTCTTGGGTTACAAAATGCATTGCTTGATCAAAAACATTATGGAAACAAACACTTGAACCTCATTCAAATTTCAAACCCTTTTGAATACAAATACAATTGACTCAATCCATATATTATTGCTTTCCCTTGGGATTCACGTCCTTAGAGGTTTCTAAACATTGGATTATATCTCAATTTGTCTCCTTAAGTAAACAATAGGAAAACCCTTGCCTTAAGTTCATTGAATTTCCACATAACATATCTTGTAGGGTTTGAAGAAATTAAGACATTGGACATCTTAGTTTGAAAACCTAATTGAAGAAAGTGTTTTTGGTAAAATAAAGACATTAAGCAAAGCTAAGCAAAATGAACTTTCATATGTGTTGAAGACTCATAACCCCAAAAGCAAAAAAATCATTGATTGGAAATCCGAAAATGAATGTTCAAATGAAATCATTTCTTGGTCGCAAAGGTCTTTAGGAAGCATTTGCATGATCTTCAAATACCTAGGTCTAGCCAAACAAGGTATACCTTTTATGTTTATCATAGGATCAAAATATATCAAAATCTCTTTTTCATCCATCTTCCAAAACATCAAAACAAAATTCATCTCACCATCACCTTTTGGAAAATCTTGAAATCATCCTTAATACTAGGCTTTGTGGAAAAATCAAAATCATCCAAATCATTGAGACTAAGTCCTTGAAAATATTATCAAAATCACCTTTGGCTAGGTATGTGTAGATGCATCCTTTTGCATACGCTTAGTCAAAGTTATCCAAAACATCTTGTCTAGCTTAGTATATGTAGATGAATCCTTCTTCATATGCTTAGTGAGACAAATCATATTGTTTGAATAGGTGTGGGTAGATGCATCCTTCTCCCCACACATATTTGAATCATCATCCTTTGAACAAAGCTATCCCTTAGATCATCATCCAACATCTTAGGGTCTTTTTGTTCAAAATCAAAATCAAGGACGAAATCTCAAAACCAAAAACAAAATCAAAATCAAAATCTGCAAAATCCTAAGAGCCTAGTATCTCATTCAAGATTTATCAAAAGCCACAACATCCATATCATCCACCCCTAAACATCATCATCATATCATCACCTTTGATTCTCAAAGCATCCTAAAACTTTCTACTTTTGGGCATAAAATGACGATCGATCCAAAGAATCAAGAGATTCATCTCCCATATTCTCAAAAATTGATCCTTATTTTATGGTTCTAACTAGATCTCAACACAAGAAGAGTATGGAAGCTAACAAAGAAACACTCGCTTCAAGCGATCTTAGCCAAACAAACGCAGAAATGAATCCCATTGAATCAAGTAATCCATTGACCCTCTCATCATCGCAAAATCCACAAGAATAAAACCAAGGAGAGGACCCTACTTTTGGAATGTCTCATGAAGAAATGACTGAAATGCTCCAAAATCTGGAGAACCATAAAATCATTAACATCATGATGAGGCTCAATCCTTCGTTATACATGCTTGAGCTAGAAAAACAAGGGGCCAAGTTACCTTTGGATTTTGATGTGAGTACTATAGTAGAGACATCTTTTCCTCCAATCTCATCCACCATTCCCATTTCATCCACACCCCCATCTCAAAACATCACGCAAAACATACCGCAAATCACATCTTTTGGTCCAACACAACCTAACGTTAATAAGGGAAATACATTTCTCAATGCTCTTCAAGCACATCCCCTTGTTAATAATCA
This sequence comes from Sequoia sempervirens, assembly GCA_007258455.2. Lineage (NCBI taxonomy): Eukaryota > Viridiplantae > Streptophyta > Pinopsida > Cupressales > Cupressaceae > Sequoia > Sequoia sempervirens. The sequence continues at coordinate 72,038,561 of VDFB02353493.1, read as the reverse complement.
AAAATTGGATGCAAACACCACCTTGGAACAAAGCATACCTCAAAACCCATTACACAAAAATGTTCCTCTCACATTCCATCACGACCCATCATCATCATTTTTTCACGCAACACCTCAAACACCTCTCCTCACAAATTCACAAGAAGAGGGAGATATGTTCGGACTAGGGGGCATATTCAACACCACACAACAACTAACACCCCTTACATTTCCACCTCTCCCACCATTTCCATTATCATCCACACCAATCCATGGTTTAGGACTTCCCCCTCTACCAATTATTGATCAAAACAACATCCCAACTATCAACCAAAGCATCTTGTTAAACACTCAAAATTTATCATCGACATCGCAACAACAGGTGACAAATACACAAACAATTGCAACATCATAAAACACCCCCATAACAGATCACAAAGCATGGTCTCCCAAGGGCTAACAACACCGACACCACCATCCACTAATCAAATAATCAACATGACATCACCATTCACCACCACCACGAACGCCATTTTGAATCCTCCACCACCTCCACCACCACCAACTTTCACCACATCAAACCAATATGACATAGCATTGCAAGTTGATTTTTAAAGAGGATACCAATAAGTTCAGAAACAAAAAGCCGAACAATTAGCTGCTCAGTAAGCTGCGCAAGCTGCCGAAGCTTCCCAAGCCATCTTACAAGCACAACAAGCCCAAGCATTATTGCAACAACAACAACAACAAGCCCCTCAAGCTGCACAAGCCGCATAAGCATTGCAAGCACAAAGGGCAGCTCAAGCACAAGTTGCACAAGCGCAAGCTCAAACACAAGCTCAAGCGCAAGCCCAATATCAAGCGCAGCAAGCTCAATATCAAGCACAACTTCTTGCACAACAACAAGCAGCGCAATTGTAGGCATATCAACAAGCATTAAAGCAATATCAAGAATAGCAAGAAGCAGTAGAATTGGTAGCCCAACAACAAGAGTTGTTGGAACAACAACAAGCTCAACAACAAGCGTTGTTGGAACAACAACAAGCGCAACAACAAGCACAAATCTTAGTGCAACAACAACAAGATCAACAACAAACATTGTTCATACAAAAGTAGCTGGAAGCCTACCTCACTCGCCAAAACCTACAGTTACCATCAAACAATGTGCCGACCTACCCACCCATCCAACCCACGATTCAAACACCCCAAAACACTTTCATCCCACCCCCTGATCCGCAAAATGATGTGATGACACAACTCAGGTTGCTCTCGCAACAAGTGCTCAACCTTCAATCAGGGCAAACGACCAAGACACCAAGCAACTTGTGTCCCTATCCGTTTGATAGGAGCCTAGAGATGAAACCATTCCCCAAGTGATTTGAGATCCCTAAATTTGACAAATATCGAGGGATGGAAAACCCTGAAGATCACATCAGGGAATTCCAGGTTCATTGCATGGAGGTCGCATATGATGATACTTATCTAATGCGGCTATTTCCTAGGAGCTTGGCAGGCCCCGCTATAGAATGGTTCTCTCGCTTACCTTCAGGCATTAGAACATTCCAAGAAATTAGGGATGCATTCATAAGAAATTATGCATGCAACATTGCAATGGATGTTAGTCTCGAAGAACTCTACGCTCTAAAACAAGGAAAGGGTGAGTCATTCGCCTCATTCCTGCAATGATGGCGATCCAAGGCCAATTCGAGCAAGTGGACCATGCCAGAAGAACAACAAGTTTGCACCATCATAGCCAACCTTGAAGGTCATTTGGCATTTCATCTTAAGGTTCAGGGCATCACCACATATGATCAACTTATTTCTAAGGCGCTTAGCATCAAAAGATCCCTTGTGACCCAACCCGTAGAATCAACATCATACCACGAATAGCAAAATAACCACCCATCATCCAATTACAATGATAAACCTCGCACGTGGGTGAGGAACAAAAATGTTACTAATGGTGGCGTCGATGATGCCAAGGTGGTCATTAGTGGTCCTCGTCAAAATACACCCACACCACAAATCCAAACACAACACCAAAACACTCATCACACAACATACCAACCCAACAACAATCCAACCATCAATAACCTCAATGATCAAAGAGGACCACCCCAACGCAAAAGTTATCCAAAACGAAAATACACTATTTTGGGGGAACCACTTGAAGACATAATGAAAAAGTTGATCGACGAAAAACTCATCAAGCCTCCTACATTCAAGAATTACCAAGAACCCAATGTCAAACCTCCTTGGTATAACGAGAATCAACTTTGTGAATTTCATAAAATCAAAGGCCATACCACAAACAGCTGCATGAGACTCAAAAACATCATCCAAGATCTCATTGATAAGAAAATCATAAATGTGGAACAACCTATGGGAAATCAGGATCTTACAATCTACACGAATCCGATGTCGAATCATGCCAACAAAGGGAATAAAAATGATAAAGGGAAGGGTAATGTAAATCATGTTTATGAATCAGTCATTTCCTCCCTAAATGAAGATTGCATGGTCATCACCATCAAGGGCACCCATGCCGAAGATTGTGGAGTCACCACAAGAGGTGGCAAAGTCACCATTTCAGGATCATCCCAATCAAATAGGGTTCCTTCATCTAGATCCGTTCCTAATGGCTACAATGTCTTAGATCAACTCAAAAGAACACCAACACACATTTCCATCATGGATTTGTTAAAAATATCATTTGCGCATAAAAATATCCTCGAAGAAGCATTAGCCTCATCCACTGTCCCCGCAGATCTTGATGCAGAGCAATTCCAAGCTATGGTCAGAAATATCATAACGCCTAATCTCCTTACATTTTCTGACCAAGATTTCCCCACCCAACCATCTCACAACCATGCACTTCACTTGGAAGCCATTGTACACAAGAGAAAAATCAAAAGGGTCTTGGTAGATGGGGGTGCGGGCTTGAACATATGTTCCCTAAGCCTCATCAAGCAGTTGAAAATATCAGAAGATTCCATTGATAAAGGAAAGGGCATCATGATACGAGCATATGATGACCAAGAAAGAGTGTCTCAAGGCACAATTAAACTCCCTATTCAAGTAGGACCAACTCTCATGGAAACCACTTGTCAGGTCTTGGACCTTGACTTACCATACAACATCCTCCTGGGACGCCCATGGATCCATGCGATGAAAGCTGTAGCATCAACCTTCCACCAATGTGTGAAATTTACACATAATGGACAAGAGGTTACCATCCATGGAGATCCCAAACCTTTCTCATATTGCAAAAATCTTGAAGCAAAGTATTACAAAATTCCCCAAGTGCCAAAGAATGATGAGGGCCCATCCACACCATATATCGACCCCGCCACTCTCGCGTCCATTTCTGCGACAGAGACACCTACCATTCCCACCATCTCTGACATCAAGCTCATCATCCAGGAGGATGGTTGTGGAAGCTATAAACTCCCTAACAATGCTTTTGTGATAGGAGAGTTACCACAATCTCCTAGATCACGGGGACGTCCACAAGAAAATCAAGTTTCCACATCGCAAATGTTTCCTGAAGATTATCCTGAATTCACAAGATGGGGAGACCTTGGCCACGAGGTTATTGAAGTAGATCCATCACACATGCTATATCAAGATGAAAGACCGACACCTGAATTACCAATGGATGAAAGAAGCAAGGGCCTACAAATGATGCTTGCAATGGGCTACGACAGAAATCAAAGATTGGGACAAAATGACAATGGGCTCATAATACCTATCATGCCAGAGATGCGACCAATAACAAATCTTGGCCTTGGATGTACCCCTCCGAGTATAACCATACATGGTCAAAGTCCTCTGGTTAGAATGGTTAATATTTCTCCTCAACCAATACTAGCAGAAGTACGCTCACCAATATCCATAGATAGAGACATATATAACTTTATAATTGAGGCCTATATTAGTAGCGATGATGAGGATACCATGACCAATCTACCTAGGTTATTTGAGGATACCACCCTGTGTATGATTAGCACCCTCTCCTTTGAAACAGACCATCAAAATCATGAGATCCGTTTAGTGTACCCCCAACTGATCGACTATGACCAATGAGGACCACTAGTTCTTGATACATTCGAAAACGACGAGGCACTCTTGGAATTCATGGGATTATGGGACAACATTCCAGAAGGGGATCACAAAGCAGGGTTTATAATGGAGTTGGACACCCATGCCTATTATGGGGAAACAATTGAATCCTTTAGTTGCAAAAGTGAGAAACTAAGAATCATATCTAAGTCCTTGAGTGAAAACCACACTGTGGCACTCTCTGACAAGAAAATAGTAAAAAGAAAGGACGTATCCAACAGTGAAAACCTCTCTGAGGCACCCAAGGATGAAGGATTCAATCTTCCCTTAAGAGCTATTCATCAAGAGAATTCAACAGTCTTGGCCGAAAAATGCAATCTAGTCAACCTAGGAATAGAGGAGACCCCGCACATCACATTCTATGTGGAATCACTATTATCAGAAGAGCAAGAATTGCTAGCAGCATTCCTAAGGGAAAGATAAATAAACTTCGCATGGAGTTATGCTGATATGCCAAGACTCGATCCAGAGACTGTGGTTCACCACTTAGCAGTGTATCTAGAAGCAAAACCAGTCAAACAAAAGCTTTGAAAAATGCATCCTCAAATCGCCTTGTTGGTCAAAATGGAACTCAAAAAGTTGTTAGATGCAGGATTTATCCGACCAATCGATTATCTAGAATGGGTGTCAAATTTGGTACTTGTTTCAAAACCTGACGGAACCATCATAATCTATATGGACTTCAGAGATTTGAACAAGGCATGTCCCAAGGATGATTTCCCGCTTCCCAACATCGACATGATAGTAGACATGACAGCAGGACATGAGATGCTATCACTAATGGATGAATTTTCAGGATACAACTAGATCATGATAGCAAAAGAGGATCAACATAAGACAACTTTCACTTGTCCATGGGGGACCTACTATTAGAACATGATGCCATTCGGCCTAAAGAATGCAGGAGCAACATATCAAAGGGCCATGACATTGATATTCCATGACATGATTCATAAAATAGTTGAAGACTATGTCGACGACATTCTAGCTAAGTCAAGAAAAAGACAAGATCATATAGCAACCCTAAGTGCTATCTTTGACAAACTAGAGGAATACAAAGTCAGACTAAATCCCAAGAAGTGCATCTTCGGCGTACAATTAGGTAAACTGCTAGGATACATAGTGTCCATGAGGGGTATCGAGGTGGATCTGGAAAAAGTGAAAGCAATCCTTGAGAAGGAAGCACCAAGGACATTAAAATAACTAAGAGGTCTCCAAGGCAAGCTTCAATCCATCTGACGATTCATAGCACAATTGGCAGACAAGCAGAACCCATATTCTCACCTACTCCACAAGGGGGTAGCATACAAATGGGACACAAAATGCGAAGAGGCATTTAACAAAATCAAGGAATACTTACTGACACCACCAGTCTTAATGCCACCCATCCCAAAGAAGCCATTGATCTTATACGTGTCAACAACAACAGCCCTTGGGGCTCTCTTGGCACAACATGATGAAAACAGAACGGAGAGGGCTATCTACTATATCAGCAGGACAATGATCGGTCATGAGCTAAACTACTCATTCATCAAGAAAGCATGCCTCGCAGTAGTGTTTGCATCCCAAAAATTTAGACATTACATGTTGGCACACAAGATAAAACTCATCACAAAAATTGATCCCCTCAAGTATCTACTATCAAAGGCCATGCTCACAGGAAGAATGACAAAATGGGTAATGATATTATCAGAATATGACATCGAGTATGTGGAAAGAAAAGCAATCAAGGGTCAGGTTATCACAGACCAACTGGCAGAAGCACCTATTTATTCTGAGAATCCTCTTATCTCAAAGTTTCCAGATGAAGCCATTTTTAACCTCAAAGTAGTAGACCACTAGAAACTATACTTCGATGGCTCATACACGCAACAAAGATCAGGAGCTGGTATCTTCTTCATCACCCCACAAAGGGATTGCATACCAAGGTCATACAAACTGGCATTTCCTTGCACTAATAATATTGCAGAATACGAGGCCTTAACCATAGGTCTCGGGATAGCAGTGCAATGGAATATCATAGTTCTTAAAGTCTATGGAGACTCTCAGTTGATCATAAATCAGGTCAATAATGAATATCAGACCAAGGATGATAAGCTCACTCCATACAAGAAATTGGTGGAGATACTCAAAGATTCTTTCATTGAAATAACATTTGAGCAGATTCCAAGAACCAACAACAGAGCAGCAGACGCCATGGCTACCATTGGGTCCCTATTGGACATCCCTCATAACGTGCTGAAATATGAATTTCTGATTGAGCAGCTTCTTGTTCCCACATTCGAGGTACCAGAATCAAAATATGTGTGTGAAATTGTTGGTCCTGGCAATCCTTGGTATCATGACATCTATACATATCTTCGAATAGGAGTCATACCCGCTGACCTACCATCAAGCCTAAAACGAACCTTTGTTAAAAAGGCATCCATATTTGTGATCCTAGGTGATACCTTATACCGTATAAGCATAGAAGGTACCTTGCTATGATGCTTAAATGCTGAGGAGGCATTAACCACTCTAACTGAGGTACACAATGGTATATGTGGTTCCCACTCGAGTGGAATGACCATCTCTAATAAACTGCTAAGGATGGGGTATTATTGGCCCACAATGGAAAGAGAATCACATGATCATGCTAGAAGGTGTCTACAATGTCAGCAGCATGGGGACCTCATCCATGCTCTAGTTCAAGAGCTTCACCCGATCGTCACACCATGGCCCTTCACGCAATGGGGACTTGATCTCATTGGGAAAATCACACCTACCTCATCCAATGGCCACAAATTCATCATAACTGCAACTGAGTACTTCACAAAGTGGGTGGAAGCCATACCCATGACGTATATCACTAGGAAGCAGATCTCAAAATTTATCTTGAACTATCTCATATGTCGTTACAGTGTCCCACAAGCCATTATCTCAAATAATGGGACACCATTCAAGAACTAGGAGGTTCATGACTTGTGCGAGAAATTCAAAATCCAGCATCGCTTTTCCACCCCATACTATCCCCAAGGCAATGGCCAAGCATAAGCCACGAACAAAACCATCCTCAAAATCCTTAAGAAAACAGTCAATGATGCAAGTCGTGACTGGCACTTGCAGCTTAATCTCGCCCTCTGGGCTTATTGAACCAGCATCCACACACCCACCGGCACCACCCCCTTCTCCCTGGTCTACGGATCAGAAGTCACACTCCCAATTGAGATCGAGCTCCCATCCCTCAGAATATCATTGCAAAACCTCATCACTGATGAGGACTACCAGGTGTCAAGACTAAATGAGCTAGAGTTACTGGATGAGAGATGCATAGATGCTTTAAATCATTTGCAAGTCTATCAAAATATACTCAAACGGAGCTACAATAAGAAAATTAGAAGCAGGACTTTCCAAGTTGGAGAACTAGTCTTAAAAGAAAATCAAAAAAATGTTCCAAACCCAAGCAACAAAGGCAAGTTCGAACCTAATTGATTAGGACCATTTGTCATAACAGCAAGTTACAAATCAGGGGCATATCAGTTATCAACACCCGAAGGGGAACCTCTGCAGGAGCCCATGAATAGCTCCCATCTCAAAAAGTTTTATGCCTAAATCTTTCAAGGTATAGAACCAAAAAATTAGAAAAAGTCCTGAAAAAATGGTTACTTAGGCAAAAACCTGGCAAACAGGCATCTTAGTGACAACAAAAAAAATTCAAAAATGCAAAAAATCCAAAAAAATCAAAAAAAGGATCAAAAATAGTAAAGGGAAAAATTGTCCTCTAGTGAAAACCACTTTGGTGGCACTTTGGGCAAGTACCTTGGTGAAAACCTGGCAAACAGGCGCCTTGCGTAAATAAGCACTTTCCATCCACCAGGACCTTTATGGCTTGTTCGGCATCATCCCTCCATTTCGCTTTCATCATCCATCGCATTCAGGTCTTCATCCATCACTCATCCACTTGCATTCGCACCATAGCTTGGTCCTGTGTTCATATCATGATCCCTTCTAGTACTACTCGGCCCATCCTCAAAGTCAGTTTGTCCTGCCTTTATCAGAGTAGTATATTGCATCACGTTGGGGGCATGTTCTTATCAGATCGAATTCGTGTATGTTCTAAAGATCCTCAAATCAGAAAATCCAAAAACATCAAAACATATCAAAATCCAAAAACAAGTCAAAAAATTATCCAAAAGTAAAAAAAAAGTCGTCTTGTCGAACTACGTCGTCTATGAGCTTGAACATACGCAAGGTTGATCTTTGATCATCCCCCGAGACATTTAGGTTAGTCCTTTAGGAGTTCATCATAATGAACTGACATCTCATCATGTATATTTCCATTTGTAAATCTGTCAAGTCGTCAGTTGAACTACGAGGTCTCTGCGTGTATAACGTAGGCAAGGCTAATATGTTGATCAACCCCTGAGGCCCCTAGGATAGGGTTTTAGGTTAGTCTCTTGGTCAAAATCTCAGAAAATCCAAAAAACTTTTGAAAAATCGAAAATCAAAACATTTGTAAAAATCTCAAAAAATACCAAAAAAAAGCCTCAAAAATGTTGAAAAACATCAAAAACATCCAAATATTTGAAAAATCCATTCGTCTCATCTCGCTTGCACCTGTGATAAACATCATCCATAATAAACTAATTGTCATCATCAACCTTTGGTGAAACAATTAGAAACAAGTTTGGCAGGTTAAAAGTAAAACTCAAAAACGTCAAGTCTTAAGTCTAAGTCAGTGTGTAAGCAAGTTGGTCTTCTCTTCGTATCGGTAACTCGTCATCTAAATTGGTCCCATATCAATCATCCCTTAGAACACTTTGGGTAAACGAAATGGCATGCCGCCATCCACTAACATGTCCTAGGATGAATCCTTCCTACCATGGGCATTATCTTTTGGCAATAAGTTTCAGTTATCATCCTTAGAAAATGCATCCTCTTTCTGGTAACGGTATTGAAGAGCATCAGTTTGTTTGGTTACTTGGTCTTTATCTTTTGACTTATCTTATTTGCGCTCATTCCAAGGATGTCTCGATGATATCCCAAAACAGAGGATTTAGAGAAATAGGAATGGGGCAATGATTGTTATCTTTTGTCTGTTGTGCTAGTTGGATGTTCTTGTAATATAACCTCGGCGAATACTTGCTTTGTTAGGTATGTATAGAAGAGGTCTAGGGCAACTTGTTGACTATTACAGGGATAGGTTTACCTTTCCGTGTTTTAGCCCGAGCTACTTGAAACTTCTGAAGTGCATCCTAGCAAGGTTTTCGTATGTCAGGTGTGAACAAGAATACTCCTATCTAATTGTCGAGTCAAAGTCCATCACACTAAGTACCACGCCATCCTGGTTTTCTATACCTAGATGCATCGTACCACGTGTGTTATCAAACATAAGAAAATTTGGCCCTTTGAAAATCCCAATTCCTCGGCAAGTAATCATCATCATCATCATCATTGGCTTTTGCATCATTTTGTGTCTTGTTGAAATGAATTCTTCTTTTTCTTACTAAACCGCATTAACAAGGTACTATGACAGTTGATCATCATCACCATCATCGCCATTGATCCTGCATCCACAAATCATTAGCATATGGCATACACAGATCATATAGGAAACATACGCATTGCATTTTAATCATCATAAATAGGTTATCATAAACATGCTTCATAAATAGGTGCATCCATGTCATTGCATTTCACCCATTACATTGCATCTCATGGCATTATATCAATCATTGCATAAACATTCATTTGCATTTCACAACCACTTCATATTACCATCTAAATCATCACATAGCATGAATAAAAGCATTCCATAATCATAAGCAATAGGTATATAAGCATTTAATTCATTAGGCATACATGCTTGCATAACATAAATGACATCATCTCATCACATTATGTTCACATTACGCATCAACATATCACTTTGCATTAACGTATCATTGCATTACATACATCATCAATAATTACATTTAGGATAATAACATTTGTTATTTTAAGCATCTCATTGAACCATCCTATTACATCCATCCATAAATCATCTCATATATAAGTATTTTCAACACATCATTACATATACCATAGATCATATCATTTTACATATAAAAACCCATTTCACATATTGCATTGGCATAAAATAAATCATCATATAGTTAACATTATTGCACATCATATCATAGGTTAACATAATATAGATCTGTTAGTCATAATCATTGCATAAACATCATTAGAAATAAAGGCATCCATAACATATAGAAGTAGAATCACATATGCATGGATAAAAAGCACACATTTCATCACATCAAAATCAGCTCATATATATATATATATATATCATCAATCATGTCACTGTCATAGTACAAAGAATAAATCGAATCATTGTACACATATATGTCAATCGATACAAAACGCCCATCGAGCTATCAAAAATGAGCCCATAAGGCACAGAAGGTGTATCATCTAGATCAAGCTCGATCTCTGTGAATGCTGCCCTCACCCCTGTCATCGTGACCCTCTGGTGGTCTCTGGCTAGCCCGCTCTGAGTACTCTGGGACCCAATCTGCTCTAGGTGCGCTGTCATGGTAAGCCAGACGATAGTACTCTATCTCTCAGATGGCATCCCTATAGTATCGTACTAGCACTATACCTTGGGAGGATGAGGTTGTCATACTCTCAATCTGTTGTATGTAGCCTAGCTCAGTGGCTGCTTGTAGCTCTATAGCCTGTCTCTGCTACACAGCTTGATCCCTCTCTGCTCTGAGCTGCTCTCTCTCAGCCCTTGCCTGGTCTCTCTCCGTTGTCAGTGCCTAAACCTAGGCCTGCAGCTATGCAACCAGTGCATCCCGACCATCTGCCTATCCTTGTGGCTGTACCCGTGGCTGCACATGAACATGATCCTCACCCTTGACTCGTGGTGGTGGGACTGGTGGCTCCTGCTGCTGATCCTGCATATGGACATCTCCCTGACCTGGAAAAACTGGGGGTACACCTGGTGGATCCTATTGAATCTCAACCCTCATTCCTTGCTCTCATCCTCTCCCTTTGCCTTTGACCCTGCGCACCTCTGGATCCTCACCTAGAACGGTGAACCAAAGAGGAGGTCTGAACCAGTCTTTGTAGGCCTGTGTGGTCCTTGGATCTGCCAAGCCCTGATTATAAGCCCACGGTCGGGCTACTAACTGCCTGAAGTTGTCAACCACCTTAGAGGTAGGAATACCATGTCCCCATGACACCTGTGTCATGCTACATGTGAAGATGGCTATGTAGTTGTCATCAGGTTGATCTTGTGGCTCTCCGAACTGACGCTGCACATGCCCGGGTAGGTACCTCTCAATCATCGTGTGCTCCCACCCCTGCATATATCAATCCTAGTGGCAATAAAAGAGTTGAGTAGCATCGTCGGCCCATCCGAGCTGACCAAGGTATGGACGCCAAGTAAAGACAAGCATCTCGTCTAGGACCCGCCTCCAGTAGGGGATCTCGTGCTCTCCAGTTTGTGTAAAGGACACACCGCCTTTGTATCGTGCCACGAGGGAATCCTTTGCCCCCATCAGAACTAAAATGACGCATGGATGTAGCACAGAAATGTGCTCCCATGCCCAAACATGAAGTAGTGTCACTCCAGCCCCCAGCGCTCTGTCGTCCGTGCACACGTACTCGTGCAAGTCTCTGTAGAGTGAATCCAGAAGTATAGGCCTCCATGCGAAGCGAACTGGCCTGTCTCAAACCATCCTCTCCCAGCAATACCCCCAACCAGGACTAAAATATCGCCCTCCTTGGTTTGGGGCAATGAGACCTGAAATGATAGTTGTAACCTCCCAGAGGAAGGGAGGTGCGATGACCTTGTATCTCTCCAGCTCAATATGTCCCTTGTAGTAGATAATGTCCCGTGTGGCGAGGACTCTGGTGCAGGACTCACGTCCCTCATCCATATCATAGATCGCCTGTCAGCCATGAATAGGCAATCGTAGAATGCGCCAAATGTCCTCCAAGGTGACGATGGCCTCGCCAGTGGGGAGATGAAACGATGATGTCTCACTGTGCCACCTCTCGGCCAGCGCTGATAGCATCCCCAGGTGGGTGCGTACGGGCACCGCATACGCAATATGCCACAATCCTGCAACTCCCAGTCAATCCTGGTCTCTATCGCTCAGGTCCTGTAAGATGCTCGCCAAATCTCGCGACTGGTGCTCCCGGGAGTAGAGCTCCCTCAGCCCGTCCTGCATCAAGGAAAGTCACCATGTTAAATTTTTTGAAAAATTCTTGGTCGAACGCTCCAAGATCACCTCCAGCAGCATAGTTTGTGAAGGCGTCATAGTTTAATTTTACTCAAACTCTGACACTCGAGCCCAAAAAGAACAAAGTGGTGCCGCTGCAGCGCACTTCATCCTCCAGCGTCGCAGTTTGCATGAAAAGGGCACCGCTGCGGAGCACTTTACCCAAACCGGCCTGCCAAGCCCGAGCCTAGCGACAAAGTTTCTAAACTTCAAACTGCACCACTACGGCACAAAACGACCTGGCGCGACGCAGTTTAAATGTCGAGCGGCACTATATAGTGCCGCTAGAGGCAAGCTCCTCTTTTAAAGCAGTAATTAATGCATTAAATGAAAAGACAAAGCTTCAGTAAGGGTCACATACCGGTGCTCCGATTCTAGGTGGCCACTGGTATGTCTGAACTCAGTCCAAAATGTGTAGGGGAAGCTATCGTTGCGCCATATCACCGGAGATTTAGAGCTCGAATCTCAAGTTTGCTAGCGGAGGTGTGTGAAAATGACTTGAAAGTGACCCATTGGGCCCCTTTTAAGCCTAAAAATTAGGGTTTTTTAACCCTAAATAGTTGCCCTGCTAGGGTTTCAGACCCCCAAACCTATTTTGGTCCGTTTGAGGCTTGTTTTTCATCGTTTTATTGCATTTAGACACATTTTTAGCCTCCTGGACCCCTTTCGGACTTGTCGGGTACTTTTTCACCTTTTTTCGCGATATCACCCAAAAAAATAAATTTTTTGTCTAATCTCTCGAGGGGGCATTATATTGACATATTCTTTTCCGTCGGGCAGCATTGGGGCAAGTTTTAAATATCAAAATTTTTTGGCTTTGATCGAGATCGTTTATTCTTTGAACCAATGCAACAAGTGCATTGCTTCAAAGAGGGGCAAAATGTAGACACGTAAAATATACCGATTGACATCGTGCATCTAATCCTGAATTTACTAACATCGCTTCTTCCTGAATCATCCCTCGGTCTAACCATTTAATCAAATTCCCTTATCTGATTAAATTCATCAATATTCGTCTCTTAATTAAATAAATCATTTTATCTAATCAAGTCAATCTCTTATGTTAATCAAATCAATCCATCTGATCTAATTATCCCTATTTAATTAAATAATCAATTTATTTGATTAAATCTCTAAAGTCTATCCATTAAATTAAATAAATTAAAACCTTATTTGATTTAATCTAACACCATCCCTTTTAATTAAATAAATCAAAATCCTTATTTAATTAGCCTCTTATCATATTCCTCTCTTATTTGATTTAAATAAATCTATAAATTTGAGTCAAACAAGGTCATATCATCTAATCTTCTATTAAATTAATTAACCCTTGATTAATTTAACCTCATCTCATGTCACATCCTCTAGATAATGCAAGTTGCACATGAAAATAGATTTAAGTCATTTATTAAATCTCTATTTTCCTCACAATGGCATCTTTTGGAATATTCTCTCAATTTGAATTCAAAAATTCCAAATCAACATGTACATCCAACAAGGCAATAACTTCATCTTACATGTCTTTTGCCTTGAGCCAAGTGGCATTTATTGCATTTTCCCTTCCCTCTTACATGTCATTTCAACAAATTTTAATTTCAAATATTGGCATTTATTGGCACAAACCCCAAATCTTGCACATCCTCCATCCATTCATAGCTTGACAAGTGGCACCATATCATTGGATGAATGTTAGTCCCACATTGCTCAAATTTGGACATTCATCCATCTTGGAATTCTATAAATGAAGAGCTCATATCCTCATTTGATCATCCGCAATCCAAGCAAAGTTACCATGCTCAAATATCTCTTGAATTTTATCCATTATCATTGAATCATAGCTAGGTTTTGTAGATTTTTGGCTTGGAGTTCTCATCTTTCATCAAAGTGGATCAACATCATCTTCAACATTCAAAGCTTGCATCTTAGGAATTGGGAAAGGGCCAATTTTCACATCAAATTGGCACCAATTCCCCCATGGGATCATGAGTTTGCACATCTAATTAGGATTTAATCTTTGTTTTATCATTTTCATTTTGTTCTTTGATATTTTCATTCCTAGTTTGAGGTTGTAAATGGATTTCATGGGGAATCCTTGTTTTAGCTTGCAATTCCTTAATTAACTTGTTTACTCATGTTGTTTTGCAAGTACTGGGAAAAGGGTTCACACAATACCCAATATTTAGGTATCAGTGAAAAGAGCACAAAGGAGTTAGTAGAAAAGTAACTACATGAGAAGATGCAAAAGCTATATAAAATCCAACAAGAGCTCTCTGATGCTTCAGGAATGCAGGTACAAATTCAACAAGTGGTACAACAGAAGGAGGCTCAATTCCAAACAGAGCTCCATGACGCTCAAGTTTTGATGGATTTGAAGAAGCAAGCCAAGGAGACCATGGAGTCTACCCTGCTGGCGCGAGATCAAGAATTGGCGCAATTATTCCTGGAGAATTCAAATTAATTGGACAAAATTAATAAATTACAAGAAGAGGTCAAAAATAAGGATTCATATATCCAACAATTATAGGATGCAACCATAAATCCAATGCACCAATCTAATTTTCTCCCTCTACTGCAATAATTATATATATCCTATTGGGAGAAAAGTGGTAACATCTCTACAGCTAGCCTTAAAGTTCATGGAAAATGCACAAGAATTGAGTGCAAAGGGTAGCCCTATTGTCAAAAAAATTTTGTAGTCTATCACTCCCAAGGTAGCAGAGTCAGAGCTTTTAATAGGAAAATTGTACAAGACAATAGATGATGCCTTAAAGGTTGCGAGGATCAAAGCTAGAAGAGCAGTGGCAAGGAAAGCCAATGAATTCATTAATTGCAATAAGGTGTAGAGAAGGGGGATTCACTACTCACGAGTTCTCTTCATTTAGAGAGCCTCAAGGGGTGAAGTGCCCTAAACTACCTCAAGGAACAACGTGAAAGTTCTAGAATTTGAAAGAGTAGATCACAAAGATTCTTTGGACAAACTAACAAGCTCTCGACCAAAGGATGACAAAGCGAGATATAGACGATAGTGCAGCATGCTAGCATTCCAGAGGTGCACTAGCATCTCGTATGGACCAAAGAGCAAATTTATCATAGAAAATAGCTAAACGACTACTTCTACTCTAATTGATGAGAACTTCTAAAGCATATGAAAATAACAAATGTGATAGAACTAAAGCAAAGTAAAGAATAAATGATAAAGTAAGAGAATAAGAGATAGAAAAATGCTCACGAAAACCCAAGTAATGAAGCCTCCAGCTAGTAGATATCTTGAATACCCGCATTTGTAAGATTGAGAGAAAGTGGTGGTGCTATATAGGGGTTTGCCTTAGTCAAACCCCCATTTTGGTTTTCCCAACTCCACAGGCAACCAGATAGATAGAGAGAAATGGACAAAGCGTGTGGTGGAAGAAAACCCACTTCATAAGTAGAACCCGCACCACCAAGTATGACTGATAAAAGAAATCCCCACTTGAGGAGGAGAACCTGTATCATAAAAGAGGTGATAAAAGCAATCCCCGCTTGAGGAGGAGAACCCATATCACGAAGTATGGATGCAATAGCTCGAGGATATGGAATCCCAGGATGCCCACAAACATGAGATAATGGAGATGAAGATGCAAGGCTTAAGAAATCCAAAGGGAGAGAGCAAGATAGCAAGAGAAAGAGGTAGGAGCTAAAGCTGAAGAGAAGTTGGAAGCACTTGGAAGAATGAAACTAGAGAGAGGTCAAAAGACCAAATGGAATTAAAAGACAACATTTAAGGAAGGAAAAGAAGCTTTCCAATTCATTTCAAGGCATCTCGAGCCATTACCATTGACAAAAGGAGGTGACAAGTGGAAAACATGCACAAAAATGATTGTTTGAATGTTGAAATGTCGCAAGACGCTAGCGCAATGCACAAACGTACGCACGGTATGCTAGTGTCTAGACACGCCACGTTACAAAACAACAAGAATGGGAAAAGCACAAGGTTCAATGCAAAGCTCACACACAAGGGTAGCTACTAAAAAGGGGTACTAAGCATCTTGAGAAGGGAAAAGGGCTAATGCAGGGGCTAAAATGAGCCTACTCAAGATGCTAAGGTAGTGGACACTAAAGCGGATGCAAAGATGTACGTGAAATTGCAAGGGGTGTAATTTTACGACTATACATTTTTCCCCCACTTTAGCGGGCATATGAATCTATGCTACTATGCACGGTAAAGGAAGTCTATTAAACATAAATAACATCATTATGCTAAAAGGATACTATAGAGGAAGCAGATAACTCTTCGAACCATAGAAGCATGCCCCCAGGCTGAAGACCTGCAAAACAAATGCATTAGACGAGAAAGACTTGCACTAGACAACAATGTTAGAGCACAAAAACTAAAGGATTTGAGTTAGCAAAGTGAAAGAGACCTTGATGTAAAAGGTTGTCTCAGTACTATGCGTCATCCTCAAATTAAGAAATAACACACAAGAATTCTAAAATGAAGAGAGGAAGGGTATACACACAGGATGATGAAGATGTAAATCTTTGATCTAGTATATACAAGTGAGAAGAAAGAGAATTTAAGAATGTAAGTGCCTCATAGGCCCACAAACCTACAAGGAAGGTGTCGTCCAAGATCTTTCACATGAAAGATACCTGGAAAAGCACCTTACAAACCCGTAGACCTGCAAGGAAGGTGTCCTAGATCTCTCACATGAAGGATACCTGAAAAACCACCTTACAGACCTGTAGACCTGCAAGGAAGGTATCCTCCAAGATCTCTCACACGAAGGAAATTGAGAAAAGTGCCTTACAGATGTGCAGACATGCAAGGAAGGTGTCCTCCAAGATCTCTCACATGAAGGAAACCCAAAGAAAGCACCCTATAGACTCGCATATTTGCAAGGGAGTGACCCCCAAGATCTTTCGCATGGAGGAAGCCCAAAAGAAGTGCCCTACAAACTCATAGACCTACAGGGAGTTATCTCCCAAGATATCTCACATGTAGGAAACCAAAGGAAGGGGACTCTGCAAATTCAGAAAGTGGCTTCATAGGTGCACTTGCAAAGTGAAAGTGGCCACACAGGTAAGTAGGTGGATAGTCACGCAGACCATCAGTAGATTGGAATGTTTTCAAAGGGGTCCCTTGGGAACCCTTCAAGAGAAGATGGGTCCACTCAAAGGATGCATTGTTTCAAAAATGAGGTCTAGTCAGGCTGTCCCCAAGCTAGATGCCAATGAATTCATTTGAGAGAAAATATTTCAATGGGGGTCCCTTGGGAACCCTTCAAAAGAAAAAGGGGTCCACTCAAGGGACACTTCATTTGAAAGACAGAGAAGAGAGGGGGTCCTTAAGAAGGACACACATCTCTAAAACAAGTTATCACTGCCCCCAACATATAGGGAGGAGAGCCATGCAAGACACTTAGAGCATGCATGATAGAGGTAAACTTTGATATCGCTTGTCATTTGAAGTAGAGGCAAGTGCATCAACAAATAAATGAGTGATGGCACCTGAATCATGAAGTTGTCGTATTTTATCCTTCAAGGACTTACATTCACTAGTGGAATGGCCAAGTGCTCGATGGTATGCACAAAAGAATGTGTTTCTCTATCATTTTTATGGAACTTCTTACGTGTGGGAGAAGGAAGAGTAATCAAGCGAGCTTTTAGAAGCTGCAACAAAATACACTCTTACTTAGACAAAGGATCAGGAGTAGGAAGCAAACCTTTCTCTTGTGGAGAAAAGCTTGATTGCTTACAAGAAGAAGATAGAAAGATAAAAGACAATGGAGGAAGATTCTTTTCAACATAATGAGGTTGAGAAGAATTCATGTCACTCAACCATGGCTTCCGTTTAGATTGTTCATTCAAGCAACCAAGCCCCAAGTTATACTTATGGCGTGTGAATTCTATAGGGACCTAAATGCCTTGTTCGTTACGCCCACAACCTTTATGCTCATAGCCATATTTAGATACAAGCCTAAAGCCAGGGCCATAATGTGTTTGCAAATCTTGGGAAGAGGGGGGATATATGTAGAGAGTATTATTCCAACGAGGGGGAACATACTCTTCTATAGGAATTCCATCATCCTCTTTAATAGAACTACCAACATTATCCTCTTTAATAGAAGCGTAATCATCTTCCTCAGAGGGAGGATCAACACTAAGAACATTACAATTTATGTTCACACTGCCCCGTGATACAAAAGAATAACCATCTCTGATAGCAGGTGTGGATGTGTTATTGGAAGGTTTGAGTGGATCAGGTTGAATTTATATTCCCCAATGAAGGAGTCTGTAAAGCCTAAGGAACCCCAATCATCACCAAGACATGCATTATTTTGAGAAGTAGAAAGAGTAGAATTAAGATTTATTTCTTCAGGGACATCTATCTCAAGAGTATCCTTTGTAGTAGGTACTGCTGGAGTAAACATTGACACATTGGAAGACACTGAAGGAATAAGAGTAGGCACAACTGAAACCCAACCAACAACTTCCATCTCACATAAGTACATAGCCTCAGGGTCAGCCTTAACTGTGACTACTCGATTGTTACAAATGAACTTAAGAGATTTATGCAAGGTAGACAGGACTGCACCCATAGCATGAATCCACGGTCTACCAAGAAGAAGGTTATAAGGTAATTTTTCTGACATAACATATACAAGGGTGGGTACAGTAATGGGTCCCAACCTCAAAGGAAAGACTATCATACCTAGGGCTTGTTGATCGACATTATTGAACCCACAAATAACAATAGGAGAAGCTTTAAGAGAAGATGGATCAATATTAATCTTAGGCAATAAATCAATACTACATATATTGAGTGTTGAACCAGCGTCAACGATGGTACGTTTAATGCCAATTTTATTAATATTAACTATAATCATTAAAGGATTTGCTTGCTTTTGTACTTCTAAGGGAAAAAATTCTTGTAGACATAAGGTAATATTCGGCTAGTCTGCACGAATATGAGCTATCAACGCATCAACATCTGTTGACCTAGCAAAAGAAGGAAAGAGGATCTTTTTCAAGGCTTCTTGAAGCATACCTTGGTAAACTAGAGAAAACTAAAGCAAGTCCCACAGTGATATCTTAGCTGGAGTAACTTGGAGTTGCTCGACAAGATCGTAATCACTAGGTGCTCTAGTCTTAGATTTAGGTGCTTGAGGAAGGCTTGGTTGTTTATTCATTCTATTTTCATAAGTATTGGCTACCGCTCTAGAAGAGGGTGCCTTAGAAAGATCAAGGGAATTACTATCAAATGGAACACTATCGATAGAACAAGTCCTTTTAGGAGAAGAACTAGCTAGAGACACTTAAATGACTAGTCTCTTAGGCCTTTAAGGGGCAATAGAGATAGATTATATTTACAAAAATCATCACAACTAGTGGAATAGTTATTCAAAGAGAGATTATCAACATCGATCTAGGGAGGATCAGATGTGGAAGGAGGTTTATCATTCACTAATGCATCATCTCCAGAAGAGAGTGCATTAGAACAAAGATGAGATTCATCATTCACAAAATGCAATGTCTCTAGAAGAGAGTGTGTTGGAAGGTAGAGGAGATTCATCATTCACAAATGAATCATCTCCAAAAGAGAGTGCATTTGAATCAATAGAAGGTAGAGTAACATTAATAAAGGTATCAGTGATTTCATCTTCTTGCATCAAAATATCCTCCGACACAAGAGGAATTTCATGAGAACGATCAAAGATACCGAGTGACATGGGTAAAGCCAAGTCACCATCACATGCATGAAATGGAACATCATTAACATTTTGGATAAAATCAAAAATTGGACTAATGAAAGAGGATATTAAATTAATTTTGAAAATCGTAAGTTAAATATGACAAATAATGAATAAACAAGTTAGTTGATAACAAAACTAAGAAAAAATGCAAATCCAGATCTTTGGATTTTTTTAGTATTTTCTAGGTTCTAGTAATTTGTGTTTTCAGAGGTCTTCAAAGCATAATTTGAGGTTGAAAATTGCATTGGAGCTAAAATTCGGCTGTCAAAGGCACAATATTTTAGGGATTGAATTAGTCATCTTGGAGATATTTCTAGTGGTGCAAATGGTTATGAATTCCAAGCATCGAGTCAAAAGTTATGACCCCACCACGTAGGGGTAAATAAATTCCTAGTTTTTTGAAAAATACTTCTCTTCACATCAGGTACACCAAAATGTAGGGAAGGGGGATTAACTACTCATGAGTTCTCTTCATTCAGAGAGCCTTAGGGGGCGAACTGCCCTAAACTACCTCAAGGAACAACGTGAAAGTTCTAGAATCTGAAAGAGCAGGTCACAAAGATTCTTTGTAGAAATTGATAAGCTCTCGGCCAAAGGACAACACAACACGTTGGCATTTCGTATGGGCCAGAGAATGAATTTATCATAGAAAATAGCTAAATGACTACTTCTACTCCGATTGCTAAGAACTTCTAAAGCATAGGAAAATAACAGAATGTGATAGAATTGAAGCAAAGTAAAGAATAAATGATAAAGTAAGAGAATAAGAGATAGAAAAATGCTCACGAAAATCCAAGTAATGAAGCCTCCAACTAGTAGATATTTTCAATACCTA
This sequence comes from Sequoia sempervirens, assembly GCA_007258455.2. Classification (NCBI taxonomy): domain Eukaryota; kingdom Viridiplantae; phylum Streptophyta; class Pinopsida; order Cupressales; family Cupressaceae; genus Sequoia; species Sequoia sempervirens. The sequence continues at coordinate 72,017,634 of VDFB02353493.1, read as the reverse complement.
CGTTTGTAAGATTGAGAGAAAGTGTTGGGGCTGTATAGGGGTTTGCCTCAGTCAAACCCCCCTTTTGGTGTTCCCACCTCCATGGGCAGCTAGATAGATAGAGAGAAATGGACAAAGTGTGTGGTGAAAGTAAAACCCGCTTTAGGAGTAGAACTCGTACCACCAAGTATGAGTGATAAAATCAATCGCCGCTCAAGGAGGAGAACTTGTATCACAAAAGAGGTGATAAAAGCAATCCTCACTCAAGAAGGAGAACCTGTATCATGAGGAAGAGGTAGGAGCCAAAGCTGAAGAGAATTTGGAAGCACTTGGAAGAATGGAACTAGAGAGAGCTCAGAAGACAAAATGGAATGAAAGGATAACATTTAAGGAAGGAAAATAAGCTTCCTGATCCATTACCACCAACCAAAGGAGGTGACAAGTGGAAAACATGCATGGAAATAGTCGTTTGAACGTTGAAATGTCGTGCTAGTGCAACGCGTAGATGTTCATGCGGTGCGCTAGTATCCAGACACATCACGCTACAAAAAAACATGAATGGGAAAAGCACAAGGTTCAATGCAAAGCTGACACACAAGGGTAGTTGCTAAAAAGGGGTGGTGAGCATCCTGAGAAGGGAAAAGGGTTGATGTAAGGGCTAAAATGAGCCTACTCAAGATGCTAAGGAGTGGACACTAAAGTGAATGCAAAGATGTATGTGAAATTACAAGGGGTGCAATTTTACGACTATACATAAGGCAACCCAAAAGGGTAAGGAGCTCAAGGTGAAGGAAGTGAGAGGGTATTTTAAGGGGTTAGTCCAATTGGGACTTCCATCCCCTTTTCCTCCAGATGGAATAGTTTTGATTGAGGACCAAATTAAGAAATTGTTGGAGAGAAAACAATAGGATCAGTCAGTCTTCCAAGCCCTGAGTTCATCGTCGAGCACCTCAGAAATTGAGAAGATTTTGCATCCTTTAGCACAATTCAATTTTCACATGGATTTCACACTAACAATATTGAGCAATATCTCTTTCAAAGAGATGACCAATTTGGATCAGGCATTTGAGGATTTTTAGGTATAGGTACAACCCTCAGAGGTGGATTGGGCACCTTTACAATCCACACTCACTAAGCTATGAGGCCATGTGTTTTCTTTTTTCCTTTCATTTTTGATGTAGAACTAGAGCTTTTTGGGTTTGTGCCTCCACAGATAGAGGCCCCTATGGAAGTCACCAGGACTATAGATTAATCTCTTATAGCTCAATGTTGAGTTATTTCATTGTAAATTCTTTTATTTTCAACTTATTCATGTTTTTGGGATGCTCTGCAACCTTTTCTTTTAGTTCTGACTTGTTTCTGAGCGGCCCACCAACTTTAATTTTTTTTTGCATATTGGCTCTCGGAGGGCACTATGTGTTAGCATGGCACAGTTTTTAGCAAGACTGTGACCTCTTATTCTCTCAAAAGTGCACGAACACCACGTTGTGGCCCCATGTGATATTTATAAAATCTTTTATTCTTTGAGGCATTTGAAGGTGGAGGGCACCACATGTTGGCATCATGAAAGTTCTTGAAGGACGGTGGAGGGGAATCCTTAGAAAATCCTGCTTGCATGCCACGTGTCCTAGGCATGGATTTATTTAGAGAGAAAGAATAAGAGGCTCAACTATCATCAGGTGGTGCCACTTGTCAATAGGGCAGAAACCCCTAGGCATATTTTGAGTCAAAAAGATATTAAAAGTGTGTTATTGGTTATCTTAACAATGGAGGGGCATCGAAAGGTTACACATGTCAGAGCTTGAGGATGCACATGTTGATACCACTTAGAGTGCACTCTTCCAAGAAGTTGCAAAAAAAATGACTAATTATCTAGGTGTTAGCACAACCGCACGATCAAGAGCATGATGTTTGTTATAGAAATGATTACAACCATCACCATGATGATGATTCACAGGCAGTGAGTTGAGGGAATATTTTTAATTGTGGTCTTATTTCTCAGTTTGTGGAGTTTTTCTCTATATAATTCTACAACCACTTTGTAAAAGGGTTTCACTATCCTTGTAAAAATAGACTTAGAAAAAAACATTTAAAAGGAAAATCTTATTTTGTAGACCTTAGCATTTTTGGTTTTTTCCAATTGATTAATAGAAAGCAGATAATATTAGATTGCGCCTAGTTCGCCTATACTATATATATTATTTTTATTTATGTTATCTTTGGTGCTTTCTGTCATTTATGAATGGATGTTAATGACCAATTGTTATGAGTTTTAGCTTTTATGGTTTCTAGCATAAGGTTGCAGATTATTGAATCATGTCTTGCACTCTTTCATTTTCTACAATAATTTATGGTTAGCTATCATATTATGCTTGTTGGTGAGCAATATTCACTAAGGATTAAAGGTTTCAATAGAATAATCAAAGTGTATCATAATATAATAAGCCTTAGTGGGTGCTTCTCATGAAAATATTTGAATGTTATGCTATGTGTCTACTAGGCCTTAAGCATTTTGTTCTCTTTTCAACAATGAAGAGTCTACGACACTCTGTGCTCATTTCTTAGGAGTTTCATGCTTCTAGTTAAAGTAGGATTTGAAATGTTGTAAAACCTTTGGTATATCACCTTAGATTGGATTTATTATGTTCTACTTCTTATCCCCCTTTTCCTCCCCCAAATGAGAACCAAGATCCAACTTCTAAAATCCTGGAGGTAGTCTAGTGAATCACAATTCGTCCCCCATTCACTAAACTCCCCATAAGGCTGTTTCCTGAAACGTAACCTTTATGGTTCAACAGGCTCCATAGTCTCTCTTTTTCTCTCCTATGAGGGGAATATTTATTTTACTTATGTGATAGAATTAGTCATTGGGGGGTCATCATGAGTCCTTCTATCTTCTTCACTTGTAAATTTTATTTCAATGCATCATTTCTCTTCTAGAGAGGGGTTTTTATTTCCCACTAGGTTTTTCTCCTTTACTCCACTTTATGAGAAATTTGTATATGAGTACCTAACATGGCCTAGTAGTTGAGATTTGTCATTAGTGCATACATTACTTCCTAAGTTGCACTTAAGGGCAGTGTTAGTGCAAATAATGTTAGTATCCACCTAGTTAGTGAATCACTTTTCTAGGTTTGACCTATTCACACTCATAGCTTAAGTTTACTTAGGTTTCTTTTAATTTTGTCTCACTTCATAACATTGAGACATGTGTCCCCATCACTTGAGACACCTATCAAGAAACTTTCTCACACAGTTGTTAAGTGAACTCACAAGTGTCCCATCCTTGGAGGGCTAGTTAGTTGTTTTGTTCTACCTTCCTACTTCATCCAACTTACCTATGTATTCAAGGATTTCTCTTTGTATTATATACTCTTCATATTGTATGATAGATATCCTATTGTGTTTATTATTTCAATTGTGGAAGGTTATCAATTTGATCTTAGAATTCTTCAATCTAAGGGATTATGACAAATGGCAATGGAAAACAAATGCAATTTATTAGAGATTTTGAATAGTTTACTTATACAAACAAGTTAGATGAGGCAATGGGCATCATTGGTCTCCATGTTTTTGATAACTTTCAATTCCATATTGCAGAATGTACAACTCCTAAGCAAATATGCGATAAGTTTAAAGATCTCTTTGGTATAGTTGATGAGTTCAAAATGTTACAATTGGATGTTGAATTAACAATATTGTCTCCTTATTCATTCTCATCTATTGAATATTTCTTGGTACAATTTAAGTCTTTGCTTTCTCGACTTAATGGTTGTGGTAAAACAAAAACCAACAAAGAATGTACTCATTTATCCAATCCTCCAAAGCAATTAAAATAAATTACCCAAGTAAAATTAAATAATAAGGTGCAATTAAATAATTACACCAACAATACCAAACATCATATATCATTAGTCATCATTATCTCAAATTATTAATCACTCTTCCAATACCTTATTTTAGTTTATAGTTATTGGCATTTCAACCAATTAAAGTAGTCAAATTCAACATCACATCATAAACTAAGTAAGCACTATTTCCATCTTAGTCATTTCAATTATCTTTGTAAATTTGTTTCCTTATATATCAATTTACATTAATAAATCTTAGTTTACATTTAAGAAACCAATATTTTATCATATATTCATTTATGTAGGGTGTGCTTTATTTTCATATAATAGTAACATTTTATTAATTTTGTATTAGAATCTTCATTATGTTTTTTATAAGATAAGCAACATTTACAGGGCACCGTACCCTTTATGCAACAAGCCACAAGGGCCATTTAGGAAACAAGGTTTTGAAAGGACCGGGAACCTTAAACAGAGCTAAGACACACCTAACAACAAAAATGAATAGAAGCAGCGGCGAAGCTGCAACAACACCTGGTCAATAGAGATGAGGAGAGACAGAGCACTCAGAAACAAGAACAATCCTAAGACAAACACAGACAAACAACCCAAACTCGGCACTACAACTAGGAGCAACTGAGCACTTAGGGAAAAAAAAAGTCCTATAGAAAACAAGAAACAACCCACACATTGTAAGCCCAAAAGACTATCTGGAACAACCGGGCCACACTAGACTTGCAGTAGCAAGACTGCAATAGACCTTCCTCCATCTGATCAAGAAGGCTAACCCACCAGCAGACCCTATCTCCACCTCTATAGGAGACATGAAGAACGAACATAAGTTGAAGCACCAAAGTTGTTGTTCCAGCAACCCAAAAACTCTCCACCTCAATAAAAGAGTTTGAAAAGAAAAATAGAGCCAAAGACAACAACAACCCCTTGCAGTAACAACAATCCCCACCAACTAAACCAAACTCAACCTCTATAGGAACAGGCTCCACCTCCCCAAGTCCACAACCTCCACCTCAAACAAGAGCAAACTCCAAGTCTTAACTTTCATAACCCTCAATAGAGAAAATTTCCACCAAAGACTAGCCAACCACATAGCACTAGTCAATATCCAATCACAATCCTTGGCCCGAAAACAACCCAAACCGTTGCACACATAAAGGCCATAAGAGCAGGGGAAAACCAAGCCAAAGCAAGCACTCGTCCCAACTCCACGCCACAGTTGGAGAATGGCAGGAGCGTCACTACGACCAACCCTCACCTACACCACAACCCACATACCCCCTAAAAGGGCCATCACGCAAAGGAGGCCATGAGCCAACATTGTACTAGCATCAACAACACCCACCAAAACTTCACCATTAAAAGCAAAGAACAACCCAATGTCGCCAAGCACATATCCAAACTTACCGCACTGCAAAGGGAAGCCCAAGCCAGCTTCATCACCTACAATGGCCAAGCTAAACCTCTACACCAAAGCCACAATGGAAAGAGGAACATGTTCCTCATCACCGATAGAGGAAATAGGGCATTGTACCAAAACAAACCCTACAAACACACTAGCTTCAACAAGCTCCAAACAAGGCCACGAAGGAACTTTCAAGACCATTAAGATCCCCCACCATGAACCCCACACAGGTCCAGGAGGAGAGACCCCCAACAATAGGAACTACAGTAGCCACATCAAGCGAAATACCATACCCAATGAACATAATAGACAAAACCGCCAAAGAAATTTCCAAGCCTACAAAGAAACACGAGCTTGCAAAGATCTCCACCAGCCAAAGCCCTAGATTCTTAGAGGACACACAAGGAGTCCCAACCAAATTAAAAAACACAACCCTGACCATAAGAGAAGTGCTCACGGGGAGGGGAGCAACAAGCCACACAAAGACAACCTTGACAACTGCAAAGCCCACTTGGAAGAGTAGCGACTTCCACTAGGAGGAGCCCGAAACCAAACACTCAGGCCAAAGGAACCCAAGCAACACCGTGTCCTCACCATAAAACAGAACAAAAGGAGGGTCCGCATAAAGGTCCTTTGTAACACCCAAAGGCCCGAGTCACCACACAACAGAGAGAGACATAGGAGAAAGCGCCAGGAGCAACACACCAACAATCGACGAATGAACCAACAGGGAAAGCATGCCATCCTCATCAAGGTCCCCATCACCCTCATTACACAGAACATAGGATTTAAAAAATCCTTGCACGCGTACTCTCCTTCCCAAATGCGACCGTTACAGAGCCAGAGCCATTTTGTTTGATAAAAATGCCAAAGATTGGACATGAAATTGTTAAGTTCTTCATTATGTCATTTTTTCTATTATTTATATTTTTGGATTTTATGATTCTTTGGCCATATCCTTCAATCATTTTTTTAATTGGTTGAACTATATAATTTATCTTAGATAAATAAATATTGAGGCTATGTATTGCTCTCCAATAACTCAATATTCATGATAATAGTTTTCTTAATGGTTTGATAACATGATTGATAAACCTTGAAAGTTAGAAACATAATTATCACATGGATTGATAATTACATGTTTGTCTCAATCATGTCAACACCAAAGCCAAGAATAGTCATTTATCACCTTGTGCACAAAAATATGTATGATCTTTAATATGTAATTGCCAAAATTTACTAAGGATAAACCATTCAAAATAAGGGCAATAATTTTTTCATGATAACAAATACAACATGCAACAATGTTGTAACACCCATACATATGCACACAAGTCTAGCTATCACACATGAATACAAACACACTTGAACACCAAACATGCATGGAAGAGACATGTAGGCAACACACACTATAGAGATGACATCATCTCAATCTAAGAAAGATGGCATGCATCATAATGTCACACTACCACACACTAGTAGAGGAGTAAACTTGAGAAATAAATCTATTATCATTCATTCTTTTTAATTAGTAAATAACATGAAGCAATGAATTAAATTCACTAAAAAGGAAGATAGGAATCCTTTTTTGTTCTTAACACAAAGCATAAGAGATATCTATTATCTTTTATCAATCTGTTACTTTGAATAATATGCAGGCATAAGAGATATCATCAATTTATTTATCTTGTTCACAATAATGATAAAATAAACAGGTGGGGAGGGAGAGAGGGGAGAGAGAGAGAGAGAAATTTTCAAGACCAAAAAATTATAAGCATCAAGCAAAGGACTAGTAAACATATAGCATCAAGAAAAGTGAGAAATTTTAAGCATTGAGAAAAGAACTAGTAAACATATAGCATCAAGAAAAGCAACATAAATATCTAGTTATGGCCCATTAGGCCACTTTCCTACTTATTTTCACTTATTTTATTACATAAACTATAACTTAAATATATAAAATATGTAAAAAAAATAATAATAATTGTTATTAATTTGTTATTTTCTATAATAAACCAATTGGTATTAGATATAAAACACCATAAATTAGAAATTACATAGAATTAGATAGGGAAATAACTTGTACCATGTAATATAGAAAAAACCTTTAGTTTGGATATGAAGCAAAAGCCAAATCACAGTAGTAATTTGGCATTCATTGTAAAAAACACAGAGGTTGAGATTATTGCAATAACTAAGCATTTACATTAGTGACCATAAATATCACCATGTTACAAAAGAAAATGCTACAATGAACAAATATTTACCATGGTCTATGGTGAATCCACCACCTACTTGTAGTGAATTCATTACAAAATATTCAAGTTTTGAGTTGCCAAAAATAACATAAAAACAACTTTCCCATGTTTTGCATCTTAACATAGAAATTACCTAATACTTAATATGACAGTTAACATATTTTTGTTGTGAAATTGAACACTAAAATAATATAAAATCCTTACATATCTGATTCCACCATGAATTCAACTTGAAAGGAAACAATCTCTTAACATTTCTCTTTTCAATTTTACATAAACACGCAAGAGTAGAAGTGAATTCTCTTCCTCAAAGTTCTTAATCTTCTTTCTAAATAAACACTCTCAAGTACATTTATATCAATGTATTTGTTCTATAATTTTTTTCGTTGAAATGATTTGCCCAAAGTCACATTATACCTGTAGACACATAAAATTGACCTAGGCCTACAAACTTTATTTTCTCCATATTTATTCCAATTTGAATTATACCAATTATCTTTTATTTTCTAGATTGAAATATATACATGGAAATGATACCAAGTTTTCCCCAATTTATGGGGCTCAACAGGTTCATCTGATTTCTCACCCATGAAAAGGTGTTAAGTGGTCTCCTCTGAAAGAAGGATGGGTCAAGATAAAGTTTGACATGGCTTCACATGGAAATCTTGGCAAAATAGGAGTTGGGTGTGTTATTCAAAATTTGGATGGAAAAAAATGTTGGTGACAACCAAAAAGCCAGGGAGAGCAAAGAATAATGAGGCAAAGTTTCAAGTGGCCTTATTAGGATTGGACGTGGGGAAACTATTTAAATGTATGACATCCACTTAGAAGGGGACTCCCAAAATATTATTAATGCAATATGAAAGAATCACTCTCCAAACATGAAGTTGACTAAATGGTTGGAGGCGATTGATGTCCTATTAAAAAGCTACATAGGATTTAAGATTTCCCACATATACTTAGAAGGTAATAGGTTGATGGATGAGGCTATGAATGTGGAAATAAACATGGATTTAAACGAAGTTGTGCTAGATTCAAAAGTAGAGTGGGACGTGTTTCGCAGGGCTAGGTGTGTGAGAACACAACTTCTCGTAGACACATAAATGCAAAAGGATCGATGTAAATGATGTTTTGTTAAGGCGAGAAGGAGTGAAGTACTCAAGCTCATTTGGGAATTATTATAGCCAAGATTTAAAGGAGGAGATGGGAGACACATTTTCACATCATATCGTGATAATTCACAGAGCCATAATGGATACAACAATGTGCTTGAAGGCAAAGAAGAGGCAAATGGAATTTTTGGGTGAGCTATTAAAGTGGTAGTTTTTGACTATTTTCAAGTCTAACTACGGGGTGGTGTTACATTTGATAAGGTTGGTCCTTGGTGACATTTACACAAACGAGGCAACATGCTATTGAGTGAATACAAATGTGGCATCAATGTTCATGGCAATGTTGTTGGATGTGAGATAAGAAATAAGTGTAGTGGAAAAGATTATGGACACCCTGATGTGGCTATGCTGGTGGTGGGGAATGAAATATATTCTACATCATGCCTCACTTGGGGTTGGCCTCGCACTTGAAGGAGGGATTTAGCTACAAATTACAGTGCAATCGAACCCAACATGGGTCCCCTTCATTATATAGGGGTTGGGGATGAATGTTAACTAGTGACGCCATTATGCTCAGTTAGGCATTAAATTCCTCAAAACCCTTGTGGGAGAGAACACAAATAGCATGGTAGACTGGTCCTTTGCTCTGGTGAATTAATTTGAGGTGATGGAGATTGATGAAGGGGATGATAGCTAGCCAGGGGGATGGGGAAAGCTTGAAGGGGTCTTTGTTTAGTTTTTGATGTCATAATCACTTGGTTGTATAGTGGGGTTGTATGGTTGAGATAAATGGTAGTAGGTTCAAAATTCATTGTTCCTAAACATGACATTCTGAAAACCATTTTGGGGTGATAAGCTTCATTCTGCAAATGACATCTAGCTATATAGGGGCATATGATGTAAATCCCTTTACTATTGAAGTTAATAAAAAGGGTATGGCCTTGTACAACCACTTTTATCGATAAAAAAGAAAATGATACCAAGTCTTCAAAATCTTTTTCATAATGAAATCTTCAATTATAATATGGTGAGCTCCAAGCCCCAACAAGATATTCATTGCAAAAAAGAGTTAGTTATTTCTTGACCATGTGACGGTCTCAATCATTAACCACCCAACTTAGAGGATTATCCAAGGGTTGATCTAACAAAAAAATATCAAATTTTACATTACTCGGTCACTATAAATACACACACCAACTATAATACAGATAGAATTGAACACCATGAACAACACATGTAGTTTAGTTTGTGTGGGAAATATGAGAAGAAATAACCATACAAGGGAATGAAAGACATGGGTCTTAATATCCAACAATAAAACATAAAACCAATACCAAAGTTTCCTAATAAAGGAGTGATCATAATACATCATTTTGTCAAATTAAAATCCACCCAAGACTACTTATCCTTCTAATACCTTCTTATCAACACGTTCACACATTTTTGAAGATCATAAAATAGCAATGGATTTGACAACTCCCTAGATCTTCTCAACCATGACAATAAAACAATTCTCTCAATTTTTTATGAAAATAAGAAGAAATGGAGTAAGGTTTCCCATACATCCTTTTGCATTCCACATAAGCTCTACCATGGTTTTCCTTCTATCCTAGCTCAATTTGCCTTGCATACTAGGTCCAACAACTTGAATAGGTGGTTCTTAGCTTTGGAATGGACATCATTAAAAAATAATTCTTCTTAAGATTTCATACATACATTCACGCAGAAATTTGATTAAACTCTACAACACCATGTTATTTCTAAATTTCATAAAACAACAAGAAGACTTCTGACACAAGTAAAAAAGCATAAATACCACATCTACAAACCTCATTAAATCACAAAAAGGAAAATAAAGCATTTCTTTTCACTTTGAAGGTACACATCAAAATAGAAAGAATTAAAAAGATGATATGAGGTCCCTCCTCTCAATTAATCTTGTTAAAGGTGATGAAAATATCTCTTTTCCCTTTTCCTAGTTCCCAAGCCCTTCCTAAAAACTTGACTTATTTTATCAATCTCTTCATTTAACGTGCTCTCCAAAATTCTACAATAAAAAGAAGAAGAAGAATGAGCTAACCCTTTTCCAAAGCTAAGGAAAGAGGTATAAAAAGGAGTACCACATTACTTCCCTCCATAAAATAGGATGAAGCCAAGTGACAAACCCAAAATCCATGCACCCATCTTCTTACAATTTCAATAAATGAACAATAACCATCCCATGTGAATCCACATGGACCCACCATCACAAGGCACATAGGAGTGGAGTTCACTCCTCTCAACCCACTTGGGAGATAAATTGGTTAACTTGGGTTCTTGCACTCAAGTCCCCATGCCTTATTAATTTTATGCTCTTCCCAAGAACTTAAAGTGTAATTGTATCTTTCTTACACACTTTGACATGTTCCTAAAAGTATCCTATCCCAATGAATTATCCTTGGGGACTAAAAACACCATAAAATAAAAGAGAAAGGTAAACTCCAAGAGAAAAATAAAAGAGAACACATTCAATAGTACATGATGAAATGGATATGATTGTATGAAAATTAGTCCCATTTGTAGCATTTTGAAAAGAACATTCCCCATGTTGCTACTCCCTCACACACCTACTAAGGATCCCTCCCATATATGGTAGTAAGCACATCACTTAAATCAAGACTAGTAGAGTAAAAAACATCTAATAAACTAAACAAACCTGACATAATTTTAAGAATAGAAAAATAGAGACAATTCAATCTCAACAATAAGATACATAAGAATGCACACAATATCAACAATGAAATCAAACACAACCTTAAGTGATGAGGAAATAAATATCAAAGATTGTGGCTAAGCTATTCACACATCAAAATAAAATAATCATTGTTGGTCTTCAAATTCAAAAAAAAAGATCATCAATAACAAAAAAATAAATGCTTATAATCTCATAAATTTTGCACCATATGTGCACCATGTGTTTGAAATAAGTCTTTTTACAAAGGAGGAGGGGAATAACAATTAGAGAATAAATGTGCCTCAATGTCCTACAATTACATACATACATGCCCTAGTAGTGACATGATATCATTGCTTATAAGTACACACTCATATTCCTTGATAGTGACACTGCATCATGCCCTACAACTTCATGTTGGAACATTTTGTTGCCTTAATGCAAAAAATAGAGAGAATAATAACCATGTTGGCAACTTGACTAGCACATAGAACAAAAATCATGCCAATGGCCTTACCACCACATAAAACAAAAATCATCTTGGTGGTTTTACTACCACACAAGACATAAATCATGTTGGTGGTCTTACTACCACATAAAACAATCATTAATGATTCAATTGTATGGATGTAATATACAAGAGGTTACTCTTAGCTAACAATTCACATCGCAAGTTCTTTTCCATGATCACATACAAAGTGCAGTACATAATGCATAATATAAAAAAATGTCTTTCAATTTTCAACATTAACATCTTTCTAGTTTTTGTGATAAAACCATAGGAATAGACTTTTTAATACTTGTTCACAAAACATTCTTATTATGGAATTAAACATGTGAGCCCTCAAGATTCCTATCCACAATTCAACATTTAACTCATACTTTTACTTGATCTTTTTTGCATCATTTTCAAAATAATATACAATCTTGACATATTATAAGATCAACTTTGATGATGCTTTCTATGATGAATCTTGAAGTGCTTTCTATGACGAATCTTGAACCCAAAGGATAGCGAATCAATGATGATTAGAAGAATGAAATATAAATAAGAACAACTTTGGTGATACTTTACATGGTGAATCAATAGACATGTATACACTTATATATTACATTTCAAAAAAACTTGTAAATCAATTTAATTTAAAATATATTAAAATTATCACAATTATTTTCATCATCACAATATTTTCCATAATAACTCAAAATATTAATAATTCTTACTATAAAGTTTTTAACTATACAAACAATTTCAAAACTTATGA